>OY856409.1:1401287806-1402487806 GCA_963693085.1 Alisma plantago-aquatica | reverse complement strand
CTTGAGACCGTTTGGATGAGATCCAAACGGTCTTGAGACCGTTTAGCCCATCCATCCTTTGGATTCTAGTGAAAAATCAATAAGGATTGGTCTATCGAGTTGATCAACAATTCAGCACTTAATTACAATATGATTGGTACCTTTGGACCTTCAATTGATCAACTATACTTGACCCCAGACCTCCAAACGGTCTTGGGGTGATCCCCAAACGGTCTTGAGACCGTTTGGGCTAAACAACCCAAAATCTCAAATTAACTCATTGGAATTTCAGCACTAATTCCAATTAGGGTTTGCCTAATTGAATAGCCTTCAACTCACGATTCCTTGGGAGTTAATCCCTCAAATTTGGTGAGTCATTAGACCACATCAGTAGTAACAGTAATACCAAACAGTAAATGCTTGGTCAACGCACTCAAACGGTCTTGAGACCGGTTACCCAAAAAGGTCAATTAAAACAGATTAATAATCAGCACTTAATCCAATTAGGTTTCCCTAATTGATTAGCCTTCAACTCACGCTTCCTTGGGAGTTAATCCCTCAAATTTGGAGGGTCATCAACCAACATAATTATGAACAGGAATCCCAAACGGTAAATGCTTGGTCAACTCACTCAAACGGTCTTGAGACCGTTTACCCAAACAGGTCAAGTTAATCAGGTTGAAAATCAGCATTTAATTCAATTCGATTTATCTAATTGATTGGCCTTCAACCTACGATTCCTTTGGAGTTAACCCCTAAATTTTGGTGGTTCATTAGCCTACATAATTAGGAACAAAATTTCCAAACGGTCAATGCTTGGTCAACTCACGCAAACGGTCTTGAAGACCGTTTTCTCCAACCGACCGTGTGAAACCGTTTGCCCCTCAAACGGTTTTGCAAACCCCCAAACGGTTTTGCAAACCGTTTGGCCAAGGGTGAAAGACCGTTTGCTAAAGTAACATTGGTATTCACGCCCCCCTTCTTCTACCTCCAGATCCAGGTCTGTTCTGCATGGTTTTAATTGCAAGAAAGCAAGGAAGGATGGGGGAAAGAAGAACAAAATACTTTTGCAAGAAAGAAAGATGCATAACAAAGTTTAAGGGTTTAGAGTTATAAAACCCGCCTTAGAACCAGCTCTAAAACTCCAAGATTCGAAGCTTTAATGGTGGCTTGAGCTCCACAGTTCGTCCAAGGTTTCTTATTCAAGAATTGGTTGGAAAGGATGGCTAGAAAGAAGAACTTAGTATGAAAAACTAGAAAACCAACCTTGTATTATGATTTCCTCCATGAATCCAAGCTAGAAGATAACCAAAGCTTACCCAAACCTACTTGGCCGTTCTCCCCTGATCCTGAGATCCTTCCTTAGTCGGCCACAGCAAGAGATAAGTGAAGAGAGAAAGGGAAACGATCCCTTGGTTGTAAAAGAAAGGTGTATATATACTTTGGGCATGTTTTCAAGATAAGGACAATCTTTTCTTCTATTTCTCATATGGGTCCTTCTCTCCTTCTTGGCCACGCCCCTCCTTCTTATTCTTAAGCAAAACTCCTTTCTTAACCAAAGTCTAGTGAAAAGGAAGCCAAACATCCTACTAACTTGTACACATATAAAAGGGTCATTATGCTTATGACTTGGTTATTTAGTTACAAGGGTTATCCTTCTTATTTGTTTATTCAAATGAAGCGCCCCCTTTATCATTTTTACTCTAATTGATGCCAAGAGTCATAAAAGATATTCTAGAAGGTATTTACATGTTGCACCCCATGTTTTGGGTAAATTGCACTTTATACCAAAACTAGGGTTTAAAGCACAAGGATTGCTCCACAAGCTACCTTTTGGTGCCCAAGCTTGGAGAATCCATAATACTTCATCAAATTCATTCTTATGATGTATTATCATCAAAGGAACATTTAAACATGTGTAATTTGCAAGTTAACCCCTCTAATTGGGTAATTTGCACATAAGTCCACTTTAAACAAAACAATATTACAATATTGTTTAAAAAGGACAGAAATGGAAATATATGTTCCTCAGAAGCTTTTAACTACATTATCAGCAGATAACCATAAGCATTTAATCACATGATTAAGAAAAACACCTGGGGTTAGTTCATAACCCATGTCAGGGATGTTACAAATTATAAACCCCTAACAAGGATTTCGCCCCCGAAATCCCAGAAAGAAAAGGGAAAGCAGGTATTATTTAAGCATTATACCATTATATCTTCAAGTGACATTTCGTTATTATGGAACATCATAGAGTTGTTTTCAATACATAGTTACTCCACACAAACTTTTCATGGAAAGATTCATATGGAACATATACTCTCATGTTCCTTAGTTAGATCAACATTTCTTAAGATCACAATTATACTCTGTCATTTATTTGAGACTATATAAGTCCTTTCATACCTTAATTGTGTTATCAACACATTACATCTTATCTTCCTTTCATCTTGGAATATTACTTATTACATATTTTCTCACCTTGGAACCAAAGTCCAAGATAAACTGACACTTTTATAAGTACTCATTACATAAACATCTTTATATTATGCACATCAAGTGTCCTAAGACCCACTTGATTGCCATGTCCCTGGAAAGAAAGAGAATAAGGGATCATATTCCTCTTGTTATATCATGTACTTTCAACCATTCATGAAACATCTTATGATTCCATTACATTTTCACATTATGGGGAGAATCTTTATTATTATTCTTACAACTTTACTAGACAGGGTTAACCTCCCTTATTCCCATATTTCTTATTTCATGATACTCATTAGATTATCTCAGAATGACTACTTGATCAGTAACAATCTAAGAGTTTCTATATTTACTTTATCATCAGCAATTGTATACCTGGCCAGGGTATATAAATACTGAGATAAGGTAATATGCACTTGTATATACCATATTCCTTCTCTTTTCTTATCATTATAAATATAAGTATTAATCTTACTGAATTTCTATCCAGACCAATTCTTTAATACCTCATCTTTCTTATGGAGGTAAGCATGTAACATGAAACATCTATTTTATACAACATTATAAGTCCTTATAGGATTAATCAAGAAAAATTCAATCGATTACTTACTCAGTTTTGTCTAAGTGATCATAAAAAGACATATAAGAATAACATTTATTTCGTCTAACCTGTCATGACTCGAGGATCATTCATTGTCTCAAGCTGATTCTACCTCAGAGGTTGATTTGCCATAACATTTCCGGCTGGGCAATCTCTTACCAGATGCCCTACCTGTCCACATTGATAGGAAGTTCTGAGTTCCCGGTGTGGTCTAAAGGGTTCCTTACCCTTTCTGGATAACCATTTCCTTGGTTCACTAGGTCCTGGTTGTGTTGGTGACACCAGAAACTTCTTCCTTTTATAACTACCAGGTCTCTGCTCCTGGATTTGCATAGGCCTTTTCTCATTTCTTCCCTTATATTTTTGTTCTGGACAATTATAGCTGATATGTCCAGGATTCCTACACCTATAGCAGGTCCTGGTTTTTGGTTGTATTCTAACCCCTATATTACTGTATACTGATTCATCAGAATGAGGTTGAGCATAAGCTTTCTCTAAGTTCAAAGCTTCATCATCTACTATTGCTTCAACCTGCTGTTGTGGTTCACATATTCTGTTGATATCCAAAACATCATCATTAGGAGCTCGTAATTTGGGTTGTATTGCTAGTGCTTTATCCACTAGATACATCATGGTAGCCCTAAATTCCCCAACAGTGATTCCTATGGAAGAATTCCTTATCATGGTTGGGTTAGCTAGGGGAATCTCAGGTAATTGTCCCTCTATTGCTTGCTCCTATGCACCTCTTCTTGGTGCAGTATTGTTGCTCTCCGCAGCAAACTCCTCATCCGATCCAGTCATCTTCAAGTTATTCTCCTCCTATGTGAGCAGAAGTTACCATCAGATATACTGGATGACACTTAGAACAGACTCTACTACCTAAGTCCTATGTCTCTGTAGACTCAGCGAACCTAGAGCTCTGATACCACTAAATTGTGGTGACCGTCTCATGAAAACATGATTAACTAATGCAGAATAATGAAAAATCACTAGATATTAAAACTTTTCAAGAAGAGATCTTTACACTATAAAACTTCTTTTTTAAGAAACAAGATAAATAGTTTACATCATGCTTTAACATTACATCTCTGTGGAATCACCTCTTGAGTGATTACAACATCCATTGCCCTATTATCTGTACAAGGCAAAAATACAACAAAATCTTGAGGCTTAAAGCCAAAAACCTCAGACCTACTGACTCCTAGGACCTAAGAGTACAGAGACGACATAAGACATACCGTCTACAAGACTTGACAGTCAGTATCTCCACCTGAGATTCACTGCTGCCCCTAATACTGTTGCTGCTATTGTTGCTCATTCTTAAATGAATTCCTTCGTCCTCGGCGTCTACCTAAAAAGAAGAATCCCACGGGGGTGAGACAATTTAAATAATTGTCCCAGTGAGAGTTATAACTCTCCGCCAGAAGCTTTGTTATTTCAATAGGGAATAACATTAAGCAGTATGATTATTAACATTTAACAACAGGTTTAATGTCAGTAAAACAACATTTCAATTATAATCTAATTGGATATCAAAGCATATCTCATTAAAGAATATGAGGAACATATATAAACTATGTAACATCAAACATTTGTTTCTCGTAGTTCAACCTAAGCAATTATGCTACACGGCTGATTATATTTTTCAAACATTATTATGCCCTGCGGAGATGAGGTATACCGCTCATACTCCAACCGACCATTTATAAAAATCGCGTCAGTACCATACATAGGTCATCAAAAGAGCCGGATTCTTATGACCTCATCTTCCTCAGTCAGTAAGAGGATTTACTTGCTAGACATCTTGTGTCTCTGCTGTAGTAGCTATCCAGGGTATTCTGGAAACTTCACTATAGAGTTACAGTGGAGTTCTAAACTCTCATCGTCATCGAAAGATTTCTTGTTTATCTCTCATCGATGCGGTATTAATAATTTCTTCGGGAGATTTGTGGTACATCACCCGGTATGAATATATAGTGAAGGGCTGAAAGATTAAAGTACATCTACATCAATTCCTACACTAGGACGTAAGGATATTAATGTCCATATACCCCCATATACTCAAAAGTATATGCTCCAGGAGTTCCCTTAGGAAAACCTGTTTCACCATCATTTGGTCTCTGACAATGATGGATCTATGGTCAGGGCTCTACACGATATGATTATACTTGATTATTTAGGTACATTCTAGCATTCTTTTAGCATCAAGCATGTTTCCAAGCATTAATCATTAGAACAACAACTATAAAAGTAGAATACTAAATGTATCAAGTCTAACTCACATCAATTATCAATTGGATATCATTTCTTAACCATTTCATTACTATGATTCAAGAATAGGGTATTCAAACCCTTAATTCATCATAAGTCATCTTATTAGCATGGCCTTGATGTTACTCATGGCTCTCACAGCCTATCAATCTTATATGATGTCACTTAACTAGGCAACATAGTATATCACTATTCACAAAGCTAATAACATGCTTCCAATGAATATGATATCATAACCTTTACCTGGATATAATCATCCTTTTATAAGAACCTGCATGGTTAATTCAATTGACAACAATAAACATTTCATTTCCAGATCAGCAATTTATAAAGCAGAATTAACCTTTCAATTCAGGAATAGTACCTTCATGCTTACACTAAGGCTAGGTTCCCTTATTTACATCAATTAGGGTTATTCAATCCCTTTCTTTATGATTTGGAATAATGATTCCTCATCTCCTACTTTAATCATGAAGATTCATGCTTAAAAGCATAAGTAGAGTTAGGGTTTACCCCACTCAATTAAGGTTATTGAATCCCTTTGTCTTATAAGGCATAAGAAATCTTATATTGTAATTTATTCACAGGGTTTCATACTTGAAAGCATAACCCAGGACAAGGGTTAACATACCCCATCCTTCATTAGTTAGGGTTTGTATTCTTTTACTTCAACATAGGGTTATAGAACCTCTTAGCTCTCGAGGCATAAAGATTTCTCATATTACAACTTGTAATTAGGGTTTCATACTCAAAGGCATAACCCTGAATTACTCCATTTATCAGATCACTCTAAATTAGGGTTTACTATTCACATTACATGTTATTACCCTAGAATTAGGGTCTACTATTCACTTCATAGTGAATTGAGCTCATAGCATCATTATATATGAAAATTATCAACATTGATGCCCTCAAATTAGGTTAAGATTCATTAATCATTATAATTAGGATTTCCATGATCTTACCTTGATGGATCATACCCTAATCATGTACATTCTTACATATTGAAAGTATGTTACTTGATTATCATTCATATTAGGATCTTTCTCTCTCTTCTTACTACTAGATGATGTTTAAATCACTCTCGGTTAGATTAGGTCAAGTCATCTTTGATTAACATAGATTAAGTCATCTCATTATAATCATTAGGGTTTGCTTGATTAAGGGTTGTTATCTACTTGAACCCTTCAAGGGTACCTTGGTAATCTTATTTAATAATCATAACATGGGTCAATCTACTAATCACTTAACCCCTTAATGTCTTTAGGTATCATTAGGGTTTATATTAAACAACCATTGAACCATCTAAGCCTTCAAGGCATTAAGCATTCTTAACCCTAAAAGTCCCCAAACGATTTCACTCTTCAACCTCCAAACGGTTTTGAAACCGTTTGGAAGTGTTGACCGTTAGGCACCTTTGACTTTCAATACCGCATGGACATGATCACACTCAAGACCGTTTGCCCTTGAATGGTCTTGAAACCGTTTGATCATGTTGACCGTTTAACCAAGGTTGACTTTGAAACCGTAAGACCTTAAACGGTTTGGAAACCGCATGAGTCCAAACGGTTTTGAAACCGTTTGGGCCCAAACGGTCTTGAGATTGTTTGCCCCCAAATGGTCTTGAGACCGTTTGGCCCCAAACGGTATTGAGACCGTTTGGACTCAAACGGTCTTAAGACCGTTTGGTCCAAATGTCTCAAAACCGCATGGACCAAAAAGGTGCATCAACACTTGCAATTGATTAGGGTTTTCAGTGTTGAACCCCTCAATTGATCTCATATATGTTAACCAATTATCAATTGAGCCATTTAGATTTATCCTTAACCAATTTGACACTCAATTGACCCTCAATTGATCACCAAATAGGGTTGGGATCAATTGAATTAGGGTTTGAAATCCATGATCCTTCAATACTAATCAATGTAAGACTAGTTACTTTGAAACCATAGAACCATCATCCAAATTGGGTATGACATGACCCCAAACGGTCTTGAGGTCGTTTGGATGACCTCCAAACGGTCTTGAGACCGTTTTCCCACCATATCATCATAATACAAGTCAACCAATTAAGGTTTGGATCATTGGATTGAACACCAAATCAGCAATTGATTACACTTTAACTTAGTATCAGTGGATCATCAATTGCTTAACCATACTCACCCCTTGACCTCCAAACGGTCTTGTGTGACCTCCAAAAGGTCTTGAGACCGTTTGCATGAGCTCCAAACGGTCTTGAGACTGTTTCGCTCAACCAAACCTTGGATTCTAGTGAAAAGTCATTAGGGTTTGAGCTATTGAGTTGATCCTCAAATCAACATTGCATTGTATATCAACTTGGTACCTTTAGACCTTTAAACACCTAACCATACTCAACCCTAGACATCCAAATGGTCTTGGGTGACCACAAAACGGTCTTGAGACCGTTTGGCCCATCCATCCTTTGGATTCTAGTGAAAATCATCAAGGATTGGTCTATCGAGTTGATCAACAATTCATCACTTAATTACAATATGATTGGTACCTTTGGACCTTCAATTGATCAACTATACTTGACCCCAGACCTCCAAACGGTCACCCCAAATGGTCTTGAGACCGTTTGGGCTAAACAACCCAAAATCTCAAATTAACTCATTGGAATTTCAGCACTAATTCCAATTAGGGTTTGCCTAATTGAATAGCCTTCAACTCACGATTACTTGGGAGTTAATCCCTCAAATTTGGTGAGTCATTATACCACATCATTAGTAACAGTAATCCCAAACGGTCAATGCTTGGTCAACGCACTCAAATGGTCTTGAGACCGTTTACCCAAAAAGTTCAATTAAAACAGATTAATAATCAGCACTTAATCCAATTAGGTTTCCCTAATTGATTAGCCTTCAACTCACGATTCCTTGGGAGTTAATCCCTAAAATTTTAAGGGTCATCAACCAACATAAATATGAACAGGAATACCAAACGGTAAACGCTTGGTCAACTCACTCAAATGGTATTGAGACCATTTACCCAAACAGGTCAAGTTAATCAGGTTGAAAATCAGCATTTAATTCAATTCGATTTATCTAATTGATTGGCCTTCAACCTACGATTCCTTTGGATTTAACCCCTAAAATTTGGTGGGTCATTAGCCTACATAATTAGGAACAAAATGCCCAAACGGTTAATGCTTGGTAAACTCACTCAAACGGTCTTGAAGACCGTTTTCTCCAACCGACCTTGTGAAACCGTTTGCCCCTCAAACGGTTTTACAAACCTCCAAACGGTTTTGCAAACCGTTTGGCCAAGGGTGAAAGACCGTTTGCTAAAGTAATATTGGTATTCACGCCCCCCTTCTTCTACTTCCAGATCCAGGTCTGTTCTTCATGGTTTTAATTGCAAGAAAGCAAGGAAGGATGGGGGAAAGAAGAACAAACTACTTTTACAAGAAAGAAAGATGCATAACAAAGTTTAAGGGTTTAGAGTTATAAAACCCACCTTAGAACCAGCTCTAGAGCTCCAACCTTCTAAGCTTTAATGGTGGCTTGAGATCCATAGTTCGTCCAAGGTTTCTTCTTCAAGAATTGGTTGGAAAGGATGGCTAGAAAGAAGAACTTAGTATGAAAAACTAGCAAACCAACCTTGTATTATGATTTCCTCCATGAATCCAAGCTAGAAGATAACCAAAGCTTACCCAAACCTACTTGGCCGTTCTCCCCTGATCCTGAGTGTAGCATCCAACTAACAAAAACATAATTAACTAATGCGGAAGCGTTCACTAAGCAGCGGATTATAGAAAATCACTAAAAATTTAAAACCTTTTTCAAAGAGACCCAATCATAAGAAAACTCTTTCAACAAGAACCAATGTATTACATTTACATCATGGTTCATAAGTATATATCTTATACCATCTCTTTTCAAGGGTTACAACATCAACTGCCTTGTTAAAAGCTAAACACAGACAACATAATAACCTCGAGGCATCAAGCCAAAATCTCAAAACGATACATTAAAAGCACTAAGTACTAACTCTGAGGACCTGAGAGTACAGAGACGACACATAGGACTTCTATCTACCAAACACGATAGACAGCACACTCAACCTGAGTTGTCACTGCTGTCCTTGTAGCTGCTGATGTTCTTCATCCGAAAGATATTATCAGTCTCTTTCACACTCGTCCACCTAAAAATGTTGGTTCCCACGGGGGTGAGACAATTGAAAATTGCCCCAGCGAGAGATATAACTCTCCGCCAGAAACATCATTATTGTAGTTTAATTAATATAAAACTGAGCAGAGGATACGCAGTTTAGATCATTCTCATCTTTTAAAGTATTACACATATCTATGATTGAACAGTAATTCATCTATTCTCTTTATAAGAAATAGAAAGAACATGTATAACATTCATCTACCATACATTTTCAACATCTCAAGCTTTGCTCATGTCATTCATTATTCTGATGTGTCACCCATGATTCATTCTTGTTTCTATTTGTTGGCCTTAGCCAATCTGCTAAACACGTATTCACTTATGCCAGACATGTGATTATATAAATCATCATGTATTATTCAAGCATTAAACTATATCAATCGGGTATAAATATTTCAGGCATTGGACTATACCAATCCTGATTACACATCCAGGAATTGGACTTTAACCAAACCTAATTACAGGCATTAAGCCTCTGTCAGGTATTTCTAATTATAGAGGCATGGATAGCATGTGAAACATAACTATCAACATGAGATATCTAGCATCATGATTATAATCAACAGTAGCAGTAAGATATCAACATAAGCATGACCATTGTATGTACACAATTACAGTCTTATGCATATCCACAACGTAAGTATAATTACTATCTCTTAGTTGCACTAAGCATCATCTTTATGTAAAGAGAACAAACATGGGTTTCCATTCAATGTGAAGCGTCATGTATAACCCTAAACAGATATGCTATACGGCTGTATTACATCTTTTATTATGCCCTGGGGAATTTGAATCGTACCATTCAAAGTCCAACCGACCCCTGCGAAGGGCTATTCGGTTCCGTACAAGATCTAGGAGTACCGGCATCCTAAGATCTCTTCCCCTCGGTCAGTACGAGTAAACTGCAGTGACATACCAGTCAAACTGCCAACAGTGACATATAGTCAACTGATAACAACTAGTCCGTACTTGGTACAAGTTACGACACTAGAAAACAGGGTATACAAAACCCTCTAATCCGAGGTACAACCGCAGCTGACCTCAATCACATCAAATATTTGAGGCATGACCATAGCCATCCTCTGTAACCTGCAATTGTGGATGACAAGTATATATATATCCTCAACCTGCCACCCCCACATATTCAACAATATGCGCTCCGAGTTTCCCTTAGGAATACTCGTTTCACCATCCAGCAAGTTCTGACACTGAAGATGGTTCTACGGCACAGGGCACTACATGATTAGAGTTGCACTTAATTAGTTATGCCAATTGGGTGAATTAAGGCTGCATCAAACAAGTGGACATACAAACCCTAATTCATTTCTAGCAAGCATATAAATATCAAAACCTGAAAAGATATAAAACATATGAAACATAATTTCTCATCTCTTCATCACATGGTAATATTCACTTGCCATTCATTATATTACACCAATTATCATATTATCACAGGATATAAATCCTTTTCACAATAGCACAGGGTATCAACCCTTATCAACATAAGAGGAATACACCTCATTCAGGGCTCAATCATGCCCATGAAACATCTTGTTACTTCTTACCAGGTAACATCTAACCATATGGCTCACAAGGCCATTAAACATCTTGTCACCTCTCACTAGGCAACAATAACATATTAACTCATGTAATATAATAGTAACACCACTATTTCCTCCACAGGGTTAGGGTTTACTATTCACATCAATTAGGGTTTCATGTTTATTTTATCAATACAACCCTAATATATTGTTCCATACATCTAGGAGCATCCATCGACATTCCAAGTATTTAATATTCTTATCATTTATCATTAAATGATCATCAACACAAGGTAGGAGTTTATCTCTCATCATTATCATGGTATGATTACATCATACTCATTTTAGCTTACTTATCAAGTATGTTAAAATCATTACATTTCATTGTGACAATTTACATAACACTCTCCTTGTGTATCTTATCTAAAAATATTGGATTTGAGATGCATCAAGGTATATCAACCATGAAATGCTAAATGTGATATCTATCATGTCTCAATGTATCACTTCCCTCATCACTTCTATCTTACATGAGTTTATTAACTTATCTTATAATAAGGAATTTCACATCTTAATACTTTCATCCACCAACCTATCACCTTTACCATGATGTGCATAGATCACACACAAGGATTGTCCAACTATCTTCAATGATATGGACTCATCTCAAATTAAGGCATTGCTTGTTATAAGGTTGCCTATAGTCAACCACTTAAGATATTTCATCATTATAGGGTATTACTCATTATTTCATCATTAAGGTTTACTCATATCATTACCCAGACATTAGGGTTATGATTTATCACCATATTGCCCATGATTAGAATTCCATGCACTATAGCCCAAATTTAGGGTTTTACATAGCTTTACTCTGTGTTAGCTTTAAGGTTTCATATGACATCACCCTCAATTAGGGTTTCACATGGAATCATCCTCAATTAGAGTTTCTCAGGGAATCACCCTCAATTAGGGTTTCACTAATCATCCCAATTAGGGTTTCATTCAATTACCCATAAATTAGGGATTCATTATTCCTCTAATTAGGGTTTGGTATTTAATTACCTTAAATTAGAGTTAC
Organism: Alisma plantago-aquatica; assembly: GCA_963693085.1. Classification (NCBI taxonomy): domain Eukaryota; kingdom Viridiplantae; phylum Streptophyta; class Magnoliopsida; order Alismatales; family Alismataceae; genus Alisma; species Alisma plantago-aquatica. The sequence continues at coordinate 1,402,475,659 of OY856409.1, read as the reverse complement.
CCAAGTCATTACCCTTAATTAGGGTTACACTATTACCCTTAATTAGGGTTACACTATTACCCTAGATTAGGGTTTTACTCAAAATTTCCCTAAATCAGGGTTAGGGTTCGTTAACCTTCTCAATTAGGGTTTCTTGATCTCTTTACTAAGGATCCTACCCTAAATCACCATATGAATCATACTCATGTATGAATTCATTTCTATCATTCTCTCCACTTGATTTGGTTACATCAACCATATGATCAAATACAAACAACTATGTTTGACATAGTATACTGAGTTATTGCTTCCATAAACAATTAGGGTTTGCTTAATTGAATAGCCTTCAACTCACGATTCCTTGGGAGTTAATCCCTCAAATTTGGTGAGTCATTATACCACATCATTAGGAACAGTAATCCCAAACATTCAACCCTTGGTCAATGCATTCAAACGGTCTTGAGACCGTTTACTCAAAAAGGTCAATTAAATCAGATTGAAAATCAGCACTTAATTCAATTAGGTTCCCCTAATTGATTAGGCTTCAACTCACGATTCCTTGGGAGTTAATCCCTCAAATTTGGAGGGTCATTAACCAACATCATTATAAACAGGAATCCCAAACGGTCAATGCTTGGTCAACACACTCAAATGGTCTTGAAACCGTTTTCCCAAACAGGTCAAGTTGATCAGGTTGAAAATCAGCATTTAATTCAATTCGATTTATCTAATTGATTGGCCTTCAACTCACGATTCCTTTGGAGTTAACCCCTAAATTTTGGAGGTTCATTATCCTAAATAATTAGGAACAAGATTCCCAAACGGTCAACGCTTGTTCAACCATATCAAACGGTTTTGAAACCGTTTTCCCTAAAACAGTTTTCTGAAACTGCATAGCCAATCAATTTAAAACGATTTGGAATAGATATCAAGACCATTTGGCTTGGTACTTTTCTTTGGATAAGCATATAGGATGATGTCATCATCACCTTCCTTCGAAAAACCAAGAACAGCAACTGTTCTTGATGGAAATTGCAGCAAGGAAACAAGTATGTATCAAATTGAAGAAAACAATCAACAAAGCATAATTGATTGATGCAATAGCAATGATTAAGGGTTTGAGTTATAAAACCCGCCTCCAATTGAGCTCCAAAGCTTCAAGCTCACGCCATTAATGGTGGATGAAGCTCTAGCAACTCCCCCTAAGCTCGTCCTCAAGCTTTTGGATGAAAAAGTTGCCTAGGGTTGAAGAGGAGATCAAAATAAGAAGAAATCAATGATTTATTTTTTATTTCCACCATGGAATCAAGGAGAACGAAGGTCAAGGACCTTACCAACAGGTTGGGGTCGTCCTCCTGCTCCTCCACAGCTCCTTAGTCGTTTTCAAAGCAAGAGGAAAGAAAAGAATCCGAAATAGCCTTTGTTTTGGCTTGGTAAAGGTACTTTTATAAGAAACTTGATGAGAGAGAAAATGCATTATTAAAATGCATTAAATTCCAAAAATATGGCCGCCTCTTCCCCCTCAAATTCCCCTCAAAATCCTTAAGGACGAGGCTATATTCATTGCCTCTTATTCCTCTTCATTATCCATCAATTTAAAGAAAAGAAAATTAAGCACCTTAGATCATATTATAATAATATTCCAATTTGAGTGGATATTGCTTTTCTTTATAATAATGGTGAGTGGGTTATCCACTTGCTTGAGATATTTTCGTGGCCTAGCAAAGTCACAAATGTGTTCACACTTGAGAAAATTCAACCATCTCGTTTTTGGTTGAAGGCCCTTCAATTATTATATTTGTTTTTACACTAAATAGAATTAGGGTTTCAATTAGGATTAAATCTTGATTATTTTAATATCAAGATTCTCTCTCCTCCAACTTAATTCAAATGAGGCGCCCCTCTCATTTTATTTTCTCTACTTGATGCCAAGAAACATTAGGGACCTTATTGAAGTGGTAATTTACATATTACACCCTGGGTTTTGGGTAAATTGTACATTACACCAAAACTAGGTTTTCATGCACATACATTGCTTTATCAGCTCTTTCTTGGTATTTAGGCTTCCATAAGCCATACCTCAGCATCATCTTTACTCTCATGATGCTTCAACACATGAGGAACATATTATCATGCACAATTTGCACTTAAACCCCTCAACTTGGGTAATTTGCACTTTAGTCCAAAATAGGCAAAACATTGATTTCAACAATGTTCAAAAAGGATAAGAATTGTAATATAAGTTCCTCTTGAACCATAATTACCTTTCACAAGATGAGTTTAAGCATTTAATCATCTTTCTTAATCAAAACACCTAGGGTTAAGGTATAACCCAGGTCAGGGGTGTTACAAATTATAAACCCCTAACAAGGATTTCGTCCTCGAAATCCAGATAAAGGAAGACAAATGTATATTATTCATCATACTATCTAGTCTTCACATATCATCTCCTTATTATAGATACACCATAAAACTTTGATCAGCACCAAGTGTTTCCATACAAAATTCTCATAGAATCAACACACAAGGCACATGCCCCACTGTCCCTCATCATTGACTATAGAGTCAACTTTGTGTCAAATAACACTTTTCTTATTCAGAGAAGCATCATACATTCTTTATTAGTATCATGTTTATGCAGAGCATAAACCCCTAACATATGATGTTCATATTATTATAATCAGACTAATTTCACAGTTGACCAATCCAGGTAGCCAACCTAACCCATCTGATATCTCTCAGATACCATAATCTTTCACCTTGATATCTATCACATGTGTTAGAAATACATCATATATATCTCTTCCTTTCATCTGGGAACATTATGTGTTTCATATGTCCTCATCTTGGGACCAAAGTCCAAGATAACTGATACTTTTCTAAGTATCCATCACATGAACACATTTATCTTATGCACATCAAGTGTCCTAAGACCCACTTGATGGTCATGTCCCTGAAAGGAAAGAAAACAAGGATTCATATTCCTCTTATTAATTTATGTATTTTTAACTATTCATGAATCATTTACTCTTTAGCTCTTCCTAGGTTCCTTGCCTTTAGCATAGGAATTATAAGGATGATTACATGACATTATCCATTTAGCATGTTTATGATCATCTCATGATCTCATCATATTTCCCATTTCTTCGTTAGGGAAAATACATTTATTATACTTACATCATTATTGAACAGGTTTCATTTCCCTTATTCTTATCCTTATCTTATGAGGAGTACACTTTTAGTTCCTCATACAACATGCTCATTTGAGATTATCTCAGACTTCTCTTTCTTATACTTAGTATATCACACATTTATTCATTCCATATTTCTGATTTCATGATACTCATTAGATTGTATCAGAATGACTGCTTGATCAGGGCAATCAGAGAGATTACAATCTAAGAGTTTCCATACTCACTTTATCATCAATAGTTGTATACCTGGCCAGGGTATATAAATACTGAGATTAGGTAGTATGCACTTTATTTGCGATCATATTCCTCACTTTTAATATCATTATACACACATGACTTTCCTATGTTCCAACATGACTAAGTCATTTAGGAACTCTTTTAAAGCTCAAACTTTTGTATTAAGGACTGATAACCTAGATCGTAAAGCTAGTATCCAGTCCACTATATGCATTACTGTTGCTCTAATCTACCCAACAGTAATACTTAAAGAAAGATTTTCTTATCATAAATGGATCAACTAGGAGACTCTTAGGCAATTGTCTCTGTCTTGCCTGCTCCCATGCACCTCTTCTTGGTGCAATATTGCTGCTCTCAGCAGCAATCTCCTCATGTGACCCAGTCATCTTTAAGTTCTTCTTCTCTTATATGAGCAGAAGACATTATCAGATACACTAGATGATACCAGAACAAACTCTACTACCTTAGTCCTATGTCTCTGTAGACTCAGCGAACCTAGAGCTCTGATACCACTTAATTGTAGCATCCAACTAACAAAAACATAATTAACTAATGCGGAAGCGTTCACTAAGCAGCGGATTATAGAAAATCACTAAAAATTTAAAACCTTTTTCAAAGAGACCCAATCATAAGAAAACTCTTTCAACAAGAACCAATGTATTACATTTACATCATGGTTCATAAGTATATATCTTATACCATCTCTTTTCAAGGGTTACAACATCAACTGCCTTGTTAAAAGCTAAACACAGACAACATAATAACCTCGAGGCATCAAGCCAAAATCTCAAAACGATACATTAAAAGCACTAAGTACTAACTCTGAGGACCTGAGAGTACAGAGACGACACATAGGACTTCTATCTACCAAACACGATAGACAGCACACTCAACCTGAGTTGTCACTGCTGTCCTTGTAGCTGCTGATGTTCTTCATCCGAAAGATATTATCAGTCTCTTTCACACTCGTCCACCTAAAAATGTTGGTTCCCACGGGGGTGAGACAATTGAAAATTGCCCCAGCGAGAGATATAACTCTCCGCCAGAAACATCATTATTGTAGTTTAATTAATATAAAACTGAGCAGAGGATACGCAGTTTAGATCATTCTCATCTTTTAAAGTATTACACATATCTATGATTGAACAGTAATTCATCTATTCTCTTTATAAGAAATAGAAAGAACATGTATAACATTCATCTACCATACATTTTCAACATCTCAAGCTTTGCTCATGTCATTCATTATTCTGATGTGTCACCCATGATTCATTCTTGTTTCTATTTGTTGGCCTTAGCCAATCTGCTAAACACGTATTCACTTATGCCAGACATGTGATTATATAAATCATCATGTATTATTCAAGCATTAAACTATATCAATCGGGTATAAATATTTCAGGCATTGGACTATACCAATCCTGATTACACATCCAGGAATTGGACTTTAACCAAACCTAATTACAGGCATTAAGCCTCTGTCAGGTATTTCTAATTATAGAGGCATGGATAGCATGTGAAACATAACTATCAACATGAGATATCTAGCATCATGATTATAATCAACAGTAGCAGTAAGATATCAACATAAGCATGACCATTGTATGTACACAATTACAGTCTTATGCATATCCACAACGTAAGTATAATTACTATCTCTTAGTTGCACTAAGCATCATCTTTATGTAAAGAGAACAAACATGGGTTTCCATTCAATGTGAAGCGTCATGTATAACCCTAAACAGATATGCTATACGGCTGTATTACATCTTTTATTATGCCCTGGGGAATTTGAATCGTACCATTCAAAGTCCAACCGACCCCTGCGAAGGGCTATTCGGTTCCGTACAAGATCTAGGAGTACCGGCATCCTAAGATCTCTTCCCCTCGGTCAGTACGAGTAAACTGCAGTGACATACCAGTCAAACTGCCAACAGTGACATATAGTCAACTGATAACAACTAGTCCGTACTTGGTACAAGTTACGACACTAGAAAACAGGGTATACAAAACCCTCTAATCCGAGGTACAACCGCAGCTGACCTCAATCACATCAAATATTTGAGGCATGACCATAGCCATCCTCTGTAACCTGCAATTGTGGATGACAAGTATATATATATCCTCAACCTGCCACCCCCACATATTCAACAATATGCGCTCCGAGTTTCCCTTAGGAATACTCGTTTCACCATCCAGCAAGTTCTGACACTGAAGATGGTTCTACGGCACAGGGCACTACATGATTAGAGTTGCACTTAATTAGTTATGCCAATTGGGTGAATTAAGGCTGCATCAAACAAGTGGACATACAAACCCTAATTCATTTCTAGCAAGCATATAAATATCAAAACCTGAAAAGATATAAAACATATGAAACATAATTTCTCATCTCTTCATCACATGGTAATATTCACTTGCCATTCATTATATTACACCAATTATCATATTATCACAGGATATAAATCCTTTTCACAATAGCACAGGGTATCAACCCTTATCAACATAAGAGGAATACACCTCATTCAGGGCTCAATCATGCCCATGAAACATCTTGTTACTTCTTACCAGGTAACATCTAACCATATGGCTCACAAGGCCATTAAACATCTTGTCACCTCTCACTAGGCAACAATAACATATTAACTCATGTAATATAATAGTAACACCACTATTTCCTCCACAGGGTTAGGGTTTACTATTCACATCAATTAGGGTTTCATGTTTATTTTATCAATACAACCCTAATATATTGTTCCATACATCTAGGAGCATCCATCGACATTCCAAGTATTTAATATTCTTATCATTTATCATTAAATGATCATCAACACAAGGTAGGAGTTTATCTCTCATCATTATCATGGTATGATTACATCATACTCATTTTAGCTTACTTATCAAGTATGTTAAAATCATTACATTTCATTGTGACAATTTACATAACACTCTCCTTGTGTATCTTATCTAAAAATATTGGATTTGAGATGCATCAAGGTATATCAACCATGAAATGCTAAATGTGATATCTATCATGTCTCAATGTATCACTTCCCTCATCACTTCTATCTTACATGAGTTTATTAACTTATCTTATAATAAGGAATTTCACATCTTAATACTTTCATCCACCAACCTATCACCTTTACCATGATGTGCATAGATCACACACAAGGATTGTCCAACTATCTTCAATGATATGGACTCATCTCAAATTAAGGCATTGCTTGTTATAAGGTTGCCTATAGTCAACCACTTAAGATATTTCATCATTATAGGGTATTACTCATTATTTCATCATTAAGGTTTACTCATATCATTACCCAGACATTAGGGTTATGATTTATCACCATATTGCCCATGATTAGAATTCCATGCACTATAGCCCAAATTTAGGGTTTTACATAGCTTTACTCTGTGTTAGCTTTAAGGTTTCATATGACATCGCCCTCAATTAGGGTTTCACATGGAATCATCCTCAATTAGAGTTTCTCAGGGAATCACCCTCAATTAGGGTTTCACTAATCATCCCAATTAGGGTTTCATTCAATTACCCATAAATTAGGGATTCATTATTCCTCTAATTAGGGTTTGGTATTTAATTACCTTAAATTAGAGTTACCCAAGTCATTACCCTTAATTAGGGTTACACTATTACCCTTAATTAGGGTTACACTATTACCCTAGATTAGGGTTTTACTCAAAATTTCCCTAAATCAGGGTTAGGGTTCGTTAACCTTCTCAATTAGGGTTTCTTGATCTCTTTACTAAGGATCCTACCCTAAATCACCATATGAATCATACTCATGTATGAATTCATTTCTATCATTCTCTCCACTTGATTTGGTTACATCAACCATATGATCAAATACAAACAACTATGTTTGACATAGTATACTGAGTTATTGCTTCCATAAACAATTAGGGTTTGCTTAATTGAATAGCCTTCAACTCACGATTCCTTGGGAGTTAATCCCTCAAATTTGGTGAGTCATTATACCACATCATTAGGAACAGTAATCCCAAACATTCAACCCTTGGTCAATGCATTCAAACGGTCTTGAGACCGTTTACTCAAAAAGGTCAATTAAATCAGATTGAAAATCAGCACTTAATTCAATTAGGTTCCCCTAATTGATTAGGCTTCAACTCACGATTCCTTGGGAGTTAATCCCTCAAATTTGGAGGGTCATTAACCAACATCATTATAAACAGGAATCCCAAACGGTCAATGCTTGGTCAACACACTCAAATGGTCTTGAAACCGTTTTCCCAAACAGGTCAAGTTGATCAGGTTGAAAATCAGCATTTAATTCAATTCGATTTATCTAATTGATTGGCCTTCAACTCACGATTCCTTTGGAGTTAACCCCTAAATTTTGGAGGTTCATTATCCTAAATAATTAGGAACAAGATTCCCAAACGGTCAACGCTTGTTCAACCATATCAAACGGTTTTGAAACCGTTTTCCCTAAAACAGTTTTCTGAAACTGCATAGCCAATCAATTTAAAACGATTTGGAATAGATATCAAGACCATTTGGCTTGGTACTTTTCTTTGGATAAGCATATAGGATGATGTCATCATCACCTTCCTTCGAAAAACCAAGAACAGCAACTGTTCTTGATGGAAATTGCAGCAAGGAAACAAGTATGTATCAAATTGAAGAAAACAATCAACAAAGCATAATTGATTGATGCAATAGCAATGATTAAGGGTTTGAGTTATAAAACCCGCCTCCAATTGAGCTCCAAAGCTTCAAGATCACGCCATTAATGGTGGATGAAGCTCTAGCAACTCCCCCTAAGCTCGTCCTCAAGCTTTTGGATGAAAAAGTTGCCTAGGGTTGAAGAGGAGATCAAAATAAGAAGAAATCAATGATTTATTTTTTTTTTCCACCATGGAATCAAGGAGAACGAAGGTCAAGGACCTTACCAACAGGTTGGGGTCGTCCTCCTGCTCCTCCACAGCTCCTTAGTCGTTTTCAAAGCAAGAGGAAAGAAAAGAATCCGAAATAGCCTTTGTTTTGGCTTGGTAAAGGTACTTTTATAAGAAACTTGATGAGAGAGAAAATGCATTATTAAAATGCATTAAATTCCAAAAATATGGCCGCCTCTTCCCCCTCAAATTCCCCTCAAAATCCTTAAGGACGAGGCTATATTCATTGCCTCTTATTCCTCTTCATTATCCATCAATTTAAAGAAAAGAAAATTAAGCACCTTAGATCATATTATAATAATATTCCAATTTGAGTGGATATTGCTTTTCTTTATAATAATGGTGAGTGGGTTATCCACTTGCTTGAGATATTTTCGTGGCCTAGCAAAGTCACAAATGTGTTCACACTTGAGAAAATTCAACCATCTCGTTTTTGGTTGAAGGCCCTTCAATTATTATATTTGTTTTTACACTAAATAGAATTAGGGTTTCAATTAGGATTAAATCTTGATTATTTTAATATCAAGATTCTCTCTCCTCCAACTTAATTCAAATGAGGCGCCCCTCTCATTTTATTTTCTCTACTTGATGCCAAGAAACATTAGGGACCTTATTGAAGTGGTAATTTACATATTACACCCTGGGTTTTGGGTAAATTGTACATTACACCAAAACTAGGTTTTCATGCACATACATTGCTTTATCAGCTCTTTCTTGGTATTTAGGCTTCCATAAGCCATACCTCAGCATCATCTTTACTCTCATGATGCTTCAACACATGAGGAACATATTATCATGCACAATTTGCACTTAAACCCCTCAACTTGGGTAATTTGCACTTTAGTCCAAAATAGGCAAAACATTGATTTCAACAATGTTCAAAAAGGATAAGAATTGTAATATAAGTTCCTCTTGAACCATAATTACCTTTCACAAGATGAGTTTAAGCATTTAATCATCTTTCTTAATCAAAACACCTAGGGTTAAGGTATAACCCAGGTCAGGGGTGTTACACTGAGCTCCTTCCTTAGTCAGCCACAGAAAGAGATAAGTGAAGAGAGAAAGGGAAACGATCCCTTGGTTGTAAAAGAAAGGTGTATATATACTTTGGGCATGTTTTCAAGATAAGGACAATCTTTTCTTCTATTTCTCATATGGGTCCTTCTCTCCTTCTTGGCCACGCCCCTCCTTCTTATTCTTAAGCAAAACTCCTTTCTTAACCAAAGTCTAGTGAAAAGGAAGCCAAACATCCTACTAACTTGTACACATATAAAAGGGTCATTATGCTTATGACTTGGTTATTTAGTTACAAGGGTTATCCTTCTTATTTGTTTATTCAAATGAAGCGCCCCCTTTATCATTTTTACTCTAATTGATGCCAAGAGTCATAAAAGGTATTCTAGAAGGTATATTTTACATGTTGCACCCCATGTTTTGGGTAAATTGCACTTTATACCAAAACTAGGGTTTAAAGCACAAGGATTGCTCCACAAGCTACCTTTCGGTGCCCAAGCTTGGAGAATCCATAATACTTCATCAAATTCATTCTTATGATGTATTATCATCAGAAGAACATCTAAAAATGTGTAATTTGCAAGTTAACCCCTCTAATTGGGTAATTTGCACATAAGTCCACTTTAAACAAAACAATATTACAATATTGTTTTAAAAGGACAGAAATGGAAATATATGTTCCTCAGAAGCTTTTAACTACATTATAAGTAGATAACCATAAGCATTTAATCACATGATTAAGAAAAACACCTGGGGTTAGTTCATAACCCAGGTCAGGGATGTTACAGTTGTCTCCTTAGTAAGAGTATTAACTGGTTCTTGTGATGTAAGGATGTGAGTTGTGATATTTCCAAGAGCCACCCCTTTGCAAAGAAAGCGATGAATCTTGATTTGCTAAGTTTGATCATGGAAGATATGAGGAACTGTAAGTTGTAGTGCACTATCATTACCATAGTAGAGAATTTCATGCTTAAATGAAGAAAAGTCAAGGTCATGAAGAAGAATGCACATCTAATGAGTTTAGAAGTAGTAGTGTCTAGGGCATGATGTTCATACTCATCTTGAGCGGGCGACAATAGTTTATTTCTTGGCACCCCATGAAATGAATGTGGAACCAAGAAAGACACATAACCTGGTTTGAGTCTATATGTAGCTGTACAATCTGCCAAATCAGAGTCGCTATAAGCTATTAGTTGAAATGAAGATAAGGAATAATATGTTGGTATGCATGCCCAGAGAGACAAACATATGATGATTGTAATTGCATATCTTGTAAATGATTTGATTAATAAAAAGGCAATCTTCCAAATTATTTTGTTATTCAATTATGAGATAATGATGTAACACAACAAATATCTAAAGAATGATATTACTCAATGTTGTATGTCTTTGGGTTGAGGACCCGAATGATGAGATCATGCGGATGACAAGAGTATATGCATTCTTGTTATGCCCCTAGTCAGATGTTACTATGGATGGATAATAGACAATAATAACACTTAAGACTAGAGTGTGTCTTGGTTGATGACATAATCTCATTAGTCATGATATGTGATATCAAACCAAGTACATAGATACTTGTTAGAGATTAGTGTGTCAGACAGACTCACCTTGAGAGTGACACATGGAATCTATGAATGATAGTCAGAGATATCTCTCATAGTGATGGTGGTGATTATGGTTCTTAGACATAAAATCACTACACTCATCACATGTCGTTCAGTGTGTTTTGACATCATCCACCGTGATCTTAAATAAGGGTTGCCATAAAGGTGGTGCTTGGGTGCACTGTGACACATGGGGATCACTGTGAGCGATGTAGATGGGATTTGTCACTCTTACAGGAGTTTGATATCCTGGCCACTTGATAAGCAAGACTGAGAAATGCATGGCCATGCTGGTGTGAGTCAATATGTGATATTGAGCTTACAATATCTCAGACAATATGGTCTAGTTCAAGGGACATGGATTGAATGTTGAAGAGGATGACGATTCCATGCCTCGAGTTCAATCTAAATATCATATACAAAGGAAATATACAATCGTTGTAACACCAACGATAGATGATAGGTTAAGTTGTTCTCCAACTTCTCCAATTACTTGGGTAGCAATGAAGTCTTGATAGATATCAATCATTGCTTTTGAAATCATAATATGATTATGAATATCACTGCCAATGTAATTTGGAGCCTACTGAGTCACACAAATAGGATGTGATTAGAATAGGAGTATAATTGTCGACGTGATTGGAAATATTCCAAATCAAATTTATTACTAAACTTTTAGGTAATCTACTATAATATTGGAATATAATTTGAGTTAATTGGTTAAAGTGTTAAAACCAATTAATTAGATTTCATTGTTAAGTTAGTTAGCTTATCCATAGCAATTAACTATAGATGGATAATGGAAATTAGTTAATTAATTGATGTGATTAATTGGTTAATTAAGTAATTCTAGAATATTCTTTTAATTGTCCACAAGCGGCTCATTTTAATGAACATGTAAGCTTTTGTTTCCCAAGGGTTTTGGGAAACCTTGCTTCCTTTTAGTTTCTATTAATAGCGGCATGACGACCGGATTTTGGAAAGATATACACCTAGAAGCCTGATGTGAGAACCTATTACACTAAACGAGATTACTCAAAACACAAAACACAATCAATCACTAATTAATCACATACCCAAAAATATGGGTAAATTAAAATCGATTTCAACGTGAACACCTACTGAGAAACATTTGCATAAAACCCCAACATCTTTCTTTTATCCATACTAGGCCAAGAATTTGATACAAATGTTCTATTGCCTTAGCCCCAACATATATACACAGGAGAATAATATTCATATATGCCACACAAACAAGCATTAACATGCTAACAAAAGTTCAATTTGTTTGAAACACCATATACAAACTTTTCGTGCCCAGACCTGAGATTACATGGACGACTCTAAGACACACTAGACATCTAATTAGCTTTCTCCATGATTAATTTCTATAGCTCCTCTTTGCTGCCACATGTTTGTTTTCATCACTTCTGATTACCTAAAATAATGTGGCGAACCACAAGGGTGAGACCCATGTCCCAACAAGAGATATAACCTCCAATAACATTTATTGATTACAACATTTTTAAGTAATTAAACAATTAAATAGTTTAATCAGATATAACAAATAAGCTCAACAACACTGATGATTAACAAAATACATAAAGGAGCATATAATAACTATCATCATTAGCCAAACTATCATCCTTTATCTTATTGACAATATAAGCAATTCAGTAGCATATGCATATCTAGCATTATGAGCAATTCTAGTAACATAGAATCTCTATCAGTATGAATAAGTCTAGCCACATAATCATAGATAACAACATTAGCATGTCTAATAGGTTGAACATATCAACATCATAAAAAGAGATAACAGCATAAGCACAACTATCTGGATAAGCATGATTAGCAGAATATGCATCTCTAGTTACAAAGGCATGGCTAGCATGCTAAACATAACTAACAACATGAGATAGCTAGCATCATGATTATAATCAGCAGTAGAAGTATAATTATCAACATAATCATGGCTACTGTATGTACGCATCTACAATCTTAAGCATAACCACAACATAAGTATATCTACTATCTCTTAATTGCACGAAGCATCATATTTATGTAAAGAGAACAAACAAGAGTTATCATAAAATGTGAAGCATCGTGTATAACCCTAAACAGTAATGCTATATGGCTGTATTACATCTTTTATTATGCCCTGAGGAAATTCAGGATACCACTCAAAATCCAACTGACCACTTTTAAGTCAAAATCAGTGCCATACAAGATCTAGGAAGAGCCGGACTCCTAAGATCTTCTCCACCCCCGGTCAGTATGGGTCCGCCATAGTGACACATAAGGTCAAGCTGCTAACAACCTAGTCCATCCTTAGTACAGATCATGACACTAGTGAAAGGAGGTGGGTACACATACCTTACCATCTGAGGTACAACAACAGTTGTCCTTTAAACTTGTCACATATATAATCATCAAGACACGACCGCAGTCGTTCTCAATCACATCAGATGCATGAGGCATGACCATAGCCAACCTCCACAACCTGCATTGTGGATGAAAAGGATATATCCTCAACTTGCCACCCCCACATACTCAACAATATGCACTCTGAGTTTTCCTTAGGAATACTTGTTTCACCATCTGGCAAGTTCTGACACTCAGATGGATCTATGGCACAGGGCACTATATGATTAGAGTTGCACTTGATTAGTTATGCCAATTGGGTGAATTAAGGCTGCATCAAACAAGTGGACATACAAACCCTAATTCACTTCTAGCAAGCATATAAATATCACAACTTTTAAATGATATAAAACTGTGAAACATAATTTCTCATCTCATCATCACATGGTACTATTCACTTCCCATTCATGAGGCCACACTAATCATCATACTATCACAATATATAAATCCTTTTCATAGTATCACAAGGTATCAACCCTTATCAACACAAGAGGATTACACCTCGTTCAGGGCTCAACCATGCCCAAAGGTCACTAAGACCATCATACTATTCCCTATAAGATCACCATTGTTTTTCCATGCCTTATAACAAGGCTCAACAACATCACTTACATATAATACACCAGATCAGAACAATCTTGCATTAATGAGCTAGGAGATATTCATAAACAACCATATAATGGTTATATTAACATTAATAACATTCCTTTATTACATCAACATGCAAGGAATCTAGATATGATTAACACTCATCATATTCATAATGCACATGTTCAACATAAGAAAGTATCAACCATGTGGCTATGATAACCACCAATTAGCACATTAAGGTTATGATCATGTTAAGGAGGTTATTCCACCATCATTCCATCATATAAGAATGTTAAACATGAATACTCATCTTTATCTAATTGCATTAGAGTTAGGTTCAACATGATAAATTATATCAATGTTACTAATCAACACTTATACCCAAACCCTAACTCACAACATCCCCATTGGATCATGGATGCATAAGGTGAAGAATCACCATCACATTCCATACTATTATCAAGTATGAACCCACATATAAATCAAGGTGTAACCATCAGGTTATAGCATACTAGGGTTTCAACAACAATAACAAAGTCTCCATGATTGTATTAGTCATTCAAGGACTATTCATACCCAATTACCATCATTTAGTTATATTAAATCTTGGTATAACAAGATATACATCATTAGGATTACATATCAGCACAATATGGTTATCATCCCTTCCATTCATATGAGTGAATAGGTAAGACTACATTATTAAGGTTCACCCTCCATTTGTTCCATCATCATTCAACCAGTATCACCATACCACAATGTTACCCAGAACCATTGGATGTTTAAAAGGTAAGACCTTTGGTTGTTTACATAAGTAAACACCTTCGATAAACCACCTATGAACTCCTTGATCTATGCTCTAGAAATAGTCATAATCTAACCCTATACATACCTTGATTAACAATACAAAAAGTTCCATTGAGAGTAGTGTAAAACCCACAATCAACTGCTCATTTAAAATAAGCCATCCATTGTTAACAATTAATCTTCTTAAGTTGATCATATAAAGGAAACCATCTAAATCACATTATTAGGATAAAAATATTACATTAACCAACATTCCACTTTATTGGGGGAATAAACAATAGATCTTAACCATTGGGTCAAGTTCATATATTAAAACCATCAATTACAGTATAAGTCCGACCATTGCATCAAATGACCCAAGAAACCATTGGTCTAAGGCTTAATTGATGTTGCAACTACAATGATTAACTCACCATATGTTTTAGAGACCTGATACACCATCATTAGTGACCATTAAGTCACCATAGGTTGTTAGATCAACACTATATTCATTAATCAACATTAAATATTAAGCTAATGTCAACATTGATTGATAACATCAGTAGCGTACTTAATGGTTGATCATTAAACTTCTAATTGATCCAAAACTTGACCTAAGGGGGTGACCATAGGTTATCAACATCATTTGACACCCTTGATCACGAACATTATCTGTAATGAAGACAAAACCATAGGGTTGTTGCAATGGTACCATCATTGGGTCATGGTTTATAGAAGAAATCAACTTTAAACCCTAAAATTGACCATTGTTTGATAGGTGCTTAGCACCATAGGTTGTCAAAACAACCTGATCCAATTCATATCATACCTTAGTAATAACATAAAAATGATCACATGTTCATATATAACTGAAATGAGAATAGGGGACATTATAAAAATCGAAATCCAAGTCAAGCATAACTTTTTAGTGTGTGGAACATTATTTTCAAGCAAGAACATGATTTGGAAAGCTTATGGTAAGAAATAAATGTGGAGCAAGTTATAAAACTTGCCTCTATAGAGTAGGTCAGATCACAAAAAGCAAGAATCTCAAGCAAACAGGGCAAGGAAACCTTGGATTCAGATCTGAACTTGGCCAACTATGCAATTCTCTCCACAAACAAGCAAAACCCTAGAAAAGAAACAAGAAGGAAGGATTTTTGAGTTCTAGGGCCACTTTCACCATGGAAAAGTATGGTTCCGACCTGGAGAGATATAGGAGGAAGTATAGAAAAGAATTAAATGGAGTAAATAAGGAAAAACTTACACTTTTAGGTCAATATCACTAGGAGAAACCTTTTTAGACCCAAAAAGGGATTCAATTTCAACCCTAGAATTGTTTCCAAGAAGCTCCCCACTTTCTTCTTCCTTGGGAAGAAAAATTCGCATCTTAACAGAGGGAGGACGAAGCTGGGAGAAGGAGAGAGGTGGTGGAGAGGAAATGGCTAGTTTTGGGTGCTTGGGGATAATTATATGCCACTTTAATATAAAGAAAAAGAAAAAGTTGAAACTCTAGTATATATCCAAGTGTCCATGGCTTTTAATTACGAAGAACATACAAGCACACACACAAGAATCTCTCTCACTATCTGTAGAGACCTGATTGTCTTGCCTTTATCGAATTTCCCAGCCAATAACATAATTCCTCAGTTGATAGCTACTAAAAGTAGCTCATCCATGAAGGGGGAAAACCCTAAAATACCCTTGGAGCAAACACCTTCAAACCAAGGTTTAAATAGGTGCCTCATGGATCAAAAAGCTTAAGAATAATGATAGAATATCCAAGGAACATAATGCAAGTGATAAATTGCAAATAACACCTCTCAATTGGGTAAATTGCAAAAACGTCCAAAATGTGCATAAAATTGCATAACTTGCTCAAACAATGTGCAAACTGGACCAAATTTGAAACCTAAGATTGTATTATTATTTGAAAGCATATCATAAGGTTATATTAGGGTTCTAAGAATTGAATTATGATAATTAAGCTTGTTCAACTCATTAAGCAAGTTTAGGGGCCTTACAACTATAAACCCCTAACAGGGATTTCACCCCCGAAATCCAAGGTAAACAAAGATGGGCACTTACTTTGTACCTCATCCTATTACATTCACATTATTACTTTCATATCATGGTGATGTCACATCATTCATACATATCTCATCTTGGGTCAGCACAAAAACCCCCACACAAGAAGACATTCTCAAATATGGAACATAGAATCTTGTTGTGCCAACTGTACAACTCTAGTAGTAATGTTCAACTTTAAATTCTAGCTACCATCCTGAAATTATATCTATTATATCAACACATTACTCAAAAGTTATAATTTCTAGTTTTTTTATCAATCATGCCATGTGTCCCATACCATTCCTTGAAGCATAAAAAAGGCAATGTATCCATCCCCCCTTTTTTTACCTTGATACTAGAACTCTTGTCAGTTCTTTTTTTAGCATCAAAAGAAATGATGATGCTGGTAGCTATCATTCCATACAAGGAAACATTATTCCTAGTCAACCTTGTTAGGGCTGAAACAAAAACACTATCTTCACCTTACTAGAATTTACACAACCTACTTAGAAGACATATCATGATCCCATAAAGAAATTTAATCAACCCCGTCTCACTCTTGTTCAACTTGTTCTCATAGCTATTGCTACTTCGGAAACCCTAAGGTTTTTGAATAAATATTGATCATATTTTTGACCATATTTGAAATACTTTGACATGTCATCATATAAAGCTTGATATAACTTGTATGACATGACTAGAACACTCTGTTCCTCCTATTCATAAATTCTATTTGTACATTGGTTAGTCTATAGGAAATAATTCTAAACTCATCATGGTCATGTGAATTATGTCATCAAATATAAATCTTATGCATTAATATTTGATCATAGGTTTATCTTAAAGGAACATGGTATCACATATCTATTGACCAACAAACCATCTATCCTTGATAGTGGTCTTTCCCATCTATCACTGAACCATACACAACATTATAGAGTCACTTTTGTTTTTCCTTCCAAACAACATTCATAGGATCATCATCAACTCTATCTCTCCCTCTTTTTAATGGAATGCTAATTTAATAAACATCTCCAACCTTCACATACTTCCCATACTATTGATACATCTTGGATACTAGGATTCATTACCTTGGTACCCACCTCATGTGCTATAAGGAACTCACATCATTATCTCATCCACTTTTACCAACATAACAAATATCAAGACATATAAGAGGAGTCTTCCTAATTATTGGAAGGCTCAAAAGAAAAATCATCACAAACTTTATGATCATAGAACCACAGTCCAAACAACCTTATGCTATAATAAGCTATCGACCCTTATGTTTGCAATAATTCCACACATACCAAGTGGCAATGATCCACTTGAAAGTCGTGTCCTAGAAAGGAAAGACACAAAAACACACTTCCCATATCATAGCAACATTGTTCAAGGGTCACTAGCAAAAAGGTAACCAATTCTATTTTCATTATGCATATTACAGCTTCTTATGTATCATTTTACCTTTTTCATTTTTGGTTCCTTGCCATTAGCATAGGAATCATCATGATTGACATATCTCATTACTCCTTCCTTGATGACTATTTATCACATTTGTGTATGTTCTCTAATTTTATTATATTTTTGAACCACTTATTAACATGTAAATACTCATATTCCACATTTGCTTCATTAAATCGGGATCATCTCCCTTAATTTCTTTCACATGCAATGCTGATTTTTCATTAACACTTTCTTACACACATAGGATGGTCTGAGATTAACTCAGGTTCCACCTTATTTCTTTGCCATTGTTCCCATTTATCTTTTCATTTTATACTTATCATTGGAGTTCTCTCCTTCTTATGTAAATTTCATACCTTGATTCACTTTATAAGCATAGACTTATCTGTCTTCTACTTTATTATCTTCTTGAATCACATCTTCAAAAACTCCTATTTTCCTTATTTGTATTCAGATTTAGATTTCATGGTGTTGTATCTTTCTCTTATAGTTACCAAACATTCAAGTTTTGATAGATAATGATGCAATTCTCATATTCTCTAAGGTAGGATTGAGATATTCACACCATGATTTCATATTCATTATGCTCTTTAGATTGTCTCAAAATGACTACTTGATCAGAGTAATTAGAAAGATAACAATCTAAGAATTCCATACTTACCTTTATTCAATAATTGAATACCTGGCCAGGGCATCCAAGTACTGAGATTAGACAATATGCACCATGTTTTTGTGTCACATTCCTAACTTAGACATCATCCAAGTCTTAAGTCCTAGTGTCCCTATAGACTCAGTGAACCTAAAGCTCTGATACCAACTTGTGAGAACCTATTACACTAAATGAGATTACTCAAAACATAAAACACAATCAATCACTAATTAATCACATACCCAAAAATATGGGTAAATTAATATCGATTCCAACGTCAGCACCTGCTCAGAAACATTTGCATAAAACCCCAACATCTTTCTTTTATTCATACTAGGCCAAGAATTTGATACAAATGTTCTATTGCCTTAGCCCCAACATATATACATAGGAGAACAATATTCATATATGCCACACAAACAAGCATTAACATGATAACAAAAGTTCAATTTGTTTGAAACACCACATACAAACTTTTCGTGCCCAGACCTGAGAGTACATGGATGACTCTAAGACACACTAGACATCTAATTAGCTTTCTCAAAGATTAATTTCTATAGCTCCTCTTTGCTGCCACATGTTTGTTTTTGTCACTTCCGATTATCTAAAAAAATGTGACAAATCACAAGGGTGAGACCCATGTCCCAGCAAGAGATATAACCTCCAACAACATTTATTGATTACAACATTTTAAGGTAACTAAACAATTAAAAAGTTTAATCAGATATAACAAATAAGCTCAACAACACTGATGATTAACAAAATACATAAAGGAGCATATAATAACTATCATCATTAGCCAGACTATCATCCTTTATCTTGTTGACAATATAAGCAATTCAGTAGCATATGCATATCTAGCATCATGAGCAATTCTAGTAACATAGAATCTCTAACATTATGAATAAGTCTAGCCACATAATCATAGATAACAACATTAGCATGTCTAATAGGTTGAACATATCAACATCATAAAAAGAGATAACAACATAAGAACAACTATCTGGATAAGCATGATCAACAATATATGCATCTCTAGTTACAAAGGCATGGCTAGAACGCTAAACATAACTAACTACAGGAGATAGCTAGCATCATGATTATAATCTATAGTAGAAGTATAGTTATCAAAAGAATCATGGCTAATGTATGTATGCATCTACAATCTTAAGCATATCCACAACATAAGTATATCTACTATCTCTTAATTGCACTAAGCATCATCTTTATGAAAAGAGAACAAACAAGGGTTATCATCCAATGTGAAGTGTCGTGTATAACCCTAAACAGTAATGCTATACGGCTGTATTACATCTTTTATTATGCCCTGAGGAAATTGAGGATACCACTCAAAATCCAACTGACCACTGCTAAGTTAAAATCAGTGCCATACAAGATCTAGGAAGAGCCGAACTCCTAAGATCTTCTCCACCCCCGGTCAGTACGGGTCTGCCACAGCGACACATAAGGTCAAGCTACTAACAACCTAGTCCATCCTTGGTATTGGTCACGACATTAGTGAAAGGAGATGGGTACGCATACCCTACCATACGAGGTACAACCGCAATTGTCCTTTAAACGTGTCATATATATAATCATTGAGACACGACTGCAACCGTTCTCAATCACATCAGATGTATGAGGCATGACCATAGCCAACCTCCACAACCTCCATTGTGGATGACAAGGATATATCCTCAACTTGCCACCCCCACATACTCAATAGTATGCACTCCGAGTTTCCCTTAGGAATACTCGTTTCACCATCTGGCAAGTTCTGACACTCAGATGGATCTATGGCACATGGCACTACATGATTAGAGTTGCACTTGATTAGTTATGCCAATTGGGTGAATTAAGGCTACATCAAACAAGTGGACATACAAACCCTAATTCACTTATAGAAGGCATATAAATATCACAACTTTTAAATGATATAAAACTATGAAACATAATTTCTCATCTCATCATCACATGGTACTATTCACTTCCCATTCATGAGGCCACACTAATCATCATACTATCACAAGATATAAATCCTTTTCACAATATCACAAGGTATCAACCCTTATCAACACAAGAGGATTACACCTCATTCAGGGCTCAACCATGCCCAAAGGTCATTAAGACCATCATACTATTTCCTGTAATATCATCATTATTTTTCCATGCCTTATAACAAGGCTCAACAACATCACTTACATATAATACACCAGATCAACACAATCTTGCATTAATGAGCTAGGAGATATTTATAAACAATCATAGCAGGGTTATATTAACATTAATAACATTACTTAATTACATCAACATGCAAAGAATCTAGATATGATTAACACTCATCATATTCATAATGCACATGTTCAACATTAGAAAGTATCAACCATGTGGCTATGATAACCACCAATTAACACATTAAGGTTATGATCATGTTAAGCAGGTTATTTCACCACCATTCCATCATATAAGAATGTTAAACATGAATACTCATCTTTATCTAATTGCATTAGAGTTAGGTTCAACATAATAAATTACATCAATGTTACTAATCAACACTTATACCCAAACCCTAACTCACAACATCCCCATTGAATCATGGATGCATAAGGTGAAGAATCACCATCACATTCCATACTATTATCAAGTATGAAGCCTCACATAAATCAAGGTGTAACCATTAGGTTATATCATACTAGGGTTTCAACAACAATAACAAAGTCTCCATGATTGTATTAGTCATTCAAGGACTATTCATACCCAATTATCATCATTTAGTTATATTAAATATAAGTATAACAAGATATACCTCATTAGGGTTACATATCAACACAATATGGTTATCATACCTTCCATTCATATGAGTGAATAGGTAAGAATACCTTATTAAGGGTAACCCTCCATTAGTTCCATCATCATTCAACCCGTATCACCATACCACAATATTACCCAGAACCATTGGATGTTTAAAAGGTAAGACCTTTGGTTGTTTACATAAGTAAACACCTTGGATAAACCACCTGTGAAGTCCTTGATCTGTGCTCTAGAAAGAGTCACCATCTAACCCTATACATACCTTGATTAACAATACAAAAAGTTCCATTGAGAGTAGGGTAAAACCCACAATCGACTATTCATTTAAAACAAGCCATCCATTGTCAACAATTAAGCTTCTTAAGTTGATCATATAAAGGAAACCATCTAAATCACATTATCAGAACAAACATATTACATAAGCCATCATTCCACTTTATTGGGGGAATAAATAGTAGATCTTGACCATTGGGTCAAGTTCATATATTAGAACCATCAATTATAGTATAAGTCCGACCATTGCATCAAATGACACAAGAAACCATTGGTCTAAGGCTTAAATTGATGCTACAACTACAATCCTTAACTCACCATAGGTTTTAGAGACCTGATCCACCATCATTAGTGACTATTAAGTCACCATAGGTTGTTAGATCAACACTATATTCATTAATCAACATCAAATATTAAGCTAATGTCAACATTGATTGATAACATCAGTAGTGTACTTAATGGTTGATCATTAAACTTCTAATTGATCCAAAACCTGACCTAATGGGGTGACCATAGATTGTCACCATCATTTGACACCCTTGATCACGAACATCAGTTGTTATGAAGACAACACCATAGGGTTGTTATAATGATACCATCATCGGGTCATGGTTTATAGAAGATATCAGCTTTAAACCCTAAAATTGACCATTGTTTGATAGGTGCTTAGCACCATAGGTTGTCAAAACAACCTGATCCAAGTCATATCATACCTTAGTAATGACATACACATGATCACAGGTTCATATATAACTGAAATGAGAATAGGGAACATTATAAAAATAGAA
This sequence comes from Alisma plantago-aquatica, assembly GCA_963693085.1. NCBI lineage: Eukaryota > Viridiplantae > Streptophyta > Magnoliopsida > Alismatales > Alismataceae > Alisma > Alisma plantago-aquatica. Next base: position 1,402,452,831 of record OY856409.1, on the reverse strand, counting down.
ATCCAAGTCAAGCATAGCTTTTTAGTGCATGGAACATTATTTTCAAGCAAGAAAATGATTTAGAAAGCTTATGGTAAGAAATAAACGTGGAGCAAGTTATAAAACTTGCCTCTATAGAGTAGGTCAGATCAGAAACAGCAAGAATCTCGAGCAAATAGGGCAAGGGAACCTTGGATTCAGATATGAACTTGGCCAACTATGTAATTCTCTCCACAAATAAGCAAAACCCTAGAAAAGAAACAAGAAGGAAGGATTTTTGAGTTCTAGGGTCACTTCCACCATGGAAAATCATGGTTACGACCTAGAGAGATATAGGAAAAAGGATAGAAAAGAATTAAATGGAGGAAATAAGGAAAAACTTACACTTTTAGGTCAATATCACTAGGAGGAGCCTTTTTAGACCCAAAAAGGGATTCAATTTCAACCCTAGAATTTTTTCTAAGAAGCTCCCCACTTTCTTCTTCCTTGGGCAGGAAAATTCACAGATGAACAAAGGGAGGACGAAGCTGGGAGAAGGAGAGAGGTGGTGGAGAGGAAATGGCTCATTTTGGGTGCTTGGGGATAAGTATATGACACTTTAATATAAAGAAAAAGAAAAAGTTGAAACTCTAGTATATATCCAAGTGTCCATGGATTTTAATTACAAAGAATATACAAGCACACACACAAATAGCTCTTTCACTATCTGTATAGACCTGCTTGGCTTGCCTTTATCGAATTTTCCATCCAATCACATAATTCCTTAGTTGATAGCTACTAACAGTGCTCATCCATGAAGGGGGAAAACCCTAAAATACCCTTGGAACAAACACCTTCAAACCAAGGTTTAAATAGGCACCTCATGGATCAAAAAGCTCAAGAATGATGATAGAATATCCAAGGAACATAATACAATTGATAAATTGCAAAGAACACCTCTCAATTGGGTAAATTGTAGAAAAGTCCAAAATGTGCATAAAATTGCATAACTTGCTCAAACAGTGTCCAAATTGGACCAAATTTGAAACTTAAGCTTGTATTATGATTTCAAAGCATATCACAAGGTCATATTAGGGTTATAAGCATTCAAATATGATAATTAAGATTGTTCAACTCATTAAGAAAGTTTAGGGGCCTTACTCCCAAGGTTACGCTCTTATGCATTAACCCTAGTTGTCATCATTCCCAAGTGAAGAGAGAATGAGAGTAATGACACTAGCATGTCATCAAGTAGAAGGTTGATCCTTCCCATTGGATTAAAGAAGCACGACATGGAGTTGCAGTCCATCTGCGTGGACAAAGTAGAGACACATACACTGAATAGCTTGTGTTTGGAGGATGACTAAGGACCATCTATGCATGCTAGGAGGGATGCACATCACTATGCTAAGGGACGTCACTGAACCTACTCTGTAATGAGGTATATCCCTATGCCCTCTTTCCGAATACACTATTGTCGACGAGATCCTCGAGTAGGGTATGTGAAGAAAATTTTATTTCTTCCATTGTGCCTGTGATCTCCATAAAACCCCAATAGTGGTACCAAAGCCGTGTTAATCTACAATGTATTTGGATCAAATTCAATATGATTGGAATTTCTATATACCATTTTTCTATGATTGCAAATGATGCAAACATAAAATTATTAATATGCATATCTAAACCTAATTCCACATACGCTGCAGACCTACTATTTTTTCCCTAGCAAAAGGGTCGACTATATAAAGTATGATTTTTTTTACTGCATGGAAGTAAAATTTCACGTGGACCCTCCCACTTACTAGGTAGTGGGACACCTGCATAGGGGGCGATGCCCCTGTATACCCCACTTTGTCTGTGTGAGAGTCAAAATTATTTAATGAGGAATGTCCCGCATTAAAAGGACTACAATATTATTGTATATATGAATATATAGATATACCTATAAAATCATACACGTAGCCATTGAAAATATTTTGTGTGGTGAATGAATGCATGGTTATGGCTTGGGCCCCTTTTGTGAATGTTATGGTTGGATGTACATGGTTTTTCTTGGATCCTTTGGTATATGTACTCAGCTTGCGTATCGAGCCTCATCTTATGAGAACCCGTTACACTAAATGAGATTACTCAAAACATAAAACACAATCAATTACTAATTAATCACATGCCAAAAAGTATGGGTAAATTAAAATCGATTTCAACGTCAGCACCTACTAAAAAACATTTGCATAAGATCCCAACATCTTTCTTTTATCCATACTAGGCCAAGAATTTGATGCAAATGTTATATGGCCTTAGCCACCACATATAACACAGGAGAACAATATTCATATATGCCACACAAACAAGCATTAATATGCTAACAAATTTTCGATTCATTTGAAACATCATATACAAACCTTTTCTCATCTGGACCTAAGAGTACAGGGATGACTCTAGGACACACTAGACATCTAATCAACTTTCTCAAATATTCATTATTAAAGCTCCTCCTTGCTGCCACATGTTTTTTTCATCACTTTTGATTTTCTAAAAAAAAATGTGGCGAACCACAAGGGTGAGACCCAGTCCCAACAAGAGATATAACCTCCAACAACATTAATTGATTACAACATTTTTAAGTAATTAAACAGTTAAGCAAATTAATCAGATATAACAAATAAGCTCAGTAGAACTGATGATTAACAAAATGCACAAGGGTGCAGATAATAACTATCATCATTATCCAAACTATCATCCTTTATCTTGTTGATAATATAAGTAATTCAGTAGCATATGCATATCTAGCATCATGTGCAAGTCTAGTAACATAGCATATCTAACAACATGAGCATGTCTAATTGGTTGAACATATCAACATTATAAGAAGAGCTAACAACATAAGCACAACTATCTAGATAAGCATGATCATCAGTATATGCATCTCTAGTTACAAAGGCATGGCTAGCATGCTAAACATAACTAACAACATGAGATAGCTAGCATCATGATTATAATCAGTAATAGCAGTATAATTATCAATATAATCATAGCTATTGTATGTACACATCTATAATCTTAAGAATATCCACAACCTGAGTATATCCACTATCTCTTAATTGCACTAAGCATCATCTTTATCTAAAGATAACAAATGAGGGTTACCATCCAATGTGAAACATTGTGTATAACCCTAAACAAATATGCTACATGGTTGTATTACATCTTTTATTACACCCTAGGGAATTTGAATCGTACCATTCAAAGTCCAACCAACCCCTGCGAAGGGATATTCGATTCTGTACAAGATCTAGGAGTGTCGGTATCCTAAGATCTCTTCCCCTCGATCAGTACGAGTAAAAAGGTAGTGACATATCAGTCAAAGCTACCACCACAACGACATATAGTCAAGCTGATAACCACTAGTTCTGTAAAGACCAAGTCTCTACTATTAAACATGATAAACAAATCATCAATTGTGTAGCAGTGGAAATTTAAACCTTGACTTTATTCAAAATGTATAAAGAGTACATTACCAAATTTTCCCAAATGGGAGTACAACTTTATGCAAGCAACTAGGATCTAGGTAGAGGAAGACTTAACTAATACAACATTGTCTCCAAACAAAAACAACTTGTAACATAACAACAACTATGATCATATATGTGGCAACACATCCCATTATCATACAGATAACGAGGTGTTACGCGAAAACGTGCAGAAATCACCATAACCACAGATTATGAAAACATGGGTTAATTAAAACCGATTGCGGAAAACAGATAAACTGTGAAACTATTACTTTCCAGTCCTCATCCTGCACAGAAACATGTCATATATATATATATATATATATATATATGAGATCTGATACGTGTCTACAGCTTACAGAAACAGCTGCTCATCCATCACATGAGTTCACCACCTGTTCACATACATAAAAGCCCACATCTGGCCAACAACAAGATATACAAATGTCATCGATCGTTCATCGTAAAACATCGTCAAAACACTGCCAAGGACCTGAGAGTACAGGGATGACTCTAGACTCTACTACAAAACATCCAAAACAGCAACATATCAATCACTTGCCTTATACTGCTCCTCAAGCTGCTCGGCCGCAACACCACGACCACGACCACGCCTACCTCGACCACCTAAAAAAGGGGTTAAACCAACAGGGTGAGACAATTGAACAATTGTCCAAGCGGGAAACATAACTCCCCACCGCAACTACAGAACCTCAGCAAGATAAACTATAACATCAGATAACTATTTATCAGATACAACATGAGTAGTTTATATAAAGCAACGCTATTCTTACCAACAAGCTTACCAACTATTCAAAAGCATATAACCAGATATCTCTCAATGGAACATGATTGACAAGATAAGATATATCACTATGTAACATGATTATCATAACAAGATATAATGTCACATAACCTGCTTATCAAGATAAGACATATTGTCACATAACCTGCAAGATATAACAAATATATTACACAAACAAGGCCTCAACCAATGTTACATGTTTATCTTAAGCAGTAAATACTAAACGGCTGTGTTACATATTATTATGCCCTGAGGATTTGAATCGTACCATTCAAATCCAACCTTCGGTTACGAAACCCAATCCGGTGCCATACAAGGTCAATGGAAGAGCCAGACTCCACGACCTCCCACCTCATGGTCAGTACACGAGTACAACACAAGCAGGACCGCAGTGACATGCTGAAGTGGTCTAAGCTGCAGGGTCAGCTCCATAGGCTACCCTCACTCTAGCCCGCCTTGGTACAGGTCTCGGCGCTAGTAAAACTGAGCCACATGCCTGTTCACCGTGCTCTGAGCCATGAAAGCATTCATGCTCTTCACATCACGTATCCTGAGCCATGGGCCTGTTCACCATGCTCTTTACACGTATCTGAGTCTGCAACCGGAGTTACACTCTTACCTCCTCATTTTCAGGCTAGGAGCAACCTACACATATTCAACAATATGCGCTTCCAGGTTAACCCGTAGGAGAACCTGTTTCACCATCACCAAGTCCTGACGATGATAGATCTATGGCCAGGGCAAACTACATGATATATTTCACTATGATTAATTAGTATCTTTTAGATGGATTGCAAGATTCAACCAAGTTGTATAACATGCAAGATATAACGGAAAGTAAACAACATTATATTATTATTTAATCACATCAACCTAATCCATCACAAGGATCCAACATCACATGTTACCACTTGGCCTCTTGCCAACCATCCAGATCCATCTCGAGGATCATCACATACCATGGGATCTCAATCCCTCATCATGTACTATCAATGCCTCTCAAGGCTCACATCATCATCATGGAACTAAACACATTATACATATCATTTCATTAACCAGAGTAATTACCAAGTGATGTTACTCATCACATGTGTCTCATAGCCCTTTTCAAGGCTAATCATCACCTGCATGGTTAGAGTACACAATAATCATAGTTTCAACATAAGGGATATGCTCACTATCATGAAACATCATGCAAGATACTCTACGTATCACTCTTACATTATTTGGTGTTCAAGCGTATTAAACACATCATTAACAAGACATATTCATGCTTACCCTTATCTCAGGAAAATAAACAAGATGCTCACATCAAGTAAGATGTCATGATGAGAATACAGAACAAGCACTATTATTACCACTGTCATTACTTTCATCATTATCGTATCACTATCATTACCATTATCATTATGCAAGCTACCAGTGTAACTATCACTTAACATCAACTTTAACCTTTAAGCATAAAGATCATATCGTTACCACTACCTTCCTTATTATCATCACAACTATCATTCACATCATTGTTACTATCATTAGCATTATTATTGTTTGCAAGGCATCATATTCATTGTTGTTATCACTAACAAGACACCACCATCATTTATTGGTGCATAACTAATCACTTTCATAACACAAAGGACCGTTACTATATGATTACAAGACTCTCACCATAACTCATCACCGCCCTCACTAAAACCTATCAAGGCCTATCGGCCGAAACATACCCAACCCTAGGCTGTCACCCACCATGGCTATCAGCCATCATGGGTGTCGGTCAGCATGGTTATTGGCCATCATGGCATGCATGGCCTATCGGTCAACATGGCTATCGGCCAACATGCATGGTCTATCGTTCAAGACAAGGAAACAAGCCATACATGGCCATGTCATCCGACACAAACAACCATCAAGCTTGACAAGGCTATATCGGCCAACACTTCAAGATGTATCGCCCAACAACATCCAACGGCCAACTCAACCATGTCGTCCAACTCAACCATATCGGCCAACTCAACCATATCAGCCAACTCAACCATATCGGCCAACTCCTCACTAGCTTGACCTATCGCCCAACACCAAGAACAAAGAGATTGCTTATCACAAGGACCATGTCGTTCAACAAGGGTCACCATCATATCGGCCAACATGACTCTAGCTCACCCTATCGCCCAACACATGGGCAAGGGTATCGACCAACCTCAAGAACACATCATGTCGTCCACCAAAGGCTTACATATCGTCCATCAAAGGGAACACCATATCGTCCAACTCAAAGACAAAGGTTCCATGTCATCCAACTCAAAAGGATATCGTCCAACCCACCAACAAAGAAGGGATATCGCCCAACCCTAGGTCACCATCAACCTCCAACTCAAAGGAGCACAAACCCTAGATCACAAGGTACACTAGAAACCCTAAACCTTAAGGGGATATCAGCCACCAAAGGAAACTCAAGCAAGGTACAATTCTAAGCTACTAACTTATGAACAAGAACAAGAACAAGAGGTAAATAAGTTAGGGTTAGAAGTTATGCAACCCGCCTTAAGCTCCAAGCTCCAAGGAAGAAGATGCACTTCAAGCTCCAAGGGATGTCGTCCACCAAAGCTGATCCAAGAGAGGGTATCAGCCACCACTGCAACTCCAGGAGAGTGTCTCGTCCGACACAAGCAAGAGAGGGAGGAGTGTCGTGCACTCAAGGTGGAGGAGAGACCAAAAGAGCAAAAGAAGATAAGGCAAGGGAAAGAGATACCTATATAGAAAGAAGGGGAGGAGAAACCAAGGTAGATCCATGCTAAGTGTCATCCACCCAAGGGACACTTGTCCTAGGGTTCAAGCCAACACACTAGCACACCAAGAGACACTTGTCAAAGATACATACCAAGTGTCCACCAAACATGGTCAAGGTTGGACCAAGCAACATGGGCGACACAACTAGCAGCTCCTCTGGGCGACACACACTACTCCAGGTCGACACACCACCTCTAGGTCGACACACACTCTTCCTTGGGTGACACAAGCTGGTCTTGGCCGACACAAGGCTCAAGCAAGCCCAAACAAAGCACCTCAAGGCCCAAACAAGCTCAAGCAAGGCCCAAGAAACTCAAACAACAAGCCCAAGCCTTCCTCTCAACCCTAGAGGAAGCAAAGAGGGGAAAACATCTCACAAGATGGCAAACTTTCACACAAAACCCTAGACTTGGGTTATTTGCAAGTAGCCCCTCGAACTCTCAACAAAGCACAACAAAAACCCTAATCACCACTCAAAGGTGATTAGCAAGCATCAAAACACCAAGGTTAAGCAAAACAAACAGGGTAAACGCTAAACGCAGGTCAGGGTCCTTACAATATATGTTCCTTTTCCTTCAACTCCCATCCTTAGTCTTAAGTTCACCAAGATTCCATGCGCACTCTGATCCTAGCCTGGATGGTTGGGGTCATCCAGCAAGAGAAGGATAAAAAGGTATGTGTTAAATATAGGAATAAGGAAATAAATAAGCTAAGCAAAAGAATTCCATTAGGGAATTTCAAGAAGAGAGAGACAAATGAGTAAATAAGAACTTAGAATACTGCCACATTTTAATATCAACAAATATCACAATTGCATGAATATAAATTATGACTCAACATCCTCTCAATGTAGGGTGAGGCACCTACCGGACCTCACCAATGGCAGGGAAAAGCCAGTGCCTAAAAAGTGGCACGGGGACTAAAACCCCAGTGCCTAATATATAAAATGGCAGGGGGACTAAAACCCCAGTGCCCTGTGGGTGGTTTGTACTCATGTACACTACATTGTCAATTGGCCAATAACTATATCATGCATAAACATTCACTTGGCAGTAGAGTGAAAAGTATAAGATTGTAACATAGCATTGGGAATAAAACCCAAATAAATAAACGGCCCACCAAAGGCAACAACAATATCCAAGAACTCCAAGAAATAAAGGACCCAACCAAGCAACAATACTATACATTGTTTCCAAATATTTCAAAAGGATGAGCCACATAGGCAATAACAAGATTAAAGCATTTCCAAGTAAAGGAGGCAACATATGTAATATCATGATTCACATGATTCAAGTGAATGAGCCACAATGGCATAAGAAGCATAAAATAAGTAAAGCTTCAAATAAAGGCATTTAGGAGGATATCAAGGCTAGAACAAAATGTTTGTAGGGTTGGATAAGATCCCAACTGAAGAGTAGGTTGATTGCACAATATACATTCCACATTCATTTCACATTCAACATAGATGTTCACAAATAGGATCCACATACTGAAATAGGGCTCACATATAAATAGGTTTCACATATTGAAATAGGTTCCACATACTGAAATAGGGCTCACATACAAATAGGTTTCACATACTGAAATAGGTTCCACATACCTGTTTTATTTAATTACCATAACATTCCCCAAGTTGATTGCATCCATCCATATTTTCCCTAGTTACATTATTACACATGTATTAATATATATAAAGACATAAAGCATATGAAAAAACCCTAATTTTGGAACTTATCTACAAAACCACGTTTTAAGGTTTAAAACCAAGCCCAAAATATTAGTCATATTCTCTTGAATAATAAAACATATTTTATTTTACAAATTGGAGTTAGAATGAATTAATTAGGTAGTTTAGAACATTTTATATACTTAAAAAGCATTCAAGGCAAACTTCGAAAAATAATTTAGAATCAGGCTTCACAAACCACAAAATCAAGTTCTACATGAAAAATCCTTTCCATTGACTATTTATTTGCATTTTTCTGACAATAGATCGATTTACTATGAATTAAGTAAAATCGACCAATCAGGATGCAAGAAAACTATAGAGTGACAAGTATTTAAATCAAAATGTAAATCGATGTAAATAATAGCTGAAATGAATAAAACACCCTTTCTCTTCAAATCAAATTAATTAGAATGACGAGGGCAGTATGGTCATTTGGAAACATATCTTTGTTGGCGACAAACAAATGCAGGATGTGAAATTACACAAATGCCCATGCTTGTTTGTTTGACTCGATTAAGAAAACAAGGACACCATTGCCATTTTCACATTTCGATTACCTGCAGTCGAGAAGCAAAACAAAAGATGAAAGGATGAGATTGCCCCTATCATAGCAATCGACCAAATAAGGGGGCAAGGATGCCCTGGTCATTACACGACCAGGCATCTTCCTACCATAGCCATGGCGAGGATGCGGCGCGCAGACAGGGAAGAATCCCGATCGGCTTAGAGAGACAAAGGCGTACCAAGGGAAAATGGGGTTGTAGATGGATTCCCCATTTCTAGACAAACGTGCCAAACCCACATAGATGCTCACAGCTGCTCAGAAGCTTCGGGGAGGCTCCGCCTTCGGCAAAGAATAGGGGAAGAAGACTGGAGCCGAAACCGGCACCTGAGTCCGTAAAAAAATGAAATAAAAGGTCAGAAAAGCTTCGCGGACTCGAGGCGAGGTCAAAACAACTCTTTCCGCAGGCAGAGGAGCACCTAAACAGCATACGAGTCAGCACCGGCGGAGGTCATGACTGTGGTCTATAGGACCAGGCGTTCGGGGGTAACTCAGGCCAAAACGACAAGTGAGGAGCAAAGAAAGTGGGTCAAGGATGCTCACCGCTAAAGTAATTGGATTGAAATGGTCGGGAGGACGAGTTCTCGGCCGCCGTTGCCGGAGACGCACTTTGAGCAGGTTGGGGTGACAGGGGTGAAGAGGGGTGAAATTGGAGGGAGAGGAAGAAGGCTCGGAACCTAAGGGTCGTCCACGATCCTTTAAGTAGGTAGGAGAAGGACCGAGGTCGCCTCTGCGACTCGAGGGTTTGAGAGGAGGGGAGAGGTCATTTTGGGCATAACGCCACCAGGGAGAGAGGGGCGATGAGCTATGGCTCATTTGAACCGGCGGCGTGAGGTGGAGCTAACGACAAAGGAATCACGTTAAACGAAGACGGAGGGAGGGAGTTAGGAGCTGAGGAGCCTAGCTGCTGGGTCTGTCCTAACGGCTGGAGGATGAAGACGACCTCCTCACCGTTGGATCAAGGGTCTAACAAGTCAGAGCCGTCGGATGGCGCACAGACCCAAGGGGCGCGTGACAGATGCATTGAAGCCAAATCATAGCGTTACAGAATTATTTAAATGAAATCAATTAAAATCCATAGTTATACTTTATTAAAAGCTCATAAAATGGATTTGAAGGGTCAAATGAAGTCCAAATGACACCAAATTTGGACCACATGCTCATGTTAGTATTTAGAACGATGCTATATAATTAGATTTCGTAATTATATCCAATAAGGCCCTTAATAAATACATTGCTCATTAAAGTGTATTTTAACACATTAAAAGGTGTGAATTATTATGAAATAACTATATTAATGCAATTAGTGAGTCAAATTCGAGGTGATAGTTATATATGAGTATTAAGAGAAAAATATCAACCTTTAAATATATTTTCACACATTTATATTCAAATTGGAGGAGAGAGAAAGTAAAGAGGTTAATATACTCATAATTAATTCAAATTCTTATTATTATTAATATATTTATAAAAAAAACTCCGAATTAATATTATCTACTTATATCCATCCTTAATGACCAAATTACATTATTAACCTTCACTTATCTCCTAAATTGGGTTATTTGTGCAAACACCCCTCTATTATCATAAATGAGGGAAAAAGGTGATTTTAAACTTTGAATTGTGCTCAAACTGCACAAGGAGTCCAAAAAGATTATAAAACAAGGGAAATTTATGAAAATGGTCCAAATGGACTAGAAAGAAAAGAAAAGTTCAAAAGTGGGTAAATTGTAGGGAAGACCCTGAATTTCAGTATGTTACAACACTCCACCCCTTAAAGAGGATTTCGTCCCCAAAATCACAGCAAGAGGAAAGAGAGGGTGGGTGTGCAACATCCCAACCTTAAACACTAGGTTATAACCCTTAACCTAGGGCACAACACCAAAATCTACACAAGTCAGGGGTTACTAAGGTTTCCACAAAACCTATAGCCTTTTATCACACTCAAATTAACATTTTTTCCTTATTAATATAATCTAAATCATGAAGAGGTATCTTATATATTATACTACTACTTGTGCCACATTTTATTCAAAACAATTATATCTCAATATCATATCATGTGTATTTCCCTCATCAAGGGTTTTAAGCACAATTGGGGTTTACTAAACCAATTCAACATTAATTAATGTATTAGGTCAAAAACCTTAATAACTCAATATTATTATCCATTAACTACATCAAGTTGAATTATCAAATACTATTTTGGTGAGAACCATATAATATTATCCAACAAAATATTAATCTAATAACAAGTCTAAGGGTGTATGACTTATCTCCAAGTTACATATTGTCACAACATCTAACATACTCATATCCATGTCATCATTAATCATTATCTCTTATTACATAAATTACTATGAATTAATATCACATTATATGAATCAGATTACTCATTATCATATTACTGATTTGATTCATAAACCAATAAGATGATTAATGAGATGTATTTTAGTGAACTAGGTGATATGCCTAACATATGCTGATAATTGGGTCACAATGATGATTAAGTGATTATAATCCAGTTACATGTACCAAGGCATATTATGTGATGACACCTAATGTCACTAGTGTGTCATGAAAGGCATTAAGGGTATATATATATGTTGTCAAGGCTAGATGATTACACATTAGGGTTTAGGTCAACATGATTATTACTTATTAGGCCTTTATCTATCATTAGGGTGACTTAATCAAAACTATGTATATTCACATATGAATAATTAATTATTAGGTGCATCAAGAATATATTAGGGTTCAAGCATGATAATTATATGACTTATTCATTAGTTTATAATCAAACAAGATGAATTACGATCATATTAGGTTTGTTCAACACTAAACATATAAGCTCACTAATCCCATATCTAAGGAGTTAGGATTTCTAGATTTCAAGTCATTGAGTGACTCCAACCCCCTTAACGAGGATTTCGTCCTTGAAATCAACAACTCCAAAATCTAACAAGGTACTAACTCTACCTTTCCACTCAAAGGGTTGACTAAGCCAAACTATTTTATGGGTATAAGATCCAACATGAAAGTCTTACTAAACTCTATCTTCCAACTCAAGGTATAACATAGGGCATAGGGTACACTAAACCCTAAACATAGAAATCTAAGGCTCATACAAGATACTTAGGGATTACAAGATGATTTTTGTTTGAGAAAAGGAATCAAATAATCATATAAGAGTTATAAAGGTTACTCAACAATAAGGTAATGTCTAAAGGTAGACTATTTCGAGCTGTCCGTTTCAGATCAGGCCAGGCCAGGTCATATGAGCTCAGGAGTCCTCATTACCAAGCTAGTGGGGCGGAGGAAAATATTGCCAGCCCCTAAGCTCTGACCCTTTCTAGACACCATCACTTCAACTTCTTGCTCTAATAGCTACTCAATAGACAATTCACCAAAAAGTTGACAAATTTTATTTCTAATATGAAATTATTATGGTCCTAAACCAAATTTTCATCATTGGTTAACTCTAAGGTGAAAAGCTTACTAAGGGAAACTAGATGAGATAAGGGTTCTATCTAGGAGACAATTTAAATTAGTCAAGAATCCGACTACCTTGATGCTCTGATACCATGCTGTAAAGACCAAGTCTCTACTATTAAACATGATAAACAAATCATCAATTGTGTAGCAGCGGAAATTTAAACCTTGACTTTATTCAAAATGTATAAAGAGTACATTACCAAATTTTCCCAAATGGGAGTACAACTTTATACAAGCAACTAGGATCTAGGTAGAGGAAGACTTAACTAATACAACATTGTCTCCAAATAAAAACAACTTGTAACATAACAACAACTATGATCATATATGTTCCTTTTCCTTCAACTCCCATCCTTATTCTTAGGTTCCCCAAGCTTCCATGCGCACTCTGATCCTAGCCTGGATGGTTGGGGTCATCCAACAAGAGAAGGATAAAAAGGTATGTGTTAAAATTAGGAATAAGGAAATCAATAAGCTAAGCAAAAGAATTCCATTAGGGAATTTCAAGAAGAGAGAGACCAATGAGTAAATAAGAACTTAGAATACTGCCACATTTTAATATCAACAAATATCACAATTGCATGAATATAAATTATGACTCAACATCCTCTCAATGTAGGGTGAGGCACCTACCAGACCTCACCAATGGCAGGGGGACTAAAACCCCAGTGCCTAAAAAGTGGCAGGGGGACTAAAACCCCAGTGCCTAATATATAAAATGGCAGGGGGACTAAAACCCCAATGCCTGACAAGGGGACTAAAACCCCAGTGCCCTGTGGGTGGTTTGTACTCATGTACACTACATTGTCAATTTGCTAATAACTATACCATGCATAAACATTCACTTGGCAGTAGAGTGAAAAGTATAAGATTGCAACATAGCATTGGGAATAAAACCCAAATAAATAAATGGGCCACCAAAGGCAACAACAATATCCAAGAACTCCAAGAAATAAAGGATCCAACCAAGCAACAATATTATACATTGTTTCCAAATATTTCAAAAGGATGAGCCACATAGGCAATAACAAGATTAAAGCATTTCCAAGTAAAGGAGGCAACATATGTAATAGCATGATTCACATGATTCAAGTGAATGAGCCACAATGGCATAAGAAGCATAAAATAAGTAAAGCTCCAAATAAAGGCATTTAGGAGGATATCAAGGCTAGAACAAAATGTTTGTAGGGTTGGATAAGATCCCAACTGAAGAGTAGGTTGATTGCACAATATACATTCCACATTCATTTCACATTCAACATAGATGTTCACAAATAGGATCCACATACTGAAATAGGGCTCACATACAAATAGGTTTCACATACTGAAATAGGTTCCACATACTGAAATAGGGCTCACATACAAATAGGTTTCACATACTAAAATAGGTTCCACATACCTGTTTTATTTAATTACCATAACATTCCCCAAGTTGATTGCATCCATCCATATTTTCCCTAGTTACATTATTACACATGTATTAATATATATAAAGACATAAAGCATATGAAAAAAAACCCTAATTTTGGAACTTATCTACAAAACCACGTTTTAAGGTTTAAAACCAAGCCCAAAAGATTAGTCATATTCTCTTGAATAATAAAACATATTTTATTTTACAAATTGGAGTTAGAATGAATTAATTAGGTATTTTAGAACATTTTATATACTTAAAAAGCATTCAAGGCAAACTTCGAAAAGTAATTTAGAATCAGGCTTCACAAACCACAAAATCAGGTTCTACATGAAAAATCCTTTCCATTGACTATTTATTTGCATTTTTCTGACAATAGATCGATTTACTATGAATTAAGTAAAACCGACCAATCAGGATGCAAGAAAACTATAGAGTGACATGTATTTAAATCAAAATGTAAATCAATGTAAATAATAGCTGAAATGACTAAAACACCCTTGCTCTTCAAATCAAATTAATTAGAATGACGAGGACAGTATGGTCATTTGGAAACATATCTTTGTTGGCGACAAACAAATGCAGGATGTGAAATTACACAAATGCCCATGCTCGTTTGTTTAACTCGATTAAGAAAACAAGGACACCATTGCCATTTTCACATTTCGATTACCTGCAGTCGAGAAGCAAAACAAAAGATGAAAGGACAAGATTGCCCCTATCATAGCAATCGACCAAATAAGGGGGCAAGGATGCCCTGGTCATTACACGACCAGGCATCTTCCTACCATAGCCATGGCGAGGAAGCTGCGCGCAGACAGGGAAGAATCCCGATCGGCTTGGAGAGCCAGAGGTGTACCAAGGGAAAATGGGGTTGTAGATGGATTCCCCATTTCTAGACAAACGTGCAAAACCCACATAGATGCTCACAGCTACTCAGAAGCTTCGGGGAGGCTCCGCCGTCGGCAAAGAACAGGGGAAGAAGACTAGAGCCGAAACCGGCACTTGAGTCCGTAAAAAAATGAAATAAAAGGTCAGAAAAGCTTCGCGGACTCGAGGCGAGGTCAAAGCAACTCTTTCCGCAGGCAGAGGAGCACCTAAACAACATACGAGTCGGCGCCGGCGGAGGTCATGACCGTGGTCTATAGGACCAGGCGTTTGGGGGTAACTCAGGCCAAAACGACAAGTGAGGAGCGAAGAAAGTGGGTCAAGGATGCTCACCGCTAAAGGAATTGGATTGAAATGGTCGGGAGGATGAGTTCTCGGCCGCCATTACCGGAGACGAACTTTGAGCAGGTTGGGGTGACTGGGGTGAAGAGGGGTGAAATTGGAGGGAGAGGAAGAAGGCTCGGAACCTAAGGGTCGTCCACGATCCTTTAAGTAGGCAGGAGAAGGACCGAGGCCGCCTCTGCGACTCGAGGGTTTGAGAGGAGGGGAGAGGTCATTTTGGGCGTAACACCACCAGGGAGAGAGGGGCGATGAGCTATTGCTCATTTGAACCGGCGGCATGAGGTGGAGCTAACGGCGAAGGAATCACGTTAAACAGAGAAGGAGGGAGGGAGTAAGGAGCTGAGGAGCCTAGCTGATGGGCCTGTCCTAACAGCTGGAGGATGAAGACGACCTCCTCACCGTTGGATCGAGGGTCTAACAAGTCAGAGCCGTCAGATGGTACGCAGACCCAAGGGGCACATGATAGATGCATTGAAGCCAAATCATAGCGTTACAGAATTATTTAAATGAAATCGATTAAAATCCATAGTTATACTTTATTAGAAGCTCATAAAATGGATTTGAAGGGTCAAATGAAGTCCAAATGACACCAAATTTGGACCACATGCTCATGTTAGCATTTAGAACGATGCTATATAATTAGATTTTGTAATTATATCCAATAAGGCCCTTAATAAATACATTGCTCATTAAAGTGTATTTTAACACATTAAAAGGTGTGAATTATTATGAAATAACTATATTAATGCAATTAGTGAGTCAAATTCGAGGTGATAGTTATATATGAGTATTAAGAGAAAAATATCAACCTTTAAATATATTTTCACACATTTATATTCAAATTGGAGGAGAGAGAAAGTAAAGAGGTTAATATACTCATAATTAATTCAAATTCTTATTATTATTAATATATTTATCCAAAAAAACTCCAAATTAATATTATCTACTTATATCCATCCTTAATGACCAAATTACATTATTAACCTTCACTTATCTCCTAAATTGGGTTATTTGTGCAAACACCCCTCTATTATCATAAATGAGGGAAAAAGGTGATTTTAAACTTTGAATTGTGCTCAAACTGCACAAGGAGTCCAAAAAGATTATAAAACAAGGGAAATTTATGAAAATGGTCCAAATGGACTAGAAAGCAAAGAAAAGTTCAAAAGTGGATAAATTGCAGGGAAGACCCTGAATGTCAGTATGTTACAAGTCCGACCATGGTACAGGTCACGACACTAAAAACTTGGGTATTCAAACCCAATCACTGAGGTACAATCACAGTTGTCCTCTAATCACATCATGTTATAATCACCGAGACATGACCGCAGCCATTCTCAATCACATTAGATGTATGAGGCATGACCATAACCAACCTCTACAATCTACATTATGGATGACAAGGATATATCCTCAACCTGCCACCCCTACATACTCAACAGTATGCGCTCCGAGTTTCCCTTAGGAATACTCGTTTCACCATCCAGTAAGTTTTGACACTGAAGATGGCTCTATGACACAGGGCACTACATGATTAGAGTTGCACTTGATTAGTTATGCCAATTGGGTGAATTAAGGCTATATCAAACAAGTGGACATACAAACCCTAATTTACTTCTAGCAAGCATATAAATATCACAACTTTAAAAAGATGTGAAACATAATTTCTCATCTCATCATCACATGGTACTATTCATTTTCCATTCATGAGACCATACTAGTCATAATACTATCAAAAGATATAAATACTTTTCACAATATCATAATATATCAACCCTTATCAACATAAGAGGATTATACCTCATTTAGGGCTCAACCATGCCAAAAGGTCATTAAGACCATCATACTATCACATGATATAAAATCCTTTTCACGATATCATAGGGTATCAACCCTTATCAACATAAGAGGATTACACCTCATTTAGGGCTCAACCATGCCCAAAGGTCATTAAGACCATCATATTATTCCCCGCAAGATCATCATTATCTTTGCATGCCTTATAACAAGGCTCAACAACATCACTTATATATAATACACCAGATCAGCACAATATTGCATTAATGAGCTAGGTGATATTCATAAACAATCATAGTAGGGTTATATTAACATTAAGAACATTCCTTTATTAAATCAACATGCAAGGAATCTAGATATGATTAACACTCATCATATTTACAATGCACATGTTCAACATAAGAAAGTATCAACCATGTGGTTATGATAACCACAAATTAACACATTAAGGTTATGGTCATGTTGAGGAGGTTATTCCACCATCATTCCATAATATAAGAATGTTAAACATAAATACTCATCTTTATCTGATTGCATTAGAGTTAGGTTCAACATGATAAATTATATCAATGTTACTAATCAAAACTTATACCCAAACCCTAACTCACAACATCCCCATTGGATCATGGATGCATAAGGTGAAGAATCACCATCACATTCCATACTATTCTCAAGTATGAACCCACACATAAATCAAGGTATAACCATAAAGTTATAACATACTAGGGTTTCAACAATAATAACACAGTACTCCATGATTTTATTAGTCATTCAAGAACTATTCATACCCAATTACCATCATTTAGTTATATTAAAGCTAGATGTAACAAGCTATACCTCTTTAGGATTACTTATCAACACAATATGATTATCATCCCTTCCATTCATATGAGTAAATAGATAAGACTACGTTATTAAGAGTAACCCTCCATTTGTTCCATCATCATTCAACCCGTATCACCATACGACAATGTCACCAGAACCATTGGATGTTTAAAAGGTAAGACCTTTGGTTGTTTACATAAGTAAACACCTTAGATAAACCACCTATGAAGTCCTTGATTTTTTCTCTAGAAATAGTCACCATATAACCCTAGACATCCCTTGATTAACAACACAAAAAGTTCTATTGAGAGTAGGGTAAAACTCACAACCGACTGTTCATTTGAAACAAGCCATCCATTGTCAACAAGTAAGCTCCTTAAGTTGATCATATAAAGGAAACCATCTAAATAACATTAGTAGGAATAACATATTACATTAGTCATAATTCTACCTTAATGGAAGAATAAATAGTAGATCTCGACCATTGGGTCAATTTCATATGTTAAAACCATCAATTACAGTATAGGTCTGACCATTGCATCAAGTGACCCAAGAAACCATTGGTTTAAGGCTTAATTTATGACACACTCCAATGCTTAACTCACCATAGGTTGTAGAGACCTGATCCAACATCATTAGTGACCATTAAGTCACCATAGGTTGTTAGATCAACACTATATTCAATAATCAACATCAAATAATATTAAGCTAGTGTCGTCATTGATTGATAACATCAGTAGGGTACTTAATGGTTGATCATTAAACGTCTACTTGGTCCAAAACCTGACCTAAGGGGGTGACCATAGGTTGTCATCATAATTTGACACCTTTGATCACAACTATCAGTTTTTATGAAGACAAAACTATAAGGATGTTGCAATGGTACCATCATCGGGTCATGGTTTATAGAAGAAATCAGCTTTAAACCCTAAAATTGATCATTGTTTGATAGATGCTTAGCACCATAGGTTGTCAAAACAACCTGATCCAAATCATATTATACCTTAGGAATAATTTACACATGATCACATATTTATCTAGAACTGAAATCAGAATGGGGAACATTATAAAAATCGAAATCCAAGTCAAGCATGGCTTTTTAGTGCATGAATCATCATTTTCAAGTAAGAACATGATCTAGAAAGCTTATGGTAAGCAATAAACGTGGATCAAGTTATAAAACTTGCCTCTAATGAGAATATGAAACCCCACACAGAATAAATCTCGAGAAGGTAGGGTAGAATTTCCAAAAATAAGCTATGAATTCGTCCATCTAGCACCTTTCTTCATCAAATGAGCAAACCCTAAGCATAAGGAGCAAGAAAGGTAGGGTTTTAGGGTTTTAGAGCAATTTCTTCCATGGAACACCAAGATTACGACCTGGAGAAAGCTAGGAGGAAGGATAAAAAAGAAATATAAGGAGGAAAGAAGGAAATTCTTACATTTTTAGGTCAACATCACTAGAAGGAAGCTTTTTCAACCCTAAAATGAAGTCAATTTCAACCTTAAAGCCTTTCTCCAAGAAAATCCCCACTTTCTTCTTTCTTAGGCAAAAAAATTTGTAGCTGAACAGAGGGAAAACGAGGTTGGGAGAAGGAGGGAGGTGGTGGAGAGAAAATGGCTCATTTTGGTGCTTGGGGATAAGTATATGACACTTTAATATAAAGAAAAAGAAAAAGTTGAAGTTCTAGTATCTATCCAAGTGTCCATGGCCTTAATTTATTAAGAATATACCAGCGCACACACAAGAAGATCCCCCATCATGTGTATATACCTACTTAGCTTGCCTTTGTCGAATTTCCCAGCCAATCAAATAATTCATTAGTTGATAGCTACTAAAGGTAGCTCATCTGTGAAGGGGGAAAACCCTAAAACACCCTTGGAGCAAACACCTTCAAACCAAGGTTTAAATAGGCACCCCATAGATAAAAAAGCTCAAGAATGATGATAGAATATCCAAGGAACATAATGCGAGTGATAAATTATAAATAACACCTCTCAATTGGGTACATTGCAGAAAAGTCCAAAATGTGCATACAATTGCATAACTTGTTCAAATAGTGTCCAAATTGGACCAAATTTGAAACTTAAGCTTGTATTATGATTTAAAAGCATATAACAAGGTTATATTAGGGTTCTAAGCATTCAATTATGATAATTGATCTTGTTCAACTCATTAAACAAGTTTAGGGGCCTTACACATCTTTTATCTCCAAGTGTAATTAATTCTATTCCCTACAAACTCCCCTCGAATGCAACTTGAGGTTCGTCTTTTATATATTATGTAATAGAGATAGGGATAATTTTAGTTTTGGAAGACTTGTTGTGAAGAGGCAACTTGAAGATTCAACACCAAGGAGGGCCCATGGAGAGGGAAACTGAAGGTCCAACACCAAGGGGCGTCCATGAAGTTGTTCATCTTGATGATGATCACATGTAGGTTCATATTCACATGTTGTCATTGAATGAGATGAAAAAGATGGGTAGGTGGATAGTAATCCTTTGTGGCTCCAAAGGATTACAGTAGTATGGCCATAACCAATGCTTATGTGTTTATGGCTTGCATGTTTGTTGATTGGATGCAGTATGCATATGATACATATTATAAGTATGTGATGTTTGGATATGTATGAGTATATATACAAAATCCCTCAATTAAAATATTAAGTCTTAGATGCTTTCCATAAGCACTACACATGAAAAGCTTGACCGACTAAGTGTAGGTTACGCCAAAGCATGATGCGTCGTCCATCTTGTAGAAGTGTGATGGTAGATATGTAGATCTACCAAAGCAGGTGCATATTCTATCATATTGGCTTTTGGGTCAGGCTTAATTAGGTGATCTTAATGAGATTTAATACCTACAAGCATAGAGATGGAATATGGCAAAGATTTGAGCATACCATCTATCTAAGAGTTGCATATGATGCAATTGGCAAAAGTTTTCTACCTAAATAATCAGGTTGTGGGCGATCAACCAAAGCTTACTCATGATTTGATAAAATATAGATCTTGGATCACGAGGAGATTGTACGATGCAATCTTATGAATTGATAAGTGAGGGTTATTAATTTGAACAAAATAGTCAGAGTGATAATTAATTAAAGGCCTAATTAAATATTAGCAAATCTTATTTTAATCAAATCAAATCAAAATGTTTTGAAAAATTGTAAATTTCACTTATAGAATCAAATGATGACAAAAAACACATTTTCCTTGTGATCTGTCCTTGAGAAGGATAAGTTGAATGGGAATAATTTCCATGACTATTTCAGGACGCTGAGAACTGTTCTCACACAGGAGTACAAGTTGTATGTGCTGGAAACACCAGAGCCAGATGAACCTACTCCCAATGTGCCTAAATTTGTTAGGGATGCTTACAAGAAGCACTCTGAAGATGTCGTAGATGTCAAGTGCCTAATGTTGTTCTCAAGGAACTATGAGTTGCAGAGACAACATGAAAACATGAATGTGATTAAGATGGTAACACATCTGAAGAGCATGTACTAAGATCAGAAAAGACAAGAGAGATATGATGTCTCCAAGGCATTGTTCAAATGAAATATGACAGAAGGAGATTGAGTAGGTCCCCATGTGCTCAAGCTTATTGTCTATGTGGAGAACCTCTCTAGATTAATATTTCCTTTGGTTGAAGAGTTGTCCACATATGTGATTCTATAGTCTCATCCAGATTAACATAGCTAGTTTTTCATGAACTACAACATGAACAATTTTGATAAGTTATTGTCAAAGTTGCTTGGCATGTTGAGGACTGCTGAAGCGCAAATGAAGAAATACAAGCCCAACTCTATGATGATCCAACAGAAAGCCTAAAACCTAAGTCTTCTGCACTCAAAGAAAAGGGAGGGGTGAATAAGGGAGGCAATTGTCACCACTATCACCAGCCTGGACATTGGAAAAGGAATTGCCCTTGCTACTTGGAGGAACTGAGGAAAAGAAGGAGGGGATAAAGATCTCCACTTCAAGTATATACATTACTGAGATAAATTTGTCTACTTCTTCATCTTGGGTATTAGATATTGGATGTGGATCTCACATATGATCAAATATGCAAATTCTGAAAAGAAGTAAGCTTTACAAAAGGGCAAGGTTGAACTACGTGTTGCAAATGGAGTAAGAGTTGTTGCTACTATAATTGGAATGCATTTTTATCTCTACCCATGGGGTCTGTAATAGAGTTAAAGAACTGCTATTTTGTACCTACCATAAATTGAAACATTATTATTATATATTGTATGGACAAGGATGGATATAAATTTCATATCAAGAATGGTCAATGTTCTACTTCAAAAGATGAGATCTTTTACGACAGTGCCTTGGTGTCTTATGGTCATTATTTGTTAGATCCTGAGACGAATGTTTATAACATAAATACTAAAAGGTTAAAAGTTGATAACTCAAACAAAACATATATTTGGCATTGTCGTCTAGGGCTCATCAATGACAAACACATTTCTAGACTCCATAAAGATGGTTATCTAGACTCTTTTAATTTCAAATCAATAGAAACATGTGAGTCTTGTTTGTTGGGCAAGATGACCAAGACTCCCTTTACTGGAAACTTTAAGAGGGCTAGTGATCTATTATGACTCATACATACTGATGTATGTGACCCTTTCAAAACAAATGCTGGAGGTGGTTATCAATACTTTATTACCTTTACTAATGACTTCAGTTGGTATGGTTATTGTAACACCCGGGCCCACTGCCCATGGCTCTAGTAGAGTTTCAAGAATGACGACTGGCCCCACAAACCACCACTAGCCTTAACTGCACACTTTGCCCACACTGACGCGCAAGCCAGGATCAACTTCCCGACTGGTCACCCATCCTAGTACTACTCCAAGCTAAGCACGCTTAACTATGAAGTTCTTTAGTGATGGGCTCCCGGAAAAGGAGGTGCACCTTGGTGATATGGGTTGTCCAATCATTCCTTTTAAGATCATCTTATCCAAGGCCTCAAATCCTAGGACGTTACAATCTCCCCCACTTAGACTCGACGTCCTCGTCAAGGCTCAATTATATGGCCTCATAATCTTTCCCCATTTCAGTGTAGACCCAAATGTCCCATGTACACCCAGCTCTTGACCATGACTACCAACGCAAGGGCGGCTCTATCAACTCGGATAGCCCTTTCCAACATGCCTGGACACTACCAGTACATGGGGCGGCTCCATCAACTCAGATAGCCCTTTCCAACATGCGTGGACCGCACGGCTCAAAGACTGGCATGCCACAGGCCCATGTGGGCCCCACCTACTGGAGGAGAATTGGCTCTGATACCATTTAATTGAGCCTCGATGAGGACGTCAAGAGTCTAAGTGGGGGAGATTGTAACGTCCTAGGATTTGAGGCCTTGGATAAGATGATCTTAAAAGGAATGATTGGACTACCCATATCACCAAGGTGCACCTCCTTTTCCGAGAGCCCATCACCAAAGAACTTCATAGTTAAGCGTGCTTAGCTTGGAGTAGTACTAGGATGGGTGACCAGTCGGGAAGTTGATCCTGGCTTGCGCATCAGTGTGGGAAAAGTGCGTAGTTAAGGCTAGTGGTGGTTTGTGGGGCCAGTCATCATTCTTGAAACTCTACTAGAGCCATGGGCAGTGGGCCCGGGCGTTACAATTGGTATCAGAGCATAAGTTCCTCATTTAATCTTTAATAATTATTAAATTTTATACCAAATTCCAGTTAGTTAGTAGAATTTCATAATTATTATTGATTATTTGTTGAACCTTTGATCCTGTTAGTTGAAATACGGCTCTGACCTTCGGGTCTCCCTTAATTGGGGGTTACCGGGAGGCGGGGTCGTTAGCATGTTGGAAAGGGCTATCTGAGTTGATGGAGCCGCCCCATGTACTGGTAGTGTCCAGGCATGTTGGAAAGGGCTATCCGAGTTGATAGAGCCGCCCTTGCGTTGGTAGCCGTGGTCGGGAGTTGGGTGTACATGGGACATTTGGGTCTACACTGAAATGGGGAAAGATTATGAGGCTATATAATTGAGCCTTGACGAGGACGTCAAGAGTCTAAGTGGGGGAGATTGTAACGTCCTAGGATTTGAGGCCTTGGATAATATGATCTTAAAAGGAATGATTGGACAACCCATATCACCAAGGTGCACCTCCTTTTCCGGGAGCCCATCACTAAAGAACTTCATAGTTAAGCGTGCTTAGCTTGGAGTAGTACTAGGATGGGTGACCAGTTGGGAAGTTGATCCTGGCTTGCGCGTCAGTGTGGGAAAAGTGCATAGTTAAGGATAGTGGTGGTTTGTGGGGCCAGTTGTTATTCTTGAAACTCTACTAGAGCCATGGGCAGTGGGCCCGGGCGTTACAGTTATGTTTACTTGATGAAACATAAGTCAGAAACTCTTAAAAAGTTCAAGAATTTCACGAATGAAGTACAAAACCAACTTGGTAAAAATATTAAGGCACTCTGTTCTGATAGAGGTATAGAATACTTAAGCCAAGAGTTTGAGGACCTTCCGTGAACCCGTGGTATCGTATAACAATGGACTCCATTTGGAACACCACAACATAATGGTGTATCAGAAAGAAGGAATCACAAATTACTAGATACGGTGTGATCAATGATGAGTTTTTTCGATCTTCCAACTTGGTTCTGGGATATGCTCTAAAAACTGCAATATTTACACTTAAATGTATACCTTCTAAATCAATTCAAAAGACACCATATGAGATATGGACTAGGAAGCATCCCAAAATGTCTTTTATGAGAATTGGGGGATGTGAAACTTATGTCAAGAAAACATTTCTTAAAAAGCTTGGCCCTAGATCAAATAAATGTTATTTTGTTGGTTATCCCTAAGAAACTAAGGGATACTACTTATTTAACCCAACTGACAACAAAGTGTTTATTGTCAAGGATGTTGCATTCCTAAAAAAGGAATTTATTTCCAAAGGAATTAGTGGGAGAAAAGTAGAATTTGAAGAGGTTTGAGTCCAATAAGAAAGCATTGAATATGTAGAAGTACAAGAGGAACATAGATAGCCACAAACCGTTGTGAAATCTCAAATTCCTAATGTGACACAGGAACCTCACAGAACTAGTAGGATGCACCTTGATTGAAATAGATTTGGTTATCTACTGACTCAAGAAGGCGATGAGTCGATCATTGATGATGAGCCAACTACCTATCTAAAATTTGTTAAGGGACTGAAGTCTGACACATGGCTTGAGGACATGAGATATGAGATGGAATCCATGAATACCAACAAGATACATACCTTGGTGGATCTGCCTAAAAGACTAAAACCCATAGGGTGCAAGTGGGTCTTCAAGAAGAAAACCAACATGGATGGTAATGTATAGACTTACAAAGGTCGATTTGTTACAAAGGGTTTCAAAGAAGTTCAAGGTGTTGACTATGACAAAACCTTTTCTCCAGTTGCCATGGGTCCATCAGGATCATGCTTGCCATTGCAACTTATCATGACTATGAGATTTTGTAGATGGATGTTAAAACCAAATTTCTCAATGGGAATGTTCTTGAGGATGTATACATGACACAAATTGAGGGTTTTATAAATTCAAAAGATGCAAATAAAGTTTGTAAGCTAAAAGGTCAATCTATGGATTGAAGCAAGCATCTCAGTGCTAGAATCTTTGATTTGACAAAAAAGACAAAGAGTTTGGCTTTAGTCAATATGAAGATGAACGGTGTGTTTATGAGAAGGTTAGTGGGAGCATGATAGTATTCCTCATATTGTATGTGGATGACATACTGCTAATGGGGAATGACATCCCTACTTTACATAAAGTAAATACTCGAATATGAGATACATTCTCAATGAAAGACTTGGGAGAAGCATCCTATATACTACGAATCAAGATCTATAGAGATAGATCTAGAAGGTTTCTTGGACTAAGTCAGAGCACATACATTGACAAAGTGTTGAAGTGGTTCAACTTGGATAACTCAAAGAGAGGCAACCTTCCCATGTCTCATGGTGTTACCATATCTAGAGCTCAATGTCATAATTCTTTTAAAGAAAGGGGGCACATGAATAAGGTTCCATATCTTTCTGCAATTGGATCTATCATGTACGAAATGTTATGTACTCACCTAGATGTCTCATATACTTTGAGCATGATGGGAAGATATCAATCAGATCCCAATGATGGTCACTGGACTTCCATGAAGAACATCCTTAAGTACTTGAGAAGAACTAAGGATTAGTTCCTTATGTACGACGAAGACGGTTACACTGATGCAAGCTTCCAAACAGACAAAGATTATTATCGATTGCAATTAGGATTTGTGTTTTTCTACAACAATGAAGACAAGTGGGAAGAGTTCCAAGAAAGAGAAAGTTGTGAATGCTACAATGGAAGCTGAATATATTGTTGCATCCAATGCATCAAAGGAAGTTGTTTGGATCAAGAGTTTGTCTCATAACTTGGGGTGATTCCAAGCATCAACTAGGCAATCAAGCGATATTGTGATAATAATGGAGCTATTGTGCAAGATAATGAACCTACACTACATCGGTGTTCTAAGCATATACAAAGGTGATTTCATCTCACATGAGAAATCTTATAGTGAGGAGATGTGAAGATTTATAGAGTACCAACCAAGAGAAATGTGGTTGACCTCTTAACAAAAGAATTTTCACAACATGAAGGTCATGTTAGATCACTTAGGATTAAGTTAATGAGTGATTGTCTCTAAGTGCAAGTGGGAGTCTGTTGGTATGTATGCTCATAGAGCCAATCATATAATGATTGTAATGGCATATCTTGTAAATGATTTGTTCAATAATAATGGTGATTTTCCAATTTATTCTATTTTTCAGTTATAAGATAATGATGTAACATAATAAATGGGACTAAGAGATGCATTATCTCCCCCTATCTCATGCCTGTGACAGAGGTCGAACATCCAGGGGTGGTAAACCAATGACGTATGTCTTCAGGTTGAGGACCTGAATGATGAGATAATACAAATACCAAGAGTATATGCATTCTTGTTATGTCCCTAGTCAGATGTTATTATGGAAGGATAATAGACAACAATAACACTTAAGACTATATTGTGTGTTGGTTGATGATAGAATCTCATTAATCATGATATGTGATATCAAACCAAGCACATAGATACTTTTCAGAGAATAGTGTATTAGACAGACCCACCTTGAGACTGACACATGGAAACTATGAATGGTAGTCAGAGTCATCTCTCGTACTAATGGTGGTAATTGTGGTTCTTAGACATAAAATCACTACACTCACCACATGTCGTTTGATGTACTTTAACATCATCAATTGTGATCCTGAATAAGGATTGCCATAAAGGTGGTTCTAAGGTGCACTTTGACACATGGGGATGACTGTGAGTGTTGTAGATGGGGTTTGTCCCTCATATAGGAGTTTGATATCCTAGACACTTGATAAATGAGAATAAAAAATGCATGGCCATGCTAGTATGAGTCAATATTTGATATTGAGCTCACAATATCTCAGACATTCTGCTCTAGTTCAAGGAACATGGATTGAATGTTGAAGAGGATGATGATTCCATACCTCGAGTTCAATTAGAATATTAGAGACAAAGGAACTATACAATCACTGTAAAACCAATCACATACGATAGGTTAAGTTGTTCTCCAACATCTCCAATTACTTGGTTAGCGACGAAGTCTTTCTAGATACCAATCATTGCTTGTGAAATCATAATATGATTATGAATATCATTGCCAACGTAATGTGAGGCCTACTGGGTCACACACATAGGTTGTGATTAGAATAGGAGTATAATTATGGATGTGATTGGAAATGTTCCAAATCAAATTGAATACTAAAATATTTAGGTAATCTACTATAATATTGGAATACAATCTAAGTTAATTTGTTAAAGTGTTTAAGACAATTAACTAGATTCCATTGTTAAGCTGGTTGGCTGATCCAGAGCAATTAAATAGAGATGGATAATGGACATTAGTTAATTCACTAATGTGATAAAATGGTTAATTAAGTGATTCTAGAATATTCTTTTAATTGTCCACGAGAGGCTCATTTTAACAAACCCACAACCTTTTTATTTCCCAAGGGTTTTTGGAAACCCTGCTTCCTTTCTCTGCTATTAATAGGGGCATAATGACTGGCTTTTGAGAAGATATACACTTAGAAACTTGAGGTTGTGCTCTTGTACGTGAACCCTATCCATCATAATCCCCAAGTGAGAGAGAAGAAAGCAACCGACACTAGCACTTTGTCAAGTAGAAGGTTGCTCCTTCCTACTGGCTTAGAGAAGTGCGATGTGGAGTTCTAGTCCACCTGCATGGATGAAGTAGATATGTAGATGCTGAGTTGCTTGTGTTTGGATGATGGTTGAGGACCGTTTGTGCACGCTAGGAGTGTTGTACATCACTCTGCTAAGGGACATCTCTGGACCTATTCCCCGATGAGGTATATCCTTGCACCCTCCTTGTGAATACATAATTGTTGATGATATCCTCTACTAGGGTATGTGTAGAGGAAATTTTTATTTCTTCCATTATGCATGTCACCTCCAAAAAACCCAATATAATAAGCAATCCCATATGAAGAGTTGCTTTTAGACATATAATACATTCAACCTAAAGAAAGTGTTTTTTAAAAGGATGTGCAAGGAACTGACAGTCTGTTCTCACATCATTTTCTCACATCATAAGAAATATCAAGAATAGATATAGTGGCATATTGAAGAGAACCAATAATTCTTCTATAAAGATGAGGATCATAATAAGAGTGTAGGTAGATATTTTGCTAAATTTGAGTGTTTTTAGTGTATTTGAAGGTTTGAACTCAACTAGATTAGATTTCTTTCGTATTTCAAGAATGTATTTCCCTTGACTCATTAGAATACAATTTTTGTATGGAAACACTTGAATGACCATGAAGTGTATTAGGTCACTATGATTCTGAATGTTGAAGGTGACACTAGGGATTTGTCAAGAGAGTGGTATGGTTACTAGTCAAAATGATATCAAAAGAGAAGAAGAAACTTATCAGAAGATTCAGTGACTATGAATAAAGATGGACCAACACTACATCATGTAAGTCTAGAGGCAAATAGATAATCATTGAGTTTATTGAACAATGATCATGGATCTTGCTTAAGATAATATCAAACTTTGTTCAATTTGCACACAAAAGAAGGATTATTGATATGGATCTAGGATGTTGTTCCATGAAAACTATTTCAATAAGTCCCCTTTCAAGACCACATTAAAGATGTCAGTCTGAAGTAATTTTCATCGATAATTAATGCAATAGTAAGCATAGTACAAATTGTAGAGGCCTTAGCAATAAGACTATAAATGTAACATCCCAGGATTTGAGGCCTCAGATAAAAACTCTCTTAAAAGGAATGATTGGACTACCGATATCACCAAGGTGCACCTCCTTTCCCAGGAGCCCATCACTAAAAAACTCCATAGTTAAGTGTGCTCAGCTTGGAGTAGTACTAAGATGGGTGACTAGTCAGGAAGTTGACCCCGGCTTGCGCATGAGTGAGGACAAAGTGCGCAGTTAAGGCTAGTGGTGGTCTGTGGGGCCAGTCGTCATTCCTAAACCCTTGCTAAAGCCTTGGGTAGTGGGCCTGGGCGTTACAAATGGTATCAGAGCTAAAACCCCTCTAGTAGATGGGGCCTACGTGGGCATGTGACATGCCAGTCTTGAGCCGTGCGGTCCATGCATGTTGGAAATGGTTGTCCATGGTTGACGTAGCCACCCTTGCATTGGTATTCCTTGATCGGGAGCTGGGTGTCCATGGGCCATTGTGGATCTAAACTGAAATAGGGAAATATTATGAGGCCATATAATCGAGCCTTGACAAGGACGTCAAGATTCTAAGTGGGGGAGATTGTAACATCCCAGGATTTGAAGCCTCAGATAGAATGATCTTAAAAGGAATGATTGGACTACCCATATCACCAAGGTGAACCTCCTTTTCTGGGAGCCCATCACTAAAGAACTCCATAGTTAAGAATGCTTAGCTTGGAGTAGTACTAGGATGGGTGACCAGTTGGAAGTTTACCCTGGCTTGCGTATGAGTGAGGATAAAAGTGTGCAGTTAAGGCTAGTGGTGGTATACGATGCCAATCGTCATTCCTGAAACTCTACTAGAGCCTTGGACAGTGGGCCCAGGTGTTACAAATGGTATCAGAGCCATAACCCCTCTAGTAGGTGGGGCTTACATGGGCATGTGGCATGCCGGTCTTGAGCCGTGCAGTCCAGGAATGTAGGAAATGGCTGTCCATGGTTGACGTAGCCACCCTTGCACTGGTATTCTGTGATCGGGAGTTGGGTGTCCATAGGCCATTCTGGTTCTGCACTAAAATGGGGTGATATTACGATGCCATATACTTGATCCTTGACGTGGATGTAAAGAGTCTAAGTGGGAGAGATTGTAACATCTCAAGATTTGAGGCCTCGGATAAAAACACTCTTAAAAGGAATGATTATACTACCCATATCACCAAGGTGAACCTCCTTTCCTGGGAGCCATCACTAAGAAACTCCATAGTTAAGCATGCTCATCTTGGAGTAGTACTAGGATGGGTGACCAGTCGAGAAGTTGACCCTATCTTACGTGTGAGTGAGGACAAACTACACAGTTAAGGCTAGTGGTGGTCTATGGGGCTAGTCGTCATTCCTGAACCCTTGCTAGAGCCTTGGACAGTGGGCCTGAGTGTTACAAATGGTATCTGAGCCAAAACTCCTCCAGTAGGTGGGGCCTACATGCACATGTGGCATGCTAGTCTTGAGCCGTGCGGTCCAGGTATGTTGGAAAGGGTTGTCCATGGTTGACGTTGCCACCCTTAAGCTGGTATTCCGTGATCAGGAGTTGGGTGTCCATGGGCCATTGTGGGTCTGCAATGAAATGGGGAAATATTTTGATGCCATATAATCAAGCCTTGATGAGGACATCAAGATTCTAAGTGGGGGAGATTATAACGTCCCATGATTTGAGGCCTCAGATATAATGATCTTAAAAGGAATGATTGGAGTACCCATATCACCAAGGTGCACCTCCTTTTTTGGGAGCCCATTACTAAAGAACTCCATAGTTAAGCATGCTCATCTTGGAGTAGTACTAGGATGGTCGACCAGTTGGTAAGTGTACCCTAGCTTGCACATGAGTGAGGACAAAAGTGTTGGCCTAGAGGTTATACATTGTCCATATTTTGATAATGGCTTAACCATTCCATTCATATGTATCTAATATGTGCATTAAATATTGATTTCAGGTATTAGGTACATGAAAAGGATCCAAAATCAAAAGCCCTAGAATGACTCAAGTTCAAATCAAAAGAGCTACAAGTGTGAAAATTTGAAAATCTATGTAAACGACCTTAGAATATTTTTGTAATCACTTGTAACGATGAATTGACTTGTAACTAAGATGAGAAAATTTATTGGGGAACTAAACATCATATTTTAATCACTTTAGATGCAAATTAGAAAATTTATTATAGGCACTCGATCATTCGAAAATTGGAACTCGACTAATACACATGGATCCAATTTTCTGAAGACGCATCGGTCGAGTTGTATTTACACAGAACTCGACCGATAGAGTACCTGACCATTTTGATTTTAAATGGTTGGTCGAGTTTCCCCAGGACAAACTCGACCGATGATTTAAATATCATCTTTGTCTTTTACTCCATCGGCCGAGTTACCTTTATTGAAACTCGACCGATTGCACTGTACAGAATTTTTAGAATAAATATAGTGATGTGACCGTTGGTGTGTGTTTTGATAAAAAATAGAGTCATTACTTTGAGCAAAAAATGGCTATTTTTGTATCTAAGTGTCCCACAACTTAAAGGGGCACCCTCAACTATAAATAGGACCTCTTTGAGTTCCTTCCAAGGTTGCTCATTCACTACATGCTTGGTCCTAGCCTAGTTGAGAGTGTTCTAACCCTTTGAGCCCCTTTCTCTCTCTACCTTCAAGTCAAATTCATGAGTATGAGTGAGATAGGTTCCTGTGTAAGAGAGCTACTCCATGTATTGATGTAAAGCTCTCATCCATCATCTTCCTACCTCAATTCCCATTGAAGAAAAGGTTGAAGATCTTCTCCGAGTGAAGGAGAAGGAGTTGCTGCTCTTCAAGGATGAAGAAAGCAAGGTGTTCTAGATCTCCAAGTGAAGGAGATAGGCAAGGCAATGCTCAAGGAAGATAGGTAATCCCTTTAAGGCCAAAGACTTAAAGGAAGGAGTGGGTAAGTCGATGTTGATGGATGAAGACTCAATGGTTCAAGTGGGTAAGCTCCTTCTATATGTTGAAAATCTTTGCTTGAGGTACTAAGCCCTTAGATGTGTGGTTGTTGTATCTTGTAATCTTATGATGGAATATAAGAGTATCAAGATTGCAAATCCTAGAGACTAACCCCCTCTAGGTAGTGGATTGACATTTCTCCTAGTTAGGATGTGGAACCACTCTAAACCACCTATCCAAGTGCTTGCTTGTCCTTGTCTCTCATCGTTGCTATGAATTCTAGATTAAGACATCAAATTGTTGCTTGTTTAAGTTTCTGCACTTAATATAATTTGGTGGTCTAATTTGTCTTGTGAGATTTGTGAAGCTCTATTCACCCCCTCTAGAGCCCATTGATCCAACAAGTGGTATCAGAGTAGGTCTTCTCCAAGCTACTTCAACAAGTAAGAGAAGATGGGTGATTCGTCACTTGGATCCCTCAATCTAGAAGGGAGCTTCTCCATGCGACCTCTGATCTTCAATGACACCAACTTCCTATATTGGAAGAGAAGAATGCAGTTCTACCTTCAAGGTGTGAGATATGAGATGTGGAAGGTGGTGCACCTCAAGTATGAGACCCAAAGGGGGAAATCTCCACTTGGACTGAAGAACTAATGAAGCAAACTCAACTCAATGCAAAGGTGGTGAGCATCATCTACACAACCCTCACTCCATCCGAGTTCAACCGGATATCTTCTTGGGACACTGCACATGAAATTTGGAACAA
Organism: Alisma plantago-aquatica; assembly: GCA_963693085.1. Lineage (NCBI taxonomy): Eukaryota > Viridiplantae > Streptophyta > Magnoliopsida > Alismatales > Alismataceae > Alisma > Alisma plantago-aquatica. The sequence goes on along the minus strand of OY856409.1, from coordinate 1,402,419,705 downwards.
GCTATGTGTCACCTATGAAGGTACGAAGCAAGTGAAGGAAGCTAAGATCTACATGCTTGGTGGGCTACTTGCGGACTTCAAGATGGGTAAGAATGAGAGAGTGGTTGATATGTACACAAGGCTCAATGTGATCATTAATGGATTGGTATCCCTTGGGAGTGTGATGGAAAAAGACACTATCAACTCTAAGATCTTGAGATCTCTTCCTAAGAGATGGGAGCCCAACGTTACATCCATTGAAGAGGTGTACAAGTTAAGTGAGTTGTCAACCGAGGAGCTAGTTAGTAACCTTCAAGCCCATAAATCTAGGCTTGACAAGAAAGAAGAGGAAGAGAAAAGAGAAGAGAAGGAGTCTAAGAAGATAAAGGACACAACCTTCAAAGCCCAAATTGAAGAAATGATGCGGTAGCAACAATTGGCTTTAAAGTCACCTACCCCTTCCTCAAGTGAAGATGAAGGCCCTAATGAGCATGAAGCAAACTACTCCAAGGGCAAGCACTTCAAGGGGAAGCCTTCTTCATCAACTCCAAGATGCTATGAGTGTGGTAAAAAAGGCCACTACAAGAGTGACTACCCAAAGGTCAAGAAGAGCCATCACAAGAGCAGCCACAAGAAAGACAAGGAGTACAAGAGAGAAGGCAAGTACAAGAGAAAATAAAAGAAGGAAAGAAGATCCAAGGATGAAACTCATGCAGCTTGGGAGGAGTCTTCCTCAAGCTCCTCAAGCTCCAAAGATGGAGAATGCCACCTTGCTATCATGGCCTCTACAAGTGAATATATTGGTGAGGTGAGTAAGGTAAGTGATGTAAGCAATATTAATTTGCATGATCTATCTAAGGAAACTCTTATTGATATGCTAAATGATTGTCAATCATTTTTTTCTCAATGCAAATCTAAAAAGAAAAGACTAGGTAAGATTATTGATGATCTTTATGCTAAAATTGAAATTCTTGATCAAAATGAAAAATTACATCTTGATAGCATAGATTCCTTGCAGGGCAATTTCTTGAGCTTGAGCTTCAATACAATGGAGTAGAGGTTGAGAATGGTGTATATATTGAAAACATTGAAAATATTAAGCTAGAAAACCAAAAGTGCCTAGATGAGCTTGATGTTCTAAAAACTGAAAAATGTAGAACTTAACCTCATTGATGATGATACAAGGAATGAAGTCCATGCTTATCAAAGAGAAATTGTTTTGCTTAATTCTGAAAATGAAAATTTACTTGCTCAAGTTAATGGTTTAACTTCTAGACCTACATTTCCAAGTAATGAGATAGTTAGTACATCTCTAGAGCGTGATTCTTATCTTAATAAAGCCCTCTATTTAGAGGCCGACCTTTTACATTCTAGAGATGATCTTGCTAGGCTATCTTCTACTGTTATTAACCTTAGTGATGATAATGCTAAGTTAAGAGCCACTTTGCAAATGTTTCTTACGGGAAAGAAATCCCTAAATGTTGTCCTAGAACATTGTACCAAAGAAATTGGTACTAGTGGTTAGGGATATGATGGGACTGCTACCAAAGGTAAGTGTAAAGACCCAAACAAAAAGTCTCTACTAAAAACATGATAAACAAAATCATCAATTGGATAGCAGCGGAAATTTAAATCTTGACATTATTCAAAAATGTATAAAGAGTACATTATAGAATTTCCCCAAATGGGAGTACCACTTTATACAAGCAACTACAAGGATCTAGGTAGAGGAAGACTTAACTAATACAACATTGTCTCCAAGCAAACAACTATATAACATAAAAGCAAACATGATCACTCAAGCTATATATTCCTTTCTTCTAATCCTATCCCTAGCTTTGGGTTCACCAAGCTTCCATGCGCACTCTGATCCTAACCTGGATGGTTGGGGTCATCCAGCAAGAGAAAGATAAAAAGGTATGTGTTAATAAAAAGGAATAGGACAAATAATAATAAAAGCTTTGCAACATAAAAGATTCTCCACAAGAAGAGATTTCCAAAGAGATGAGACAAATATATGAATATGAGAGAGAGAAACTGCCACATTTAAATATCAACAATTATCATATTTGCATGAATATAAATTATGACACAACGTCCTATCAATGTAGGGTGAGGCACCTACCGGACCTCACCAATGGCAGGGGGACTAAAACCCCAGTGCCTAAAAAGTGGCAGGGGGAATAAAACCCCAGTGCCTAATATATAAAATGGCAGGGGGACTAAAACCCCAGTGCCCGGCAGGAGGACTAAAACCTCAGTGCCCTGTGGGTGGTTTGTACTCATGTACACTACATTGTCAATTGGCCAATAACTATATCATGCACAAATATTCACTTGGCAGCATAGTGAAAAGTATATAACAAGATTCAACAAGCATTGGGAATAAAACCCAAACAAATAAGTAATAAGACCATCATAGGTCACAACCATATCCAAGTGTTCCAAGAATAGTCAATGAGCATCAACAATATATAATGTTCCAAATAATTCCAAGAGAATGAGCCACATAGGCAACAACAAGATTCATGAGTTACATTCAAATGAGCCACAAGAACAACCACAATATATATAAGATTTCCAAGTATTTCAAAAGATGATCCAACAATGGTATTAGAAGCATAAAATCAGTTAAGAGCCAATAAATGCAATTAGAGGGAAAATGAGGCTAGCACAATAATTATAGTGGGGTTGTAAAAGATCCCAACTGAGGAATAGGTAGTTTGCACAATTACAATAGGATCCACATACATAAAATAGGCTTCACATATTCAAATAGGGGCACATACAAAATAGGGCTCACATACAAAAATAGGTTTTCACATACATAGGAATCACATACTAAATAAGTTTCACATACAAAATAGGTGCCACATACCTTAGATTAAATACATTACCATCATATCCACCAAACAGATAGTATCACCATCCCATAATATCCTAGTTATAAACACAACACATGTATTAATATATATATAAACACATAAAGCATAGAAAAACCCTAATTTTACAAAACTATGATTTAGAGCTCAAAACCAAGCCCAAAAGATTACTCATAATCTCCTGATTAAGAAAACATATCTTATTATATAAAACAGAGTTAAAATGAATTAATTATGTATTTTAAAACAATTGCATATTAAAAATGCCATTCAAAGCAGTCTTCGGAAAACCATTGAGAATCAGGTCTCAAAAACCACAAAATCAAATTCTACATCAAAAATCCTTTCCATCGACTATTTATTCATATTTTTCTGACCAACGGTTGATTTACTATGAATTAAGTAAATCTGACCAATCAGAAATCAGGGAAATGCCACATAGGCAAAATAAAAATAAAAGATACCAAATGGTCGGACCCACGCTGACATGGGCCAATCAGCTTTGGCCATGTCAGCCTGTCCAGGCTCGCTCGGCCTTGGTCAAAAGCGGATAAACAGAGAGTCAAAAGACCATTTTGCCCTCGGTCGTCAACTCGATTTAATTATAACTGCGAGGGTAGAAAGATCATCTAAATCTTTCGATTCGTTGCGCGAGCGAAGAAGAAACAAGAGGGCGAGAAGACCATAATGCCCCTACGAGGTTAACCCGTCCAAGAGTAGCGGCACGACCACCATGGTCATTCCATGACCAGGCATCTACCTCTCGTTTCCATGGCGAAGAGGCAGACGACTGGGAGCCCCGGCTCAAGCAGCTTGTGCCCCGGTGGTGCTCAGGTTCGGGAATGAAAATAGGCCAATTGCCTTCGCTGGATCTTGGCGATGCAGATGGTACCAAATTTCTAGACTTTTGGTACAGAGGAAACACGAAGCTGAGAAGAAAAGGCGGAGAACAGAGAAAAGGAAAATCGGGTCAAAGCGATGTGCTAAGCCTCAGATAAGGCCCCCGTCACGATCATGGAACCAAGGCGAGCAGAAGCAGGGGTGCGGTGAGGTTGGAGGAGCAAGGAAACGCAAAAATGGTTGGCGGCGGCGGAGATCACCGGCGGTCTAGAGGTTACGGTGGTAGGGGACTCCACGAACCAAACTGAAGAAGAGAAAAGAAAGGAAAGAGGCTAAGGATGGTTACCTAGCCCATGATTTGACCGAGGCGATCGGAGCTTCAAGACACTGCTCGCCGTCGCCGGGGAAGGTAGAATGAGTAGGACCAAGAGCTTCAGGGCAAACCGGAAGAAATTGGAGTGGGAGAGGGAAAGCTCGAAGCCTGAGGGTGCTCTAAGGCCCCTTAAATAGCCGCGGGGAAGGTCGGAGCTGCCTCCGCGATTCCATGGTGGAGATGGGAAGCTCGTCGGTTTTGGGCATTTCGCCTATCGTCCATGAGAGCGGCTGATCTAGGGTTCACTCGAACCGGATCGTCAAGACGAAGGCAACGGACGAGAATTCGTGCGGAAATCTTAACTGTAGAGAAAGAACGAGACCGGGAGAGTAGGGGCGTCGTTCTGCTGTGAAACGGTCGGCCAGCTGGAGGAAGAAGAAGGTGGGGGACCGTTGGATCAAATCGGGAGCAAAAGACCACCGTCCGATGATGAGCAGGTGTAGAGTGAGGCGCGTGACAGCAAAAATAAACGGAACTATAACGTTACTAAGGAATAAATGAAATCGATTAAAGCACTTTAGTTATACTATATTAAAGACTTATAAAATGCATTAGAGGGGTCAAATCAATTCCAAATAACGCCAAATTTTAACCAAAGGCTGATAATAACATATAGAACGATGCTATATAGTTAAAATCTCGTTTAAAGCATAATATGGCCATTAATAAATATATAGCTCATAAAGGAGCATAATAATATATTAAAATCAAGGAATTATATGAAGAGGCTATTTAATGAGAAACATGTGAATAAATTCGACATATAAAACACATTAGGGTACAAATACTCATTACTCAACAAAATAACATATTAATGTGGACTAAAATCATATTTTGAGGAGAGAGAAACGATAAAGGTTAATATACACATATATGAACTCAAATACACATTATTAATAATATATTTATCCAAAAATCTCCAAATAAATATTATCTACTATATTATCCCATTAAAAACCAAATTACATAATTAACCCTAACTTATCCCCTAATGTGGGTTATTTGTGCAAACACCCCTCATTTTACATAAAAGAGGGTAAATAGTGATTTCAACATCAAATTGTGCTCAAAATGCACAAGGAGTCCAAAAATGATCCAAAAGGATGGGAAATTTATGGAAAAGGTCCAAATGGACTAAAAGTCAAAGAAAAGCTCAAGAATGGGTAAATTGCAGGGAAGACCCTGAGATTCAGTATGTTACAGCACACCACCCCTTAAAGAGGATTTCGTCCCCGAAATCACAACAAGAGAAAAGAGAGGGTGAGTGTGTAACATCCCAACCATAAACAACTAGGTTATAACCCTTAATCTAGGGTACCACATAAATCTACATAGGTGAGGTGTTACTACAAAACCTATATCCATTTATCAAACTCAAACTAACATCTTGATGCGTAAACTCTATCATAAAAAGGCAGCATATCTATTATACTAACACTTGTGCCATATTTTATTACATCTTAACATCTGAATATGTGTATTATGGGTATCTCCCTCATTAAGGGTTTTAAGCACAATTAGGGTTTACTAAGCCATTACAACCTATATTAAACCAATCCCAACAACAATTAATGTATTAGGTCAAAACCTAAATAACTCAACATTATAACCCAAAAACTACATCATGTGGGATTATGCCATATAATTTTATCCAACAAATTATTACCCTAATAACAGGTCTAAGGGTATAAGGCTTATCTCCAAGGAACATATGGTCACAACATCTAACATACCCATATCATGAATCATTAATCATTTTCTCTTATAACACTAATTACTATGAATTAACATCCCATTATGTGAATCTAATTACTCATCATCTCATTACTGATTTTATCCATAAACCAATAAGATGATCAATGAGATATATTTTAGTCAACAAGGTGCTATGCCTAACATGTGTTGCTAATTAGGTCACAAATGTGATTAAGTGATTTACATGCATTAAGGTATATCATGTGATGACACCTAATGTCACTAATGTGTCAAGAAAGGCATGAAGGGTATATATGTATTGTCAAGGCTAGATGATTACATCCTAGGGTTTAGGTCAACATGACCCTAACATGATAAAGCATCCTTAGGGTGTATTTTATCATACACATTTTACCATTAGGGTGACTTAACCCAAACTATGTATATCTACATATGAACAATTAATGATTATGTGCATCAAGAGTATATTAAGGTTCAAGCATAAGGATTATGTGACTTATCCATTTGTTATAAACAAACAAGATGAATTACAAACATATTAGGTTTATTTAAACTCTAAACACATAAGCTCTCTATTCCCATGTCTAAGGAGTTAAGGTTACTTGATTTCAAGGCATTGAGGGATTCCAACCCCCTAAAGAGGATTTCGTCCTCGAAATCAAGAACTCCAAAAATCTACAAGGTACTAACACTACCTTTTCACTCAAAGGGTTGACTAAGTCAAACTATTTTAAGGGTATAAAGCCCAACATTAAAGGTCTTACTAAAATCTATCTTCCAACTCAAGGTATAACATAGGGTACACTAAACCCTAAACATGGAAATCTAAGGCTCATATAAGATACTTAGGGATTACAAGATGATTTTTGTTTGAGAAAAGAAATCAAATCATCATACAAAGGATTCTAAGGTTATTCAACAATAAGGTAATATGTCTAAGGGTAGACTATTTCGAGCTGTCAGTTTCAGATCAGGCCAGGCCAAGTCATATGAGCTCAGGAGTCCTCGTGACCAAGCTAGTGGGGCGGAGGAAAATATTGCCAGCCCCTAAGCTCTGACCCTTTCTAGACACCATCACTTCAACTTCTTGCTCTAATAGTACTCAATTAGACAATTCACCAAAAAGTTGACAAATTTTATTTTTAATTAATTATTATTAGGATACTAAATCTAACTTTCATGCTAGGTCAACTCTAAGGTGAAAAACTAACTAAAGGGAAACTATATCCTCTAGGGAGACAATTTTGAACTAGTCAAGAATCCGACTACCTTGATGCTCTGATACCATGCTGTAAAGACCCAAACAAAAAGTCTCTACTAAAAACATGATAAACAAAATCATCAATTGGATAGCAGCGGAAATTTAAATCTTGACATTATTCAAAAATGTATAAAGAGTACATTATAGAATTTCCCCAAATGGGAGTACCACTTTATACAAGCAACTACAAGGATCTAGGTAGAGGAAGACTTAACTAATACAACATTGTCTCCAAGCAAACAACTATATAACATAAAAGCAAACATGATCACTCAAGCTATATATTCCTTTCTTCTAATCCTATCCCTAGCTTTGGGTTCACCAAGCTTCCATGCGCACTCTGATCCTAACCTGGATGGTTGGGGTCATCCAGCAAGAGAAAGATAAAAAGGTATGTGTTAATAAAAAGGAATAGGACAAATAATAATAAAAGCTTTGCAACATAAAAGATTCTCCACAAGAAGAGATTTCCAAAGAGATGAGACAAATATATGAATATGAGAGAGAGAAACTGCCACATTTAAATATCAACAATTATCATATTTGCATGAATATAAATTATGACACAACGTCCTATCAATGTAGGGTGAGGCACCTACCGGACCTCACCAATGGCAGGGGGACTAAAACCCCAGTGCCTAAAAAGTGGCAGGGGGAATAAAACCCCAGTGCCTAATATATAAAATGGCAGGGGGACTAAAACCCCAGTGCCCGGCAGGAGGACTAAAACCTCAGTGCCCTGTGGGTGGTTTGTACTCATGTACACTACATTGTCAATTGGCCAATAACTATATCATGCACAAATATTCACTTGGCAGCATAGTGAAAAGTATATAACAAGATTCAACAAGCATTGGGAATAAAACCCAAACAAATAAGTAATAAGACCATCATAGGTCACAACCATATCCAAGTGTTCCAAGAATAGTCAATGAGCATCAACAATATATAATGTTCCAAATAATTCCAAGAGAATGAGCCACATAGGCAACAACAAGATTCATGAGTTACATTCAAATGAGCCACAAGAACAACCACAATATATATAAGATTTCCAAGTATTTCAAAAGATGATCCAACAATGGTATTAGAAGCATAAAATCAGTTAAGAGCCAATAAATGCAATTAGAGGGAAAATGAGGCTAGCACAATAATTATAGTGGGGTTGTAAAAGATCCCAACTGAGGAATAGGTAGTTTGCACAATTACAATAGGATCCACATACATAAAATAGGCTTCACATATTCAAATAGGGGCACATACAAAATAGGGCTCACATACAAAAATAGGTTTTCACATACATAGGAATCACATACTAAATAAGTTTCACATACAAAATAGGTGCCACATACCTTAGATTAAATACATTACCATCATATCCACCAAACAGATAGTATCACCATCCCATAATATCCTAGTTATAAACACAACACATGTATTAATATATATATAAACACATAAAGCATAGAAAAACCCTAATTTTACAAAACTATGATTTAGAGCTCAAAACCAAGCCCAAAAGATTACTCATAATCTCCTGATTAAGAAAACATATCTTATTATATAAAACAGAGTTAAAATGAATTAATTATGTATTTTAAAACAATTGCATATTAAAAATGCCATTCAAAGCAGTCTTCGGAAAACCATTGAGAATCAGGTCTCAAAAACCACAAAATCAAATTCTACATCAAAAATCCTTTCCATCGACTATTTATTCATATTTTTCTGACCAACGGTTGATTTACTATGAATTAAGTAAATCTGACCAATCAGAAATCAGGGAAATGCCACATAGGCAAAATAAAAATAAAAGATACCAAATGGTCGGACCCACGCTGACATGGGCCAATCAGCTTTGGCCATGTCAGCCTGTCCAGGCTCGCTCGGCCTTGGTCAAAAGCGGATAAACAGAGAGTCAAAAGACCATTTTGCCCTCGGTCGTCAACTCGATTTAATTATAACTGCGAGGGTAGAAAGATCATCTAAATCTTTCGATTCGTTGCGCGAGCGAAGAAGAAACAAGAGGGCGAGAAGACCATAATGCCCCTACGAGGTTAACCCGTCCAAGAGTAGCGGCACGACCACCATGGTCATTCCATGACCAGGCATCTACCTCTCGTTTCCATGGCGAAGAGGCAGACGACTGGGAGCCCCGGCTCAAGCAGCTTGTGCCCCGGTGGTGCTCAGGTTCGGGAATGAAAATAGGCCAATTGCCTTCGCTGGATCTTGGCGATGCAGATGGTACCAAATTTCTAGACTTTTGGTACAGAGGAAACACGAAGCTGAGAAGAAAAGGCGGAGAACAGAGAAAAGGAAAATCGGGTCAAAGCGATGTGCTAAGCCTCAGATAAGGCCCCCGTCACGATCGTGGAACCAAGGCGAGCAGAAGCAGGGGTGCGGTGAGGTTGGAGGAGCAAGGAAACGCAAAAATGGTTGGCGGCGGCGGAGATCACCGGCGGTCTAGAGGTTACGGTGGTAGGGGACTCCACGAACCAAACTGAAGAAGAGAAAAGAAAGGAAAGAGGCTAAGGATGGTTACCTAGCCCATGATTTGACCGAGGCGATCGGAGCTTCAAGATACTGCTCGCCGTCGCCGGGGAAGGTAGAATGAGTAGGACCAAGAGCTTCAGGGCAAACCGGAAGAAATTGGAGTGGGAGAGGGAAAGCTCGAAGCCTGAGGGTGCTCTAAGGCCCCTTAAATAGCCGCGGGGAAGGTCGGAGCTGCCTCCGCGATTCCATGGTGGAGATGGGAAGCTCGTCGGTTTTGGGCATTTCGCCTATCGTCCATGAGAGCGGCTGATCTAGGGTTCACTCGAACCGGATCGTCAAGACGAAGGCAACGGACGAGAATTCGTGCGGAAATCTTAACTGTAGAGAAAGAACGAGACCGGGAGAGTAGGGGCGTCGTTCTGCTGTGAAACGGTCGGCCAGCTGGAGGAAGAAGAAGGTGGGGGACCGTTGGATCAAATCGGGAGCAAAAGACCACCGTCCGATGATGAGCAGGTGTAGAGTGAGGCGCGTGACAGCAAAAATAAACGGAACTATAACGTTACTAAGGAATAAATGAAATCGATTAAAGCACTTTAGTTATACTATATTAAAGACTTATAAAATGCATTAGAGGGGTCAAATCAATTCCAAATAACGCCAAATTTTAACCAAAGGCTGATAATAACATATAGAACGATGCTATATAGTTAAAATCTCGTTTAAAGCATAATATGGCCATTAATAAATATATAGCTCATAAAGGAGCATAATAATATATTAAAATCAAGGAATTATATGAAGAGGCTATTTAATGAGAAACATGTGAATAAATTCGACATATAAAACACATTAGGGTACAAATACTCATTACTCAACAAAATAACATATTAATGTGGACTAAAATCATATTTTGAGGAGAGAGAAACGATAAAGGTTAATATACACATATATGAACTCAAATACACATTATTAATAATATATTTATCCAAAAATCTCCAAATAAATATTATCTACTATATTATCCCATTAAAAACCAAATTACATAATTAACCCTAACTTATCCCCTAATGTGGGTTATTTGTGCAAACACCCCTCATTTTACATAAAAGAGGGTAAATAGTGATTTCAACATCAAATTGTGCTCAAAATGCACAAGGAGTCCAAAAATGATCCAAAAGGATGGGAAATTTATGGAAAAGGTCCAAATGGACTAAAAGTCAAAGAAAAGCTCAAGAATGGGTAAATTGCAGGGAAGACCCTGAGATTCAGTATGTTACAGTAAGAGAAAGAACAAAGGTAAGGGTAAGAATAAGAGTGTGGAACCTCCTACCTTCCATGGAGAGACTTCCGGCTCTAAGAACCCTATGGTATGTGTTTATTGCAAATGTGATGATCATTACTCTACCTATTGTCCTTACAAGCCAAAGGAGACCAACCCAAAGATGAAATGGGTCCCTAAGCTAACCCCGGATCCCAAAGTTTGAGTTGGGTTCTGACATCCTTCTTTCTTGTAGGTCAAAAAAAGGTGGATTGTTGATAGTAGTTATTCTAAGCACATGACTGGTGAAATCAGCCATTTAAATAAATTCATGAAAAAGAAAGGAGGATCAGTGACCTTCGGAGACAACAAGAAGGGTAAGGTCATAGGTGAGGGTGATGTGGGAAATGAGCTATGTATTAAAAATGTGTTTCTTGTTGATGTCCTACATCACAATTTAATAAGTGTAAGCCAACTTTGTGATAATGGATATCTTGTATTGTTTACATCTTTAGAATGTTTGCTTCTAGATTCCCTCAACTACAATGTCATATATAAGGGATATAGAAATGGTAATCTTTATGTTATTGTTCATGATGCTCTTAAGCTCGTACTTGATAGATGCTTGGTTGTGGATAAAAATGATATTTTTCTTTAGCATCGCCGTTTGGGTCATATGAATATGCATTAAATGAAGAAGTTGAGCAAAAAGGACTTGGTTTGAGGACTTCTCAAATTGGAGTTTGAAAAGGATGAAGAATGCCAACCTTGTATACAGGGGAAACAAACCAAATCCTCCTTCAAATCCAAAGGAGTCATGAGTACCAAAAGAGCTCTTGAGCTTCTCCATATTGATCTATTCGGACCAATGAGAATGCAAACGCTTCATGGTTCCAAGTATTGTCTTGTGATTGTTGATGATTTCTCTCGCTATACTTGGACCTTCTTTCTCAATTTGAAAAGTGATACTCTTGATGTTTTCTTGAACTTTTACAAACGGGTTGAAACAAAGCTTCTTGCCGGATTGTTTCTATCTGGAGTGATCATTGGGGAGAATTTGAAAATAATCTTTTTGAGCATTTTTGTGAAAAATCTAGTTGCTTGCACAATTTCTCTTCTCCTTGTACACCTCAACAAAATGGGATAATAGAGAGGAAGGATGGGTCTCTTCAAGAGATGGCAAGGACGATGCTTCTTGAATATGATGTTCCTAAGAAGTTTTGGGCCGAAGCTGTTAGCACCACCTATTTTGTGCAGAACCAAGTTTTTACACATCCTTCTCTGAAGAAAATCCCCTATGTGCTGTGGCATGGTAGAAAGCCATCTATTGATTTCTTTCATGTTTTTAGATGTCCTTGTTTTGTTTTAAACACGAAGAATTCTATTGACAAGTTTGATCTGAAATTTTATAAAGCTTTCTTTCTAGGTTATAGCACTATAAGAAGGGATTATAGAGTTTCCAACATTGAATCGTATAAAATTGAAGAATCTATAAATGTCAAGTTTATTGAGACTAACCCTGTTGTAGGAAAGAATGTCATTGATAATGATCTTGCAGATGATCTAATTCCTATTTTGAAAGACCTCAACATCGACAGCAAAGGTAAGAAGGTGATAGAAGCTGAAGATGAAGAGAAGAAGGATCCCACTCCCCACTTTGCTAAGAATCATCCTAAGGAGCTAATCATTGACAACCCATTTGAGAGGGTGAAGACACGAGCTGCCTACAACAAAGAGAAAGCAGATAGTGCCTTCATCTCACAACTAGAGCCAAAGAACATTAAAGAAGACCTTGGTGATGATGAGTGGATCCTAGCCATGTAAGAAGATCTAGAGCAATGCGAGAAGAATCGAGTGTGGACTCTAGTACCAAGACCAAGTGATAGAAAAATCATTGACACCAAATGGGTCTACCACAACAAGCTAGATGATCAAGGAAAGGTGGTAAGGAACAAGGCAAGGTTAGTAGCACAAGGTTACAATCAACAGGAAGGTATTGGCTTTGATGAAACTTATGCTCCTGTTTCTAGATTAGAATCTATTAGAATGCTACTTTCTTTTGCTAGTTAAAAAAATTTCTTATTATATCAAATGTATGTTAAAAGTGCATTTTTGAATGGTACAATCGAGGAGGAAGTATTTATTACTCAACCTCCGGGCTTTGAAAATGACAAGTTACCCAATCATATTTATTTGTTGCAAAAAAGCTCTCTATGAACTCAAACAAGCACCTCGAGCTTGGTATGAGAAATTAAAGTAATTTTTGTTAGATAATGGATATGTCATGAGCAAAGTTGATTCTACTTTGTTTCTAAAACACACTTCTAGCAATTTTCTTATAATTCAAATTTATGTTGATGATATCATTTTTGGCGGGACTGATCTTGATCTTTGTAAGGAGTTTAGTTCTCTTATACAGAGTGAATTTGAGATGAGCATGATGGGTGAGTTGACTTTCTTCCTCAGATTTCAAATCAAACAAACAAAAGAAAGAAACTTCATCAATCAAGGCAAGTACACAAATGAACTACTCAAACGCTTTGGGATGTAGAACATGAAACTAATGGATATACCCATGTCTAATACCACCAAGCTTGATATAGATGAAGAAGGTAAGAAAGTAGATGAGAAGCTCTATAGAGGTATGATTGGAAGTTTACTTTATTTAACTTCCTCTAGACCTGATATTATGTTTAGTGTTGGCTTGTGTTCTCGCTTTCAATCCAGCCCTAGGAAATCACATCCTATTGCCGTTAAGGGGGTTTTGAGGTACTTAGCCAAAACTCAAAACTTTAGACTATGACATCCTAAATCAAGGGATTTTACTCTTATAGCATATAGTGATGCGGATTATGCGGGCTGTTTGTTTGATAGAAAGTGCACAAGTGGCACTTGCTTCCTTCGAGGACCATGCTTGGTGTCTTGGTTTTCCAAGAAACAGAGCACCATGGAATTATCAACTACTGAGGCTGAATACATTATAGCTGGGAGTTATTATGCTCAGGTCCTATGGACGAAGAAAATGATCCAAGACTTTAACATACATGTTGATGCTTCTCCTATCTATTATGATTATACTAGTGCAATTAATCTTTCTTACAATCCTATATTGTATAGTAAAGCTAAACATATAGAGGTTCACCGTCACTTTCTTTGTGATCACATTGCCAAAAAGGATATTTATATCACACATGTGGACACAGAAAATCAGTTGGTGGACATTTTCACTAAAGCTCTAGCTAGAGAGTAATTTAATTTTATTCGATCTAAACTTCTCATTGTTGCTTTGAATGATCTTGATATGCAATCTAGCTAGTTGTTCTTATCCTTTATGTCCTGCTCATGCTGTACTTACCTTGCTTGCCTATATATTCTTAGAATGTGCTTAATTGGCTTAACATGGTTAGTTTCTACTTGTTTTTGGATTTTTATCGAATTTCATGTTTTATCGCAAAATTGTAACCAATGATGAGTGATATGTCCCTAAGTATGTTCAAAATACATAATAGACTCGAAAAATGAATTTAATTAGCATGTATATGGCTAGAAATTAAGATTGATGGTTTTAGGTTAGGTTGACCATTAGTCGAGTTTCCCCCAGGACAAACTCGACCGATCAGTGGCCGAGAGTTATTCTTTAGAGAACCAATCGGTCGAGTTTCCCACTCTCAGAACTCGAATGATCCGCGGGCTGGAACTAACTCAAAGTTAGGTTCAGCCCACTATTCTCCCTCTCAACTAGAGAATAGCTGGCTGATTCCTCTTCTCCAAGCCCTAAGCTCTCAGCCCAAGCCCTAACCTTCCCTATCCTAGCCCTAGTTTGACCTAGGTAGCTCAACCTAGACCTTCCCGGGCACTCCTTGGTAGTTTTTGAACGGTGTTTGAGGTTTGTTTTTCTTGTTTGATTTGTTTTCTTTCTCCATTTTGCCTCCATGGTTTCCCAAAGGAGAAAACGACCTACTCCAAACAATGCACCTTCATCTTCAACTTCTAATTGCTTGATTCTCTTCGATGATACCTCATTTATATCGATTGAGGCTGTTAATCAGTACAAGGAACTTCTTCCTAGGAGTCCTTTTCCTTTTCATGCCTTGATTGATCCATCTCCTAGGCATCAAGTAGTTATTGATCAAGTCTCTAAGTTGCTTTTCGTTCATCACCTTTCCACCCTTGCCATCAAATGTGATTCCTTTAATAATTCCATGTCTAGCACTAAAGTAGTTCACGAGTTCTATGCCAATCTATGTTGGAACTACGACTCTCTTATCCCCCTGCCGAATACTCAGGTGATCCTCACGTCGATGATCGTGGGAAAATGTTTCACCAACTCCGAGGATATTTTAAATGTCTTCTTTTCTGGAGATGAGGAAAATGACACCTGGCGTAAGGATTATGGTGAGTATTTCGATCTTTTGGACATAGAAGGTTTCTACAAGCAAAATGATCTGACTTTAGCTAACATTCATCATTACTTGAAGAAACCAGACATATACTACAAGAAGAAGTCCACCCTGCCTTCCTCCTCTCTTGACCTTAGGAAGTGAATTTTGGCATTAGTGAGAAACTGCAATATTCATCCAAAGAGAAATCAAACGGATATTACAGAGAACACTACTGTCATCATGTATTGCCTATTAGAGAACATCAGTGTCAAGTGGGCCAGATATATTCTACACTACCTGCTTCGACACTGGAAAGAACACCAAAGGAACCCACCCTCCCTACTCGACTTTGAATTGTGGCCTTTTTCAGTTCGCCATTGAGAAATCCCTTATTATGACCCACTCCGAGTTTAACTAGTAAGTACATTGATTAGTGCATTATCATGTTGATTAAGTTAAGATAAGTGTTCATGATGCGATTAGAGCTTTGATTAAGTTGAGATAAGCTAGTTGATATGTTTTCATGCCTTGAGGTTGTAGTGGATCTTGTGCTTGAAATTTTGCAAAAGAAATCATTCAAATCAGATCTTTGAGGCAAACGTTATGACGTTTTCAAGGTTTTTGGACTTGGCTGCAATTTTTCCATTAATACCTTTAATATCCTTGTCCCTTATCTTCTTTCCCCTTTCACCTAATCGGTACAAGGCACCGCTTGAGCAGCGCCTGCCTGACCAACAGAGGGAGAGGAGTGGGGGCTGATTAGGGATCCATAGAGTCGAGTTACGGGGCGTTTTGCTTCTTCCTCTTCCTTTCTCCTTCCTCTTCCTCGCCCCATCTGCACCTGACTAGAGGATTAGAGCTAGTGGCCAGTAGTAGCGACTACAACTATAGTGGTTCCAGCAAGGGGCAGCTGGGCGCGGGAAGCACCAAATGAACGATGCCCTCGACTTCGGCCTTGAGTTCAAAGCTTGAATCTGCAACTCCCAACCACGATTAGCACCCAGCCAAGCCTCCCCTCTCCTTCCCGTGCATGAGGTGGAGCTACTACTTGCAGCAGGTTCGAAATCAGGGCAGAACTGAGGTTGAAGACGACCCCACAGACGGTCGGAAGCAAGCTTTGGGTGGATTTCGGTTGAATTTTGGCCACCTCGATCCTATGTGAGTAGAATTTCACTCACTAAGTAGTACTAACTCCATGAAACAGATGCTTTTGGTTAGATGTGTGTTTTACATGGGTAATAACGTTTACCCAGGTGTCGTGTAGTGTCGATGTCACCTGATTTCTAATTTCATGTTTTTATCTTATTTATGTTTGCACGACCCTAATTATTTAACTGATCTGTATGATTTGGATTACTGGAATTAGATGGTAGATTAAATTTTAAATTTGCTCAGTTTAAAAGTTAAAGTTAGTAGCACATGACCCCATATTTATAGTAGCTGTATGGTTTGGGTATAAACCCAGGCTGTATGATTTTAGTAATTAATTAGTTGCACGATTTAAAAGAAATAGATGATGACCTGCAATGTTTCAATACAAATATATTTGCACACTCCCGATTATAGCTAATGTTTATGATATAGTATTAATATGAATTGACAAATTTCTCAAGGATATCATAAGAAATTCTCAATTATTATCAATAATTTGTGCCATGATAAGTAATTAACTCTTAATTGAGTTATGTGATGCACAACTCAGGATTTGGGTTGATGTGCACATTTTCCAAGAAAGTACAATTAATTTACATGTGTTAATGACGATTGCTCATATGTCAATCAATTAACTTTTATCAGTGTATTAAGAAGCTCAATTGCATGATTTCAGTGTATATGTGCCAAGTTGACATGTATTCAGTTTATTTAAGAATTCTAGTCTACCTGCATTTACAGTATGTTGATTTTCTTAGTAAATTACATTGTTTGAATATACTGCTATGTAAAGTTTAGAATGATATACATGTCGTAATGTAAACTTCAATTAAATATATGTGGTACCATAGAGATACCAGAGTCAAGTATAAATAAGAAAAAATGTACAATGTGTTAAAGGCTTTTCAAGAATAATAAAATAATAGACTTAAGGGCCATGAACACCGTAGATTCCCTATAAGAGATCTACACCGTAGGGATGAAACAACCTAACCCTGGAAGTGTCCAGTATACGGGGGTCAGAACGTACTAATAGGTGGTATAGGGGACGAAGCCCTAGTGGAAGTCTCCTTAAAATACATAATACCGTGCCCAACATCAACTAGAGATCCTGGTGGCACTAGAGTACAGAAAAGTCAATAGGTGGCTTGACTCTCTGCCTGTGTGCTCAGGTGAGAGGAGGAGTCCAATTTTTACGGCATAATAGGTGTGTTGAGGCTAGAGAGCCATTTTCCCTTTGTAGACCAGCGATGTAGTTAGACTTAGCATTCCCGGGTGTGTCAGCTAAGTCTTGTACCGTGAGATCGTAGTTCACTAGGAGTCTTCATATGTAGAGTACACTGCATATGACCAGGGCATAAGCTAAAATATGTTCATATAAGTTTAAAGAGTTTCTTATAAGTAAGAAAGGTTAAGAAAGATTCGGGTACAGTTTCACAACAATTATTCTTTTAATGTAATATTTACATTCCCTATGGTATTTAATTATAATTGTTAGATCTACTTAGTGTAGTAATTCCTGTATTTTATTTTAGTTTAATAAAAATAAATGAGTTATCTGCGATGGTTGGGTGAAATTCTATTGACTGAGCCAGTAGCTCACCAACCTACTGAAATATTTTTTTAGGTCAACGTCAACACGAGGAAGCTGAAGGATCTTATCACCTAGGCTCTTAGAAGGTAGTTCATAGTTAGATAGAGGTCTCTTAGTCCTTTCCCCTCAGTCATTGGGAATGTGGTGTGGTAGAGAGAGAATGTAATGTAATATGTAGTTTAGTTTTCAATTATCTGTTGTGCTTTATATTCTGCATGAAAAATGTAATATATCATGAAATTTTGTTTTATCTTCCTAGTAAGGTAACTAGTAAGTTGTTTCTGCAGTTAATATGATTCAATGTTATCCAAGTTATAAGATTTTCCTTTAGGATAATTCTAAGTGATTAAGAAAAGAAAAAGTTAAGGATGGTCTTGTATTACATTTATTCCTCAATTTATGCCCTAATCTCATGATTAGTGGAAATTGTGAGATCTGGGTGTAACAACTTGGTATCAGAGTGTAGGTTGAGTACGTATGTCACGCCCGCATCCTAAAATTTCCACTAATCATGAGATGTGGGCATGAATTTTTGGATTTACTTAATACAAAGTTCACTCCCAACTTTTTCTTCTTTCAAACTTTTTGTTTTCTCGCATTCAATCACATAAATGAACTTTACAAGAGAATTAAACTTTGATTACTCTAATATGATGTCAACATTAATGATACATATCCATGCATTCATTATGTTTCTCACACTTCCATGTACATACGACATGACAATCATATACATTCTCTCTTATTAAGGAAACAAAGATACAAACATCATTTACAATTCTCTCACATCTATACAAGGACCTAGAGTGACAGGGACCGACTAAACTTAACTAATCTCGTACTTAACTCACGTGTTAGATCTACTCTGATGCTTTGACCTTCTTCAAGTCCACGTGGTTATCCTTCAAATTTTTGAGTAGAGGGGCGAGCCTACTCGCTCAGTGAATGAGTAAAACAATAGTACAATCTAAAGCACTGAATTAGACATTTATCTTTCTTGAATAACTAAAATAATAGCAAGATAGTAATTCATATTAAAAGACAAAGTATTCAAAAATTTACAAATAGCATTGAAGCCTTCATTATTAGAAATAAACAAGTAGAGAAACATAATCCTCACTATTTTATTTCTGATCTTTCATTAACTTTAACTTGAAAGTTTAATAAAATACATGAATTACTGTACTGAGCATAATCTAGAATAATACAATTAAATAGCAGGGAATGTCAATATTACATTTAAAGAACAATTGTTACGAACTGTACTCGAATCTTTCTTAACTCTTTTACTTATAAGAAACTCTTTAAACTTTTATTATCATATTTTAACTTATGCCCTGATCATATGCAGTGTACTTAACATATGAAGACTCGTAGTAAACTACAATCTCATCATACAAGACTTAGCTGACACACCCGAGAATGTTAAGTCTGACTACGTCGCTGGTCTGCAATAGGAAAATGGCTCTCTGGCCTCAGCACACCTATTATGCTGTAAAACTAGACTCCTCCTCTAACCTGAGCACACATGCAGAGAGTCAAGCCTCCTATTGGCTTGTCTATACTCTAGTGCCACTAGGATCTCTGGTTGATGTTGGACACTACATTCTATATTTTAAGGAGACTTCCACTAGGGCTTCATCCCCTGTATCGCCTGTTAGTACGTTCTGACCCTCGTATAGTGGACACTGCTAGGGTTAGGTCGTTTCATCCCTAAGGCGTAGACCTCTCATAGGGAATCTACAGTGTTCAGGGCACCTATGTCTATTATAACTTTGATTATATATTTCTCACAGACTGATTTCTTTTAACTCAGTATTTTACTGACTACTCAGACTATTGAATTCAAATCACAGATGATACTGAACTAAATGTTTAACATATTGTTTACCCTTTTCTTAGGGTTTCTCATACTCATGCACATACAACATTTCTCATGTATTCAAACATATATCATGTCTACTAGAATAGATATTCTCATTCAAAATTTCTCACATTTACGCATGGCATCGATAACATCCCAATCTAGGACATGTCATATATCTCCACTTGCAATAGCATAATAACTTACACATTTCATAACAAATATTTGAATTAGAGAATCTAAATCTCATAAACAAATTATACATGCATATAAAATAATATTCAGCTAAAACCCACAATATCACATTAATCATTTCAATTAGCCATTTAATACTAAATTAGATATGTATACTTTTAAAAGCATACTATATTGAGTTTCCATCCTTAATTACTTTCTATTCACGGGATATGTATTATGAAAATTAGAAACTCTATTGTCTATATATCAAATCAAAGAGATCAAACATGTAGAATTAAATGCACTAGGAACATAAGTAAGATCAATTAAGCTTAAATCTGAATTTCAACAATAATGTTGTTCAAGCACCTGAATAACTTAATAATTCAGATCTTCAGAAGATTCTCAATCAACTTATAAATTCTCTATTATTTAAGATACATGGATATCTATATCCATGTCATCATATAAACAATTTTAGATCATAGTTAGAACATGGTTTGAGGTATACTATAAACTGAATTAAAAAAAAATTCTTTTCATTTATTGTCATCTAGGCAGAAATCGAGAATATCAATTAAATCATCTAATTGAGTAAAATTGATTGAATTATTCTTTTACCCACTCAACCTAGGCTCAAAAATCAGCTTAAAAATGTATCCCATATATGAAATCTCAATCTCATATCAAATCCCTAGTAATTCACCCAATTCTT
Source organism: Alisma plantago-aquatica (assembly GCA_963693085.1). NCBI lineage: Eukaryota > Viridiplantae > Streptophyta > Magnoliopsida > Alismatales > Alismataceae > Alisma > Alisma plantago-aquatica. The sequence continues at coordinate 1,402,399,019 of OY856409.1, read as the reverse complement.
CTTTCTTTCAACTCAGAAACCCTAAAAACGAGGGAGTATGAAGAAAGAGTGAGAAAAGGGGGTGATTTGATATGATTTTGAATCAAATCAGGGGAGGGATAGAATCTTAACATATGAGAGAAGATTCACCAAGAAACTATATCCAAAGAATCTAAACTTACACGATTTCATCATTCCTCGGACGACAAAACCCTAAGTCAGCATCTCCATCAAGTTCTCCTCTCAAAACCCTAGCTCTCATCTCTCTATAGAATTTCATTTCTCTGGATTGAATCATGAATTATGAGAGCTCCTAGTGTGTTAGGTTGACCATATAGGGCAATTGAGATGCTTGGGTCAACTACACATTGACCCCTCACTATACTTTCTCTTATTTCAACTGAATTTTCTATCATACAAATGATACTGTAATTCATCTAATGAATAGCTAAAAGATCCTCCAAAAATTATGAAAATTTTACATGTTGTTTATGATTGAGTTTCAGTCTCCAATAAAAATTTCAGATCATTTAGAGTTACCAATAAATAAATAAAAATCAAATAGTGTACTGCTATCTAGAATTCTATAGAAATGTCAATTGAAGGGTAAATACCCCAGAACGCCCGTGCAAGGTGCCACGGCCGTGCCAAGATGGACAAAACACAACCGTTCTACCTACCACGGCCGTGGTGCATTGGTTTCATTAGATTTGAGTACAAAAGTTGGTTAATATTTCAATTCTTTCAAAACGGCCATGTGGCCTAGCATGCCTGTGCCACCAATGACCTAGAATGACCGTGCTACCCATGAAAACTGTGCTATCTAAGACTAGATACCATTTTCATTTTCCTTTACTTACCTCTCTCATTCCTCTCCAACATTGGCTTGTTGGGTAAAAATCCTAATTTCAGCTGACTAAGGTTATATTTCTCAAACCCTAATTTCTCAAAGTAAAAACACATTTAAAGTTCTTATTAGGTTTAAAACATCATAATTTAATTATCATCATTAATTAGATTTAAGTAATGATCAATCTAATTAAGCATGTAATCATCCAGGTAAACCCTAGTTAACAAATTAAGCTCAGATGAGGTCATAACAATTCTTCCCCCTTAAAATGTTTCATCCCCAAAACATAAACATGTAAGAAAAGTACATTCAAGGTTTATTTTAAGCTTATGAAATCTTACATGTCGTTATATTCTTGTATTTCATACTTGAATGCAGTTTTCAACCTTAAGTCTTTTGATTCTTTACTAAATCACAACATGTTTGAAATAGTTCTCAATGATAACAAACGAATTCTCTATGCCACAGTCAATCATAGGATAGAGAGATTAACAACCGTTTCAATATTTTCATACTCTTTAGGTGTTACCTCAACATTGATAATCTGATCCAACTATCTCAATTCATACGGCTAAATATGTACTATTGTTCTGTATTACCTTTAAGTCACAAAAGAGAGTTCACCATGTTGTTTTGAATTTTACTACTGTGCTACTCAAATAGAAAAACAATTATGAGTTGGAAGACTAAATCCAAAAACAATTGTACAATACTAAGATGGATTACTGGTATGAATGACTACAACTATCAGACACCTTTAATTAACATATTGTTTGCACATATACACTAAAATCATATGTAGAGACAATTTTGACATCCGTTAATATACCTTCAACAAATTATACTTCTAAAAACAAATTCACATATTACTAAAAGCCATTATTTTCTCTTATCTCTCTCCTCATTCATTACTACTTGCTTTTTGCTACTTATCCTTCTCATTTTAATCATGTATATTAAACATCCTTAAAATTGAAACATACAAGGTATAGATAAATTATTCATCATTCTTGCTATCACTAAATTTTTTTATTTTACAAAGAATATAAACAATAACTGAATTACTTCATGATACACAACAATTTAAAAGAACCATATAAATTCTACAAACCGATAATCTGAATTCATAGATATAAGAGCATTTCTATTGATCTCCAATCAAAGAAGCAATTTAAAGCAAAAGTTGTATCACATTCTATGTTAAATCTCTTACTCCCTCATTACTTTTCGGTCTCCTAAACCTAAGATTTCTAGGGTTTCTCTCTAGCCCATCCTTCCTCTGCATACCTGGCTAGGGCATCTAGAGAAGAATAGACATAGTAGCTTGATACTGGTCAACCTAAGTATTCAGATACCATGCCAGGGTATCTAAATACTTAGACCTCCCAGATCTATAGATACATCACCTCCTATCTGCCACACTTATAACTCTGACTTTCTATCCTAATGGTCCCTGACAACTCATCCTAAGCTCTAATACCAAAGCTGTCATGCCCGCATCCCATGATTTCCACTAATCCTGAGATGTGGGCATGCGTTTGTGGATTTACTTAATACAAAGTTCAATCCCAATTTTTTCTTCTTTCAAACTCTTTGTTTTCTCACTTTCAATCACATAATTGAACTTTATAAGAGAATTAAACTTTGATTACTCTAATATGATCTCAACATTAATGATACATATCCATGCATTCATTATGTTTCTCACACTTCCATGTACATATGACATGACAATCATATACATTCTCGCTTATTAAGGAAACAAAGATACAAACATAATTTACAATTCTCTCACATCTATACAAGGACCTAGAGTGACAGGGACCGATTGAAATTAACTAATCTCATATTTAACTAATGTGGTAGATCTACTATGATGATTTGACCTTCTTCAAGTCCACGTGGTTATCCTTAAAATTTTTGAGTAGAGGGGTGAGCTTACTCGCTCAGTGAATGAGTAAAACAATAATACAATCTAAAGCACTGAATTAGACATTTATCTTTCTTGAATAACTGAAATAATAGCAAGATAGTAATTCATATTAAAAGACTAGGTATTCAGAAATTTACAAATAGCATTGAAGCCTTCATCATTAGAAATAGACAGGCAGAGAAACATAATCCTCACTATTTTATTTTTGATCTTTCATTAACTTTAACTTGAAAGTTTAATAAAATACATGAATTATAGTACTGAGCAGAATCTATAATAATACAATTAAATAACATGGACTGTCAATATTACATTTAAAGAACAATTGTTACGAAACTGTACTCGAATATTTCTTAACTCTTTTACTTATAAGAAACTCTTTAAACTTATATTATCATATTTTAACTTATGCCCTGATCATATGCAGTGTACTCTACATATGAAGACTCATAGCAAACTACGATCTCACAGGACTTAGCTGACACACCCGGGAATGCTAAGTCTGACTAGTCGCTGGTCTACCATAGGAAAATGGCTCTCTAGCCTCGGCACACCTATTATGTCATAAAACTGGACTCCTCCTCTAACCTAAACACACAGGCAGAGAGTCAAGCCACTTATTGGCTTTTCTGTACTCTAGTGCCACCAGGATCTCTGGTTGATGTTGGACACTACATTCTGTATTTTAAGGAGACTTCCACTAGGGCTTCGTCCCCCGTACTGCATGTTAGTATGTACCGACCCCCGTATACTGGATACTGCCAGGGTTAGGTCATTTCATCCCTAAGGTGCATACCTCTCATAGGGAATCTACGGTGATTAGGGCACCTATGTCTATTACAACTTTGATTATATCTTTCTCTTAGACTGATCTCTTTTAACTCCGTATTTTACTGACTACTCAGACTACTGAATTGAAATCACAGATGATATTGAACTGAATGTTTAACATATTGTTTACCCTTTTCTTAGGGTTTCTCCTTACTCATGTACATACAACATTTCTCATGTATTTAAACATATATCATGTCTACTAGAATAGATATTCTCATTCAACATTTCTCACATTTATGCATGACATCGATAACATCCCAATCTAGGGCATGTCATATCTCTCCGCTTGCAATAGCATAATAACTTACACATTTCATAACAAGTATTTGAATTAGAGAATTCGAATCTCATAAACAAATCATACATGCATATAAGATAATATTCATCTAAAAACCCACAATATCACATTAATTATTTCAATCAGCCATTTAATACTAACTTAGATATGTATACTTTTAAAAGCATACTAGATTGGGTTTCCATCCTTGATTACTTGCTATTCACGGGATATGTATTATGAAAATCAGAAACTCTATTGTCCATATATAAAATCAAAGAGATCAAACATATAGAATTGAATGCACTAGGAATATAAGTAAGATCAATTAAGATTAAATCTGAATTTTAGCGATAATGTTGTTCAAGCACCCGAATAACTGAATAATTCAGATCTTCAGAAGATTCTCAGTCAACTTATAAATTATTTATTATTCAAGATACATGGATATCTATATCCATGCCATCATATAAAAAATTTCAGATCATAGTTAGAACATGGTGTGAGGTATACTATAAACTGAATTAAAAAACAATTCTTTTCATTTATTGTCATCTAGGCAGAAATCGAGAATATCAACTAAATCATCTAATTGAGTAAAATTGATCAAATTATTCTTTTACCCACTCACCCTAGGCTATGAAATCATCTTAAAAATGTATCCCATATCTGAAATCTCGATCTCATATCAGGTCCCTAGCAATTCACCCAATTCTTCTTCCTTTCAACTCGGAAACCCTAAAAATGAGGGAGTATGAAGAAAGTGTGAGAAAAGGGAGTGCTTTGATATGATTTTGAATCAAATCAGGGGAGGGATGGAATATTAATATTTGAGAGAAGATTCACCAAGAAACTATATTCAAAGAATCTAAACTTACATGATTTCATCATTCCTCAGACGACAAAACCCTAAGTCAGCATCTCCATCAAGTTCTCCTCTCAAAACCCTAGCTCTCCTCTCTCTATATAATTTCATTTCTCTAGATTGAATCATGAATTATGAGAGCTCCTAGTGTGTTAGGTTGACCATATAGAGAAATTGAGCTGCTTGGGTCAATTGCATATTGACCCCTCACTATACTTTCTCTTATTTCAGCTGAATTTTCTGTCATACAAATGTTACTGTAATTCTTCTACTGAATGGCTAAAAGATACTCCAAAAATTAATAAAATTTTATATATTTTTTATGATTGAGTATCATATCTCCAATAAAAATTTAATATCATTTAGAGTTACCAATAAATAAATAAAAATCAAATAGTGTACTGTTATATAGAATTCTACAGAAATGTTAGTTGAAGGGTAATGCCCCAGAACGCCCGTGCAAGGTGCCAAGGCCGTGCCAAGATGGACACAACACAACCGTTCTGCCTACCACAACCATGGTGCATTGGTTTCATCAGTTTTGAGTACAAAAGTTGGTTAATATTTTAATTCTTTCAAAACGACCGTGTGGCCTAGCATGCCCGTGCCACCAATGACCTAGCACGGCCATGCTACCCACGAAAACTGTGCTATCCAATACTAGATACCATTTTAATTTTCCTTTTCTTACCTCTCTCATTCCTCCACAACATTGGCTTGTTGGGTAAAAACCCTAATTTCAGCTGACTAAGGTTATATTTCTCAAACCCTGATTTCTCAAAGTAAAAGCACACTTAAAGTTCTTATTAGGTTTAAAACAACATAATTGAATTATCATCATTAATTAGATTTAAGCAATGATCAATCTAATTAAGCATGTAATCATGAATTATGAGAGCTCCTAGTATGTTAGGTTGACCATATAGAGCAATTGAGCTGCTTGGGTCAACTGCACATTGACCCCTCACTATACTTTCTCTTATTTCAACTAAATTTTTTGTCATAAAAATGTTACTATAATTAGTCTACTGATTAGCTAAAAGATCCTCCAAATTTATGAAAATTTTATATGTTGTTTATGATTGAGTTTCAGATCTCTAGTAAAAATTTTAGATCATTTGATGCTACCAATAAATAACTAAAAATCAAATAGTACACTACAATCCAAAATTCTATAGAAATGTCAGTTGAAGGGTAAATGCCCCAGAATGCCCGTGAAAGGTGCCACGACCATGCCAAGATGGACATAACATGGACGTTCTACCTACCACGACCATGGTGCATTGGTTTCATCAGATTTGAGTACAAAAGTTGGTTAATAGCTCAATTCTTTCAAAATGGCCGTGTGGCCTAGCATGCCCGTGCCACCAATGACCTAGCACAGCCATGCTACCCACGAAAACCATGCTATCCAAGACTAGATACCATTTTCATTTTCCTTTGCTTACCTCTCTCATTCCTCTCCAACATTGGCTTGTTGGGTAAAAACCCTAATTTCAGCCTACTAGGGTTATATTTCTCAAACCCTAATTTCTCAAAATAAAAGCACACTTAAAGTTCTTATTAGGTTTAAAACATCATAATTTAATTATCATCATTAATTAGATTTAAGCAATGATCAATCTAATTAAGCATGTAATCATCCAGGTAAACCCTAGTTTACCAATTAAGCTTAGATGCGGTCATAACAACATAGTTACTCTAAGTCAAGGCCAGGGGACGATAAGAGACCAATAGGATTAGGACTTAAGTGTTTTTCCTTCTAACTGTAGTTTTCTAACAGTAAATATTCTGTTATACTATTGAAGATGGCAGGAAGAGGATGTGGTCATGAGGACCAAGCTGAGAGCTACTTTGGACCTGATCCTCAAGTGACGGGTCCAGGTGGTGGTGAAGAGGTGGATGAGGTAGCGAGAATGTACAAGATGTTTCTTGAGACTAAGGAAAAATACAAGATGGATAGGAGAGCTTCCACATCGAGCAGTAAGGATCTGATGAGATCATACAAGTTAGTTAAGAAGCTTGGAAGTTCTGAGTTTGCTGGAACTATAGACCCCATAGTGGCAGATGAATGGATGAGGCAGATAGAAAAAGTGTTCTGTCTGATGGAACTACCTGAAGAAATACAGTTCAATCATGCTGTGTACCTGCTGAAAGGTGATGCTGAGCTCTGGTGGAGAGGAGTTGAGGATAAAAGGAGGAATATGGTAGTGACTTGGAGGGATTTTGTCGAGGAATTACATCTTAAGTACTACCCACCTACTTTCATAAGTGAAAAGATAAGACAGCTGGAGAGCATCAGACAAGGGAATCTTTAAGTGGGAGAGTATGAGGCACATTTCACCAGGTTGGTGAATTTTTGTCCTCAGCTTGTCCCATATGACGTAGAGAAGTGCAGAAGATTCTAGGCTGGTTTGAGGCCTAAGATAAGACATAACATATCTGTAATCAACTGAAGAGACAGAGAAAACTTTGGAGAGTTTGTTGAGGCAACAAGATGAATAGAGGAATCTGTGAACGCCGATAAGCACTATGAAAATAGAAAGAGACCCATAGACTTCATAAGAGGACAAGCTAGTAGTGGACACCGAGGAGGTGGTGGTGGTTTCTTCTCAAAGCTTGGATGAGGATTTGGCTGTTTCAATAAACAAGGATCTGAAGATGTGATATCTTCTCAGAGTAGGGGAAGATCCAGTCCAGGGAGATGGAGCAACACGTCTAGAGGAAGGTCTTCTAGATCACTGACTTCAGTGACAGGTCTGCCAAAGAGAGAGATACTGAGGTGTGATATCTATGGGAAGCCGCACTTCGGTCAGTGTTAGGTTGCATATTTTTAGGGATGTCACATCTACAGATAGGTGGGACACTTTAGAAGGCAATGTCCCCATTTACAGCAAGTAGTAACACAGGGTTCCCAGTCACGATACCAAAATGTTTTGAGACAGGCTCCAACTGGAGAAGCGGGTTCTTCAGTGGCTTTAGGTTCCCAAAGAGGAGGAGCACCCAGTGGAAGGGAAGGACAATGAGGACATCGTGGGAGAGGAAGAGCCTCAGGACGCTTCTTCTCTCTGACACAACAAGAAGGTATTGCTTTTTCCCGAGTAATTATAAGAGAAATGATTTTCTTTAATAGCATTTGAGTTACAATTTTGATAGATCCGGGTTCTACTCACTCATTTATACAACGTTTTTTAGCTTGTGAGATTAACCTGTTAACCCAAGAGTTACCATTTGAGTTGTTGTTGAGGGTTCTGTTAGGTGAACCGATAGTGTTGACAAAGTATTGTCCTGGATGTTTGTTAACCTTTGGTGGTTACACCATCGCGGTTAACCTTATACCCCTAGATGTTAACTATTTTCAAGTTATCTTGGGTATGGATTGCCTAGAGACGTATCGAGTTCAACTCGACTGTTGGAAGAAGGAAGTTGTCTTTCAGCAGGATGGATTTTCTTGTGTCTTTTCTGGAGATAGGAAAGTTTTTCCTACATGTATCATATCAATTGTTGTAGCTGATAAGATGTTGCAGAAAGGTTATGATGTGTTCTTGGCACATGTAGTAGATACTAGAGTAGAAAAGAACACAATCAACCTATGGGATGTGCCAGTGGTCCGTGAGTTCCTAGATGTTTTCCCAAATGAGTTTCCAGGTCTACCTCCTAAAAGAGAGATAGACTTTGAGATCTAGGTTTTTCCAGGTAGTCACCCTATAGCACTGTCAGCCTATAGAATGACACCTACAAAGTTGAAGGAACTGAAGATCCAGTTATAGGAGTTGCTGGATAAGGGTTTCATTCGACCTAGTTCTTCACCATGGGGAGCTCCAGTCTTGTTTGCGAAAAAGAAAGATGGTACTATGAGGTTATGTATGGACTACAGATATTTGAATAAGATCACCATCAAGAATAAGTACCCATTGCCAAGTATAGATGATCTGCTTGACCAGTTGCGTAGAGCGACGATCTTTTCTAAGATAGACTTGAGATATGGATATCATCAGTTGAGGATAAAGGCTTCAAATATTCCTAAGTCAGCTTTCAAAACAAGAGATGGACATTATGAGTTTCTGGTCGTCGTTTGGACTGACTAATGCCCTAGCAACTTTCATGGATATGATGAACCGGATTTTCAAACCATTCTTGGATCAGTTCATAGTGGTTTTCATAGATGACATTTTGATTTATTCCAGAGATGATGAGTAGCATGAGCAGCATCTGAGGATAGCGTTACAACTATTGAGACAACACCAGTTATATGCTATGTTCAGTAAGTGCGAGTTCTGGTTAGCTGAGGTATCTTTTCTTGGACATGTCATATCAAGAGATGGAGTAAATGTTGACCCTAAGAAATTCAAAATTGTTCTACAGTGGGAGCAACCTAAGAATCCTACTGAGATTAGAAGTTTCTTAGGATTGGGAGGTTACTACAGGCGGTTCATCCAAAACTTTAGTGTTATAGCGTCACCTCTGACACACTTAACAAGAAAGGGTGCACTGTTTGTTTGGTCAGACAACTATGAGAAGAGTTTTCAAATCTTGAAGAAGAGGTTGACTACAATGCCAGTGTTGATCCTGCCTGAGGTAGATAATGGCAACACAGTGTTTTGTGATGCTTCAAGGAGAGGTTTAGGCTGTGTGTTGATGTAGGAAGGCAAAGTAGTAGCTTATACATCTAGACAGCTTAACAAGAGTGAGGAGAATTAACCGACACATGATCTGGAGTTAGCTGCAGTAGTTCATGTTCTTAAGACATGGTGTCACTATCTTTATGGTGAGGCGTGCCAGGTGTTTATGGATCATAAGAGTTTGAAATATATCTTCACCCAGAAGTATCTGAATATTAGACAACAGAGATGGTTAGAATTAATAAAGGACTATGAAGTGACAATAGATTATCATCCTAGAAAAGTGAATGTGGTAGCATATGCTCTGAGTAGGAAGTCAAGTTCAACAACTGATGTATTCTCTATGGAATGTTTTAGGAGAGACCTGCTAGTAGAGATGCGGAAGTTGAACTTAGACTTAGGGGTGACAGAACAGAGCAGTTTGATTGCACAGATGCAAGTCAAGCCTACCTTTTATGATCAGATCAAGGAACTTCAGCAGAGTTAGAATGAGTTACAACAGATCATGCAGGACATGACAGAGGGAAAAAGACCAGAGTTCATGTTTTCAGATGATGGTTTTTTGTATCAACATGACAGGTTGTGTGTACCGAGAGACAGTGATTTGAAAGAGTAGATTCCTGAGGAAGCGCATGCATCGTTGTACGCCATGCATCCAGGTAACACTAAGATGTACATGAATCTTTAGGAGTTGTACTGTTGGTCAGGTATGAAGAAGGATGTAGTTGAGTACGTGGCTAGATGTAGTGTGTGCCAGCAGGTTAAGGCTGGACATTAGAAACCTGTAGATACTTTGCAATCTCTTCCTATACCAGAGTGGAAGTGGGAACATATAACAATGGATTTTTTGGTAGGGTTGCCCAGGACACCTAGAGGTTGTTACTCTATATGGGTGATTGTGGATAGACTGTCTAAGTCTGCTCACTTTCTTCCTGTTAAGTCAACTTTTGATGTCCCAAAGTTGGCTAAGATATACATCAATGAGATAGTCAAGTTGCATGGTATACCCGTTTCAATAATATCAGATAGAGATCCTAAGTTCACATCTAGGTTTTGGAATTAGTTGCATCATGCTTTAGGCACAAAGTTGAGATTCAGTACAACTTTTCACCTGTAGACAGATGGTCAGTCAGAGAGGACCATTCAGACTCTTGAGGACATGCTGAGAGCATGTGTCTTACATTTCCGTGGAAGTTGGGAAGAACACTTGAGCCTCATAGAGTTTGCATACAACAATAGTCATCATTCTAGTCTTGGTATGGCCCTGTATAAAGCTCTATATGGAAGAAAGTATAGATCACCCATATGTTGGTACGAGGTGGGTGAAAAAGAGATTCTTAGACCAGAGATAGTAGATTTGACTACAGAAAAGATTACAGTGATTAGAGAAAAGCTAAAAGTTGCACAGGACAGACATAAGAGTTACGTTGAGAAGAGGTGTAGACCTCTTGAGTTTGAGGTTGGTGATGAAGTGTATCTGAAAGTTTCGCCATAGAAAGGAGTGTTGAGGTTTGGCAAGAGAGGCAAACTGAATCCTAGGTTTATGGGCCCATATCCTATCATTGAGAGGATTGTACCTGTAGCCTACATGTTGGATTTGCTATCCGAGTTATCTAATATACATGATGTGTTTCATGTATCGATGCTGAAGAAGTGTTCCCCTGGTACAGAGAAGATAATGGACCCAGAACCTGCACAACTTAAAACAGATGTGTCCTATGTTGAAGGACTAGTACAAATAGTTGATCAGAGGATCAAGAAACCCAAGAATCGAGAGATACCGTTAGTGAACGTTATATGGAGGAACCACAACTTAGAGGAATCCACGTGGGAGCTTGAGTCAGAGATGCGTAACAAGTTTCCTTTTCTCTTTTAGGAATTTTGGGACAAAAATCTTGTAAGGGAGGGAGATTGTTATGACCCACTTCGAGTTTAACTAGTAAGTACAGTGATTAGTGCATTATCATGTTGATTAAGTTAAGATAAGTGTTCATGATGCAATTAGTGCTTTTATTAAGTTGAGACAAGCTAGTTGATATGTTTTCATGCCTTAAGGTTGTAGTATATCTCATGCATGAAATTTTGCAAAAGAAATCATTCGAATAAGACCTTCGAGGCAAAAGTTATGATGTTTTCAAGGTTTTTGGACTTGGCTACAATTTTTCCATTAATAGCTTTAATATCCTTTTCCCTTATCTTCTTTCCCCTTTCATCCGATTGGTGTAAGGCATCACTTGAGCAACGCCTACCCGACTAATAGAGGGGGGGGGGCTGATTAGGGATCCATAGAGCTGAGTTGCATAGCATTTTGCTTCTTCCTTCTTCTTCCTCTTCCTTTCTCCTTCCTCTTCCTCGCCCCATCTGCTCCCGACCAGCAGAGTAGTGCTGGCGGCCAGTAGCAGCAGCTGCAACTGTAGCAGTGCTGGCCAGGGGCAGCTGGGTGTGGGAAGCACCAAGGGAACAATGCCCTCAACTCTGGCCTTGAGATCAAATCTCGAATCCACAGCTCCCAGTCATGATTAGCACCCAACCAAGCTTCCCCTCTCCTTCCTGTGCGTGAGGTGGAGCTGTTGCTTGCAGCATGTTTGAAACCAGGGCAGAATCGAGGTTGAAGATGACCCCGCAGACAGCCGGAAGCAAGCTTTGGGCAGATTTCGGTTGAATTTCGGCCACCTCGATCCTTTGTGAGTAGAATTTCACTCACTAAGCAGTACTAACTCCACGAAACAAATGCTTTTGGTTACATGTGTGTTTTACATGGGTAACAATGTTTGCCCAGGTGTCGTGTAGTGTTAGTGTTTCCTGATTTCTAATTTCACATTTTTTTTATTTACATTTGCACGACCCTAATTATTTAACTGATCTGTATGATTTGGATTACTGGAATTATATGGTAGATTAAATTCTATATTTGCTCAGTTTAAAAGTTAAAGATAGTAGCACACGACCCCATATTTATAGTAGTTGTACGGTTTGGGTATAAACCCAAGCTGTACAATTTTAGTAATTAATTAGTTGCACAATCTAAAAGAAATAGACGATGACCTTAAATGTTTCAATAGAAATCTGTTTGCACGCTCCCTATTATAGTTAATGTGTGTGATATAGTATTAATAAAAAATTGACGCGTTTCTCAAGGATATCATAAGAAATTCTCAGTTATTATCAATAATTTGTGCCATGATAAGTAATTAACTCTTAATTGAGTTATGTGATGCACAACTCAAGATTTGGGTTAATGTGCACGTTTTCCAAGAAAGTAGAATTAATTTACATGTGTTAATGATGATTGCTCATATGTTAAGAAATTAACTTTTATCAGTGAATTAAAAAGCTCAATTGCATGATTTCAATGTGTATGTGCCAAGTTGACATGTATTCAGTTTATTTAAGAATTTTAGTCTAGATGCATTTACAGTATGTTGATTTTCTTAGTAAATTACAATGTTTGAATATACTGCTATGTCAAGTTTAGATTGATATACATGTCATAGTGTAAATTTCAATTAAACAGACACGATAAAATAGAGATACCAGAGTCAAGTATAAACAAGAAAAAAGGTACAATGTATTAAAGGCTTTCTGAGAATAATAAAATAATAGACTTAAGGGCCCTGAACACCATAGATTCCCTATGAGAGATCTGCACTGTAGGGATGAAATGACCTAACCCTGGTAGTTTTCAGTATACGGGGGTCAGAACGTACTAATAGGTGGTACGGGGGACGAAGCCCTAGTGGAAGTCTCCTTAAAATACAGAATGCAATGCCCAACATCAACTAGAGATCCTGGTGGCACTAGAGTACAGAAAATCCAATAGGTGGCTTGACTCTCCACCTGTGCACTTAGGTTAGAGGAAGAGTCCAATTTTTACGGCATAATAGGTGTGTCGAGGCTAGAGAGCCATTTTCCTATTGTAGACCAGCGACGTAGTCTGACTTAGCATTCCCGGGTGTGTCAGCTAAGTCTTGTACGGTGAGATTGTAGTTCACTATGAGTCTTTATATGTAGAGTACACTGCATATTATCAGGGCATAAGCTAAAATATGTTCATATAAGTTTAAAGAGTTTCTTATAAGTAAGAAAGGTTAAGAAAGATTCAGGTACAGTTTCATAGCAGTTGTTCTTTTAATGTAATATTTACATTCCCTGTGGTATTTAATTGTAATTGTTAGATCTTATCAGTGTAGTAATTCCTACATTTTATTTTAGTTTAATAAACATAAATGAGTTATCTGCGATGGTTGGGTGAAATTCTATTTACTGATCTAGTAGCTCACCAACCTACTGAAATATTTTTCAGGTCAGCATCAGCACGAGGAAGCTGAAGGATCTTATCACTCAGGCTCTTAGAAGGTAGTTCATAGTTAGATAGAGGTCTCTTAGTCCTTTTTACTCAGTCATTGGGCATGTGGTGTGGTAAAGAGAGAGAATGTAATGTAATATGTAGTTTAGTTTTCAATTATCTATTGTGCTTTATATTCTGCATGAAAATTGTAATACATCGTGAAATTTTGTTTTATCTTCCTAGTAAGGTAAATAGTAATTTGCTTCCACAGTTAATATGATTCGATGTTATCCAAGTTATAAGATTTTCCTTTAGGATAATTCTAAGTGATTAAGAAAAGAAAAATTTAAGGATGATCTTGTATTACGTTTATTCCTCAATTTATGCCCTAATCTCATGATTAGTGGAAACTGTGAGATCTTGGTGTAACATCCCTCTTTTCTGACTATCATTACAAAGTAGCCAGAAAGGGTGTTTGTATCAGTGAAACCACAATCCAAAAGTATGTGCCTGTGTTTGCCTCCTCCATCCCAGGTGTTTCTCCTTCTGCGTCAGCCTCTACAGCCGCTGCCTCCTGATGAATGCATACTCATCATGGTTTTAGTCACCCTCTTTGGCCCAGTTTTGCTCTGATTCTTCACTTTTGTTACTTACAACTCTCATACACATGTTTACTTAGCCTACTTGGATTTTCCCCTAATTTTGGTTAGTTTATCCATGGTTCTAATTGAATTGTACATCTTCTTGCAGGTTGAATTGGGCACTTGGAACCACAAGCACTGTAGCCCACCTTAACTGATTGGGCCCCATCTTCCCTTACACCTCGCGATCCTAGGTTTCCATGCCACCATCTCATCCTCATGGTTTGGTGGGTTTCGACGCACTCTCACAGTCTCAAGACTGTGAGAACCCTCACGGTCTCAAGACCGCGAGCACCCTCAGGTCCCGAGACCGCAAAGACCATCACTGACCGCGTCGCCGCCTCCTTGACACCTACAACCTCACATGACCACCTAGCCTCCCTACCTTTTTCATCGCGCCCTCATCCATCGTCGACCTCCTCAACAACAACAACGATGTTCTCCACCTGCTCGACCGCGCTCCATCCCGATTTGCCACTTCCACCGCCAGCCACAACATCATGCATGCTCCTCATCATCCTCTTCTCACCATGACATGCAACCATGCCACCTGTAGCTTCCATCGCCATCGATCCATCCACCTGCAAGGGACTTCCCACTCCATGCCTATCACTTCCTTGTAGTCTCAAGATCCTGAGCGCTTTAGCGGTTTCAAGACCAAGTGGAGGAAGCCACTGCCTACACAAGACCATTAGGCCAGAGAACGCATGGACAACGAAATAGTTTGGATGGTAGAGAACCGAAGACTGTGAGAAGAGCAAAGACCACTTGGTGCTACGTGAGGACCGTTTGGACCGTAAGGGAAGCAGTGGCATCCAGGGACCGATTGGAAGTGCAAGAGATAAAGGAACACGATACCCTTAGGCTACGAACGTTCTTCCAAACTGAGTAGAGTCCAAGACCACTAAGGTCTGCAAATGGTCTTCAGACCAAAAGAACTCAAATGATTTTCAAAATCGTATAAAATAGACTCACACCAAACCATGAGGAATTATCAAATATCCAAATCGTGAAGATATTAATGGTTCTCCCAAACCGTTTAAAACCTAGCCAGTGCCTATAAATAGGACCAGATGGTTCCTCATTGGTGCATTGGATCTGGGATGGTGCCAGGCTGCTCCTTTGTGAGCTTGACCCCTAGTCCCTCTGATGTACAACAACAACTCCATCACCAGGATGCACCTAGCATGCTCTACCCCTGGGAAAGCTCCTCCACCTCCATTTCTCCTCATCCTCCACACCACCACTAGGCTGTTCCTAAGAAGCAGTCGACCCCTGGTGGAGGATGATCTCCACAACCAAGCTGAGTGGTAGGCTTGCTCATATGCCCATCATCCACTCCACCTACGCATCCACAACCTGCTCCTCCTACTATGACCAAGGAGGACGAATAGAGAAGGAAGGTGGAGAGAGAAAGTCTACCCATTCTACCCCAGTGTCCCTCACTCCTCATCCAGATCTGCTCTGACATGACATAGAAGACCACATCATCTTCACTGACCTGCGAAACTCCTCTACATCATGATCATGGTGGGATCTTTCCTCTCTCTTATTCTTTTTGTTCATCGCATCATGAGTGAGTATTTCCATTTCGCTGGGGTGCGGGGACTAGCCCCGCTGCCCATACTTATATGTCTTTCATTAAACATTCCATGGCATGTATATAAGTTTTCTTTTCATTGTTAATCGTCGATGTGTGCTTGTAGATTGATCACCTACTTGCATTTATATTGTTTGTTTCTTATGTTGTGAGAACTTCAATACATAGGTTCGAATGTCGATTAACGTGGTTGACTCCCTGATGAGAAATCAGATGGGATTCCTTGAGGTCGTAAGTGTATGATCCGTGAGGGGACGAGCCATCTAGCCCACAATGATGCTTCTGTGTGCCTAAACATCCTAACAGAGGGCCACAACTTCAGTTAGATATCTATATCTTCGGAACCGTAAGTGCATGATCTGGATGGTGATGAGAAATTTGATGCCTAAGGTTATGCTTATGCGAACCTAAACATCCTTCCGGGAGGGTTCACAACAGTTCTATTTGGATAGTTAGATCTTACTTGGATGTTTTGTGATTGGATGTGTTTGCATGTGCGATGGTGGTGAAACCCGGGACCACCCCAGTGATTCCATATCATTAATCTAGATTCAACTTTAATTCTGCTCTTTACTTTCTTACACTTAGTTTAATTAACCTCAAATCAACCCATCATTCTAAATATTAGTCTTATTTGAGCTAGACTCGACTAGAAACTATTCTTAAAAACATTGTCGCTTGGGATTTGATCCTCAACTATGCTGCAATAAGACATGTCCGCTTGCGGGTGGTATTATTGCACAAGGTTTTGGTAAAAACTCAGGGAATTCAACCCTGAGTGAATTTGTTAGTGCGATAATAAACCACGTCAAATTTTGGCACCGTTGCCGGGGACAACAGAATCAGTTAGTAAAATCTAGTTCCATTAAGGCTAATTTAGGATTTTGCATTTTCTTTTAATACTATAAATCATTCACTTGAATTTGGTTCTTCTCCATCCATCTTACTTCTAAAAGATTTTTCTGTCTCAGGTACCCCAAAGACTAGTGTATGCACCGCTCAAACAGTTTCAGACTCTATGCTAGCTTTGATCCTGAGATAGACAGAACCTTTGATTGTCAGAATAGAGAGAACCAAGAAAGAATGACACAGGAGGAGGAAATAGCCCGAAGGGTAGCTCAAGCCCTTAATGCGTAAAGAGAAAGGCTCATGCAAGAATCCAGAGCTGTAGTTCAAGAAGAAATCCAAGCAACACAAGTAGTAGCACAAGAAACAGAACTACAAAAGGACCTTAGGGAGTTCTCAATCCCTAAAGCTACTGATGTTCATCACCCAGTACAACCTCCTCCTATCAATGCTCCCAACTTTGATATTAGGGAACATTGGATCACCTTGCTTCAAAACAACCCATTCTATGGTAAACAAGGAGAAGATAGTCAGGAGAACCTTCTTAGGTTTATTGATCTATGTGATATGACAAAGCAAAATGGAGTCTTAGATGATGCCATCGGACTCCATCTTTTCAAATACTCTCTTGCCAATAAATCTATAAGTTGGTACAACTCTTTGCAAAGTGAACCTATCATCATTTGGGAACAACTTCAAAATGTTTTTATGGAAAAATTCTACCCTCCCTCTCTCACCTATGAAATTAGGTCCGAATAGCACAATTTGCTCAGGTCCCTAGAGAAACCCTTGCTGAAGCATGAGAAAGGTACAAAGAGCTTCTACGTAAGTGTCCACACCATGGAATCTCTAAGAATCAACTTATCGAGACCTTTTACAGGGGTATGGATGATGATATCAAGAAATTCTTGGACTCCTCATCTGGAGGAAACTTCATGCATCAGAGTTATGACAACGCATGGAAGGTTGTCACCCTTGGAGCTGAAAATCAAGCTAATTGGGGTAGATCTGTAGGCAAAGGAGTGTTGAAAGTAGATATGGCTGAAGCTATTCCTAAGTACAAGTCTATCGCTGAAACCCTCAAACTCTTTGTTGCCAAGCTAGACCATATCGAATCGTCCCTTGCTGCCTATGAAAGAAGACACTCACCCCCTCAACAAAAAAAATAAATTAAGTCAGCTTCACTGTTCTGTGAAGCATGTAAAGGAACTGATCACTTTACTTTGTCCTGCAATGTTCTCTATGATGTTGTCCTAAGAAAAGTCAACGGACAAGGAGATAATGGCCAGATGGAAAGTCTGAATGTTGTCAACACTATCCCTGGTCAAGGTTATTACAATCCAAATTAGAATAGGAACCATCCCAGTTTCCAATATGGAAATCCTTCTGGAGTGATAGACTCACATCAACTTGGTTCAAACAATCAACAACGAGGTCCGTCGGGATACCAGTATAACCAACAACAAAATTTTAGAAACCAAGGTAACTTCAAAAGTAACTTCCAGAATAGGAATCAATTCCAAGATCCAAACCAAGCCCCTTATCAACATCAAGCCGGTCCCATTTCTCCAGATGACAAGCTATCGACCATTGAGAAGATGTTACAGTCACAACAGATGATGATAGCTAACCAGCAAGCCCACCAGAAGGCCATTGATTCTCAACTATCTCAACTTGCAGCTAACCTCAAGCCACATGTTGGTGCTTTAGCTGGGCAACCAGAAGACAATTCGAGGCACGTGGAACAACTTAAGACTGTGACAACTTGTTCAGGCTTTGTCTTACTAGAACCCATGAATCCTGTCACTGTGATAAATGTCCAATGTGCTGAGCATAGTCTAGTGGCCACTCAAAATGATAAGAGCGACAAGGCAAGTTCTAAAAAACCTATTGTTGCTGATGCTGAAGAATCACCTGAACCAATTTTTATAGTTTACCAACCTCGTGTGCCGTTCCTGAACCATCTAAATTATACCTGGCTCGATACAAGGTTCAACAAGTTCAAGGAAGTTATGAAAAAGTTGTATGACAACATCCCACTCTTAGATGCCATGGCTGAGATGCACCAGTGATCAAAGTTCTTCAAGCTCCTTCTAAGTCAAAAGTACAAGACTGAAGAACATCAAACAGTGAATCTAGCAAAAACATCATCTTATTTAGTGATGGATATGATGCCTCGCAAACATTAGGATCCAGGAACTTTTAGAATTAATTTCTCGATAATGGATTCCATCAACTGACCAGGTCTATACGATCTTAGAGCTAGCATCTCTATCATTCCTCTCATCCTATGCAACAAACTAGGCCTCACCAACTTCTTGCCCACTAGAATGTCCATAGATATTATTGATGCCTTGATGATCAAACCAGTTGGCATAATAGAAGATATCCCTGTAAGGATTGGAGATCTATATGTCCCGTGTAATTTTGTAGTTATGGACATCAGGGAAAATTTGCGCTACCCCCTCCTTTTTGGAAGACCTTTTCTATCAACTGCTAGAGCTCAAATTGATGTTGAAGCCTGAATTTTGACACTAAGGGTGGGAAACCAATCCTTTGAATTCTATGCATCCAAAAGTGCTAAGGAGCGCACTCAAGAAGAAGAGGCATATTTTGTCGACTGTGTTAACCAATTCACTCAGATGCAACAACAATTCCTTTCTTTAAAATCAGATAGCTCCTAAAAAAAAGGCCATGATGAAGAGAAGACCGAGAGTGATCCAATGTATGTAGAGATGAAAGAAATACCACCAACTATGGAAGTGTCACCTCTCAGCCCGGTGGTTACACATATTGATTCCTCTTCAGTCATCCATGAACCTCCTCATCAAGAAACAACTATCCTCTAGAATGCACCGGTAGCCCAACAAACAGAGACTACTGATTTCATCTTCCCTCCACAACAAGATTTGGACTACAGTTTCTATCGAGAACATCCCCCAGATCCATATCTGATAGACATCGATGACCATCATTTCTACGGTGAAGGGATAGTGCATCAGCATATGAACCTTTCTTCCGAGCCACAACAACACTACATTATTAATGATGTCATTCAAACTCCCTACAACTATTCTCCACCTTGCATTGAGCAACAAAACTCAAGTTGTTTCCCTACGTGCTCTGACATTGCTCGTGCTGTATGGAGAAGAATACAAGAGGCTAGAATCAAAGCAAGGATAAATGAATGGTTGAGAAAGAAACCACCAAAATAATATGTCAATCCAACTGCTCCAAGAGAATACGTCAATCTAGCTCAAACTCCACCTAGAGCCCCACCATGGTGATGATATCGACGTTGAGCCATCGACGTAAAACAAAGGCACTTGTAGGGAGGCAACCCGATCAATAATTTCACTTTTTACTTTTAATTTTTGAATTGGAAAATTTTCTTAATTTTGGTTTTTACTTTTTAGAAAATTTTGCACTGAATAAAAATCACATCACGAGATGCTATCTTAAGTTCTGATTAGTCTTCATTTTTGAGATTTTTAGATGGAGGATGCGCACTGATTGGAATGCAACAACATCTGGTGGTCCAACTGACATGAATTTTCCCCTCCATCTCAGATTTAGAATTTGCTCGAGACTAGCAAATTTATAAGCTCAAGGTGGAGGATGGGTGGTACATACTTTACTTTCCACCTACACCCATCTATTTCAGACTTAAGATTTCATTGTTGCATTTTTGATCAAAATTTTCAAAATTTTTAAGTTTTCAAAGAAATTAAATAGAAACTTGATGAAGTTTTGACGCTTTCTGTTTCAATATAAGCCATTACCTAGCTGGCTAGTTTCTCTCTCTATGCATTTTGAATCATTATACCCTCCTTATTTGAAGCAGATCCTCAAAAGGACCATTTTCTGAAACTAGACTATTGATTGAAATCATCTTGTGAAGCTTATGAATCCTAACATCATGATCCTTCTGTAAAAATGGCAAGTGTTTGTCAAACTAAAAGGGATCAAACACGTCATTCTTCCTAACTGACTGGTGGAACAACAACATGGAATCTCCACCGGATCCTCATCAAGCCATTATTTGAGAAGAGTACGATAAAGAGAACAACCTGGTGCACTGAATTGTAAATCAAGTTGCATTCTGATCTGAACTCTCTTCTACACTTCTTCTATCATCTTCGTACCCCTCCGTCCATCAAAAAGAAACAAAAAAAGACAATATAGTGCCAAACCCCAAGTTCGGGGTGGCACACCACCTCCCTCTATATCTGCTTCTTCCATACCCCTCACTAAATAATAGGGGCGTATCACCAAGAAAAGATGCCAATGTACACACAAGAAAATGCAATCTTGAGTCGAATAGAGGAGAGATTCACATAAAAAAATGCAATCAATGAAATTGCAATCATATAATAAAAATCTTGAGTTGAATAGAGGATATATTTATTTCTTATTTCCATACCACCCTTCACTCCCTTTTCCACCTAAAGGCACAATGAATGCCTCCACTATCCTGAAAAACACCAGTGTTAGATCAGGCGCACACTTGTTGTTCTGTGGATATATCTGGACTCTTACAAAACTCTTAGAAATGCTTGTTGTTGGAAAAAGTGAGGAGGATGTGATGTTGGAAAACAAACTCAGGAATGAAGATATGGTAAGATGTGTTCTATGGTCTCAGGAAGTTGATATGATTAGCCATACTGAGTAGAAAGGAAACAATCGTGATGTGAAGATGAGGCAATCGCATGATTTGAAAGTATTCATTGGCAACTATTTTAGATTTTGTGTTACTCGAGGATGAGAAACATTTAAGTTTGGGGTATTTTGATGAATGCATACTCATCATGGTTTTAGTCACCCTCTTTGGCCTAGTTTTGCTCCAATTCTTCACTTTTGTTACTTAAAACTCTCATACACATGTTTAGTTAGCCTAATTGGATTTTCCCCTAATTTTGTTTGATTTATCCATGGTTCTAATCGAATTGTGCATCTTCATGTAGGTTGAATTGGGCACTTGGGCCCATGAGCACTGTAGCCCACCTTAACTGATTGAGCCCTATCTTATCTTACAACCCGTGATCCCAGGTTTCCCTGCCACCATCCCATCCTCACAGTTTGGTGGGTTTCGACACACCGTCATAGTATTAGGACCACAAGAACCCTCACGATCTCAATACCACAAGAGCCCTCACAGTCCCGACACCACAAAGACCATCACTGATCACGCTGCCACCTCCTCAACACCTGCAACATCACATGACCACCTAACCTCCCTACCGTCGTCATCACACCCTCATCCATCATCGACCTCTTCAACAGTAGAGATGTTCTCCACTTGCTCGATCACACTCCATCCCACTTTACCACTTCCGCCTCCAGCCACAAAATCACACACGCTCTTCATTGTCCTCCGCTTACCATGACATGCAACCATGCCACTTGCAGCGTCCCTCGCCATCGACTCGTCCACCTACAAGGGACTGCCCGCTCCACGCTGATCGCTTCCTCACAGTCTCAAGATCGTGAGTGATTTAGCAGTTTCAAGACTGCGTGGATGAAGTCATTGTCTGCCCAAGACCGTTAGGTCAGAGATACACATGGACGATGGATAATCAAAGATTATGAGAGAAGCGAAGACTGCTTGGTGCTACGTGAGGACCGTTTGGACCGCAAGGGAAGTAGCGACATCCAGGGACAATTGGAAGTGCAAGACCAAAAGGGACACGATACCCTTAGGCTATGAACATTCTTCCAAACTGAGAAGAGTCCAAGACTGCTAAGGTCTGCAAACGGTCTTGAGACCAAAAGAACTCAAATGGTTTTTAAAACCATATAAAATAAACTCACACCAAACCGTGAGGAATTATCAAGTTTCCAAACTGTGAAGATATTAATGGTTCTCCCAAACCATTTAAAACCTGGTCAGTGCCTATAAATAGGACCAGAGGGGTCCTCACTTGCGCAACAGATTTAGGACACTGCCAGGATGCTCCTTTGTGAGCTCGACCCCTGCTCCCTCTGATGTACAACAACAACTCCATCACCAGGCTGCACCTAGCGTGCTCGATCCCTGGGAAAGCTCCTCCACCTCCATTTCTCCTCATCCTCCACTCCACCACCAGGCTATGCCTAAGAAGCACTCGACCCCTGGTGGAGGATAATCTCCATAGACAAGCTGAGCGGCAGGCTTGCACATCTTCCCGTCATCCACTACACCTACGCATCCACAATCCGCTCCTCGTACTATGACCAAGGAGAATGAATAGAGAAGGAAGGTGGAGAGAGAAAGTTAGCTCAGTCTGCCCTGGTGTCCCTCACTCCTCGTATAGATCTGTTCTGACATGTTGTTGAAGACTGCATCATCTTCACCGAACTATGACACTCTTTTGCATCATGCTCATGGCGGGATCTTCCCTCTCTCTTGTTCTTTTTGTTTCTCACATCATGAGCGAGTAGTTCCATTTCACTGGGGTGCGGGGACTAGCCCCACTGCCCATACTTATATGTCTTTCATTAAACATTCCATGGTATGTATATAAATTTTCATTTCGTTGTTAATCGTTGATGTGTGCTTATAGATTGATCACCTGCTTGCATTTATCTTGTTTGTTTCCTATGTTGTGAGAACTTCAATATGTAGGTTCGAATGTCGATTAATGTGGTTGACTCCCTGATGAGAAATCATATGGGATTCCTTGAGGTCATAAGTGTATGATCCATGAGGGGACGAGCCATCTAGCCCACAATGACGCTTCTGTGTGCCTAAACATACTAACGGAGGGCCACAACTTCAGTTGGATATCTGTATCTTCAAAACCATAATTGCATGATCCAGACGGTGATGAGAAATCTGATGCCTAAGGTGATGCTTACATGAACCTAAACATCCTTTTGGGAGGGTTTGCAACAGTGCTATTTGGATAGTTGCCTGGATGTTTTGTGATGGGATGTGTTTGCGTGTGCAGTGGTGGTGAAACCCGAGACCACCCTAGTGATTCCATATCATTAATCTAGATTCAACTTTAATTCCGCTCTTTACTTTCTTGCACTTAGTTTAATTAACCTCAAATCAACCCATCATTCTAAGTATTAGTCTTACTTGAGCTAGACTCGACTAGCAATGATTCTTAAAAACATTGTCCCTTGGGATTCGATCCTCAACTATACTAAGATAAGACCCAACCTCTTGTGGGTGGTATTATTGCATAAGGTTTTGGTAAAAACTTAGTCTGTGTATCCAATGAAACCCTTATGGGCTACATGATGTACCAACAAGCATACAACCGATAGGTTCATGAGCATATGAATTAGGAATTGTGTTCCATCATGTCTACTATGAACCTATCTTGTGCTTCACCCTACCCCACCTACCAGCCCTACCCATGTAGTGATTATGCTTCTTATGCATATAATCATTAGTACCTCTCACCCGAGCCTTCCACTGCTGCTCATCCTCTATTTGCTGGTGGTGGTCCTACCCCTGCTCCTACCTACCTACCTACCATTGCCTGCTACCCCCTGGCCACTCTGTTCTCCTCTCTTGGCAATTCTGCTCCATCCTTTCCTCATGCCAATGAGCTCCGTGCTCTTGGTATGACTTGGGATGAGCAGAATGCTCACTAGTTTTGGTCCTCCAGCTGATGAGGAGATGCTTGAGTAGGTTGATGATGGCGAGGCTGCTGACGACGATGGTGATGGTGAGGATGCCTCCGACAATGGATTAGATGGCTTCGCTGGTGACTCCGGTGATGACGAAGATGTTGCTACACCCTCTGATGGAGACGATGACTATGAGCCTAGTGATGATGATGATACCATTAACATAGATAGCATATATTTTGGCTTATTTCTTAGTTTTAGTCTAGCATACTGATCATATACATCTTTCTAGGCTATTTTGTATAAGAAAAATCTTGGCACATTATCTGAGGTGTACTATCTTTATCTTTGTTTTCATGACTTCTTACTTGTAGTTGCTTTCATATGGACATGCATCTGAGTTGTAATATATGTGATGTGCACTCTTACTATTTACTCTTATATATCTTCTGCTTTGGTTCCGTCTTTACCATATTTTGATTATGACTGAGATTGTATGTTGCTTTTTGTCTATGTTTGATATACGCTATGGGATTGCTTTTTTACATAATGTGATTGATTATGTTTTGGAGAAGACCTAGTTTTATGCTCTTCTCCCCCCCCCCCCCACCTTTTGATATTGTCAAAAGGGGGAGAGATGTTTTCAAGGTCTTGAAACTCAATCATATTGCTACTAGTTGTTATACTATTGCTTATTGCTTATTACTTTTGAGATCCTTTCTTGTTCATTTACTATTTTATCATGTGACTTGCAAAGGACCTCATAATACATGTATGCCATAGTTGCTTGCATAGATAGACTAACCATGCAGGTTAGATGAAGCATAGATTGAGGGGGAGCAATTCACATTGTTCACATCATCAAACCCCTTAATTCACAAGGCAAAGGTATAACTTCTATATCCTTTTCAATAAGTTTGAGGAATGGTTTGTCATTGTCAAAAAGGGGGAGAATGTTGACCTAGAGGTTATACATTGTCCATATTTTGATAATGACTTAACCATTCCATTCATATGTATCTAATATGTACATTAAATATTGATTTCAGGTATTAGGTACATGAAAAGGATCCAAAATCAAAAGCCCTAGAATGGATCAAGTTCAAGT
The DNA here is from genome assembly GCA_963693085.1 of Alisma plantago-aquatica. Taxonomy (NCBI): domain Eukaryota; kingdom Viridiplantae; phylum Streptophyta; class Magnoliopsida; order Alismatales; family Alismataceae; genus Alisma; species Alisma plantago-aquatica. The sequence continues at coordinate 1,402,373,613 of OY856409.1, read as the reverse complement.
CAAAAGAGCTACAAGTGTGGAAATTTGGAAATCAATGTAAACGAATATAGAATATTTTTTTAATCACTTGTAATGATGAATTGACTTGTAACTAAGATGAGAAAATTTATTGGGGCACTAAACACCATGTTTTAATCACTTTAGATGCAAATTAGAAAATTGATCATAGGCACTCGATCGGTCGAGAATGGAACTCAACCGATCCACCTGGATCTAATTTTTTGAAGATGCATCGATCAAGTTGTGTTTACATAGAACTTGAACGATAGAGTACGTGACCATTTTGATTTTAAATGGTCGGTCGAGTTTCCCCAAGACAAACTCAACCGATGATTTAAATATCGACTTTGTCTTTTACTCCATCGGTCGAGTTACGTTTATTGAAGCTCGACCGATTGCACTGTACATAATTTGCAGAATAAAGTGATGTGACCGTTGGTGTGTGTTTTGATCGAAAATAGAGTCGTTGCTTTGATAAAAAGGCTATTTTCGTATCAAAGTGTCCCACAACTTAAAGGGGCACCCTCAACTATAAATAGGACCTCTTGGAGTTCATTCCACGGTTGCTCATTCACTACATGCTTGGTCCTAGCCTTGTTCAGAGTGTTCTAACACTTTGAACCCCTTTTTCTCTCTACCTTCAAGTCAAATTCATGAATATGAGTGAGATAGGTTCCTGTGTAAGAGAGCTACTCCATGTATTGATGTAAAGCTCTCCTCCATCATCTTCCTACCTCAATCCCATTGAAAAAAAGGTTGAAGATCTTCTTCGAGTAAAGGAGAAAGAGTTGCTATTCTTCAATGATGAAGAAAGCAAGGTGTTCCAGATCTCCAAGTGAAGGAGATAGGCAAGGCAACACTCAAGGAAGATAGGTAATCCCTTGAAGGCCAAAGACTTGAAGGAAGGAGTGGGTAAGTCCATGTTGATGGCTGAAGACTCCATGGTTCAAGTGGGTAAGCTCCTTCTATAGGTTGAAGATCTTTTCTTGAGGTACTAAGCCCTTGGATGTGTGGTTGTTGTATCTTGTAATCTTATGATGGAATATAAGAGTACCAAGATTGCAAATCCTAGAGACTAACCCCCTCTAGGTAGTGGATTTACATTGCTCCTAGTTAGGACGTGGAACCACTCTAAACCACCTGTCCAAGTGCTTGCTCTTCCTTATCTCTCATCCTTACTATGAATGCTAGATTAAGACATCAAATTGCTACTTGTTTAAGTTTCTACACTTAATATAATTTGGTGGTGTAATTTGTCTTGTGAGATTTGTGAAGCTCTATTCACCCCCCTCTAGAGACCTTTGATCCAACTAAAAGTGTGCAGTTAAGGCTAGTGGTGGTCTGTGGGGCCAATCGTCATTCCTAAAACTCTACTAGAGCCTTGGGTAGTGGGCCTGGGTGATATATTAAATATCAACATAATTAATGCCTTCTTCTTGACTATACACCTTTGCAACAAAAAAAGATTCAAGTCTTTCTAATGATCTATCTACCTTTCCATTTGTCTTAAAAACACACTCAAACCATTGACCTTTCAGTACTTTGGTTGTGGAATGAAAGACTATGTGTTATCTTATGTTAATGTCCAAAGTTCCCTAGTCATAGCATCCAACCACTATGGGTCATCTAGAGCATACTTTTAAGAGTTTTGTGGTGAGGGAATGAGTTGGAGTGTTAATGTTTACTTGGGATGTGGCATATCAATCACTAACTTGGCTCAAGTAGTCATATTGTGAATATTAGTATGTTATTGAGTATAGAAAGAGAATCATCATGTGTGATATCTACTATATTATGGGAATCACTAGTGTTACACATATATTTAAGAGGCAACTATTAGTTATCATTTTGATGATTTGTAACAAATGCATCATCATGAAATGAATGTCAATTATTGTTTACTGTGTCTAACATAGACAAATCTTAGAATAAATATCTAAAAAACAATCAGAATTTTCTTGTGCAGTATTAGGTAATTATTCATAACACGTATTTGAGCATATTTATTCTACCAGTTGAAACAAAAAGAGAATGAATTGGATTCTTATAACTAATATCTAAATGATGAGTCAACAATGTTATGAGAAGAAGAAACTGGACTAGAATTCTATTTTGCTTATCACGATTCTTGTTTTCACGATTAGGGCATCAAAAGTTCATAGAATATGCCTAATCCAGCAAGAGGAGTGTCTAGAGGAACATGTTTCTTATATAGAAACACTTGTTCTTTGGACACAATCTGTCTACATATATAAATCCTATTAGAAGAAATGTGCAAGCATGAACACCCCTTATAGGTTTCATTGTACCCTAGGAAAACACATGAGAGCTCTTAGATCCAAATGATGTCTATGATAACATCCCAGACATGGAAAATAGAGAAAACTAAAGCTTCTTAGTGCTTAATAATCAGGTTTCATGTTGCATAATTTGAATAGAGTTGTATGAATGTCATGAACTTTTATAGGGAATTGATAGATCATTTATGTAGTAGAATAAAAATCCCCAACCCGATAGGTTATGGTCATACTTGAGTCAAACATCATTGTGATATCAGTTTCCATAATGTGTCAATTCTTTCTATCAATAATTCCAACCTACTCATGTATGTGTAACACGCCAACTAGTTTAGAATACCTTGTTGAGAAAAGAAAATCTTTATTTATATTATTTGCAAAGTACCTCCACCATCTTTGACAAGCACCTTAATCTTGGTGTTGAATTGATTATAAATAATTTTATAAAAGTATACAAAGTATATTGACAACCTGATGCCACAAAAGTGAGATAACTCAAAACCAAAGAAAAATTAACCAGTAAACATCATATTACTAGAAAGCATGACCGAAAAGCAAGGTAAACTAAAACTGATCTTATATAACCACTATGTGAGGAAACATATTACATTGAAGTTCTCAAACTGTACCATAACACATATCATGATAGGTATGCACATCTGTATAGTGGCTAACTACCACACACTTGTTACAAAAGATAAAACATTCACATGCATAAGACTAATATATGACCAAGTCATACCAAGTTACATATCATCTACCAAACACAAAACTTCTAGACCTGAGAGTAGAGGGACGACACACATGACTCTACTACAACACAATAACTAATCCAACCTTTTACAATCACTAATCTCCTAACTATTGTTCCTCAACAGCACGATCTCTACCACACCATGCACGACCACCTAAAAAGTTGTGGCGAACCACAAGGGTGAGACCCATGTCCTAACAAGAGATATAACTCTCTGTCAACAACTATTGTAAATATAGATTATGTTTATGTAGGAATATAACATTAATAACAAGATAAGAAAATTCAGCTAAATGAATGATTTATAATTGATTATATAGGCTAAGCAGGTTAAGCAACTACAACTGATAAGTAGAACAATTTATGCATTTAGAAGGAATACGAAGAAGATGTATCCATGGAAGAGCCAAATCCATGATCTCACCTCCACCTCTCAGTCAGTACGAGAGAAACTACAGAGACATAATAGTCAACTGCCACCAACAACATATAGTCAAGATGAAAATAGCTAGCCCACCTTGGTATAGGTCACAACACTTGAAACCATGTTGTACACACCTGTATAACCGAGACATTATCACAGTCATTGTCATTGCCACCTCAGACAATCACATATACCAATATCCAAGACATGATCGCAACCATTTTTAATCACTTGGGATCTAGTTGGCAAGGAAGTTCTTTCCAAGAACCACACATACTCAACAACATGCGCTCTGAGTTTCCACCGAATACTCATTTCACCATCCAACAAATTCTAACATTGGAATGGATCTATGACACATGAAAACTACACGATTAGCATTTCACTTGATTAGTTAAGCCAATTGGTTACCTTTTATATGATATCAATCAAGTTACAATGTACAAACCCTAAATAGATTCTAAAAAGATAAGGGTAGATTGCAACTTCAGAAGATATATAACATATAAGGTATAAACTTGTTACATCATCACTTGATACCATTCAGTGCCATACACAAGGCTATTACCATTGTCACATAACCATAGTACATCAATCCCTTATCACATCACATAGAGAATACCATCTAAATTAGACACTAAGCCTCTACCAATGTCATAAGACCATTCACATAGTTCCCTATAAGAGCATTATCTCTCCATGCCCAATCAAGGCTCACAATTCACCACGCATGTGACACACAAGTGATACCACAAAAATCATTAACTATGACATTAATTCAACCTGTAAATTATGTTTACAACAAGTAGGAGAGAGAAATACTTCATTAATAGGATAATCATTCAAGTAAGTAAAATTTATCATCATGAACTCAATTTAGAGTTAGGGTTCCTCATATCTAAATCATTAGGGTTCTCATAACATCAAAAATGTTCGACCTAAAGCACACCACTTCCCACATTCTTGGAACACATTAGATTAAATGTTATTAAAATAACCAACAAATCATGAAATCAATAAAGTGTAGCGACCATAAACTGTGTCAACATCTCTAGAGACCTCTAGGCTTTTGTAACATCCCTGACCTGGGTTATGAACTAACCCTAGGTGTTTTGCCTAAAAATGTAATTAAATCCTTGTGATTAACTTTGGGCATGTAATTAAGTTCCTCAGAAACATAAATTTCAATTTTTCTCCTTTATATATATAGTTGTAGCATTGTTTTGTAATACAGGGATCTATGTGCAAATTACCCAGTTAAGGGATTAACTTGCAAATTGCACATGTTGAGATGTTCCTCTGATGTTGAGACATCATGAGGATGTTTATGATGAAGTTTGAGGGTTTTCCCAAGCTTGAGCACCAAGGTGCAGCTGTGGAAGCAACCCCTGTACTTGAAAACCCTAAATTGGTGTAGAGTGCAATTTACCCAATTTGAGGGGTGCAACTTGTAAAATACATCATCTAAAATATCTTTTATAACTTTTGTCATCATTTAGAGTAGAAATGATGAAGAGGGCACTTCATTTGAATAATCATATAATAAAGAACACCTTTGTGATTGTATAATCAAGGTGTATGTATAATAGCCCTTTTATGTGTATGCTTTAGTGATGGGTTGATCCTCTTTGCCTTCAATTCTTGATCTTAGAAGGAGTTTGTCCTTAGAAATAAGATGTGGGGACGTGCAAAGAAGAAAGGAAGGACTTAGATGAGAAATGGGGAAAACATATATTCTTATGTTGGAATTTCACCCAATATATATATACCACTTCCTTTGCAAGCAAAGGAACGTTTCTTTCATTCCCTCACTTATCCCCCTTGCTCAAACCGACTAAGGCAGAGCTCTGGAGCATAGGAGAACGACTAGGGAGTTCAAGCCATTCCTTTCCAACTTTTCCTTGGAGAATTCACCTTGGCCGACCTGTGGAGCTCAAAGATGCCATTAAAGACCTGAAGCTTGGAAGCTTGGAGCTCAAGGAACAACCTTTAGGCGAGTTTTATAACTCTAAACCTTATGCTTTGATTATACATCTTTTTCTATGCATATAGTTGCTAGTTCTTCTTCTTTCCTATCTTCCCTTGCATCCTTGCAAGTAAAATCGTGAAGAACTACTTCTGTTCTTGAGGTAGAAGATAAGGGCGTTAATTCCTATGCTTATCCACAGATTTCCACTTTACTAAATGGTCCTAACCAATTGCCCATGCGTTTTGCACAACCGTTTGGTGGGCAAACGGTTTCAGGGTCGCATAGAGGCAAACGGTCTTCAAGACCGTTTGGTCCAGTTGACCAAGCGACGACCGTATGAGAATCCTATTCCTAATTATGTAGTCTGATCACCCACAAAATTTGAGGGGTTAACTCCAATTGAATATAGCAAGTTCTGATTTTCAATCTGTTTAATTTGCCCTTTTTGGGAAAACGGTCTCAAGACCGTTTAAGATGGTTGACCAAGCATTGACCGTTTGGGATTACTGTTCATAATAATGTTGATTAATGACTCACCAAATTTGATGGCTTAATTCCAAACGATTCATGAGTTGAAGGATGATTAATAGGGCAAACCCTAATTGAAATCAGTGCTGAATTTCCAATAAGTTAATTAGTGATTTTGGGTTGATTAGCCCAAACGGTCTCAAGACCGTTTGGGGAATCATCCAAACGGTCTCAAGACCGTTTGGGGATCACCCAAGACCGTTTAGAGGTCTGGGGTCAAGTATAGTTGACCAATTGAAGGTCCAAAGGTACCAAATCATATTGCAATTAAGTATTGATGTGATGATCAACTCAATAGATCAAACCTTGATGAATTTTCACTAGAGTCCAAAGATTGGATGGGAAAACGGTCTCAAGACCATTTGGAACTCATAAAAACGGTCTCAATACCGTTTGGTGTCAACTCAAGACCGTTTGGAGGTCTAGGGTTAAGGTAATTTGATCAATTGAGAGCCCAATTACAATGGGTTATTGAAATAATCAAATTGCTGATTTGTGACTTAATTAAGGTTCAACCCCTATCAAATAAACTTAGATTTTGATGAATTCTTGGGAAAACGGTCTCAAGACCGTTTGGAGGTCATCCAAACGATCTCAAGACCATTTGGGCCAAGTTTGGGCCCAATTGGAGGTCAATTGATAGGTTCAACCTTGAATTGATTCACATTATTGAATATTGATGACCATCCGATTTGAAACTCTAATTGAGATGGACTTAACCCTAATTGGATTTCAATTGAGGGTTAATTTGGTGTCCAATTGATTGAGGATCATCCTAATTGACTCAATTTATAAGTGGTTAACATGGCTTTGGCCAATTGAGGGCTTCAACATACTTAATCATAAACATTTGTAACTTTTGAACCATGTTGGAGGTCCAAACAGTTTGAGCCCATTTGGACCAAACGGTCTCAAGACCGTTTGGATCCAAATGGTCTCAAGACCATTTGAGGCCAAACGGTCTCAAGACCGTTTGGGTCCAAATGGTCTCAAGACCGTTTGGGCTCAAACGATCTCAAGGTCGTTTGGACCAATCGATCTCAAGACAAGTTGATCAAACAGTTTCAAACCGCATAAGCTCAAACGGTTTGGAAAGTCAACCTTTCCAAACGGTCAACGCACCCAAACAGTTTGGGAAAACGACCTTGAGGTCATGCGGTCTTGGAGTCAAACCTAGCAAACGGTCAACGCACCCAAACGGTTTCAAACCGTTTGGTGGTTGAAGGTTGAAACCGTTTGGAGGTTTTCAAGGTTATTTATATATAATCACTTGAAGTTGTAATTGGTTCAATGGTGATCTAATCTAAACCCTAATGGTAGCTTAGAACATTAAGGGACTAAGTGATTAATGAATTGACCCATGATGGTGATCATGAGGTAAATTACCAAAATACCCTTGAGGGGTTTAATTGAGTAATACCTTTTTCTAATAAAACCCTAATCACATGTTATTGATGTTTTGGCTTATGATAGTCAATGAGGACTTAATCCAACCTGATCTAGAGTGGTGTTATCACCATCTACTAGTAAGAGGAGAGAGAAAGTATCATAAGAGAGAGAAAGTACCCTTTTATAGTGGAAACTTAAGTAAAGTACCTTCAATTCACATGAATGTGCATGATTAAGGTATGATCCACCTATGTGAGATTATGGAAACCCTAATTATGATGTTTAGTGAATCTTAATCTTATCTAGGAGCTCTAATGATGATGTTTCTCATACTTGATGATGTTATGAGTTAAATTCGCCATGAGGTGAATAGTAAACCCTAATTCTAGGGTGATGGCATGTAATGTGAATAGTAAACCCTAATTGATGAGAATCGGGGAACTTAGCTCTTATGGAAAGAGTGGAAAGTATAATTCTTGATTTGAATTGCTTTTATCAGTTGAATTAACCTTGCAGGTTCTGATATGAAGATGATCATATCCAGGTATGGATGATGATGCTATATTCATTGAAAGCATGTTGTTAGCTTTATGAATAGTAAATTATCTTGATGCCTTGTCAATGGCAACCTATGAATTAAATGGGCCATGAGAGCCATAAATACCATCAAGGTCATGCTTTAGAGATGACTTGTGATGAATGTATTGAGAAATGATGATTGATGAGAGTTAGGCTTGTTACATTTAGTATTCTCCTTTCATAGCTGTTATGCTAATGTTATTGTTTGAAGAACAATGTATGATGTTAAAGGAATACTGAATGTACCTAACTAATCAAGTGTAATGTAGAGCCCTGATCATAGATCCATCATTGTCAGAGATCAAATCATGGTGAAACAGGTTTTCCTAAGGGAACTCCTGGAGCACATACTTTTGAGTATGTGGGGTATATGGATGTGTAGAACCTTACATCCTAGTGTAGGTGTTTGATGTAGATGTGTAATCCATCAATCCTTCACTATAATCCCATACCGTATCAGTGGATGGTAAACATGAAACCTCCTGATGACGAAGAAAGCACATATATCCGTATCAGTGGAAGATAAACATGAAATCTCCTGATGACAAAGAGAGTACAGAACGCCACTGTAACTCTAAAATAGCGAAGGACCAGATTACCCTGGCAAGATATTATAGTAGAGGCACGAGATGTCCTACAAGTAATCCTCTTACTGACTGAGGAAGGTGAAGGTCATGAGAATCCGGCTCTTTCGATGACCTAGTATGATACCGAGGCACTTAGCAGTGATTGGTTGGAGTATGAGTGGTAAACCTCATCTCCACAGGGCATAAAAGTAATGTTTGAAAAACATAATACACAGCGTAGCATACCTGTTAGAGATAACTACGAGTTGATTGATTGATGTTACACTATATAGTGCAAATGTCTTCATGTTTCATAACTGTTGAACTCATGTTTACTATTATATCTGATGTTGAATACTTTGAAGCCTTTACTGCTTAAGTTATTCTTTGAGATGTTATAATAAAGCTTCTGGCGGAGAGTTATAACTCTCGCTGGGACAATTATGTAAAATTGTCTCACCCCGTAGACTTCAACTTTTTAGGTGGACGTCGAAGACGGAGGAACAGGTCTACAGGTGACTAGTCCCTGCAGCAGCAGCACCAGGAGTAGCAGTAAAATCTCAGGTGGAGATTTAGCCTGCCATGTGGTGTAGATAGAGTCAGTCCTATGTGTCCTCTGTACTCTCAGGTCTTGGAGTCTTTTGGTCTGAGATTTTGGTTATGAGTTCTTGAGATTTTGTATCATGTTGTATATAATTACTCAAGAAGTAATTATTTGAGATGTAAACAGTTTATCTCCTTTTATGAAGGAAGTTTTATGGTTTCAATGCTTTATCTCAAAAAGTTTTAATTTCCACTGATTTTTGGTATTCCGCTGCTAATCGAATCGCTTCCTCTAAGTTTAAATCATGTTTATATCGTGGTTTGGAGATCAGAGCCCACAATTAGTGGTATCAGAGCTCTAGGTTCGCTGAGTCTACAGAGGCATAGGATTTAGGATGTCGAGTCTATCCTTAGTATCTCTTCCTTATCTAATAGAATCTTCTACTCCTCAGGAGAAGAAGATACATAAGGATGGCAGAGCCACATGATGAGTACGTGGAAGAGAGTAGTGCTAGTGCACCTCGAGGCGGTGCAAGGGTTCCAGAAATAGAACAACCTGCACCTAAAAAACCCTAGTTTGACCCAGCTGATATGGGTAACCCAGCAGTTCAGACGATGTTTGGGCAGTTTATGACTGCCATGACACACATAACTGACAAGATGCCCATGCCTACACCTAGGGCACCTGCCCAGCCTGAAGGACAAGGTATCAGTAAGACGTTCGAGTGACTTCGTCGTGTCAGAGCTACCGAGTACTTTGGGACTGCCGACCCCGCAAATGCTGATATGTGGTTAACAGAGTTGGAGAAGGCTTTCAGGATTCTTAATATCCCGGAGGATGAGAAGGTTAGACATGCTGTCTATCTTCTCAAAGGCAGTGCTGGTCACTGGTGGAACATGGAAGAGCAGAAGAGACCTGGGATAGAGTTCTCGTGGGAAGAGTTTCGTCGAGAATTTATCAATAGATATTTTCCAAAGACCTTCCTAGATGAGAAGATCTCTCAGTTTGAGAGATTGAGGCAGGGCATGATGAATATTAGCAAATATGAAGCCAAATTCATGGAGTTGCTGCAGTTCTGTCCGCACATGGCTGCCACAGAAGAGGAAAGAATCAGGAGATTCGAGAAGGGTTTGAATGCTGATATATCAACCCCTGTGTCTGCCTTAGAAAACCGAGAGAGATTCTCTACCTTCGTTGAGTCAGTCCGAAGGATAGAGAGATCTGTGGTTGAGAAGAGGCAAACCCAGAAAAGATATCCACAGTTCCAGGGTTATTCATCTAGGGATTTCAAGAAACCAAGATTCTCTGCACCTAACCCTCCACCACCCAGATCAAGTTCCCAAACTCAGTGGTCACCAAGTAGAGGCAGGGGACGAAGCCTACCTCAACAAGAGACTCACAGTTCTGCATCAATGTCAGTTACTGGACCACCAAGACCACAACAACTGGAAAGAAGTTGCTACAACTGTGGGAAGGTGGGACACTTGATGAAGGACTTCCGATCTAGGCCTATCAGTGTGACACAACCTCAGAGGCAGAGTCAACAGGGATCTCAGAGAAGGCAATCTCAAGGAGCAGCTCGAGGACGTGGACAAGCGTCTCAAGCTGGATCATCAGCACCACCTCAACACCAGGTGACAGCAAGGTTCTATGCTATGAACCCACCTGAAGCAGTGGTCAATCCACGGGTAGTGGCAGGTCAGATGGAACTTTTATATTCTGATATGTCTACATCCTGTGTTGTATCTGTTTTGATTGACCCGGGTGCTACACACTCTTTTATCACTCAGAGAGTGATTCGTAACTGCAATATGACGGTTAGTCATAGGGCAGATAGTTTGTTGTTAGAGACTCCGTTGAGTGGGTCTGCCATTTTGCAGGAGATATGTTCTCCCTACATCCTCTTCTTTTCTAATCATCACATTCCAGTGGACCTTATACCACTTGATATGCAAGGATTTGATATAATCCTCAGGATGGATACCTTAGAAAGGTATAGAGTTGTCTTGGATTGTGAATCCAAGTTGGCTGTGTTTGCTGATGAAGGCAACACATGGATCTTTCAAGGTGAAAGAAAGATTCTGCCCACCTGTCTTGTATCAGCTATGGTTGCTGATAAGCTGTTGAGGCAAGGATGTTATGCATTCTTGGCCCATGTGGTAGATGTTACCAAGGAAAGTTCCAACCCTGCTGAAGTTCCCATAGTCAGGGAATTCGAGGATGTGTTTCCTGAAGAACTTCCTGGTATACCACCACCTCGAGAGATTTATTTTGAGATCAATTTGGTCCCAGATACGAAACCCATAGCTCAGACACCGTATAGGATGGCGCCTGCTGAGATGGCAGAACTCAAGAAACAGCTTCAAGAGTTACTTGAGAAAGGTTTTATCCGACCGAGCACTTCACCTTGGGGTGCTCATGTTTTGTTTGTTAAAAAGAAAGATGGGTCAATGTGGTTGTGCATTGACTACAGACAACTTAATAAAGTAACAATAAAGAACAAGTACCCTCTGCCGAGGATTGATGATCTCTTTGACCAGTTGCATGGTGCAACCGTCTTCTCAAAGATAGACCTGAGATCTGGATATCATCAACTCCGTATTAAGGATAGTGACATATCCAAGTCTGCTTTTAGGATAAGATATGGTCACTATGAGTTCACGGTTATGTCATTTGGACTAACCAATGCACCAGCTGCATTCATGGAACTCATGAATAGAGTTTTTCGACCCTTCCTTGATCAGTGTGTTGTTGTTTTCATAGATGACATTCTGATCTATAGTAAGGATGCTCAGCAGCATGAGCAACATCTTCGCCAAGCTTTGACCTTGCTAAGAGAACACAAGCTGTATGCTAAGTTTAGCAAGTGTGAGTTCTGGCTGCCGGAGGTATCTTTTCTTGGACATGTGATATCTGCATCGGGAATTCATGTTGACCCTACAAAGGTAGAATCTGTTCTACAGTGGGAACAACCGAAGACACCGACGGAGATTCGAAGCTTCTTGGGGTTAGCTGGTTACTATCGAAGGTTTATTAAAAACTTTAGCTCTATAGCCTTACCTTTGACCAAGTTAACCCGGAAAGATGCTCCTTTTTCTTGGAGTGATAAGTGTCAACAATCTTTTCAGTTGTTGAAGGAGAGGTTGACAAGTGCACCTGTGCTTGTGCTACCTGAGCAAGGCAAAGGATATATTGTTTTCTGTGATGCTTATAAGAATGGACTTGGATGTGTGTTGATGCAGGATAAACAAGCGATTTCTTTTGCTTCCCGACAGCTTAAGAAACACGAAGAGAATTATCCGACACATGATCTAGAGTTAGCTGCTGTGGTTCATGCCCTGAAGATCTGGAGACATTATCTTTATGGAGAGACGTTTCATATTTTCACTGACCATAAGAACCTTAAGTATATCTTCTCTCAGCATGAGCTTAATATGAGACAACGCCGCTGGATGGAATTAATCAAGGACTATGATTGTACGATTGATTACCATCCGGGGAAGGCTAATGTGGTTGCTAATGCCTTGAGTAGGAAATCAGCAACATCAACCATGGAAAGGGCACAACTAAACTCTTTAGTATGCTCTAGAAGGGATATGCTTATCGCTTTGAGGCAAGACAATGTACAGTTGGAGGTGTCATTGTTAGCCGGGTTGATGGCTGAGATGCATATTAAACCTACCCTAAGAGAGCAGATTAAGGAGGCACAACATGTTGATGCTGTAGTTCAGCAGATTAGATTGGAGTATGGAAATGAGAAGCGAGATAGTTTCCATGATTCAGATGATCATGTAGCATGTTATCATGGGAGGATGATAGTGCCGGATGTGGACAACTTGAGGAAGTTAGTCCTGGAAGAAGCTCATTCTTCGATGTATGCCATGCATCCAGGGAGCACCAAGATGTATCGAAACATGAAAGATATGTATTGGTGGCCTGGAATGAAGAAGGATGTTGCAAAATTTGTTCTGAGGTATCCTGTGTGTCAGCAAGTTAAAGCTGAACACCAGAAGCCTGCAGGAACAATGCAACCTTTACCCATACCACAGTGGAAGTGGGACCATGTGACCATGGACTTTGTTGTTGGCCTACCCAAGACAAGCAAAGGACATGATTCCATTTGGGTAGTTGTAGATAGGTTGACTAAGACAGCACATTTCTTACCTGTCAAAACAACCTATTCTGCTGAAAGGTTATCACAGTTATATATTCAAGAGACAGTGCGTTTGCACAGAGTTCCTGTCACTATAGTTTCTGACAGAGGTCCCTAGTTTACAAGTCGTTTTTGGGAATGACTTCATAATTCTTTAGGCACCCAGTTAAGGTTTAGTACGGCCTTTCATCCACAGACTGATGGACAGTCAGAAAGGACCATACAGACCTTGGAAGACCTATTGAGAACATGTGTTCTCCAGTTTACCGGAAGTTGGGATCTACACCTAAGCTTGATAGAGTTTGCCTATAACAATAGCTATCAGCATAGTATTGATATGGCACCTTATGAAGCCTTGTATGGTAGACGTTGTAGATCACCCTTGTGTTGGTATGAGACGGGTGAGCATCAGTTGTTAGGACCTGATCTTGTACAGCAAACTACTAGAAAAGATTACGGTAATACAACAACAGATTAAGACTGCACAAGATAGGCAGAAATCGTATGCTGACAAGCGTCGTAGACCCTTAGAGTTCGAGGTTGGAGACAAAGTGTATCTCAAGGTCTCACCTTGGAAAGGAGTACTTTGTTTTGGAAAGAAAGGGAAGTTAGCTCCTAGATTTATGGGGCCTTATCCAATCATTGAACGGATTGGAAAAGTAGCCTATAAACTAGAGCTGCCACCAGAGTTACAGAGGTTACATCCTGTGTTTCACATTTCTATGCTAAAGAAATGTCACCCAGACACTGAGTCAATTCTACAACCTATGGAGGTAGAATTGAATGATGATATATCTTATGAGGAAGGACCAGTGTCAATCCTTGATAGTAGAATTAAAAAGTTAAAGAAAAAAGATTTAAGCCTTGTGAATGTTCTCTGGAACCACTGTGGTGTTGAAGAAGCCACTTGGGAACTAGAGGATGAGATGAGAAGGAAATACCCTGCCCTTTTCTCTTAATACGTTTTATCGATTTCGGGGACGAAATCCTTGTAAGGGGTGGATAATTTGTAACATCCCTGACCTGGGTTATGAACTAACCCTAGGTGTTTTGCCTAAATATGTAATTAAATCCTTGTGATTAACTTTGGGCATGTAATTAAGTTCCTCAGAAACATAAATTTCAATTTTTCTCCTTTATATATATAGTTGTAGCATTGTTTTGTAATACAGGGATCTATGTGCAAATTACCCAGTTAAGGGATTAACTTGCAAATTGCACATGTTGAGATGTTCCTCTGATGTTGAGACATCATGAGGATGTTTATGATGAAGTTTGAGGGGTTTCCCAAGCTTGAGCACCAAGGTGCAGCTGTGGAAGCAACCCCTGTACTTGAAAACCCTAAATTGGTGTAGAGTGCAATTTACCCAATTTGAGGGGTGCAACTTGTAAAATACATCATCTAAAATATCTTTTACAACTTTTGTCATCATTTAGAGTAGAAATGATGAATAGGGCACTTCATTTGAATAATCATATAATAAAGAACACCTTTGTGATTGAATAATCAAGGTGTATGTATAATAGCCCTTTTATGTGTATGCTTTAGTGATGGGTTGATCCTCTTTGCCTACAATTCTTGATCTTAGAAGGAGTTTTTCCTTAGAAATAAGATGTGGGGACGTGCAAAGAAGAAAGGAAGGACTTAGATGAGAAATGGGGAAAACATATATTCTTATGTTGGAATTTCACCCAATATATATATACCACTTTCTTTGCAAGCAAAGGAACGTTTCTTTCATTCCCTCACTTATCCCCCTTGCTCAAACCGACTAAGGCAGAGCTCTGGAGCATAGGAGAACGACCAGGGAGTTCAAGCCATTCCTTTCCAACTTTTCCTTGGAGAATTCACCTTGGCCGACCTGTTGAGCTCAAAGACACCATTAAAGACCTGAAGCTTTGAAGCTTGGAGCTCAAGGAACAACCTTTAGGCGGGTTTTATAACTCTAAACCTTATGCTTTGATTATACATCTTTTTCTATGCATATAGTTGCTAGTTCTTCTTCTTTCCTATCTTCCCTTGCATCCTTGCAAGTAAAATCGTGAAGAACTGCTTCTGTTCTTGAGGTAGAAGATAAGGGCGTTAATTCCTATGCTTATCCACGGATTTCCACTTTACTAAACGGTCCTAACCAATTGCCCATGCGGTTTGCACAACCGTTTGGTGGGCAAACGATTTCAGGGTCGCATAGAGGCAAACGGTCTTCAAGACCATTTGGTCCAGTTGACCAAGCGACGACCATATGAGAATCCTGTTCCTAATTATGTAGGCTGATCACCCACAAAATTTGAGGGGTTAACTCCAAAGGAATCGTGAGATATAAGCAAATCAAGTAACAAATCCAATTGAATTAAGTTCTGATTTTCAATCTGTTTAATTTGCCCTTTTTGGGCAAACGGTCTCAAGACCGTTTAAGATGGTTGACCAAGCGTTGACCGTTTGGGATTACTGTTCATAATAATGTTGATTAATGACTCACCAAATTTGATGGCTGAATTCCAAACGAGTCATGAGTTGAAGGATGATTAATAGGGAAAACCCTAATTGAAATTAGTGCTGAATTTCCAATAAGTTAATTAGTGATTTTGGGTTGATTAGCCCAAACGGTCTCAAGACCGTTTGGGGAATCATCCAAACGGTCTCAAGACCGTTTGGGGATCACCCAAGACCGTTTAGAGGTCTGGGGCCAAGTATAGTTGACCAATTGAAGGTCCAAATGTACCAAATCATATTGCAATTAAGTATTGATGTGATGATCAACTCAATAGATCAAACCTTGATGAATTTTCACTAGAGTCCAAAGATTGGATGGGCAAACGGTCTCAAGACCATTTGGAACTCATCCAAACGGTCTCAAGACCGTTTGGTGTCAACTCAAGACCGTTTGGAGGTCTAGGGTTAAGGTAATTTGATCAATTGAGAGCCCAATTACAGTGGGTTATTGAAATAATCAAATTGCTGATTTGTGACTTAATTAAGGTTCAACCACAATCAAATCAACTTATATTTTGATGAATTCTTGGGCAAACGGTCTCAAGACCATTTGGAGGTCATCCAAACGATCTCAAGACCGTTTGGGCCAAGTTTGGGCCCAATTGGAGGTCAATTGATAGGTTCAACCTTGAATTGTTTCACATTGTTGAATGTTGATGACCATCCGATTTGAAACTCTAATTGAGATGGACTTAACCCTAATTGGCTTTCAATTGAGGGTTAATTTGGTGTCCAATTGATTGAGGCTCATCCTAATTGACTCAATTTATAAGTGGTTAACATGGCTTTGGCCAATTGAGGGCTTCAACATACTTAATCATAAACATTTGTAACTTTTGAACCATGTCGGAGGTCCAAACGGTTTGAGCCCATTTGGACCAAACGGTCTCAAGACCGTTTGGGTCCAAACGGTCTCAAGACCGTTTGGGTCCAAACGGTCCCAAGACCGTTTGGGCTCAAACGATCTCAAGGTCGTTTGGACCAATCGATCTCAAGACAAGTTGATCAAACGATTTCAAACCGCATAAGCTCAAACGGTTTGGAAAGTCAACCTTTCCAAACAGTCAACGCACCCAAACAGTTTGGGAAAACGGCCTTGAGGTCATGCGGTCTTGGAGTCAAACATAGCAAACGGTCAACGCACCCAAACGGTTTCAAACCGTTTGGTGGTTGAAGGTTGAAACCGTTTGGAGGTTTTCAAGGTTATTTATATATAATCACTTGAAGTTGTAATTGGTTCAATGGTGATCTAATCTAAACCCTAATGGTAGCTTAGAACATTAAGGGACTAAGTGATTAATGAATTGACCCATGATGGTGATCATGAGGTAAATTACCAAAATACCCTTGAGGGGTTTAATTGAGTAATACCTTTTTCTAATAAAACCCTAATCACATGTTAATGATGTTTTGGCTTATGCTAGTCAATGAGGACTTAATCCAACCTGATCTAGAGTGGTGTTATCACCATCTACTAGTAAGAGGAGAGAGAAAGTATCATAAGAGAGAGAAAGTACCCTTTTATAGTGGAAACTTAAGTAAAGTACCTTCAATTCACATGAATGTGCATGTTTAAGGTATGATCCACCTATGTGAGATTATGGAAACCCTAATTATGATGTTTAGTGAATCTTAATCTTATCTAGGAGCTCTAATGATGATGTTTCTCATACTTGATGATGTTATGAGTTAAATTCGCCATGAGGTGAATAGTAAACCCTAATTCTAGGGTGATGGCATGTAATGTGAATAGTAAACCCTAATTGATGAGAATCAGGGAACTTAGCTCTTATGGCAAGAGTGGATAGTATAATTCTTGATTTGAATTGCTTTTATCAGTTGAATTAACCTTGCAGGTTCTGATATGAAGATGATCATATCCAGGTATGGATGATGATGCTATATTCATTGAAAGCATGTTGTTAGCTTTATGAATAGTAAATTATCTTGATGCCTTGTCAATGGCAACCTATGAATTAAATGGGCTGTGAGAGCCATAAATACCATCAAGGTCATGCTTTAGAGATGACTTGTGATGAATGTATTGAGAAATGATGATTGATGAGAGTTAGGCTTGTTACATTTAGTATTCTCCTTTCATAGCTGTTATGCTAATGTTATTGTTTGAAGAACAATGTATGATGTTAAAGGAATACTGAATGTACCTAACTAATCAAGTGTAATGTAGAGCCCTGATCATAGATCCATCATTGTCAGAGATCAAATGATGGTGAAACAGGTTTTCCTAAGGGAACTCCTGGAGCACATACTTTTGAGTATGTGGGGTATATGAATGTGTAGAACCTTACATCCTAGTGTAGGTGTTTGATGTAGATGTGTAATCCATCAATCCTTCACTATAATCCCATACCGTATCAGTGGATGGTAAACATGAAACCTCCTAATGACGAAGAAAGCACAGATATCCGTATCAGTGGAAGATAAACATGAAATCTCCTGATGATGAAGAGAGTACAGAACGCCACTGTAACTCTAAAATAGCGAAGGACCAGATTACCCTGGCAAGCTATTATAGTAGAGGCACGAGATGTCCTACAAGTAATCCTCTTACTGACTGAGGAAGGTGAAGGTCATGAGAATCCAGCTCTTTCGATGACCTAGTATGATACCGAGGCACTTAGCAGTGATTGGTTGGAGTATGAGTGGTAAACCTCATCTCCACAGGGCATAAAAGTAATGTTTGAAAAACATAATCCATAGCGTAGCATACCTGTTAGAGATAACTATGAGTTGATTGATTGATGTTACACTGTATAGTGCAAATGTCTTCATGTTTCATAACTGTTGAACTCATGTTTACTATTATATCCGATGTTGAATACTTTGAAGCCTTTACTGCTTAAGTTATTCTTTGAGATGTTATAATAAAGCTTCTGGCGGAGAGTTATAACTCTCGCTGGGACAATCATGTAAAATTGTCTCACCCCGTAGACTTCAACTTTTTAGGTGGACGTCGAAGACGGAGGAACAGGTCTACAGGTGACCAGTCCCTGCAGCAGCACCAGGAGTAGCAGTAAAATCTCAGGTGGAGATTTAGCCTGCCATGTGGTGTAGATAGAGTCAGTCCTATGTGTCCTCTGTACTCTCAGGTCTTGGAGTCTTTTGGTATGAGATTTTGGTTATGAGTTCTTGAGATTTTGTATCATGTTGTATATAATTACTCAAGAAGTAATTATCTGAGATGTAAACAGTTTATCGCCTTTTATGAAGGAAGTTTTATGGTTTCAATGCTTTATCTCAAAAAGTTTTAATTTCCACTGATTTTTGGTATTCCGCTTCTAATCGAATCGCTTCTGCTAAGTTTAAATCGTGTTTATATCGTGGTTTGGAGATCAGAGCCCACAGCTTTAGTTACCCTATAGACCTCTAGGGTTAGGGCCAGCCATAATGACCACCATGATCATGGTGAACACAACACACTTCAACCTTAGAGACTGCAACAAATTCAAGCACGACGACCACAAGAGAGAGCTCCATGTATAGTGACTGCACATAATCATCCCACTTCGTCTAACACATAACGACCATGAAAATAGAGAAACACCACGACCATACAAGGTCAAGGAAACACATATCAATCATTATAGCAACATGGAAACCAAAGGAGTTAGGGTTAGGGTTATAGTGATCAAACCAAAACCCCATACTCAACTACCATAATGGTCATAGAGAACACATGGGACCAAAGAAACATGGCAATCCATACAAATGTAAAACATCATGAATCCTAAGAGTCACCAAGGTGAAAACCACATGAAGAAGATGAACACCAAAATCCCAAGACGGTCATCATGAAGGTTATCATAGAAATCAAGATATGAGAGATAAAATCAAAAGTCAAACACATGCAAACAAGAGTCAAAATATCCATCTTTCATATGATAGCTGCACCATTCTCATGACAATCAAAACCATGTCCAAGGTGTGCATGTAAGAACCAACGACTCCACCATCAAAAAAGTCTCAGGTATAAAAGTTGGGTTTTAGGAAAAAGAGCTAATCCGTATGAGATCACCACGTAATCATAAACCCTAAATCAAGATATTATCACTACATAACTTATACTCAAATTTTAAAGATAGATCATTAGAATTCAAGATATGTGAAATAATAATTGAGGGATAAGTTATATAACTCACCTTGGATTATGAAGAAAAAACTTCAAAGCCAAGAAGTTCCAAGAGAAGAGGGAAAACCAGAGCTTGGTTTGAACTCCACGACCAAGCAAGATCACCTCAAGAGAATAAGAACAAAACTAAGTCAAAAGAAAGCCCAAAGAGGAGAGCACAAACCCTAGGCTAAAAAGGAAGGGAAAAGAGTAGATATTCATCTCGTCATAGGTACTACCATGGGAAAACCATGGATTTGACCACGTAGAGAGAAGTTCCTCAAGAGAACCACCATGGAGAACCATGGATTGGCCAAGAGAAGAAAGATAGAGGTAGGATTTGCAAGAAAATGAAACCAAGAAGGATAGACCACTTACCACAAAAAGGGTCACCAAAAAGGAGATGCTCCAAACCTAGATCACCACATGCATGGGTTCTGTAACGCCCGGGCCCACTGCCCAAGGCTCTAGTAGAGTTTCAGGAATGACGACTGGCCCCACAAACCACCACTAGCCTTAACTGTGCACTTTATCCACACTGACGCGCAAGCCAGGATCAACTTCCCGACTGGTCACCCATCCTAGTACTACTCCAAGCTGAGCACGCTTAACTATGGAGTTCTTAGTGATGGGCTCCCAGAAAAGGAGGTGCACCTTGGTGATATGGGTAGTCCAATCATTCCCTATAAGATCATTATATCTGAGGCCTCAAATCCTAGGACGTTACAATCTCCCCCACTTAGACTCTTGACTTCCTCGTCAAGGTTCAACTATATGGCCTCATAATCTGACCCCATTTCAATGCAGACCCACAATGGCCCATGGACACCCAGCTCCCATCCACGGCTACCAGCGCAAGGGCGGCTCCATCTCGTCTCTATAGATAGCCCTTTCCAACTTGCCTAGACTGCACGACTCAAGACTGGCATGCCACATGCCCATGTGGGCCCCACCTACTGGAGGGGAATTGGCTCTGATACCATTTGTAACGCCCGGGCCCACTGCCCAAGGCTCTAGTAGAGTTTCAGGAATGACGACTGGCCCCACAAACCACCACTAGCCTTAACTGTGCACTTTATCCACACTGACGCGCAAGCCAGGATCAACTTCCCGACTGGTCACCCATCCTAGTACTACTCCAAGCTGAGCACACTTAACTATGGAGTTCTTAGTGATGGGCTCCCGGAAAAGGAGGTGCACCTTGGTGATATGGGTAGTCCAATCATTCCTTATAAGATCATTATATCTGAGGCCTCAAATCCTAGGACGTTACAGGTTCAACCTCCTATCTCCAAGGTCGAGCTCTTTTATATTACCAAGATCACAAGAACGAGCTCCAAGATTGAGAGAGAAAAATAGGGTGCAAACATGTTACTTGCATGTTAAGAGAGGGGTATATATAACCAAGGGTAGGAGAGAGGTGAGGGAGGCAAGATGTCAAGACACTAGTGACACTTGTACCCCCAAAACTTAGCCATGCAAGCACTAGGGACATGCATGCAACAAGGGTGATAAAATCTAGGTAGGGTAGTGACCTCTTATCCACAAAACCCGTCGGTCGAAGCAGAGCCATAGTTACCAACATGGTAAGGACTGCTACCACCATGGTGTAAGACCAACGATCGCCACAACCAAAAGCACAAGACCTAAACACATTCTACCACAACAAAAAGGTCTAAGCAAAGCTCATATCTTGCTACAAGCAATACCAAGGTAAACACTGTGGTAACAACACACAAAGGGTCAACGTCAACATCAATTCAAGCATCAATGCAACCCATGCAAACCCTAACTTTAACACACATGATGCCACCTCATCAAACAAGGTCCAAAAAGGTACCAATGTGCATCACTCTCTCCAACATGATGCAAAAGCATAGGAGGCGCATGCAACACATGAGAAATTGCAAGATATACCCTTAAGAGATTAGATTTAGGTTTTAAGCATCTAATTATGATAAAAAAGCAAGATCAAACAAAAGCTAGGTTAGGTGTATTACAACCATAAACCCCTAACAAGTATTTCACCCCCAAAATCCTACATGAAAAGAGACATGTACTTCTATGTATCTTGTCCTCCAACTCCCACGTGGCTTCCTGCATGCCACAGTGATGCCACAAAACCTTAACCAACACTATATCCTTCTTCTTCAACTTCTTAAGTCCTCTATCCAATATCAACCCATGACCTTCCACATACAACTATCCTCTTCCAACTCAACTTCCATGGGATGCAACACTAGCTCAATGTCTGGATGATACTTCCTCAACATCGATATATGAAAGACTGGATGCAACCTGTGCAACTCGGGAGATAGCTCCAACTTGTATGCCACCTTCCCAAAAAGTGTTACCACATGGTAAGTTCCCATATACCTAGGAGCCAACTTACCCTTCTTTCAAAACCTCAACACAACTTTTCACAGAGAGACCTTAAGATACACCTTATCTCCCACTTGGAACTCTAAAGGCCTGTGACTATTGTCAGCTAGAATTTCTATCTATCATGGGATGCCTTCAACTGCTGCTATATCACTTTGATCTTCTTTGTGGTCTTCTATATACGCTCAAGGTGCATAAGCTAATATTCACCAGTCTCATGCCAACAAAGAAGAGATCTACAATGCCTCCCATACAAGGCTTCATATGGTTCCATGTTGATACTCCTCTGATGGTTGTTGGTTTAGGCAAACTCTATCAAACTGAGGTGCACATCCCAAATCCACAAAAACTACAAAATACAAGCTCTCAATAGATCTTCCAAAATCTAAATGGTCCTCTCTGACTAACCATCTATCTGTGGGGAAATTTCCATACTGAACCTCAAATGCATATCGATCGTTGTGTGCAGACGCTCCCAAAAATAGATGGTAAACTGAGGAACCCTATCCAAAACTATCTTCACTAGGATACCATGCAAACAGACTATCTCATCCACATACACCTATGCCAACTTCTCAGATGTATACACCATCTTCATAAAAAAGAAGTGCAATGACTTGGTTAACCTGGTAACTATCACCCATATGGAATCATGACCTTTGGCTATCCTAGGAAGACTAACCACAAAGTCCACAGTGATATGATCCCATTTCCACAGCGGTATAGAAAATGGTTAAAACATTTTAGTAGGCCTCTGATGCTCCACCTTAACATGATGACATACTATACACCTTGCTACGAACCTAGATGCATCATGCTTTAAGCCAAACCACCAATATAGACATTTTTAAGTTATGGTACATCTTGGTGCTACTCAAATGCATAGCATACATTGAAGAGTGAGCCTATTCAAGAACCAACTTCCTCAAACCATCAACATCTGGATCCACTATCCTATCATGGAAATAGACTGTCCCATCCCAAACTCATGGAAACCGTCATGCTCCTTGCTGATCACATCTGTTGTATCACTTTATCATCACACTTCACATTTCTGATCTATTGCCTCAACATGGGCTTCACTTATAACTGTGCTAGAAAACCTACCAACAAGGAGACTTCCAACGAGACATTCATCTGATAGAAAGACACCAACATGTCCCGCTTATGGCACACCAAAGAACACAACTACACCTTATATGCAGATGATGACAAAGAAGACTTCCTACTCAAAACATCTTCCACCATGTTTGCCTTCCCTGGATGGTAACCTATGGTGCAATCATAATCTTTGATCAACTCCATCCAACATCTATGCCGCAACTTCATGTCTTACTTCGAGAAGATGTATTGAAGGTTCTTGTGGTTGGTGAAGACCTGGAACTTCTTTCGATAAAGGTAGTGTCTATAAATCTTCAAAGCATGAACCACAACTGCAAGCTCTAGATCATGCATTGGGTAGCTCTCCTTGTATTTCTTAAGCTGTCATGAAGTGAAAGAAATCACATTCTTATCATGCATCAAAATGCATCCCAAACCATTCTTCGACACATCATAGAAGATGATATACCCTTTCCCTTGCTCAGGAAACACTAACATTGGTGCATTGGTCAACGTCTCCTTCAAAAGCTGGAAAGAACGCTAACACTTGTTGTCCTAGACGAATGGTACATCTTTCGTTGTCAACTTCGTTATGGGTAACACCATAGCATTGAAGTTCTTGATGAACCTCCTATAGTAGCCTGCCAAGCCTAGGAAATTGCAAACCTCAGTCGACGTCTTTAGCTGCTCCCTTTCTAACACAGACTGAACCTTCTTAGGATCCACATGAACACCCTCAACAAATATCACATGCCCAAGAAAAGACACCTCCTTCAGCCAAAACTCACACTTGCTATACTTAGTGTACAAATTGTATAGCCTCAATAATGTCAATGCTTATCGTAGATACTGTTCATACTGCTGGCTATCTTGCGAGTATAATAGGATGTCATCAATGAACACAACCACACACTGATCAAGATTAGGAATGAACAACCTATTCATCAAGTCCATGAATGTTGCTAGTGCATTGGTTATCCCAACTTGTGCAACCTCAATAATGTCAATGCTTGTTGTAGATGTTGTTCATACTGCTGGCTATCTTACGAGTATAATAGGTGCCATTAATGAACACAACAACATACTGATCAAGATTAGGCATGAACAACCTATTCATCAAGTCCATGAACGTTGCTGGTGCATTGGTTATCCCAAACAACATAACCAAAAATTTGTAGTGACCATACTGAGTCCTAAAAGTTGGGTATGTTATCCACTTTTGATCTGTGACTGATGGTATCCTGACCATAGATTTATCTTAAGAACACTACATCACCTCTCAACTGATTAAACATATTGTCTATCCTTGGAAAATAGTACTTGTTCTTGATCGTCACCTTGTTCAACTATCAACAGTCAATGCACAATCTCATTGATCCATGTTTCCACTTCACAAAAATACGGGAGTGCCCCAAGGGGAAGTGCTTGGTCTGATATATCCCTTCTCTAATAGATTGTGCAACCACTTCTTCAAGTCCTATTAGATCCATCTTATACACCGACTGCACTATCAACTATGTACCAGGGATTAGATTGATCTCAATGTCAATCTCTCTAGGAGGAGTAACACTGGGAAACTCTTCAGCAAACATATCCAAAAGCTCTAAAACAATGGGTACCTCTTGAATACTCAAACTCCTCACCTTGGTATCCACCACATTTGCCAGAACAACCTCACAACCTTACCTTACCAGCCTCTCCACTATCCTAGATGACACCAAGCACGTTGTAAGAATCTTCCTATATCCTTGGAAGACCCACAAACATCACCATCAAAGAACGTCTCTACCTTGGAACTATAGTCTAAGACCACTTGATACTTCTCCAAAGTATCCATCCTAAGGATCACATTGAATCCATGCATGTCAAGTGGCATAAGGTCCACTCGAATGTTGCAGCCTAAGAAAGAAAGAATGTAGGAGGGAGACACCTTCTATAGCTTGGCAGAGCCAAAAAGAGGGGTTTCTAGAAGAAGACTATCATATCTACGACGAATAGGCAAGGAACAAATACAAATCACCTCTCGAGTGACAAAAGAGTGCATCTCACCCTCCTCAACGAAAATAGATACAAAGGAAGATGTAGAAAAATTAGAATGAAATAACTCCATCTAACCTATCATGACCCATGGATTGACCGCTCCCCTCGACTGACTCATGGTGTGGAATTGAGTCATTGCCTGCTGTCTCCCCAACCTTCTACTAGCCTACTCCAAAGATCCTGCTTGCGACGCCTGACCACATCCTCTGCCTCCACCACTGTTGAACTATTATCATTGGGAACCCTGTTGACTCTACCTTGGCTCTTGGGCCACCCCTCATCCTTCACTGGGCAAGCCCACTTCAAGTGTCTTGGATGCCAACACCTATAAAATGTCTTATCTTCATACCATGGCTTAGACGTCCCCGTCACTGAAAGTGATGCTATTCTACGAGCTCTTGGTGGAAGAAAGCTACATCCTCTGCCCTTGCTTAGTGACCACTGTGACTATACTACTGACCACTATTATGACTGAGGTGATGAAAATCTAGGATTCTTAAAGCCTCCAAAGGATTGTCCTTGAAACTGAGTCGAGCTCTTCTTAGTGTTAGCCTCATGCTTCTCCACGACTGACTGCTCTATCCATCTCATGGACTCAACAAAGGTAGCAAACCACTCTCCATTCTCTAAAGTAGACACCATTTTCGTCAATTCTTTACTTAAACCCTTATCAAACCATCTGATCCTCTCCTTATCCGTCACAACCATATGAGGACAAAACCTCAAAAACTCCATGAACTTGTCATTGTACTCATTGATCGACATCAATACTTATCAGATCCTCACAAGTGTGAGATCTTCTCATCAAGATACATATCTGGGAAGTATCGACTCACAAACTTTGATTGAAAATCTTCTCAACTGATCACTACACCATGCCTCTTCTCCTCCTCAATGACCCACCAATGTCTAGCGCTACCCTTCAGAAGGTACATTGCATGCTTCACCTTATCTTCTTTTGGGATGTTGAGGATCTTAAAGTCCTTGTCCAACTTTGTTAGCCACATATCTGCATCTGTCAGGTCTGCAATACCAGCATACTCTAATACTCTGATGCGCCACACCTCTTTCAAGTCTTCCCAAAACCCTAGGATTCTACATTTGGGACATCTGCCCTTACTTGAGGCACAAACATTCTATCCATCATATGTGAAATTGTGAGCATAAACTGTCCATACATGGACTGGAAGTGGGCTTGGCCATAGTTTCTGGGTCAAACTAAGGCATTTCAGGCATTCCATCTACTCTTTCCTGCCTCACAAAACCACCTCCTAGTGCGACAACACTAATCTCAACATGTTCTTTGTGTTCTCCAGACATATCTTCTTCTTCTGCATAAGTAGAAGCTGTAAGTAAATATACTGAATAACACAAGAATACACACAAACCCTGGTCCTATGTTCCTGTAGACTCAGCAAACCTAGAGATCTGTTACCAACCAAACTGTGACAACCTGATGCCACAAATGTGAGATAACTCAAAACCAAAGTGCAATCAACTACTAAACATCAGATTACTAGAAAAAATGGTAAACTAAAATCATTCTTATATAACCATATGTGTAGAAACATATTACATCACAGTTCTCTAACTATACCATATCACATATCAGGATAGGTATGTACATCTATATAGTGGATAACTACCACAAACCTATTACAAAAGATAACTTGTTCACATGCACAAGCCATATATACAACCAAGGCACACCGCAAAACACACACAAACATATTGAGTTACATATCATCTACAAAACACAACCCTCTTGGACCAGAGAGTACGTGGATGATATAGAACTCTACTACAACACATCAAATTATCCAACCTTTTGCGATCACTGATCTCCTTGTTGGTCTTCCTCAACAACACGATCACTACCGCACCATGCACGACTGTCTAAAATAAGGTGGCAAATGATAGTGGTGAAACCCATGTCCCAACGAGAGATATAACTCTCTACCAACAACTACTGTAAACACAAATTATGTTTGCATAGGGAGATAACATTAATAACAAGATGAGAAAATTTAATGAAATGAATGATTTAGAACTGATAGTATAGGCTAAGCAGGTTAAGCAACTACAACTGATAAGTAGAACAAGTTATGCATTTAGAAGGAATATGAAGAACATGTATAACAGTTGATTTCTCTTACCACATTATAAAACAACTGAGTAGTATAAGAAACAAGACAAGGGAAACAACCAATATGAATTGTATTTAGCCCTAAGCAGATATGCACATGGATTTATATTGTCTTTTATTAGGCCCTGAGGATTTGAGTCATACCACCCAATTCCAATTGACCACTGCTAAGCTAAAATAAGTGCCATACAAAAGGAAGAGCTAGAATCCATGATCTCACCTCCACGTCTCGATCAGTATGAGAGACACTGTAGAGACATAATAGTCAACTTCCACCAGCGATATATAGTCAAGATGAAACACTTAGCCCACCTTGGTATAGGTAATGGTGCTAGAAACCAGGTTGTACACACTTGTATCACTAAGGAATTACCACAGTTGTTCTCACTGCCACCTCACACAGTCATATATGCCGATATTTGAGACACAACTATAGACATTCTCAATCACCTAGGATCTAGATGACTACAATGTTCTCTCCAAGAACCCCAAACACTCAATAGTATGCACTCTGAGTTTCCCTCACAAATACTTATTTTACCATCCAACAAGTGATAACATTGGAATGGATCTACATGGGACAACTACATGATAGGGTTTCACTTGATTAATTAATCCAATTGGGTATCTTTTATATGACATCAATCAAGTTACAATGTACAAACCCTAAATAGATTCTACAAAGATAAGGGTAGATTGCAAGTTCTAAATATATAAAATGTATAAGGTATAAACTTGTTACATCACCACTTGATACCATTTCACTGCCATACACAATGCAAGATGAGTGCAACAATAATTGAGGGGAAAGTTATATAACTCACCTTGGATTATGAAGAAACAAATCCAAAGCCAAGAAGCTCCAAGATAAGAGGGAAGACCAAAGCTTGGTTTAACTCCATGGCCAAGAAAGATCACTTCAAGAGAAGAAGAAACCTAGGTCAAAAGAAAAATCAATGGGGAGAACACAAACCCTAGGCTGAAAAGGAAGGGAAAAGAGGAGATCTTCATCTCGGCATAGGTACTACCATGGGAAAACCATGGATTCAACCACAAAGAGAGAAGTTCCTCAAGATAACCATGATGGGGCACCATGAATCAGCCAAGATAAGAAAGAGAGGGTAGTATTTGCAAGAAAATGAAACTAAGAAGGATAGACCACTTACCATGATCAAGGGTCATCAAAGGATCACCAAAATAGAGATGCTCCAACCCTAGATCACAACATGTAAGGGTTCTACCTCCTTGCTCCAAGGTTGATATCTTCTCCACCATCGAGATCACCAAGATGAGCTGCAAGGTTGAGAGAGAACAAGAGGGTGCAAAGAGATTACTTGCATGTTTATAGAGGGGTATATATACCCCAAGGGTAGGAGAGAGGTGAGGGAGGTGAGATGTCAAGACACTAGTGACACTTGTCCTCCAAAACGTAGCCAAGAAAGCAGTAGGGACATACATGCAATAAGGGTGATAAAACCAGAGTAGAGTAGCGAACACTTATCCAAAAAGCCCATCGATCAAAGTAGAGCCATGGTTACCAACATGGTAGAGACCAACACCACCATGGTGTAAGAGAAATGATTGCCACAACCAAAAGAACAAGCCCAAAACACCTTCAACTGCAACAAACAAGGTTCAAACAAAGCTCCTCAATCACTACAAGTAAGACCAAGTGAAACACTCTAGTCACAACACACAATGAGTCAAAATCAACATCAACTCAAGAATCCATGCAACCCATGCAAACCCTAACTTCAACACACATGATGCCACCTCATCAACCAAGGTCAAACAAGTTGCCACTATGAATCACTCTCTCCAACATGATGCAAACACCTAGGAGGAACATCCACCCTTAAAGAAATTATATTAAGGTTTTAAGCATCTAATCATGCTAAACAAGCAAGATCAAACAAAAGCTAGGTCAAGGGTCTTACAATATATAAATAATTTGGCCTAATTTCAAAGGATAGAACCATAAACAACCAATTAATTCATCAACAAATATAGCATAATATGAAAATGCATGTTTTGACATTGCTATAGATTTACCTAACAAATCACAATAAATTTGTGCAAAAGGTGACTTGCACATTACATGTTTATTAGAGAATGGAAATATGTTATTCTTGCCATGAACACAACTGTTGCATAAAACTAAAATTTACTATAGGAAATTATATATTATTGATCTCTGGGAACCTCTATAGATTATAATGGAATGTTCAGTATAGGAAACACCCTTCTTTTTAGTAGATAAAAATGCCTTTGAATAGAGTTAGTTGACCACAAACATTACACCTTTAAGTTTCCCTTTATCCAGGGTTTTGTGGATGTGAAAGTGATTGAATAGAAATTTCAATGGATAGGAGTGTTATGAATAATATATGATCTCCAATATCTATAATTGGAAGAAATAACCCATATCCAATCATAATAAAGTCAACTTTAATAAGAGATAATGCAGTGAAGTATGCATGAGTCTTGAGCTACATGATTTGTAGCCCATTAGTCGACATGAAATTAACTCAAGCCAATCTCCCTAACTCTGTGATGTGCATAATAGCCAATGCCTTTGACTAGTTTTTGAATTCATCATCTATGAGATCTTTTGGAATTTATTCTAAAATATTTTATCAAATTGATGCCAGCATCGTGACCTTACGTCGCAGTGATTTTCCTAGAAACAACATCTTGTTAAAATTGTATGAGGGTTGAAGGCTAGTATTAATATACCTTCTATGTGATGTAAATGAGTACTATGGTCTACCTCTAAGAACTCTAAGTTTTTATATGTAGAGACGCTAGTTCTGTGAGGTAAACAACTACCGAGGGGAGGTATGTCGATAACTGGCTCTTCCTATGTTGTGGTAGTTTGTCTTTTAGCCCATAAAAGATGTATTTGGAACAATTTATGATTCATAGGAAGACTATTTCATATCATGGTCCTTTAGAAGGCAGACTACTTCATGATAAGTTAGTAAAGGAGATATCTCATTGAAATAGCAAAGTTCTCAAACTTATATCCAAGGCCATTAAGAAGAAAGAAAATCTTAGTATCATCTACTACTGGTTTTCTAATGGCATGAAGTTGATTGTGCATTATCTTAGACTCCTTAAGATAATTAAAGCACATTCCCATCATTTCTGTACATGCCTAAGCTTTGTCATCAATAAGAAATTTCTTGATTGCATTGATTCATAATTTCTTTTGAAAATAAAAGCCCAAATATATTGAGAAGTTTATATATAGACTATGAATCAAAATACTTCCCCATTCAGTGTCACCATTATTCATCTTTTAACTAGATGATCAATTCACATCCATTTTAGTTAGGGTTGGGAGTAATGGTACCTTCCTCATCAATTATGACTTTCTGTGGTGTGATTTCCTTCCTACCAATGAATAATATAAAGAATTGCTTTTGATAAGAGATATGACTTTTAGTTTTTAATACTAGTAGGTAGACTTTGTGAGATTAAGGGAGGCAAGATTGCATGCACTAAAATTCATCAAACAAGGATACTTCATAGGTTCTAATGAAGGAGTAATGGTTCGAGTAGGATTCCTACTAATGATGAAGAAGATGCCATTTAACATCGAGAAGCCATGATACCATGTTACAAACTAAGAATGAGATCTAGGGACGTGGAAACCCTAAAATTTCAAGAGATAGAGAGAGATCACAAGAAGATGAGGAGATAACTTATAGATGAGAGAGAAGAAGTAGGGAAGGGCACTTCTAAAAACAAAAAGAGTGGTCTATTTCTTTGCTTTAGCAATGCATTGGACTACAATCCACTTATATAAGAACTTATGTAGATCTACATAATATCCCAATTATAGATAAAATTACAAGGTGTGACTTTGCAACCTTAGGATATTAAGAAAATAATCATACATCAGTGAGACATAATGGGTTTCTCCAATATTTCAAACCACATGTGCTTGCCACTTGTGGATCCACCTCATGGGGGAGCATCAATGCTTCTTTCGTATTTTCCACATCACATATTCAAAGACAATTATGTGAATGTATCAGGCTGGTCATAGATGGGGAAGGTCTAATCTATCTACCCAATATTAAAACATACAGATATGTTTGGTAATACAACTTAAGAGAATCTTTGCAAAATTTACATAGAGTTCCTACACAATACTCTTAAGTGCCCAAGTAGATAAAAGTTTGGCATTTAATCAAATCTTCATAATCTACTCTTTTTGATAGATGTGTATCTATATCCCAATGAGCTTTATTGCATTCCATAGAGGATTCAATTTTTATTTATTGGCAATGGAGTTATATAGGAAGTGAAAGCATGCATTCATGTGCTGGTCATTGAAAGAAACACTTAGGAAAATTAGAGAGCAAATTTTAGCACTGTAACTGACAGATTGGCACTTCCAATCTACATGAAAGTGACAAGTCCATGGACCTAATGAATGCATATTCATCCATCTTTTTGTATATTATTATTAGTCATTTTCATTAGATTTTATCTTTTTTCCCAATAAATTCTGGGCTAAATTGCAATTTACCCATTTCTTTATTTACTTTTGCAAATACTTATCCATTTTCTCAAATTTTGTTGGGATTTTTTTCAAAGCTTATTATGACCCACTAAGCCAGTGAGACAATCGTCTCACTCAGCCCAGACGGTCGGCTCACTCCCTGAAGACCCCACATTTATGAGCCAAACGACCACCTTAGCCTCAACTCAATTAGCCAACTCTGCATGCCAAATGGTCATCTCACTTCATGAAACAGTTATATCATGGAGCCAGACGAGCACCCAATTGAGCCCCGACGGCTAGGTCGACTTGACCTAGACTCACATAAAAAAGCAAACATGCTGCTACTTGATTAGGGTTCCAACAATTTGATTTCGCACACGACAGAGTGAGATAAGCACCTTAGTCTACCCAAACAACCTTTTCATGGTCTTACTTCAAGATTAAGAAATGAAAGCAAGGGCACCACCATTCACTTTATTAGGGATCAACCACTATTGCAAGGCCACACTATGTCACATTCGAAATGGGCATTCCATAGACCCAGATGACCATCTAGGACTTTGCTTCGAGCCTAAATCTGATCTCAAATAGTGCCACCGAAACCCTCTTTAGGGTTTTGAGCCGAACGTTCTAGGCCTGATCTAGTTCATCGCCAATGACCATCTCGCTTATTGATATGGCCATTTCACGGTGCAAAAACATGACATTTTAGCAACCACCACTCCTATCTTTCTCACCCCTCTTTCTGGGTTTTCCACCCCTCCTTCCCCTATAAAAGGAGGGGGGACTCCACTAAAAAAAGGTCCCAATTTTTGTACTCATTCTGTAGTGAAACTCTATTATTCATTCTAGCGTAATTTTTATATTCAAACAAAAAAGTTGGTTCTTTCCTTTTACACCTTGATCTCTTTTATTCTCATTTTTTCTTCTCACTTTTCTTCTTGGAGTGAGAGATAAATCAATTAAACCATTTAATCATCACCACCTTGGTCTCCTCGAAGATTTCAAATTTGTGGTTTATGGCTTTCTTTGTTTTTCTCCTTATTTCTCCCTTCCTTGCTATGAGTAGTGAGTAGTCTCTTTATCGAGGCAAGGGGAATAACCCCTTAGCCATTGTGTTCATCAGACTTATTTTATAGGATTTTTTACTTATGCGGGTGGCTTTTGGTTTAGAAAACTGCCGATTTAAACAAAGTGATCTCTCATTTTCATCGTGAGTTAATTCTGGTTGATGCGACTATGGAACTTGGAATTTAGAATGAGTAAACTAGTTGCATGGGGATTTTGATGTGATCGTGGAAAAATCCCCATTGGGATGATGAACTATGAAGTATGAACGCCAGGACCAATGGGTTCACGTGGAATTTGTCTTTTCCATTTTGTTTATGACTGATTTACATATCTGCTTCTACCTTTAATTATCATGTATTCTTTAGTCTTGCATTCACTTTGGATGAGGTGGTGTAAACCCCAAGTCTCGATGTTTTCCGCATCCGATTCAACAATTTCTTCCAACGTTTGTTTCAAATAGCTTTCTTTTTAATTCTTGCAATACTGTTCTCATTCTTAGAAAATCTTTTATTCTGTGCTAACCATCTTCTTCCTTTATTATTCTTGCTTAGTGTTCTTCTTGCACTAGTTTAATCAACCCCCTCAAAATTAGATTTTACTTTCTATCAATCTTTCAAAAATACTAAAAGGAAATAATTTCAAAAAATAATCATGATTAAAAGAAAACAAATCTTAAAAATGTTGTCAAGTGGGATTGATCCTTATATACTAGCCTTAACTGGAAAGTAAAATAGGCTTAAACCCTAGGATAATCATCTTAGTGAATTAGTGTGCAAATGACGTGTATCAATTTTGACATCATTGTTGGAGACTGCAAATCATTTTCTCAAACCCTGAAAAACTTTTTTCCATTTTTATGCCTTTCGAGTAGCATTTTGAAAGTCTTGTCTCCTCTTTCTGCTGAGTTTCCAATCCAACAATACATTTCTCTACACTCCAATATATCTATATAACTATGCATGTATCGCCTGCCGAATGATTCTATGCTGCCAGTTTTTTATCCCGAGCCAAAGAGAACCTTCCATGCTTAAATCGACAAAACAAACTTAGGATGGACGAAGAGGAGGTTTCCCACTTGCCGCTCAAAGAAAACATATGATGGCTGAACATGTGGTCCAAGATGCCAATTTGCGCACATCCTATATCACTGAGCAAGAGGCTGTAGAAACCGCTCAATGGGAGGCCGAGAGATAATTTTTCCATTCCACAAATCTGATATGCACAACACCAGTTGTGCCACCTACAATTACCGCCATCCAATTTGAGATCCACACTTAGTGGATCACCATGCTACATGACAACTCGTTTCAAGGGAACAAGAGGGAATGTTGTTAAGATCACCTCCAACGCTCACTGACCTTAGTGAAACATATTGAGACTTTGACATATTCTCTTTTTGGCCATTTCCCAATATTTTCCTATAATTTCTATCCTTTTGGCCTTGATGCTTAAATTGTGGAATTTATGGTGGTTTGGTGAACATTTGTTCAATAATTATACCAATGGAAGGGTTTATACACAAATACCTTGGTGAAATCTTAGTTAAGGATCTAAAATGTAAAATCACCGCTTAAGTAAAATAATGGTAAATAAATCCATGTTAGAAGTGTAAGGCCCCAAACCTTACTTAATGTATTGAACAAGCTTAACTATGATGAACCTTTTGATGTGTTTTAAAATCATGAGACAAGATTAAGTTTCAAGTTTGGTCCAATTTGGATGTTGTTTGTGCAAGTTATGCAATTCTATGCACATTATGGACTTTTATGCAATTTACCCAATTGGGAGGTTTTCTTTGCAAATTATCACTAGAATTTTAATCGTTAGATATTCCCTTACCATTCTTGAGATTTTGAACCATGGGGCACCTGGTTGCACCTTGGTTAGAAGGTGTTTCTTTCCAAGGGCATTATAGGGATTACCCTCTTTATAAATGGGTTTATCTTTAAAAGCTATCAACCAATAGGGTTATTTCTTTGATTGGAGGATGATGGGGATGGCCTAGAATCTTGCATGGGATTTTAGGACCGACCTTTTATATATAAGAAGTCTCTGTGAGCTATCCTCTTGCATGGCCATGAAGCCTTAGCATAAGGACACATGGAAAGTCCTACAGACACCTCTTGCTTCGCCCCTTCTTTAGAAATCCATGCCCACCCCTTCCCACCTCCCAATCTAAGAAGCAATCCTATCCCTCTCGTTCCCCCAGATTAGATCATTGACCCTTCTATATTTGGCCATGAATTTTCCGTCCCAAGGTAAAAGAGGGTGCTTACCTTGGTGAAGAAGGCTCCTAGGGTTCCAAATTTCTCTATTTAGGATTTCTTAAGGTCCTTGGTGGTTTTGACCAAAAATAGTATGTATCCTCCTTTAATTCCCTATTTTCATGCTGTTAGTATTCCTCCCAACTTCTTCCAGGTCATAACCATGACCTTCCATGGTAAAACTCCACCTAGAACCCTAAAACATCTCATCTCCATGCTCTTTTGCTAGGGCTTGCACCTCTAAAGTGAGGAAGGTGATCTTTGCTCAAGAAAGGAACTTGTCTGGGAGCAACTAGACCTTCTAATCTTGGGATCCTTTCTATTTGGACCTTATTACATTCCTAGAGGCAAATTTTGTTAACCCCTTTCTCATATATTGGTTACTACATGCTTAAAACTCATGCTTCTATGTTTAAAAGCGACGATTTCCATCTCTTTTTACCATGTTCTTCTAGGGTTTTGGTTTCATGCTATTTTAGCTTCTCTAGAAGCTCAAGTTTGGTTACCTATGTGACTTCAAACCTGATCTTGGGTCAAATGGTGTTTTATCCCTCTCCCTCTCTCTTCAATTATCTCAATCAATTTGATGATTTGGCAGTTTCCTATTGGTCAGTATTGAAAAATTCATATCTTCTAATCCACTTATCCAAATTTTACAAATATATATGTTTTGGAATTCTAAAATTAATCTCTATCTAATAAAAATATTTTCAAGTCTTATTTCGTGGTTTGACAAAGGATGATTTTTGTAAAATGAATTTAATCCATAAAATCCATAAAAATTACATCTTAATCATCATAACTCCAAAATTAACATAAAAATGTTTTACTCATCAGGAGAACCTAATACATTCATTGGCCATATTTTCAAAATCTAAATCTGAGTTTTGTTAAAAAGTTATGAAATTAGGGTTTCTATACATTAATGTGCACTATGCACTCTAATACATGTTAATACATTGAAAATAGGCAAAGTGGAACTTGGACTCAATTATGGTGAAAGTTAATAATTGATATCAGCAAGAGAGGTACGTGCAATCCTTACACCCTACATTGGGATAATTTTCAAACCCTATATTTCCCTAATGAGGCTTAAATGAACCCTACATATTCTATTCTTGAATCCTAATGTTGTTCATGCCTCAAATAAAATTATAATTTCATCTTGTTTAGGTCTTATACCCCATTGCCATGCTTATTGAACATTATGACTACTATTGCCATGACTACTTTTCTATCATGTAGAATTATGCTCTATTTAATTTAAAGTAGTGGTACTTATGTACAACCACCCATAGAGGGCATGCATTTAATCGCCCTGGGAATGTTTGTATTCTCCCCTATATAATTGTGTAGGTGATTGGGAATGTCTTATTCTCCCCTCACCTATAGGTTAGAGGTCTGGTAGGTGCCTCAACCCTACTTAGTTAGGTAGAAATAATTATCTTACGTGCAAATCCTTTTTAAGATAATTGTTAATGGCAAGGTTCTTTTAAATATAGCCTTATACTCTTATTCTATTCATCTTATGATAAAATCTTAGCCATTACTTTCATGTTGTTTCCTTATCTTTTGTTCTTGTTCATTATTTGACACATACCTTGTATTTCTCTCTCTTGTTGGGTGATTTCCCAACCACCCAGTTTAGATCAAGGTGTTGAACATGACCAAGGAGTACATAGCTTCCAACATGGACCTAGCTCTTGGAGATGTTGCTTGGAGATAGATTTGAAGTAGTTTAGACTTCCCTCTACTTAAATCCTTATGTTGTATCATACATGTAAACCCTTATGGGAGATTATGATATACTTTTGTAATCTATTTTGAAAATTGAATATAGTCATTTGTTTAATTATGCTTCTACACTTTGTTCTTTTGCATACGATTATAATAAATTTGGAAAATTTACACTTATTCTAAGATGCCTTTGAGTGTGTTTGGAATGGATGTTTAATTCTTCAAATTATTTTTATTAGGGAGTGGTGATCCCTACTCCTTACACTGAGTTCCTTGACCAAGATCCCAGATGTCTCTGAAGATTCCATTAGGCTTAGGCTTTTGAAATACTCTCTCTCAGGGCCAACCAATAGTTAGTATAATTCCATGGAGAGTGAAAGCCCTATTATCAATTGGGAAGTGCTTCAAAAAGAGTTCTTGTATAAATACTTCCCTCCTTCCCTTACTTATGAGATCAGGGGACACATACTTCTCTTTTCAATGGTCCCTAGGGAAACCTTAGGAGAAGCTTGGGAGAGATATAGGACACTCCTCTGTCGTTGTCCCCATCATGACATATAACAATCTCAACTCATTGAGATATTTTACCATGGTATTGATGATGACACCAAGAGTCCTTGATTTCTGGTCTGGAGGAAACATTCATGTTTCAAAACCTAGGCAGTGCATGGGAGGTAATTAAATGAGCCTCTGAGGCCCAAGCTAGATGAGGAGCCTATGGGGTCCTCAAGGTTTCTAAGGCTGAAGTAAACTTAGAAATCCATACCATTTCCGAATCCCTTAAATTGATCTCCTTGAAATAAATCGCATGGAATCTTCTTTCAATGCCTATGAGAGGCAACCTCAACAAGTGAGGGTTGCTGAATCTCTATGTGGGATATGCCAAAGGTATGATCATGCTACCCTCCGTTGTCAATATCTATATAATACTTCTATGCAGCCTGATGTTGGT
This sequence comes from Alisma plantago-aquatica, assembly GCA_963693085.1. Classification (NCBI taxonomy): domain Eukaryota; kingdom Viridiplantae; phylum Streptophyta; class Magnoliopsida; order Alismatales; family Alismataceae; genus Alisma; species Alisma plantago-aquatica. The sequence continues at coordinate 1,402,335,578 of OY856409.1, read as the reverse complement.
CAACAAGTAGAGAATCTTAACTCAATCCATAGTATCTCAGGCCAAACTCACTACAATCCAAACTGAGCCAGAAACCATCCCATATTTCAATATGGAAATCCTTAAGGAGCTGAAAACTCATCTCAAACTTCCCCCTCCACAAAGACTACCACATCCCCAAGCCAACTACCATCCACTACCAGGATTTTCCTATAATAGTAATAAAAGGAATTTTGGGAACCAAGGGAACTATAGGGGTAATATCCCAAATCATGGACCTTACCAAGGACAACAATATCAAAACCTTCATCAACCACCACTACAATAGAATGTTCCCACTCCTATAACCAAAGATAGTATTTCAGCCTTAGAGCAAATCATAATTACACATCAGAAGTCCACTGATGCTCAATTTGCCCCTCTCTTTGCCCAAAAAAAACCCTTACAGGTACCTTTGCTGAACAACCTAAGAACAACCCAAAACATCCCAAACAGCTTAAGGTTGTCTCTACCCTTTTCGAGTAAGACTCACACCCCCTCCTAAGAAACCCACGTTGTACCTTTGTACTTTGAGGATGATGATAATATGGTCATCAAAACTCCCACTCCACCCACTCCCATAATTACCATTCCTACCATCACTTCCCCTGTGATCCCACCTATGGAAATTGATGGGCCATAAATTCCTATCTACAAGCCTCATCCACCTTACCAGACCTGCCTTTAGCAAACTAGGCTTGATACTCATTTTATGAAATTTAGGAAAGCCATCAAAAAGTTGCATGTGGATATACCTTTTCTTGATGGATTAGTTGATAAGTCGGCCTTTTCCAAGTACATGAAATATCTCTTGACCAGGAAATACCACATCGATGAGCATGAGCCAGTCAAGCTTGCTAGGACCACCTCTGATATCATTGAAAGTAAGATGCCTAAAAAGAAGAAAGACCTTGGTTCCTTTGGGAATGTGTGCTACCTAGGTGATAATTCTTGTAGGAAGGGTCTTGCAAATTTGGGTGCTAGTATTTCTATCATGCCCTATAGTTTTTGTATGAGGTTAGGCTTTGTTGACATGCTTCCTACCCCCATGACCATCCAATTGGCTGACTCATCCATGACAAAACCCAAGGGTATCATTGAGGACATACTTGTAAGGGTTGGGAAATATGCTTATGTACCATGTCACTTTTTCATCATGGACATTAAGGAAGACCTAAGGTACCCCGTCATCTTTGGCTGGCCCTTTTTGGCCACCGCTCGAGCCTTAATTGATGCTGAGGTTGGAACCATTTTCTTGTACCTAGGAAAACAAATCCTAAAGTTTCAGGTTTTCAAAAACATGTGTGGGCCTAGCCTCCAAGAAGAGGTCTATCTTCTCGATTGTATTGAGAAGATGCAACAATTAAGACAAGAATGGGAACTAGTTGAGGATGCCCTCCAGAATGCCCTTATGACCCCTATTGATTGCGGATTTGAAGATGAGAAATTTATACACCATCTCGATACCTTTGAGGAGACCCATGAGGAAGAGTTTGAAGATCTAAAAATGGTCTCTGATGTAGATGCAAAACTTGAAACTCCCAAGGCACTTATAACATACAAAAATTTCAAGAATGATTTGAACCTTAGAATGTATTGTACTTAAAATAAAAAAGTTGAGGTTCTTAATGCAAAAAGACCATGAAACAAAATTTCTTAATAGATAATGAAGCAAGAAGAGTAAATAAGGACTAAGAATACATTTTCTCTACATATGTACATTATGCATTACAATTAACTCAAAGATATACATGTTGGTTTCTTTTCTCTCTCCTCTAGAGAAGTTACTCAAAAAGGCACAAATAGAAGATGAAACAACCTTTGAGTGGAATATAAGTTATTACCTCAAATTTTGACTCCACGATTCATAAAGGAAAGTCCTTTTCACAATATCTAATCAATTAATACATTAAAGTTAAAGTAAATTGACTAATAAGGATTTGTGTAGAAATTTCTAGAAAAAGGGAGTTTGCAAGTAACAAATGGGCATAATTTGACCCTAACTTTCAGCCAAAATAAATGTACACTTAAATATGATTTCTTACCAAATTTGAATGGGAAAAGAAGTTGATTAATGTATTAAATAAATCAAATAAGTCAATTACTTAAGGGGCAATAAAAGGATATCTAACTTTCATATTTTGGCCCCAAATATTGCCCATACATAGATTTTAAATATTAAAATCTTTCCTTTAAAATTTGGGACCAATTGAAATTAAGGAGAAAAATATATGAATTAAATAAGGTTTCCTAACGTGAAGGGGATTATGGATCTATACATTATATGTCACGATTACATTCAACTTAGGAAAATAAGTTGATTAATGTCTTAAATAAATCAAATAAGTCATTTACTTAATGGCAAGAAAAGGATATCTAATTTCCATATTTTGGCCCCAAATCTTGCCCACACGTAGATTTTAATATTAAAAGATTTCCTTTAAAATTTGTACCAACGATAGTTAAGGAGAAAAAGATATGAATTAAATAAGGTTTGCTAAAGTGAAGAGGAATATGGATCTATACATTATATGTCACAATTACATTCAATTTAGGAAACTAGGGCCAGACCTTGTATCTTTCACGTGCACTTAGTGACCATTGGATCTAAGATCAATGGTCAGGAGACCATTCCTAACCCCCAGTGAGATTGGGAAACCAACACAATACTACTCCCTCATTCTCTCGCATTTTTCTCTCACACTTACCAATGTGAATGCTTGGTAACTTTTCCATTGCGATCAAGAGACCAATTCGTGTTAGGGAGTCCCTGGTTTTACCCCCTTTGGGATACTACAGAATAATCCCCCAATCTTATGACTGCTCTCCAGCCACCCTCCATAGACTGAGACCATATAAAGGGCTATACATCATCTATGAGACCATGTTTCTATTTGCAAGGCACTGCTTCAGTCCTAGATTCTCTTCTCTACCTCCAATTCATCTGCTAGGCCCTCCTTCCCCCTCTTCTTTATGCTATTTCCACTGCCAGAGAAACCCTCTATGTTCTCCATGCTCCGGCCACACAACAGAGCAATTGAACCCACTAAGGAGTCTAGTGAGGTGCGACAAAGGTGCTGCTGCCTTCTCTTACCACTAGGGCATCGTGAGGCTCAAAGTCAACCTTCTGATTGGCTACCTACTCATGAGGTTGGTTGGAGGGAGTTTGAAGATAACCTCAGTATAAAAGACGGTCCTACCCCCATGTTCTCTGTAGCTAGGTAAGGGCATTTTTGGCCTTTTCAATTTTTTTTTCTTAAGCATGGGTGAGCATGGGTGCCAGCGAGGCACGAGTCGATTGGCTATGACATAGCTGCATGTCGTGGACCCTGCTGCCTAGTTGGCAAGCTTCGATTGGCCGTTAGTAATGAACTTTATATAAATTATAGTAAATTATAGGGACATCCAATGATGATAAGTAATATATGAAAATTGATCAAAAAAATTTAGGGAATGCAATACAATCATAATCAATGCCTAATTTTGTCTCAGATTTTAAAAGTGCCTAAAGTTACCAACTTTAATATGATTAATGTATTAGAACTCTAATTTCTAAATGTTTATGATCTTAATATACTCAATGGATCTTAATAATCAAGGATTAACCTTTTTGGATAAAATATCATCTTGGATATAATTCAAGATTAATAATTCACACATTATTAAAATTAGGGTTTTAGGTGATGAATGAAATACAATTTGATACATTGAATGTTATGAATAAGGTATTTAGGGGTTTCAGGCCCCAAGGACATGATTAGGGTTTACTGAACCTAGGAAGGAAGATCAGATCTCCTCTAAGTGCAAGGTAGGTGGTCCATGCTAATTGAACATAAGTAATGTTTGCTGTTATGAATGTATGTATGCAATGAATGTTATGAATGTGATATCTATTTTAGTTGCTTAAAGTCAATGGATTTACCATGTATTGAATGAAATGTTTTACTGTCCCTATTATGGTATCATCTTCATGCATAGTAAGATTAAAATCAATATTAAGATTTAAGAGAAATTTAAGAAAAAGTTAAGAGTTTTAAGAGAAAGATAATGTTAAAAGATAACTTATATACGATCCTCACCAAGAGGCTCCTCAGAGTAAAACTAAGAGGAACTTTGGTGCATAAGAGAAGAGGCACTTCGGTGCAGCCCAAAATGCACTTTGGGTAAATCCAAGAGGCACTTCGGTGCATAAGAGAAGAGGCACTTCAATGCAAAACATAAGGATTCTTATATAAGTCAATATAAAAGAAGTAAACTAAAAAATGTGTCTCTTTTTCAATGTTTAATGTCCAAAGTTTATTTTCAGTTTACATGCTTTCATTAAAGTTATAATGTGTTAAATTCCACTTACCATTGGTTTTATGCATGGCTGTGGGTGCGATACCCATAGGTAAGGAGCAAGCTTAGGAGGAAGAAGCTTTTGGCATGCAAGGAATAGCTCAAGGAATCTTCAAGAAGAAAAGACCTAGCGGGGTGGCTTTTACTAAGACAATCAAGAGTTTTAGATATCTTTTACATAATGTATAATATTGTTATTAAAGTAGATTAGATGAACTTGATGTAGTTTTCCTTTTGCCAAAACTATGTATGAATCTATATTTGAGTTAATGCATGATGTTTCAATTATCTTGTTGCTATTGCATATCATGTTTTGTAATGTTCCTCCAAGCCAAGTGACCCATGTTATGGACAACATCAGGTTTGCTTCCACTATCATGTATGTACTTGGAGAGGTGTTACATTATGGTATCAGAGAAATTTGGTAAGTGACCACTAGGAAAGTATGATTCACATAGTCACCCTAGAATGAAGATATGAGATTAAGTTATAGGAAAGGACTCCAAGGAAGAGTATCAAACCCTAAGATAATAAGAGTTTTCACCCTAGAGTAGAAATATATATTAGGGATAGGTGTATATACAATTTAGATCTTAGGTATTGACCTAATCTTAGCTAGTGGAATATCCTCTCTTATCTCATTGGTTGGTGCACAACATGTGAGGAATGTAAAGGGATGTCATAAGCATTCGACTTATTATGCATCTTTCCCCTTCATAATAGTATGTATGGTATGGGACATGTGTACTATTAGGTTTATGAAGGGTAGCATAATAGGATCTCTCATCGTTGGGTATGTGCCTGATCAACACCTACCTGGGGATGTCAAAAAATGGGCGATACAAAAGACTTAAAATAAATTTTCATCAACACCTAATGTTAGAAAGTCATAATTATAAGTTGGTTTCTCAACCCTAAGTATAAGTTGAGAAGATTAGGAGTAAAGTAATAGTTAAATCATGTCCACATAATCATAATAAAATTTAGATGGCATATGTTACATATTTCTTTTATGTAAATTTGTAAACATAAATGAACCTTGAAATGTTAACTATCATTAAATGAAGAGGTAAGCAAAACCCTAAGGTGGGTAGTAGCCTAAGGAAAATTTCAAGGACAAAATTTATTTAAGGTGGGTAGAATTGTAACATCTCAAAATTTCAAGAATAATTTGACCTTAGAATGTAGTTGTACTTAAAATAAAATAGTTGTGGGTCTTAATGCAAAAAGACCATGAAATGGAATTTCTTAAGACATAATGAAGAAAAAAGAGTAAAATAGGACTCAAAATACATTTTCTCTTTCATATGTACATTATGTGTTACAATTAACTCAAAGATATACATGTTGGTTTCTTTTCTCTCTACTCTAAACAAGTTACTCAAAAAGGCACAAAAGGAAGATGAAATAATCTTTGAGTGGACTATAAGTTGTTATCTCGAATTTTGACTCCACGGTTCACAAAGGAAAGTCCTTTTCACAATATCTTATCAATCAATACATTAAAGTTAAAGTAAATTCATTAATAATGATTTGTGTAGAAATTTCTAGAAAAAGGGAGGTTGAGAGTAACCAATGGGCATAATTCGACCCTAACTTTCACCCAAGATAAATATACACTTAAATAGGATCTGTTGTGAAATTTGGATGGGAAAAGAAGTTGATTAATGTCTTAAATAAATCAAATAAGTCAATTACTTAAGGGGAAAGAAAAGGATATTTAACTTATGTATTTTGGACCCAAATCTTGCCCACACATAGATTTAAATATTAAAATATTTCCTTTAAAATTTGGGACCAATCAGAATTAAGGAGAAAAGATATGAATTAAATAAGGTTTCCTAAAGTGAAGAGGATTATGGATTTATACATTATATTATACGATTACATTCAATTTAGGAAACTAGGGCCCATCCTTTGTATTTGTCATGCACACTTAGTGACCTTTGGATATCTGATCAATGGTCAGGAGACCATCCCTAACTTCCAGTCAGATCGAGAAACCAAAGCAGTACTACTCCCTCCTTCTCTCACATATTTCTCTCACATTAACTAATGTGAACACTTGGAAACTTTTCCATTGCAATCAGGAGACTAGTTTTGGGTTAGGGATTCCCTAGTCTTACCCCCCTTTTGATGCAACACAAGAATCCCCCAATTGTGTGACTACTCACCATACACCCTCCATAGTCTAAGACCATATAAAGGGCTATACATCATATATAAGACCTCATTTATATTCACCAGTCACTACTTGAGTCCCAAATTCTCTTCTCTGCCTCTAATTCATCTGCTAGGCCCTCCTTCCCCCTCTTGTTTCTATTGTTGCTCTCATCGGAGAACCTCACTCCGTTCTCCATGCTCCAGCCATGCAACAGAGCAACTGAACCCACTAGCAAGTCCAGTGAGGTACAACGAAGGTGCTTCTACCTTCTCTTACCACCAGGAGAGTGTGAGGCTCAAAGTCAACCTTTCAGTTGACTGCCTACTCACAAAGTAGGCTGGACGAAGTTTGAAGATGACCTCAATGCTGAAAACACTCCTGCCCCCATGTTCTCTACAACCAAGTAAGGGTGTTTCATCATTTTTAGTTTTTTTTCTTAAGCATGGGCAAGCAGGGTTCCAGCATGGCGCGAGATGATTGGTTCCACCCTGGATGCGTGTTGCAAACCCTACTGCCTAATCAACAAGCTCCTATTGGCTGTTAGGAATTTATTTTGTAAAAATTATAGTAAAGTAGAGGGACATCCAATGATGATAAATTATATATGAAAATTGATTAGAAAAATTTAGAGAATGTAATAAAAATATAATCAAGGCCTAATTCTATATCAAATTTTAGAAGTGCCTAAAGTTTCCAACTTTAATATGATTAATGTATTAAAACCCTAATTTCTATGTTTTGATGATCTTAATATTCTCAATGGATCTTAATAATCAAGGATTGACGTTTTTTTTTGGATAAAATATCAATTTGGATATAATTCAAGATTAAGAATTCATAATTGTCTAAATTCTAGTTTTAGGTGATGACTGGAATACAATTTGTTACATTGAATGTTATGAACATGGTGTTTAGGGTTTTCAGACCCCAAGGACATGATTAGGGTTTACTGAACCTAGGTAGGAATATCAAATTTCCTCTAAGTGCAAGGTAAGTGGTCCATGCCAATTTAACATAAGTAATGTTTGCTTTTGGATTTAAGTATGCAATGAATGTTATGAATGTGTTATCTATTTTGATTGCTTAAAGTCAATGAATTTACTATGAATTGAATGAAATGTTTTACTGTCCCTATTATGGTATCATCTTCACGCACATTAAGAGTAAAGTCAATATTAAGATTTAAGAAAAATTTATTAGAAATTTAAGAGATTTAAGAGAAAGATAATGTTAAAAGATAACTTATATAAGATCCTCACCAAGAGGCTCCTTGGAGCAAAAATAAGAGGCACTTCAGTGCATAAGAGAAGAGGCACTTCGGTGCAACCCAAGAGGCACTTCGGTTCAATCCAAGAGGCACTTTGATGCGTAAGAGAAGAGGCACTTCAGTGCAAAACCTAAGGATTCTTATATAAGTCAAGATAAAAGAAGTAAATTAAAAGAAGTTGTGTCCATTTTTGAATGTTTTATGTTCAAAGTTTGTTTTTAATTTACATGCTTTCTTTAAAGTTATAATGTGTTCCATTCCACTTACCATTGGTTTTATGCATGGTTGGCGATGTAATGCCTGCAGGTAAGGAGCAAGCTTTGGATGAAGAAGCTTTTGACATGCAAGAAATAGCTCAAGGAAAATTCAAGAAGAAAAGACCTAGTGTGTGCCTTTTTTCAAGATGATCTAGAGTTTAAGATATCTTTTGCATAATGTATAATCTTGTTATCAAAGTAGATTAGATGAACTTGATGTAGTTTTCCTTTTGTCAAAACTATGTATGAATCTATATGTTAAGTTAATTCATGATGTTTCATTTATGTTGTTTCTATTGCATATCATGTTTTGTAATGTTCCTCCAAGCCAAATGACCCATGTTATGGACACCATAGGGTTTTCTTCTGTTGTCATGTATGTACTAGGAGGGGTGTTACAACACCCAAAATGAAACCCCTTCCTGAAGGTCTTAAGTATGTCTTTCTTGAAGAGGAAAAACTTTATACTATTATCATTAACTGTGATCTCACCCATGAACAAGAAACCAAGCTAATGACTGAGCTTAGGAAGAGGAAATCTGCCTTAGGATACAAAATGGCTTATTTGACAGGAATAGATCAAGCCATTTGCATGCATAAAATTCCTATGGTAGAAGAGTACAAACCCTCTAGAGATCCTCAAAGGAAATTGAATCCTAACATGAAGGAGGTTGTACATCTATAGGTTATCAAGCTTTTGATTTTAGGAATCATCTATCCCATCTACGACCCTCCCTGGATCAGTCCTATTCAGGTTGTTTGTAAGAAAGGGGGTACCACTGTCATGAAAAATGACAATGATGAGCTTATTCCCACCCGCAATGTCACTGGGTAGAGGATGTGTATTGACTATAGAAAACTAAATAAGTCCACTAAGAAATATCATTTCCCCCTTCACTTCCTATATCAAGTATTAAAGTGTCTTGCCCGTCAACAATATTTCTGTTATGGTGATGGCTATTCAGGTTTCTACCAAATCCTCATTCGTCCAGATGACCAAGAGAAAATAACCTTTATATGCCCGTTTGGCACTTATGCATCCAGGAGAATTCCATTCAGGTTGTGGAAAGCTCCAAACACTTTTTAGCAGTGCATGTCTTCTATCTTCACTGGATTAACCAAGAGGTGCTTATGGATGACTACTCTATCTATGGAGATAGTTTTGACTCTTGCCTCCATCATTTATCTCTTGTTTGTAAAAAATGTGAGGAAGCACACTTGATCCTCAATTGGGAAAATGTCACTTCATGGTGACTGAAGGAATTGTCTTAGGCCATAGGGTGAGCAACTGTGGCATTCAAGTGGATAGAGCCAAGGTTGAGGTCATCTCAAAACTTCCACCCCCTTCTTCTGGATGTTTGTGCCTTCCTTGGGCACACACGTTTTTATAGGAATGTCATATGTGACTTTTCTAAGTTCACCAAACCCTTGACTAATCTCCAGCAAAAAGACACCTCTTATGTGTTTGAGAAAGCTTGCATGGCCAGTTTTCTTTGTTTGAAGGATGCCCTCATTACTACTCCCATTATTAGGGCCCCTGACTGGTCCTTACCTTTTAAATTGATGTGTGATGTGAGTGATTACGTTGTTGGTGCTAATATGGGACAACATGTTGATAAAAAGAACCATTCAATTTACTATGCATCCAAAACTCTTGATGATGCCCAACTGAATTACACCACTACTAAAAAGGAAATGCTAGCCATCGTATATGCCTTTGAAAAATTCCACTAATATTTGGTAGGGTCCATAGTCATTGTTTATACGGACCATGTGGCCATTAGATACATGATGACTAAAAAGGATGCCAAACCCCACCTTCTTCGTTGGGTCCTTTTACTTCAAGAATTTAACCTAGAAATCCTAGAAAAAAGGGCTGTGAGAATGTTGTTGTTGACCATCTTAGTCACCTTGATTTTTTCGATGATGATGGCATCCCCATAAATGAATCCCGACCTGGTGATAAATTGTTAAAAATGGAATCCCAATATCTTTAAGTTTGCTAATTATGTAAATTTTCTAGCCGCATGTGTGTTGCACCCTAAATACAAGGGACATTCTCAGAGTAGATTCTTACATGATGTGAAACAATATTATTGGGATGACGCATATCTTTTTAGTTTGTGTTCTGACAGACTTTATCACAGGCGTGTTACTGAAGAAGAGGCTCATGACAAACTTGAGCAGTGCCATTCTGGCCCCACCGGAGGGCACATGAACTCTCAGAAAACTGCTAGAAAAGTCTTACAATTTGGTTTCTTCTAGCCTACTCTTTTCAAAGACTCATATGATTTTGTCCTTGCATGTGATGAATGTCAAAGGATCAGAAACATATCCAAGAAAGACCAAATTCCCATGACTTCTTGATAAGAGATTGAAAATTTCAACGTGTGGGTAGTAGATTATATGTCCCCATTTCCTTCCTCTTGCAGGTGCAAATATATCTTGGTGTCTATTGACTACGTTTCCAAATGGGTCAAAGCCATCCCCACCAAAACTTGTGATTCCAAACCCAAGAAGAAACTCTTCAATGATATTATCTTTCCTCGATTTGGGGTGCCTCACATCATAGTTTCTGATGGAGGTTCCCATTTTCTAAACAAGAGTTTTGATTCATTGTTGAAACGATATGGAGTCCATCATAAAGTTGCCACCCCTTACCAACCTCAGACTAGTGGTCAAGTTGAGGTGCCAAATAGGAAAATTGTTATAACCTCAATTTCTTGAATATGTAATGAAAGATGTAATTATATTTTAATGAATAAAATAAATATTTTTCTTTGATTTGCAATGGATTTCATATGAAATGGCCTTGATTGATTGATGGTGGGCTTTGTTGTCCATTAAGCCCAATTGAAAAGAAAGAGAATTAAAAAAGGAAAAGAAATTGATTAATAAAAGGGAAATATGAGTAATTGATAATTAAAAGAAGATAAAGGCAACTAGATAATCCCCAATATGGGAATACATGCCTTTGGGATTTCTTGAGGTCCAAGGGACCCAAAATAATAAGATAATCACAAAGGAAAAAGGAATACAAATTAATTTGGATTAATTAATGAGAGAACTTGGGAGAGAAGGAAGCCTTCTCATCCATTGCTTTTTGTTTCCCAAATTTCATACAAAGCTAGGAAATAATTAAAGGAACGTTACCTTAAAATTTGAGACAAATAGGAGTTATGGTTTGGGAGATATTAATTTTCCAAGTTATCTCCAATTTGGGAATTATTCTGAATTAAAGCAATAAATCGTTTCCCTTGTGTTTGATCGCGGGCGATGAGATCCGTTGGATCTTTATCCAACTATGGACAGTCATCGTCTAAGTCCCAAGTGGACTGGGACTCTGCAAGTTCTAAGGAGACTTTCTCACCTAGTTTTCTCACAATCTAGTGGACATGCCAACCTGGTATTGGTCCCATTGGACTCAGGAGAGGAAATAGCGAAGATTCCTCCCTATTTTTTGCTAAGTTTGGTCGTCGTTTTAGGAAATGCCTAACTCAACAGGGACATGCCTCGACCCTATATATAGGGGAGGGCGAACGAGGGAACCAGCATGCTATTTAGCTATCCTAGACGCTGCGGCAGATCGTGGGGAGTCTACCTGTGCGCGCAATTCAAATAAAAACCCTGACCTTCATCGTCGTCTATCCAGTTTGTCTCGCCTGAAACCGATGAGTCGGAGGCGGTGCTAACAGGGCCAGGCTCAACAATTGAGGGATTGATCGAGTTCGGAGGAGGGAGGCGGAGCTCCCTGAACGTTCGACGTGCTTGCAGGAGGCTAGAATCGCAAAGTCAATGCCTGAGTTGACCACGGAGCTGCTGTCTCTCTCGCGTGAGGTTGAAGATGAAGACCTTGTGGTCTTTTACACTTTTACCCCTCCATGCCACTTTTGCTGGTAAGGGCAACCATGTATTTTGTTTCTCTTAATTGCAATGTTAAGGGCGTGTGCATCCATGGCCATTGGATCCTCAGTGGATCCGCGGACCATGGATCAGGCGGCCCTGGTTTTTCTAGAAAATAGCAAATAGACAATAAAAATAGTTTTCTTGTTAAAAATTGTATCTTGAGCTAGGAACCTCAGATGGGGTAAGTTAATACATGAAAAATGATCAGAAAAATATGAGGAATATGTTAAAAATGGTTTGGACATCTAAATATGTATACTTTTGCAAAAGTGCATATTTTGATGGAAAATGAGTTAATTTGTAAAGAGAAAACCCTAATTGTTAATCAAAGGTAGATTTAATCTTGCAGAGGAGTTAATTCGATCATGGTTTACTTGATTAATGATTAATATTGTTTTTAACCTATTTTGATGATAGAATTCTGTGGTTTTGGGTTTTTAACCTAATATGTTGATTAATATGTTTAGAAACCCTAAATTAGAGAAAAAGAAAAGAAAAGTGCTTATAATCTAAAATTAGGGTTTCCTGTTACTAAAAGATGAAATTAGAATCTTTGTGAGAGAAATATGAAATAATTAGGGTTTGCAAGAGGTTTGGTAAAATAAGGGTTTAAAGTGATAATAATGAAGTGGAACCCTAATTATGCTCAAAACCCTAAAAAGGGAAAATAACCTAGGAAACAACTAGGATTAATGGATCAAGATGACATGATTAATAATAGAGAAATTGGATGCCTTTTTCAGGAACAATTGTGTGTGTATGCTTGCTTGATTCCTGATTGATTGAGTTATTTCTGCATTCAAGTCTCCTTAACAGGTATGTGGTTAATTATGAATAACCGCTTTAGTTTCCCGAAGGATTACCAGATGTTTAATCGCATTAAATGCAACAAAACAGTTTGGATGTTCATATTGCAATTATAAAGTGACTATGATTATCAAAATTTAATATAAATGTGTATTCCCGCACCAACATGCCACCCTGATGGAAGATGCCATAAAGGTCAGGCCCAGGAGGGTAGACCAATGGGCACCATGAGAGGTGACCCCAGACACCAAGCTCGGGAATGAGAAGGTGGTCTATGATGCATGACTATGGAGCACCATGAGAGGTGACTCCCAGGAACCAAGCTTGGGATTGAGAAGGTGGCCTTAAGTCAATGGCAAAAGAGAAACCCTAAAGGGAGTAATTCCAGGGTTAGGGCAAAAGCAGTGGGGAATGTCACATGGAAAATGTAAATTGACTTGCTAAATATCTTTATTGCAATATTTAAATTGTTAGACTAAATTGTAAAATTTTGGTTGCCTCCACATACCAGCAATTGCTGACCGAAGTTTTGTTTGTCGAGATTTTAGGTGTAATCCTGAAAGCACAAACAGTAAATTGACACATCGTGAAATTAAGAAATAAAGTGCAAGGAGGATTAGATAGAATAATTCAAGATGTGGATAGATAGATTTCCAAAGTTTTAAAAAGGTAAACAAAGTTTTATTTTTCTACCAAATTTTGATTTAGTTAGTAGAATTTCATAATTATAATTGATTATTTGTTGAACCTTTGATCCTGTTAATTGAATAACGACTCTAACCTTTGGGTCTCCCTTAATTGGGGGTTACCGGGAGGCAGGGTCGTTACACAAATCAAGTCCATCCATGAAAAAATAGTAAATCACATTAGGACTGATTGGGATTTAAAACTCAATGATGCCTTATGGGCATGTAGGACTGCCTACAAAACCCTCATATGTACCGCCCCTTTCAAATTGATTTATGGGAAATCGTGAAATCTACCTTAGAATTAGAACATAAGGCCAATTGGGCCATTAAAGCTCTTAATTTTGACTTAACTACTGCTGGTGAAAACCACCTTTTGCAAATGCAAGAGTTAGATGAGCCAAAGATTACGACCTATGAAAATGCTATAATTTACAAATATAAAACCAAACTATGTCATGATGGTCATATTAGGAAAAAACACATTAGGGAGGGTGACCAAGTTTTAATGTAAAATTATAGGTTGAGACTATTTCCTAGAAAACTTAAATCTACATGGTATGATCCCTGCCTTATCAAGTGTGACTACCCTCATGGAAACTTTCTTGTTTGAGATAAGGTATTAGGGGAGCTTAAGGTTAATGGACATAGGCTTAAATGGTACATCACCATTGAGGTATTTCTATTTTCTGAAGCACATCAACTCTCCTTACTTTAAGACCTTGGCCTGCATGAACCCCCACCTCCCCCTCTCGAGCCTGAAATGGATCCATGATTCAACTTTTTCGGGCCTTCAACATTAAATTTGGTGCTTATTGGGAGGCAACTGAATCATTTAATTTTTGCAAATTTTCTTATATATTTGTTTTAGCTAACCATTGATTTTTTCAAATTCTAATTAGTTCCCATTTTATTCTACAAAAAAACCCACAAGAGGTTGGTAGTCCAACTTATTGTTTGTTTGATGATAGCCTGCTACCCTACCAGGACATACAATCGTTTGATGAACGTGAAATGGTTGTCTCGTCTGTCACTAAAATTTTTCAAAAATTGTGGTCATCTGAAATTGGCCGGGTGCCATATCAATACCAAATGTCCATTTGACACAAACGAGATGGTTGTCTCGACCACCAGGGGGCACAATCAAGGTGGGTTCAAGTTTCAAGTCATTTCAAAATATAAAACATTTGCCTCTATTCACAAACCACTAGACGACCGTTTGGACCATATGAGATGGTTGTTTTACAACATTGGCAACTCAGAGGTGACCAATTCACTACTCTAAGATTCCCTTTCTCCCCCGAGCAAGATCTCCCCCTCTCTTCACCATAATCTGTGCTGTCTTGCCTTTGCAAGATGACCATCAGAGTTTGCACGCTGATTGTCCCAGCACCACCATCTCACCAACTAGCTATCTTACACCATAGACATGCACCTCACCGCTACCCCCTTTTCTTCTTCCCTATCTTATTGACCATTGTCAGCCATCCATTCGGTGCCCAGCCGATCGCCTTGTTGCTGTGATGTCGCTTCCCAAATTGAGTCGTCGCTCCCTCTCCTCACCCTATGAAACAGACACCTCGACCCCATCCAGTCAATAGAGCTCATTCCACATTTGTCGTGTCACTCTGATCTAGACATACATCTCACTGTGAGATGACTATCTTACCAGAGATGATCACTTGTACGAGCACCACCTTTGCCCCTTCATATCTTCCTAAGGCGAAGCACTAGACACCCATTTCATTGAACACAACACGCTCAGCTAAGAACTAGTCTGGCAATCATTTCCCTCCCATCAGATGCCCATTGATATACCTCCATCACCACCATCCAGTAGCACATCGTGGTCATATGTCAATTCATGATAGTAAATGAGTAGTTGACCATCCCTAGATGACTGCCTAATCTACACCAAAACAACCATCTCATTCTAGTCTGGCGGCCATTTCATTGGCTCCAAATGACCATTTGGGCTTTACTAGACGCCCATTTCACACCCACTCCAAGAGTTTTCAACATGTCTAAAGGAGGGTCAAGACATAATTTCCTTGACTACTTGCACAAAGGAAAGCAACCTACCAAATAAACAATTTCTCGAGATCCACCTCGCCGTGCCACTATGAGGCCAAGGATTCACGTTGAGGAGACAACTAGATTTTCCTGGCATTCTAAAAGAAATCCTTTTCCCCATTCTTCAAAGAGAATCAATAACATCTTCTCCTAGCAGGAAGTAGGTTTTGAAGAGAAAAGACAGAGCTGACGAGCTTGATTCCATCATGGCAGCTGGGTAAGGATGATCTGCATCCCACAACCACTCAGACTCTACCGTGCAACATCCACCCCACATAGCTCCTATCCCATAGAATTATGCACAATTTGTCAACACCACACTACAAGAGGTTCAAGGAGACCACTACGATTGACATAGCTCTTCTTCATTGGGCCTGTGACATCACCCTTGATGCACTTGGCATTAGGGGTGTGGTCGACAATATCTTGAGTAAGAATCACATCCTATCTTTCCATTTCATTGCAATCTAGTGTATAATGACCTGACATTGGAGATCATCACCACCTGTAGCCGGTACCATAGTTCTTGGGAAAAATCTAGTTGTAAGGCCCGAGTATTTGGCAAAGATTTTGAGATCTTTGCCAGGCAGGTGACCTCAATGACACTTGATGGAGGTGATGATTATTATCTCACCCGATGCATGGAGCAGCGCCACGATGTCCATCCTGAAATCTACAATGTGGAGAAATTCTGAGCGGACATCACAAGTCTTCCACCCAAGTTACCACGAAGCATGAACACATCTAGTATCCACAACCTGATGGTCAAATACCTCCACATCCTGCCCCACACCTTCTTCAATAGGGAAGGTACTCAGGGCACCATTACTCTTTTGAGCTATATACACTATGGTGTCTCCTGAATAGTGAGCCCTACAATTGGGGAAGTGCCCTGATTGACCATCTACACTACCAAGACACCCACACCACTTCTTCCTGCTACCGTGTTGGCCATATAGTCATGTATATCGTGCATTTCTTGGGCTACACTCATCCCATTCCAACCACCAGCCTTGAAGCACCACCTGATTGATGTGGCATACTTGAAGGGTGCAAGTTCATCCATCCAGGCACCAATGGAGTCTACTACTTGCTTTTCAAAGACTCTTAGGTGGTCCTCGAGCTTCCACACCATGCTAGGCTTGTAGCTGCCAACCTAGTTTTTGACTTGTTAGATTTTCCAACACATGTCACATGATTTCTTCTAGAGGATCCCCATACAAATGACGTCCTCGAGCCCACATCCCATAGGAGGAGTGTCTCCTTAGTGGAACATGGTGACAAGACTGGAGCACTCATGTTTCCTTCACAACACCTCACTAGGAGATGCGTGGCTAATGAGGAAGGCCCCGATGGGCCTTATGTCTTCTATGAGGTTTGAGACCAGTTGAGTGACATCCAACATGAGCAACAATGTCAAGGTCATCAACTCAACCATATGTATTTAATGTAGCTCTCCCATGAGTCCCAACATGTACACCAGGGCCACTATGACACCAACAAACCTTAGTATGAGGAGTATGGGGCCCATTAGGCCTAACCTAACCCCAACTCCCCTTATTGGGGAAACTAATACTACAACCCCCTTCATCTTTGCACTTTCCTCCTACAGAGTGATTCTCCTCCCACCATCTCCAATTTACATTTTTCTTGGGACTAGCAAAAATCTAAGTCCGAGGTGGGGGTGGGTGGTCCAATTCTATTCCACCCCTATCTTTTCCTTTTTTTGCTTCATTTTAACTTTCAATGTTTTGCATGTATTTACTTTAGTCGGCCATCCTTTTCTATTTTACTTAGTGGTAAAGGCCATTATCTAGTCAGACCGTTGAGTAGACAGCTATCATTATACCCCCTTGAATCTAGTAAAACTTTTTACAAAATCTATTACAAATTTCCATGTCCAACACCATTGTGTCAACTAGGACCCCTAATAACATCAATCCTTGGAATAGTTGGCAAGTCATAATGAATTGATCAAAACAAGCACATTTTCCTATTTTTTATAAAAATAGATTATCTTGTTGTAAAACTTGTATGATGTGAATTACAAAAATATTATAACTTAATCAATGTCACTATCTGATATATATATATATATATATATATATATATATATATATATATATATATATATATATATATTGTTGAAAGCACAAGAACATCTCTTCTTTCCCTCTATTTTTCTTCTCAAAAAGAGAATCAAAGAATCACCACCAGACAAAAATCAAGTTCGGGGTGGCATGCTTCCCAAAATGAAAATTCCATACTCCAGAAAGGGTTGTACCATAAAAAAGATGCCAAAAGAGCACATGAAAAAAATGTGACCAATGTAGCCACAACTCTGCAAAATCCAAATCTCGAATCGAATAGAGGATGAATCAAAATTTTTTTATCACTCTCTTTGTTTTGATACCCCTCTTTTGTCTTATTCTTGTGCAACAATTTACAAAAAAAAAATAAAAAATTGAGTGTGTCAAAGAGACAATAAGAGGGATCCTATTTTATACATATTCTCATTTTATAAGTAAGATTTGATATTTGTTTTGAATAAGGAATATAGAACTTTATGATATGTGGTTCTAGGAGATTGGGTCACTTGGCCAAAATTTGTATGTAAGGAATATAGTGATGTTACAAAGATGAGGATGACATTTTGGGATTATAAATTAGAATTTATTATAATTTAATTTTCTCAAGATGAGCAAAGATTCAAGTTCGGGGTATTTTGATGAATGCATATTCATCCATGTTTTTGTATATTCTTCTTAGTCCTTTTCATTATATTTTATCTTTTTTTCCTCGTAATTTTGAGACTAAATTGTAATTTACCCATTTCTTTATTTACTTTTGCAAATACTTATCCATTTTCTCAAATTTTGCAAGGATTTTTTCCAAAGCTTATTCTGACCCACTGAGCCAGTGAGAAGACCGTCTCACTGAGCCCAGACGGTCATCTCACTCCCTGAAGACCCCACGTTCCTGAGCCAAATGACCACCTTGGCCTCAATTCAATTAGGCAACCTACGCACCAAAAATCATCTCGCTTCATGAGACAGTCATCTCATGGATCAAAACGAGCACCCAACTGAGCCCAGACAACTAGGTCGTCTTGACCTAGACTCACATAAAAAAGAAAGCACACCCCACTTGATTAGGGTCCCAACCCTTTGATTTTTCAGATGACGACATGAGACTGGCACCTTAGTCTACCCAAACAACTATTTCACGGTCTTAATTTGAGATCAAGAAACTAAACCAAAGGTGCCACCATTCACAGATTAGGTTCATCTGCCACTCCATGGCCACACCACGTGACATTCAAAATGGGCATCCACAAACCCCAAACGACCGTCTGGGACTTTGCTTCAAGCCCAAGTAAGCTCTCAAATAGCACCACCGCAACCCTCTTTAGGGTTTTGAGCCGAATGTTCTAGAACCGCACCAGGTCATCGCCAGACGACCATCTCACTTAGTGAGACAGTTGTTTCGTGGCATACAAACATGATATTTCAGCTGCCGCTGCTCCTTTCTTTCTCACCCCTCTTTCAGGATTTTCCACCCCTCCTTCCCCTATAAAAGGAGGGGGGAATCCACTAAAAGGGTAATTTTTGAACTTGTTTTGTAGTGGAACTCTAAAATTTCCATTCTAGTGTAACTTTTATATTCAAGAAATAAAGTTGGTTCTTTTATTTAGCATATGGATCTCTTTTTTTCTCATTCTTTCTTCTCATTTTTCTTCTTGGAGTGGGAGATAAAGTAATTAAGCCATTTAATTATCACCACCTTGGTCTCCTCAGAGATTTAGGATATGGGTCTATGACTTTCTTTCTTTTTCTCCTTGTTTCTCCCTTCCTCACTATGAGTAGTGAGTAGTCTCTTTATTGAGTCAAGGAGAATAATCCCCTGGACATTGTGTTGATTGGACTTCATTTATATGGTTTTTCCTTATATGGATGGCTTTTGGTTTAGAAAACTGCCGACTTAAATGAAGTGATCTCTCATTTTCATCGTGAGTTAATTCTGACGGATGCGAATGTGAAACCCAAAATTTAGAACTACTAAACCAAATGCATGGGGATTTGGATGTGACCTTGGAAAAATCCCCATTGGGATTATGAACTATGAAGCGTGAACGCCATGACTAATGGGTTCACATGGAGTTTGCCTTTTGCATTTTGTTTACGAATGATTTGCATACCTGATAATACATTTAATTATTGTATATTCTTTTGTCTTGTCTTAACTTTGGCTAAGGTGGTGAAAACCCCTATGCCTCGATGTTTTCCCCATCTGATTTCAACCGTTTCTTCCAACGTTTGCTTCAAATTGCTTTCTTTTTAAATCTTGCGATATTTTTCTGATTCTTAGATAATCTTTTATTCTGTGCTAACCATCTTCTTCCTTTATTTTTCTTGCTTAGTTAATCTTTTCATTTCCTTACTTAGTGTAATCTTTTATTCTTCTTGCACTTTAGTTTCTTGCACTAGTTTAATGAACCCCCTCAAAATTAGATTTTACTTTCTATTAATCTTTCAAAAATACCAAAAAGAATAATTTAAAAAATAATTGGGACTAAAAGAAAACTCAAATCTTAAAAATGTTGTCCTGTAGAATCCACCCTTCTATACTAGCCTTAATTGGAAAGTAAAAAAGTATTAAACTCTATGATAAATATCTTAGTGAATTGGTGCACAAATGATGCGTATCAGGACCATAGACATCAATGCTATATAAGAAATCATGTTTAGGGTTTTTTATGCAATTTTTGTACATATTTTTTTGAATCACGAATTATCCCCTAGTTCTATATGAGGAAATTTTTTTGGGTTGTATGACATATTCACAGCTTTAGTTCTGAGCAGGGTTGACTAAAAGTTTATTCACTACCAACGTTCTTACTACTTGGATGATCACCAAAGGAGCCTTTGAAGTGGAAGAGCCATCACTCACAATACAAGAGTCATAGTGCATAGTCCAAGAGTCATCACACGTTGTGCAGGAGTAGCCATTCACAATCGAATTGGGTCCTTCACACACAATGGAGGATCCTAGAAGAGTTCTACGATCTTATTGAGAAATTGGAGTGGTGTGGGGAATGATATGAAAGGTTTTTTTGGTGGTGGTTGTCATTCTTTCTGGCTCCATTCTATGGGTGGGATTGTTCCTGTTGGGATCAAGAAAAAAAATTAGCACACCTCAGGTATGCTTCTCTGAGAAGTAGCAGGTTCTTGATTAGATGGAGGTTAGTTCTTAGTGTTGGGGTGAACAGTGGAGACACCTCAGGTATGCCTTTTTCTACTTCATCTCATATCTCACTTGCTAGTATAGCTAGAAAGACCAGTGGGAATCATGGTGGACCTATGGCTACTATTGGGGTGGACAGTGGAGATGGCTGAGAAAGGCCCACTCTTTATGGTGGTCATAGATAGAAGTAATCTACACAATGCACAATGTTTCCTATGATCTGGGCATAGTGTTGGGTAATGGAAAGCGATTAATATTGGACGAGATAGTGTATGCCTTTCCTTTCTTATTTCTTAGTGAGAGAAGGGTGTGTTGGTTATATTTACCCCATTGTTGCTGTGTTATTAGGGTCTAAGAGTTCATTTTTACAAATTTTAAACATGTTTTCATCTCCTGATGAATCAAATTTCAGGGTTCGAATTGTAGCATTTCACAATTGAGGTTTAACTCAATTCCTAGATATACAAGATATTGCATGGTTGGGAGGTCAAGCATGAGGCATTTGGTAAAGGGCACATATTTAATATCGAATGACCCATCCTAATGCACAAGGAACACTCAATAGATGATGTAATATTATTACATATACATACATTGATAGGACCATGTCTCTGCTACCCATATTTAACAACCACCAATCTTCTATAGCCTACCTAAAAAAGGACACATTGTATACATGCTCAAAGATGCTAAAACAACAACAGTTCTTTTGGGCCGCAACTGCTAGTTTGAACTTAACAACAAAGACAAAAACTTGGAGCTAGATCCAATTAAATAGTTTACCACATGTCATGCTCAATGATGTCTATCTCAAATATCCTTTGTCTACTGGTAAATGCGTACTTACAAAATGCACTCCCCCATCTACCTAATTAGATATCATATATCTCTCAACTTCATGTGTAAACATACCTCTCCTTTGTCCTTTTCATCATCCAACATATACTTTGAGTCCTTTTATGTTAATGGTTTCCTCTTAGGATATCATGGCTTTAAGCCTCTTCTAGACCATTTGAATTAAATCTGTAGGTATCTTTTTAACATCCTCTTAAAATAGAAGATCAAACCATACTATCCTTCGCATTCTCTTCTCTGAACATTTCATCTCTTTTTAGTAGAACTCGATCACTGCATTTTAGGGATTCAAAGTAAGCTTTCTGGTGATATATTGACCAACTATTGGAAAGCTTTCTGGTGATATATTGACCAACTATTGGACCTTAATTTGTTTCATATTGGTTTCTCATGATTTATTTGTTCTGGTTTGTTACTCATAGTTATGGCCTAGTTACATCTATAGCAACACTACATGGTCAATATCTTCCGATTAGCTTCTCCATCTGCATTTTGGTGGTAGTTTGGCCACAACTTCATTCATGGCTGAAAGGTCTATTAATTGGAGCTCCGACACACTACAATATTTAAGGAAATATGGTTTTTTTCTTTTTACTTTAGTTGGCCATGTAATCATGGAAGGTGGCTGCGTAGACAGATACAATGCCCATTCATTTTTTTTCTTAAATTCCACCATAAACTTTGTCTCAGATGTCATTGTGCAGATATGGATGTGGATATCACAACATAAATGGGTGTATCTAAGGTTGTGTACTAGAGAATGTCATATTTGTTCAACAACACGACTCAACTGGCCTTTTCAGATTGCATTAATGCGTAAGAGAAAATATGATGATAAATTTCTGCCACATGATGATTTTCTTCTAAAATTGATGTATCTTTTGAATTATGTCCCCCCATCACTAGGAAAACCACACTCGGTTATTGAGTCAGACATGTTCTATGCTAAAGTTTCTTATTCACCTATATATAAACAACTATGCCTTTTCTAACATTCTCTTACAGTACCTGCAAATTAGTTGATTTCTTGCCCAATTTTTTATGACATAGTTTCAAGTTACTTTTCATTTGAAGATACACCTTTTGTCTGAGAAAATGTGAAAGAATATTCATCTTGGACGATTGTTGTTGATTATATTTTTTTCTACATTTTGATAGATACAAAAAGGCTTTGGAGGTTATAAGGAAACTCCACAAGTATCAAGAACAATAGCATACAACCTAAAAACCAAAATTTGGAAATTATGAAAATTTCAAAGATGCACCTTTTAAGGTTGTTTTCTATTTTTAACAAATTCAACATATATTTTAAATATTATGTAAGTTTTTCCTTCTTAATGTTTAGCAACTTCAAATTCCATATCCTATTGAAGTAGAAATGTTTAATGTCTTATTTTTTATTATAACAATGGGTTAAGTTTGATAAATGAAAATTGGATTAAGAATTAAGTCATGGTTCTCATATCCTCATGACAATGAAGGTAGGTGCATATGATCCAAGAATTCAAATCACCTTTATCTATTTGATGACATGATAATTTGTTGTATATTTAAATAATGGATATTGTGAGTCATTGATTGTTGTATTATTGTTAAATATCAATCATTATCATGTAAAACAAGGTTAATTTCCTTTTTGAACTAAAGTTCTTGCAATGAATATCTATGATAAGTTTCATCATGTTAAGATATGTTTGGTAATATAATCCATGTGAAATTGTCCCCTTTGAATATTCTAAACAGATAATGGATAACCAAATGGTAGATAGAGTTTTCTATGAGGGAAACCAACAATTAATAGACAGCTGACACTTACTTTGTTTCTCTAAAATGTCTCCCTACTTCCTCCTACAAACATGCTGTGTGGTATGTGTTACATTGCTCTCTACTATCCTCTATGGTTAACTCAGATCTTAAACATGTCATCTCATATTCTCTATCCAATGTACAATACAACTTTTTAACTCCCAACTAACTCTGACCAGCATCACCATATCAAAACCAATACCTCCCATTAGTAGATACTTACTATCCTATCCCAATTATCAACTTATGGAAAATCTTCTCATCCATCACCCATTTGATCATGCCCAACCACGGTGACATCTCACTCTATTACCTCAAACCTAATGCCACCACCAAGTTACTATCCATATTCTCATCTTATCCATGAGACATCCCCATCTTTTCCATTCAACAACCCTTGAGATACCAAAACACGTGTAAACTATATTATGCAGTATATGGTGAGTCGCTAAAAGGACCTAGGTGACATAAGTGGAATGAAGGGGAAATAGAAAAATTATATCAATAACATAATAGTAACAATAGACAATTCATCAATGGGGTAGCATATATCATATTAGATGTGTACAAAGTAGAAATGAAATGTGATAAATGAACAAAAAGAGAATTAAAGTGCTAGAGACTCAATCATTTGTTGTTATTATAGTAAATTGGAACTTTTACAATCTGACTGCATCACTTGATTCACCAATATCACCAATGCTTATTATATGTATTTTGAAATCAAGATTTGTCCATGATATGATAGTTTGTCAATTATGATTATTAAGAAATTAAAGACTAATCTAAAAAGTTCTAGAGGAATCTCATTCTCAAGGTAAGTCCCAACCCACATTGGTGACACTTTTTGATATTTAATATAAAATAGGGGTAAAGTATGTTTTACTAAATTTTAAACTTGGCCTATATCTGATACATCCCTATAATAATAATCCCTAACTTAGATTATTATTTTGGCATGTATGTGAGTTATTTAGAGTTGTAGTGTTTATGGTTTATCTTATAATAATGAACAAAGGAACACTGACTAGGTTTTATCATCAAATTAAAAATAAAACATAATCAAACCTAATCTATGATCTTACGAACTCATATCTAGATACTCAATATGATAGTGTGATGAGTTATTATTTTCCTCAACCTATTTTGTGAGAAATTATTTCATGATCATTTGTATGTTTTATAAATTTATTTTCATCCTAATCTACTTTTTTTGTCTTATGTGATTGAAATGGTTGAAACCTATATTACCAATCTTCATTTGAGCCCCATCATCAACTAAACAAGAAAAACCTAAATGATATTTTAATGATTTAATAACGATAATCAACAAACTAAATATTAAACTAGAAAAATATAGAAGAATCTTATTGTAAAGATTATGCCCCAACCCAATTGGCAATATATTTTGATATTTGATGAGAGAAAAATGTTGAAACATTAAAGTTAAATATTAAACTAGGGTATATGTGAATAGATCCCAGTAATATTAATGCCTTACTTACATTATCATTGTTGGGATGTATGGAAATTATCTAGTGTTGTGAATATGGTGCAACTTATAACAATGAACAAAGGAAAACACTTACTATGTTTTTTTTGAATTAAATTGCAAAGAAAAATCTATCACAACCTAACATGTGATCATGAAAATTTAGATATGGGTACTCTGCTAGTGTTTATTTCCCTAACCCTAGTTTTTGGGAAATTAGCTCATGATAATCTTGGATTCTATTTTATAAATGTATTTTTCATCCAAATCTATTTTGTTTATCTATATTGATTGAAGAGATTGAAAACTACCCAAAAAACAATCACTTGAGCTCCATATCAGCCAAACAAAGAAAGCCTAAATATTTTATAGTCATGATGTATGACATTTGGTACAACCAACCAACTATCTTGTGGGCGTATAATGACATGTAGATGCCTCAACAATGCCACACACCATTCTCAAATGCTGATTGAAGTGTCTAGCCTCGATGTTCCCAATATGACCTCACCTCTATGATTTGCAAGTAGAGTTGAAAAAACAATATTGAGGCCATCTCTTCCTAATTTCTTTGGCTAGAAGCTTCCCAGAAGCTCACCAAAGTCGATTCAGACTATTTCAAGATGTGTAAAAGCTTCATCAAGTCCCTATCTAGTGAGTCCTAAAACTACCTATGGGTGACATTAATTAAATGCCAACTACCACCAACCTGAGATATTACTTTCCCCAACTGACCCCATTAGAAACCAACCTAACATAAATAAAACCTAGTCACCTCTTAGTTGACCTAAATTAACTCATGTAAATAAAAGAAGACACAAAGCGATCAATGTTGTAGGTCAAAGTTGATCAAATCCAACCCACGTACCCTAAATTAGACTTAAATTGACCTAAATATGACATTTGATAGCTATAGACTGCATGAGGGTTACAAAGAAACTCATATGATTGTTGAATAAATGCAATAAACCTCTACTTGTCAAGTGTTTGAGGTAGTCTTCACTAAAGATGGTAATAACTGGATGGATATCATTTTACATGATAGCACTAGGAGATTAATAGATATGTAAATTGTTATTGGGAAGAACCTTTATGCTAATAATGTATTTGAAGAATGTAAGTTTACAAACATGAAGTTTACATGTATTATATATTTCAGCCAATAATTTTTATGTTACCTTCATCTCATGTAAATTAGGTGGCTTTAATAATTCACACATTAGACTGAGTGGGGATATTTTCATCATTTGCTTTTATTTGTCCTAATCGATGTGGAGATTGATATCTACTTAACCACCCATCAATGGTGGGGAATATGCACAAATAATTTCTATTTTTGCATGATGGTCATGTTGTATTTTGTTTGTGTATATATGCAATTTACAATAAATTCATAGGCAAATTAATCGATCCATCTTTCTACTTCATGACATGCTACCTCCTATTTTGTTTCATTCTTTCAAAGGGATAAAACTATAACACATGTCTCTCCTAGGGCTTGATAGCATATTCCTTCTATTCCACACTTCAAAATCATCATAGGGATGTCTTCTCAAAACAAAATATAGTCCATGTCGACCAAAAAATAGTAATCCTTTATTTTTTTAGAGGGGTACTAATGCTTTTTCAGAGTTTTGATGCCAAATCAACTAAATTGGAAGACATAACAATAGACCATGTATTTGTTACTGAATAAATGAAGTATATTGTGTAAGTTGTTTTGTCTGTTTACATACATGTAGAATAAGTGAAGTATACCTTCTCACAGTAAAGATGTAGGTCATTATGTGTAGTCTTTCAGTTGCAATCTACCTGGCCTAAGTCATCGGGGCGAAATCACCAATTGAAATAAATTGGTGTAATGATCTTTAATTATACATAAGATTCTCGAGTAAATGATGTTCTTCCATCTATCTAAACAAGTTTGGTATGGCTCAACTTGAGTTCAACAACATCTTCTTTTATGTTTCTATAGTTGAACCAATGATTAAATTAAGTGTATACCATCTTTTAGGAAGTGTAAGAGCATGTCACAATGACTCAAGTAGGTCATTAAATAACCTAAATGACTTGAACTATAGGAAATGGAGAATGATACAATATAGTAACAATGAGTTACTAAATTGAGTCATTGTGCAACCCATGTTGATCACACAATCTCCTTTGTGATTTCTTACTATTACAAACTCCTTTTTGGTTTCTTGCAAAGAATGATAGGGAAGAATATGTTTATCACTCTGAATGAGTTGAACTATTAAATTATGCATTTGATTTACCCTAATTTTCATTATATATGCAAATTCATCACAGGAAAATGCTTGCTCCAAATAGCACCAATGCAAATTGACAAGATCTTTTGCCCGACATTATGAGGTGTAAATTAAGAATTATAATACATAGTTTCAAGCTAAGGTGTAAATTAAGCATTATAATAATGTCTAGATGACAATATATTTTGTTAGGCATTATATTTGTGCTTAAAATATATCACAAAGATAAGAAAAACCCCATTGTCTAGTCAGTATATGTTTCCTAGCCGCTCAGCTAGATTATGATAGTTAGTCCCTACATTTTTATTTACATTTGAATCTTCAATGCATACATAGTTATAAATTCCTTAGAGGTACGTAAAATGCCTTATGTCCCTTAGATGATGGTACTGATAATTGTATGATTTATTATTTGGTGTAGTTTTATTACATTTTTTTTCTACCAATCTACAATTATTAAAGATGACAAAACAAGTAAATGAATTAATAAATAAAGAAATGATATTGAGATCACATCACTAGGTGAGAGTATCCGTGTGATTGTATATTCTATAAGGTCCTTTTGGCCCGTGTTGGCTTTAGACAAACATGAAACAACACTAGAAATTAGATGGGGACTAAAAACAAGAACTACATGGAGAGAGCATGCTGGTTAGTCAGATTAAAAACTATAAGAAATGCTCAATTATATGGTGTGGTTAACTTGGTAAGACATTCCCAAAAATATGTGAATGTGGCAAATCTTTTAGTGTTAAATGTTTGGTACATGAGCTATTATCTTGTAGCAAATTTAGTTCTATCCACCTAAATGCCTTTTGTCTCCTATTGCCTTTTGTTTATTTTCCATTCCATACACTAATAATCCTATAATGTGAATACACATTCGTAAGACTTGGCAACTCATTATCAGTGTGGTTCCTCTTTGTAAGCTCGTACTAAGCTTCAACACAATATTTGAGTAAAATCATTTAAGGGGCCATGAATCTTCACTTTAATAGCCAGATTAGTGATATGATATTAATGACAAAGCATGCTTCAGTTAATCATCACTATTTTTTATGGGTCAAATGTATGAAAAAATAACCCAGTAAAAGATATCAGACTATAATATTTATACCTGACTTTCAAAATAATACAAAACCATATACGAAGTCTATTTTAGTACTATGGGGTTGAATGCAAGCATAAGTAAGACAATCAAATAAGAATAAGAAAGTCTTGTCTTAGTTTTATCAAATTTAGTACCTTTCTTCTCTCAAGATTGGGTAGATTTATATCTAAAGGAACCTCTCTCTTGAGATAATAACCAATTTAACAATGAATAACAGTAAAATTTTTAGGCTATAGTGACTTCTCACTTTTGTGTCTTGCCACTAATAATACTCTAGATCTTAATGGATTTGTTCTATCAAATTTATCTAGAAACATCACAAGAGGGTAGAAGAATCATACAAGCGACACATTAAAGCATGAGCATTAAAAAATTATAAGAACACATATATTAAACTGAAGATGGAAAGATCACATGATTAGGAGAGCCTTATGGCCACTCCCAACTTAAGTCAAAGAGTTTTAGCCACTAATGATACAAATATGAAACATATTACAACTTGAAATAGTCATAGTAAGAAAGAGGAAGGAAAAAAATTAATACACTGGTAGATTGAATGGTCGATATATCCACCTTTTGGTTGATTCTGACCAGGAGGCTAACATCCCATTGAGGGAGGCCGATGGTATCCTATCTTTCTCATATCTGGTTTCTAAGTATAGAGGTCAATGTTCTCACTAGGTAGATGACACAATCTAGGTCAATGGTCATTAGACTTTATCATTGATCTCAGTGGCAACCTTTGGACTTGTTTCTCCCTAAAATATAAGATGACTTGAATTGATGTCATGGGGGCCTATTTATAGTACTTAACCATCCTTCTTTGTTGGTTTGTGATTGGTCCATATGGCACAAACTCTTGGTCTCCCTACCTTCAACCTAAGAGGTCAACAAGGTGTGAACATCAATGGCTTTCTTTGAATGATCCATTAAGACGATGATCGATGTGCTTTTCACTTGTATAGTTTGATGGGGTTCTGTAGAGGTGAGACTGATGGCTTGGTGTCGGGCTTGGAGTCACCAATATTTAGTGATCGATGGGTTCAATGATCATATCAAGCTTGATGTGTTGTTATATCGATATCTTGAGTCAAGTTCTCAAGTCAACACAAAAGGTTGACAGCTGAGCACATCCTTTGTTGTGGTCAACACCTTTATCATAAATATTGATCAAGTTTAGAAGGTTATTGTTCTTCACGGTCTTGCATTTAATTCCTTCCATTTTCAAAGGAACTTGATTAAAATAAGAATATCTAATGACTAAACATAAAATGAGAGAATTCATGATCTTTAATTGCTAAAATCAAATGATATTATATTAATAACCAAAATTGATGTTATTAACTCCTCTAGACATAGTATTTAGCTTGTCCTCAAGCTAAAATCATAGGACCACTATGAGGAAAAGAATGAGTAGGATAACAATATGGATGTACCTCGAAGTTCTTATGAGAACCTCTTGTAAAAACCTTTACTAATTCATAAATGATTTTATGATGTAATAATCAACTTTTGAAGATCCTTCCTTGATTCTTTATTTGGCATTGATACTTATATATGTTTTTGACACACATTCTTCTTTCAAAACAACTTTCACTATAGACGTATTATTTGGTAAGTGGTGGGTAGATGGGTAGGCTAAAAGGTTGATGAGTGTCCTTTTTCTTCTTTTGGGTCATTCAACTATATGATTGTTAAGTGGGCAAGTGATCCCCACATTCCAAACTAGTTGGTTTTAAAGAAGTAATTGCACATCCTAACTACCATTGGCCTTGATTGCTATACCTTTAATGAAACATCATTGGAAATGGAGGTGTGTATTTTTTTGGCCTCAAATGTTTTCAAAAGTGATATATCTGCATTCATGAGCACCACTATAAACTATTATGATATCTCCTTTGACTATAAGCAAGGCACAACTCTGAATTCTTATTCATTCATTGCTTTTATTCCTCACTCTTTTTGTGATTTTTTGTGACTGGGGGCAAAAAAGATGATGAAATAGCTCTTTATTTATTTTGAGAGTGTGTCTTCAACTAGACATGAGTTTATTTTGTTGGAAACATTGTTGTGAAATCTTTTCGATGATGTTCTAAGGTAAGAATAAAGTTAAAGGAATAAGTAACATTTTGCTGAGAGAATGATATAAAAGCAAATATCATTATCAATATACAACTTTGAATGATTGTCCTCACTATTTTTTTCTCAAAATTGATTTGAATAATTAATGCTTTAAAGAATAAGTACGAAGCTCTTGGATGGTACAACTTGATCATTTACATCTTCATTGCTTTGTATATGAAATTTCAAAAAGATATTGGAAATTCGTGAAATAAAAGAAAACATAAAAATAGTCAAAAGAAAGAAGTGAAGATTTTTTTGATACTATTGATACCTCTCTCAGGGTCACACCCCCCAAAATTAAACACAAACTGACCTCAGAGTGTGAAAATAAGAAAGAAAAGTGTAACCACGTGAGATTGTTGATTAAACTTGGTAGAAGTGATCTTTAGTTGACCAAATAGACTTTAGGAGCATCATTGCATAATTTCCGTGCAAACAATTGTAGTTTTGTCTGTGACATTCCTCCACTGCAACATGAAGAACGGAAATTGAATACATCCAATGGAGAATGTAAAATCCACAACCATTTGAAAGACGTCGCTGATGCGGGCAATGATGATAAATCTATGGTGGAGTCCATTTCTTTATTTGTTGAGAAAGGTAACCAAACCCATGCTGATGAATTAGAGGAATTATTTCTTTGGTGCATGTGTTTGCAATGTGTTTGGGTATGTTTTCTATCAGGGAGGAGAACTGAGAACTTTCAAAACTGTAAGATCATCTGAGATATTATAGCAAATGATGTGGCACTCATGAGTAAAGATGGCAAGCATCATCCAATGATTATCACATAAAAGAGGTAGGAAAATAAGATGCAGAATCAATGTCTAGAGTTGTTTTAGTACCAATTCTCTTTCTCTAAAATTGGCTTGATCATAGAAGACATTCTTCAAATATGGTCCAACCATGTAGACATCAAGATTGGTAAGGATTAGAAGAAACTGATATGTAGCAAGAAGACCTTGGGATAGGTAACCTCCTAGTTTGAGTTTCATAGAGGCCACCTTTCATCACTAGTAGACACTCATGGTAGAATATGATAGAATTTTCATCACCATATTTGAGAGACATCATGAGTGAGGTGATCTCATTTGAATAAATCTCACTGGAAAAACTCAAATAAAAGTTTATGAAACTTGGTGTAATAGCCAACGCAGGTTTAGAAATAGGAAATAGTTCAAGTTCCTCCAAAATGTTAAAGGTATCAGAAACCTCCCGAGCCCATTTAGAGGCAGTTATACATCCTGGTGATTGGGAGTCAAAAGAAGAATTCTAGCCTGATGCAAGTTGTTGGAGTTTGTTTTGAACTCATTGAGCTTCTTTGTCTTCTTTACGGAGGACCTATCAAAGAGGTTCCTTGATGGGTCTATGGATGAGGGGATATAGACCTCATCAACTTTTAGGGAACTCGGGATGTTGGAAGAATTGATGATTATGAATCACTACCGTGACATATTTTCCTCATAATGTCAAAAGTCCCTTAGGATATCATTTCTCCATTGAGATGTAGAGGTTCAAAGCCTTCATTACGCGTAGCACAATGAATGTGCTATTGCCTTTATCAGGGTTATGTTGATGGGCCAATGATGATATAACATAGTTGGTCGAATTTCGTTTATAGTAGTTGCAACTGCTAACAACTCGTTGAAGGTGGATAGGAATATGCAACATCTATTCTACCTTAGGATCATGAAACTACATATTGGCATTTAGGAATTCTGATCAACAGGTATTAAGCATAACAAATTGCCTCTTATTTAAATCTACAGTGTAGAGAATCCAAGAGACTTTAAAATGGAAGGGTAAGAAGATCACTCACATTTTCTGCTCATTAATTTTGACGATGAGTGTCTTGATAGCCGGTGCTTTGAAACAGTTTTTGAATAGCCAATCAACAAGAAAAGGTGTGGCATTGTAGAAAGGCCACTCTTTCTCACTTGGAAACACTTCTTCTAGAATAGTAGAAGACAATACCATGAAAAAGGCATTTGCTGATTCTATCTAGGCTACATAATATACAATAGAATATATTCCTAGAAAGAGAGTGTGTCTCATTGTTATAGATAATTTGCTTTTTGTTTAGTTTGTCATCCAGAATGTGACAGAGATGTCCCAAACTTGCATCCCTTGAATGTAGTCCATGCCCATATCCTACATCTTATTGGGTAGTTGAGGTGACTGTGGTAATCTTGGACTAGGGAAAATAGGATAGGTAGGCCTTTGAGCATCTTTAAACATAATAGATGACAAATTTTCATCTTCCTCGTTAGAAGAAGCCTGACCATTCACTGCTGGACTATCAACACATCAGACTCAAGGACCTAGTTTGCATCATCCAAACCCAAATAAATGACCTCCTTTATACTACAAAGTGACCGATGTGGGTTGTCGTTACTTAGAAGCATTTCCTGATGTTTCCATAGTTCAAAATTTTTGAAAGAGTCATCTGTAGGAATTTCAGTGAGCACAATCTCATTTTTAGGAGGGTTGAAACGGATATCCTTAGATGGAATGAGATATAGTTAGGAGGTAGGATGCGGGATTCTAAATTTGAAATTCATTGAGTTAGGTCTAATAGGGGTGACTATTGGTGGATGTTCTATGGAAGCAACTATGTTGGAATGGGCGATATTTGACCATTCTTGGTCATTAGGGTCTCGGAGATATGTAAGATTGAAGCCCGAAAGAATTAGATGAATGTTCAGGACGATGGAGTTCCTCACTAGTTTTTTGGATCATAAGAATTTCCATGAGAAGATCTTGAACATGGGGAGGATCCTTCTTCCAAAGATGTAGTGAATGATTCATGATGGCATTGTCATCTAGCAACATGATGTTTGATCTTCTATTAGTCTACATCATCCTGATCTCTCCAATAATTGAGGATTTGTTGTTACATAGCCAACATATCTATCATATGCTAGGGAAGATGATCTAGGGCGTAAACTTTACGCTCCACCACAACTAGTTGTAATGTTAGCCATTGTAATTATTGCACAATATTATTGAGGGTATCCACCTATTCTGATAGAACACACACTTCATGTTTTAATTTAAAAATGCCAGACTGTGGTTAGTGGTTACCTCACGTAGTTATCAAATTCATGGACAAAAGCTCCGCTGAGTGTATCAAGGTACACCATATTAGAAGAATGGTGTGAGGAAGGTGTAGAGGCACAGTCAGTCTGTGTTGCTGCTCGAGAAGTGGATAGACTGATTGCATGCTGACCATGGTGGGGTCTGCTATCTGAAATATCATGAACATCCATGGGTGGGGATGGCAGTGGAGGTGGTGCAATGGTTGAAGGTAATATTGGATGAGCAGCTAACACTGCTATTGTTGGTTAGTGGGAAAAGTAGGAGTTTTTTGTGGAGCTGATTCTACAATTTTATTGCTCGCTCCTCCATCTACTATCCTTTAATGTGTGGGAAGAATGAGAGACATCATTCTTAAGAGGGGGAAGGGGTGCCTCATAGTCATAATCTTCCTTTTTTCTGGGCTGGGTTTTCCTTTTGAGTGATAGGTAGAGGTCCATGAGTGAGTGCAATCAGTATTGGGAGGGAGCTAAAAGATGAGACAAGCAGGTTGTTGAGCTAGAAGTTGTTAGAGTTCAAATTATATGAAAAGAAAATTATGTGCATTGTAATTGGATAATTCCAGCAAGGGAAGGTAGATGTCAAAACATTAGAAGCGGTAGTGAATCCTCATTTGGCACAGTGCTAGAATACCCACATAGATGAGATATTTAGTGTTTATTTGGTGCTTGCATATGATTTCCTTTGAGCTTTTAAGTGAATCGATATGCCCATAAGCTTTATAGATGATGTTGATCAGCATTCCCATGCAATAATCCCTCTGAGGTTGAATTGAAGTAGATTACCACCCATTGATCAACAACCTAACAATATTGACTAGTCTTCCTTTTAGATTCATATAAGATGTATAGTTCTTCATGATATACACTGCCCCTTTCGATTTTGTGGATATGATGTTAGCGAAAATCTTGGGCATGATTCTCCATAGTCCAAAATTCATGTTAGAAGATTTACAAGTTCCATACATGTAATGATGTCTGCCTGTGATTATTGCCCGATATGTGCCAACATTAAAACATGAGTCATCTTTATCGAGAAGGCTCTTACAGCTTCTTCATCCGAGGTGCATACTATTTTTTTTCAGTATCTTTTCAGTATGTTCCTTGTTAGAGTTGTAGATGTAGACTTGTATGTGTTGACCTTTTCCTGAAACCTTTTTGATGGAAGATACACATTCCATTATTTCTTCAACATATGATCTAGGATCATCAAGGCACACCTTCACCAGATTTGAGTTAGTAAGAAAATCAAATACTCTTTGCCAAATACCCAATTCTTCCAGAGTTGCTTTTTGAGAAAACATATTTCTTTATATCGCTTCTTCAACATAAAATTATAGGTAGAAAATGCTTCTAATCATGAGGCTGGATTGTCTTGTGTCGTATGTCCAAGAGAGTATTTTTATCATTGATAGTTTGGGCTGCTTCTACAACTAATTTGGTGAGTGTGACCCTTTTCCACTCTCCATAGTGGATGGTACCAGACGAGTGTGTTTTTTGCCTTATTGTAGGGTGGTGTTAGTGGCAAGTGTTGTGTCTTTTATGTGTGCCATGGAAAAGCCTAAAAAGTGTAACTATAGGACTAAGAGAGAAAGATTTCTCCCCCCTCTTCCATGCCCGTGGCGGATGCCGAACACCTGGGAGGGTGGTAAAACAAGGAAACAACTTAAGAGGTGTAACTATGTTAATACACCGTCATGGGCAGTCTTCATAGTGTCGGAGAAAAAGTATCAAATTAATGGTATATTAAGGGCCATCAACCTCTTGGATAGAGGTCGACAAGTCTAAGACCGAAAAAAACCAAAACCCTTGTGATCTTATAGGTTGATGGTTGTGGATCAATGGGTAAAGAATGTCATGTCGATGGATAAAAAGGTTGACATATGTGAGAGATAAACAACAAACAATAGTGAGATATAGACAAGTGTTGGCTAGAGGTTGATAGGTATGATATAGAGGTTGACATGTTTGTCAATTATCTCAGTGTCAATTACCTTTTTGAAGAAGCAGAAGGTCTTAGAGGAATCTAAAAGTTGTGTGGCTATCAAAATATTAAGTTGTTAAGGTTAGAGGTCATTGGTTGTCACTAAAATAGAAGAAATCAAGCGTAGAAGGTTGACAAATCTAGAAAATGAGAAGAAGAGTTCATCTATAACTAAGGGTAGGTAAAAGATAATTATCATGTAGGGATACTATTTATAGTGAGGATGGGAGGTCAGTTAGTTAATTAGGTATTCAGGTGGGACACATGTCCATCAGACAGAGAGGTTGAAAAACATTGGTTGATGGGTGAAGCTCGATAGATGTGCAACCCATTGATGTCTAAGTAGATTGGTGTAGTTTTGAAAAGCAAAAACTCTGAATTTACAGGAATGCATCAAATACACAATCTTTCCATGTCTAAATCTACATGTAAGTTTAATAAAATTGAATAAATATAAATAAGAGTTTAGACTAATATATCCTTGTGAAAGGTTTATCAATCAATTATCAATTTAAAAATATGGCAATAAGCGAAATAGAAGGGGAAGTCAATCGAAACATTCTACATAAAACTTCAATTTTAGACAAAATTAAACAAAAAGAGCCAAGAAAAAAGATAAAATTTCGGAAGCTTTCCAAATAGTGCTTTGTTTAGAGTCATTTAAATGGAATATTGAAGTTTGATTTTTCTACAGTAGGTGTTACACACAAATACACGTATGCCTTTTTTGTGAAAATTTCTTCTACATAATACTGCCTTAAATAATGTCCATTGATAAAAAAAGTCCCAAACTTTTCATTGTGAATGTCCGTCATGCCAAAGGGATATGCAATGATCATAGTGAATGGTCTCAACAATTGAGATTGCATTTGCCAATAAAAAGACATTTTTGTAGAGTTGAAAAATAAAACCTTACCCCATCTAAAATATCTGTGTGTTTAATGTGAGCATCATGCCATGTTTTAGTGTGTTCTTTGTAGACTTTGTGTTTTCATAGGCATGTAACTAAAGTTCATCCAGTTCCTCTAGTTTAAATAGACACTTTTCCTTGGTAAGATTAGGGCCCATGTTGAGGTTCTTGATGGTCAAATGAGCTTTGTTCTCCAATTTCAAGGGAAGATGGAAAGATTTGACATAGATTAGCCAATAAGGGTCGTGCAGATAGGAGTCTTACATGAAGTTCATACGCCCAAAGGGTGTCATAAAGTTTAGATGACCAATCCTTTTTGGGCTTTCCCACCATATTTTCAAGAATTTGCTTGATTTGACGATTTGATACCTCCACCTAGACAACAATTTGAGGATGATATGAAGTTGAGATTTTATGCCTTACTCCATATTGCTTCAGAGGAGCTTCAAACTATTTTTCAATAAAGTGAAAACCACCATTAGGGATCAATATTCTTGGGACTCCAAATCTTGGGAGGATGATTTTAGTAAAGATACACATAACTATTTTAGAATCACATATGGGTGATGCCACATCCTCTACCCACTTTAATACATAGTCAATGACCACTAATATGTACTACTTTCCAAAGGAAGATGGGAAAGGTCCCACAAAGTCTATTCCTCGATACGTCAAATACTTCAAACTCTATCCAATCAGAGAGAGACATTTAGTGTGTTTCTCAAATGCAACAAAACAAACTGGCAATGACAGTGCCAAAGGGGAGAGTCAACACTAAAACTACTTGCTAGCTATGACACTTTTGGTCCCTGATAATGGATCTAGAAAGTTTGATGTGTTTTCAACAAGAGGGCTACATAACACTTAATTAAGTTATGAATCCCAAGAACACAAATCACATGTCTGGTCTTTCAAATTTATAAAATATACTAACACATACACATAGACTAGAATATATCACCTTCAAGTGCACACGATCGATTATAGTATAGGTGAGTGACAAGTGTGGGGTTGATCCATAGGGAAAGAGGGGGTACTATATCTTAGTTATATTAGGCTATGTTCCTAAAGTGGAGATTAGGATATTTAGGGTTTGAAGATGATTTGGGTTTGTTTGATCTAATGGTTCAAGAAAGAAAGCAAGTAAGGAGACAAAACAAACGAAACCCTATTTTAAACCTAGACAAGTTAATTCTAGTTGAAAAGAGAAGTCAACTAATTAAGCAAGAGCAAAAGACCACACTAGACTAGCAATTAAGACAACTAAGGCAATTAGATACCTAGATTACCACTAACTAGACTATGCAAGAATAGTGAGGCACTAGCTACACTAGCAAGAATTAACTACCACAAGCATGACAATTGACTAAGAAGTAGTTAGATTAGGTAACTAGGGAAATATGAACTAGAGAGAAAGCTAGTTAAGGTTTTAAGCAAGTTATGGGAAATGTGGGCCTTTTGGAGGAATGTTACAAGAATCCAGGTTGTAGGGTGTTATGACATGCAAGTTCTGTTTATTCATTCTAGATCGTAACACCAAACAACAAGATAAGTGCTATTGAATTACCCTAAGATACTAGTTGGCAATGGGTTGTATGGAGTGTGTAGGGGAATCACACCCTGGCACACCCCACCCAACCTTTTGAGACTCAATTGAACTAGGGATTAAGTGAAATTATAATAGGACCAAGCAAGTCTAGGTTTCTAGGGTAAGTGTACTTAGGACAATTGAGAGCCAAGGGTAGGAGTGAGAAATGGAGATGAGGGTATTTCACCTCATGTAACTAACCACCTAGCCTTAAAAAAACTCTACACAATTGCACTAAACACTTGACACTAGTTACTTAAACCTTGACGCAATTTTACTATGCGCTAAAATGCAAGTGAACGTGTCGAGTAGTACATGCCTTTGTGAGGCCCGAGTCGAACACAGGGATACTCGGAATTGTTGGAGACTCCTACTAACTATTTGTGATCAGCTAAGATGAATAACAAATTTAGGGTTGTTGTTAAAAATAAAAGAAAACAAAAACAAAATAAAATAAACGATCGATTAAATGTTAAATTAATCAATTCAAAAGGGTATCTTTAGGATTGCGGTTTCACCGCGGGTTTTCATTGTATTCAATTTTATATAATACCTCAATCTTATCTCTCTATTCGGGTAGTGGCCTGAAAATAGAATTACCCACTGTCGTGGTGCAATTCACTACCTAGGTTTAGGTCGGTTCCACCGTCGTAGTGACCTATACCCTAAACTAGGTGCATTATGAACGATCTCTCAGTATCCACCATTAATTTTACACCACCTTGGTCAAGGGATTTATCGATTAATGTAGATTTCATCTCTTTTCAGCCGTTAATCCTTCTTTCAAAGTGATTAAGGGCATTAGGTTATTATTATGGTGATCAAGCATAACAATATATTGAGAAAACGAAACTATACCACGGATTTAAGAGATAAAATGTGATTTACTATTATAAAACTGTCATACAATGAATTCCCGGGCTACTCCCGGTCCTAAAGACGAAGGGGATTAGCCCCGCATGTTCATCTCACACAAGTACATGGTAGAAATAGGGGAAAACATGTAAAACACGTGGAATGAAAGGGAAAAACCCCTGAACGGAGAAGAACCGGTTGATCCTTTGCGTAGAACATGTGCTCTCCCGCCTTTCGGTGGTGAAATCCGTCTTCTGCGGCGTCTGAATCAACTGGTATGAGCTCCTAGTCTCCGTTCTCCTCTCTACCTGCTCCTCGGTACTCGTGCATTGGCTAATTAGATCCTCCTCCCGTCTGGGCGACCGTCATTAGGTATATCTCGGTCATTAGGTCCCTAATTAACTATAGCCGTCCGATTGAGATCATTAGAAAGCCAACTCATATCCTACGGTGTCGATACCATCGACGCGAGTCGATGGTATCGACCCGCTACAGTAGCGGCAGCCCTTCTTTCTTTTCGTCCAAGTGCCTGATGCAGTCTCGATACCATCGACTTGGGTCGATGGTATCGACTTCCTGTAGGCGTCGGTTTTGTCGTTTTGCATCGCTGTAGCCTCCATGCGTCGATGGTATCAACTTGGTGTCGATACTATCGACCGCTTATTCGCCAGCAACCTGAAGGTATCTCGATACCATCAACATCCATGTCGATGGTATCGACGCTTTGCTGCTCCTTTCGGCTGGCAACCTGTACCCATGTCGATGGTATCGACTTCAGTCGATGGTATCGACGGAAGCAAATACTCGTTTGTCCTGAAATTCAAACATGGAACCAAATAAATTCACACAAATAATAATATTTTGACAATTAATGCTCAAAACGATGTAATATGGGAGATTTGACATAAAATGATAGCAAAGACCAAAATAGATGAATTATGCGATATTAACCATGAAAATGACTAATTAAAGCATAAAACACCTATGAAATAGGTCTACAAATGCGACTCAAAATCATCGCATCAAACTCCCCTAAGCTTGAACGTTGCTCACCTTCGAGCAACTAATCCTTAGAATAGAATTGCCAATGTCAACTGAAAAACAACACAACACAACCAACATCCCATTTGTCTCCCACCGGACATTCACATACCGACCCTCTCTAACCATGGAACGGTAATTACCCTGAAGGCAACAGTAATCATCAATAAAAGAAATTGACCTCAAAACCGATGAACACTATCACATAAGGTAGTTAACATAATAAAACTCGCCGGTTCAGACTTGGTGCATCTTGTGATCGCCTATACTACGTTGCTCGCCCTAACTACCATATACATGGAAGGAGTTCTCCTGATATACATTAGTGAGGAGAAATTCACGGTGGCCTACCAATCCGAGCAACGGGTGGATGAAGATAGGTGGCTCATGGAAGAAAGTGGAAGTATTGTACTGTTTCAACATGCATAAAACAAAAATGTCCTACATGATGCAAGTGCACATGAGAACTGCCCTAATTTCTAAGATTAAGTGGAATGATGCATGCACTAACCATCCGTTTCAAAATGAGATGGATATCTAATTAAGCAACATCATGTACTCCATTATCTCGAAATGTAGGTGATATGACGTTCCTTTCTCCTTCTTATTCTACTTTCTTCTAAATAACTCTTTTTTTTCATTGTGCAGATTTTTCATATTTTTTTTTTTTCAATTTCCAGCCCTTATATCCATAATTGATAAAGAATATTTTATTGGGCTTATTTTCTTCATATTCAGAAATTTACACTATTTAGAAGGTATGGAACAATTTAATTCACCATTGGGAAAAAATTGAGATACATGATATACTTTATGCATGAAAATTATGAATGAAACTACATGGCATGCACCTAAGGGTAATGTGCATGTATCACAATTCTAAATATTTGTTTTTTCACTATATATATGCAGAACACATAGGCCAAAGCAATGCATGCCCTATCTACATGCTATGCAATCAAAAAGAGTTAAAACTGTACTCTACTTCCAATTCTTGGGTGGATTATGGAAACAATGAGGTGTAAACATCATAAGACTAGATGACTGAACCTTAGAAAGATATTATGTGTCCCTCCTCACTGACCTGTGTAGTAGTTTAAAGGTTTCTCTCTCTTACATCCAATTAGAGTCTCATTACCATTTGGTCAGTTTAGGCTCAAACAACCATTTCCGTCCACTTTCATGAATCATTGGGAGTACGGTTGTGAAATTTTGTTTTAGAGTTGACAAAACCAATCATTTTCATAGGATATGTGCCCAAGGTTAAACAAGACAAGCTTCCCAAACACACGAAAAATTCTTTTAAATTTCCCTTGATTTTCCCATGCACAAAATGAGATGACACAACTTTATGACATCCACAATTACACTAGATAGCATGTGGATCCTACAAAAACTAAAATTGCAAGAAACAAATAACAAGAACAAATAATAAAGCTGAAAACTAAAAACACTAAAAGATAAAGCTGTTCCAACTACCCCCCTAAGCTTGAATTTGACTATGGCCTCATAGTAAAAAACAAACTTAAAGATTGGAACAGTGATACCGGATCAATCTTGTGGTGGTGGAGGCGGGTAGTACGGAGCTGTAGGGTCCCAAGAAGGATACTCCCCCTGGAATCTTGGATCAAACTGGGCCCTGGGTGGAGGTTGTGGGTAACCCCCAAAATAATTTTGGCTCCAATAATGGTCGTAGAAGGGCTCTTGCTGCATCTCCATCCGTTGCAACCGATTATGTATCTGTTGTTGGTTGTCGAGGAGAAGACGTTCATTCTCGAACATCACCCTTTGGTTGTCCAGTATCCGGTTCGTAGTGTCTTGAATACCGGTATACATCCCCATTTGCTGCTGCTGCTGCTGTATATCGTGCATCATAGTGTACATGCCCTGCATGGAATAGACATCCTCGCTTGGCTGTGAGGGCGGTGGTGGTGGCGGGGTAGGCTGTGATGAGGATGATGCACCCGGATGCATCCGAGGACGCTTCCGTGGTGCCACTCGTGCTCGAAGAGGTGTAAAGACCTCCTCTTCCTCCTCAGCCTCGTCATCATTTCCGTCATCGCCGCCTTCTTCATCGTAGTCCGCGATGGCTATGATTGGCCACCGGAAATGTTGTGCACCTTCAATGTTGAAAATGGGATCGGGGAGAGAACATTCTTGATATGCTTGATTTACGTGGCAATGTGCAAACGCCACGCCATCTTGGAGAAGTAGCAAATTGGACCTGTGTAGATGCTGCAAGTTGACCTTGCTTTTTGTAGAGAGAGGAGTCAGCTGCTGCAGATTTAAGCCCAAGTAAATGGCCAGCCTAGTGATAAGCCTGCCAAAATGAATCGGGGCTTTTCTTGTGCTCCTCTTCACTGCCAAAACTTGTTGTAGAAAGAAGGCGCCCCAGTTGCATTCTCGCCGTTGCAGGAGTTGATATAGAAAGAAAAGGTCTGACTCCTGGAACTTGCTAAGGGCCAGATCGCCCCGCGCAAACAAGGTGGAGCTCAACATCCGGTGCAAGACCCGGACAAATGGGTGCTCGAAGTCGGCTACCGCGGCGTTGTGGTAGCTCACCGACTTCCCTTGTGGCACCGTCACCAACTCGGAGAAGATAGCGTCGTAGTTGGTGCGGTTATCCGGCCGCCTGTAGTCGTACCGCGAGTGATTCTAGTTGAAGATGTCGTTGAACTGCTCGAGGGTGATGGTGTAGTCACGGTTGTAGAGCCGAAAAGATACCCTGCCCTTTTCCCACTCGCGGTCGCTTGCTGATATCTCATTGGGCACAACACAGACGTCTAGCGACGCCATAAATTCCGCCACCAGCTCTTTGTACGTCGGCCACTCACCGAAGAATGGCTGTCCGTCTTCATGTTACTCAAGCTCATCATGTCCACGACCCGTTTGGTGGGCTTGCCCTTTCAGTACGTAATCCAGATTTGCCTTGAAGCCAAGATCATTGATCATCTCCGGATCCACGTACTGGGTGGGCTCGATCTTGCGCTTCAGGATTTCTTCGTAAACCTTCTTCACATCCGTGGATGGGTGGACAAGTCGAGGACGTGCGACCGATGATGGCAGTGGTGGCACGAACTTGGGGATGTCAATCATATGAGCGTGCAAGGAAGAAGCTCCGGTTGTATGCACCATTTTTGCGACGAGAAAAGGATTAGAAGAAGAGCTCGGTGAAGATGGAGAATTGAATCTCCATAGGGTGAAGATCGTCGCTCGATGCTACTGTTATTCGCCTTTGATGGCTCGGGGGAGTGCTCGGTGCAAAGGAGGAAGATCGCTCTGAAGGTGTGACGTCAAATGACGTGATCAATCTCCTTATATAGACTTGGCCGACGTCACTATTTGCCCATCGATACCATCGACGCGAGTCGATGGTATCGACACCTGTCGATGCTATCCGCCCCCCTCGCGAGTATCGATGGTTGTCGATGGCTGGATCTTGAAACCCGGATCGCTGATGTGTCGATACCATCGACGAGGGTCGATGGTATCGATGCTTCACCCAGATCGACTGTCTTGAAGCTGCGATCGCCATTGATTCATTCACGCGGATCAGTGACGTGGATGGTCGATACCATCAACGTGAGTCGATAGTATTGACTATCCTGATTAGGGTTAATCCTCGCGAGACCGTCCGCCGCCTTTTTCACTTGAAAGTGTCGATACCATTGACACGCCCGTCGATGGTATCGACTTCACTGAGTCGATTTCGTCTATAAATCTTAAGAGATCTCGATGGTATCGACTGGCATGTCGATACCATCAACTTTTATTTGTCGATCTGCCTGTAGTTCTGTCGATACCATCTACGAGGCCGTCAATGGTATTGACGCAGTGCGAAATCTGCAATCGTCAACCTATTCCTTGGTCGATACCATCG
Organism: Alisma plantago-aquatica; assembly: GCA_963693085.1. Taxonomy (NCBI): domain Eukaryota; kingdom Viridiplantae; phylum Streptophyta; class Magnoliopsida; order Alismatales; family Alismataceae; genus Alisma; species Alisma plantago-aquatica. Next base: position 1,402,291,807 of record OY856409.1, on the reverse strand, counting down.
ACCAGTGTGTTGATGGTATCGACTCTGCCTCAGCCTGCACATCTAACAAAACAATCACGGTATCTTTTTTACATGAAAAACTAATTAAAATCAAATTAAACTATGAATGTAAATGAACTAAACTAAGGTACCAATGGTTGGGTTGCCTCCCAACAAGCGCCCTTATTTAACGTCTTAGGCTAGACGACATGAAGCTCATTTTCTTTTCATTTTGGGGAATGTGCTTAGAGGATCTTGCGGTAGTTTGAATTCAACTCGATCTCCTCCAATTCCCAAGGATAGTGTACCTCTCCCTAAGGTAATAACGACATCCGCCGTCGCTTGAAACGGTCTTCCTAGTAACAATTCATAGCTTTAGAGCTGTGGCATATCCATGACAACAAAATCCACCAGGAATATGAATCTATCCAATTTGACAAGAACATCCTCGCACACTCCATATGGTCTCACTATAGACCCATCCGCCAATTCAATTGTCGCGACCGACTTTTTGATCTCCTTTAACCCAAGTTTATGAAATGTCGCCAGAGGCATAAGATTGATGTTGGTGCCTGAATCACATTGCGCTTTAGGAAAATGTCGATTACCTATCGAGCATGGAATGTAGAAGCCTCCTGGGTCTTTTCTCTTCTGTGGGGAACTCCCGTGAATAATGGAGCTCATCATCACATTCATCCGACAAATATCATCATCTTTTATCCGCCTCTTCTTATTGATGATTTCTTTGATAAATCTCCCATAGGCGGGAATCTTCTCTATCATCTCTACTAATGGAATATTGATGTGGAGTTTTTTGAACATTTCCAAGAATTTCTTATAGTGTCAGTGCTCTTTCTTTGGCTTCGGATTGTCCCGACTTGACACATCCACTGCATTGACACACCTGTGAGGTGGCACATATGAGCTTTTCGGGGCCAGCTCCCCTAAGCTTGCGTCAATTACTCCCTCTGGCGTGGGCTTTGGCGAGACATCATCTACATTCATTAATTTCTGTGGTTCCTCTCTCGCAGTAGACGTATCCGCACGTTCACAGACAACCTTCAACTGTTCTTTTTGCCTAGGTGGAGATGTAACATTCAAAACTTGCTGTGATTTCCTGAAGAAAGTGCTTCTGCCTGATAATCCATAGTAAGTGAGAGGATACGGTATTGCCGGTGTCGCCTCCGTATCAAACCTCATTTTGCTTTGACCTTTTGCTTATGGCACCTGAGATTCCTCCTCATTGCTTACCACAGACATATACTTGACCTGATGATGTGCTTGGGCCACATTTGCATTCTCGGCCGATTTCTGCTGATTGGCGTGCTTAATGGCCGCCACTTCACTTGAAATCTGTGCCACTGTGGTTTCTAATGCCCACATTTGTGCTCCATGGCTTTGTAGCGTCTGCCCAAATTTGGTTAGAATATCACCTTGAGATTGCAATTGTTTACCAAACATAGCCATCATCTCCTGATTCTGCTGCACCATTTGACTCAGTAATTCGGTGTTCTTATCTTCAGCTCTAGGCTGTGGCTTCGCCTCCGGATCCTGTAGAAAATTGTTAGGATCCTTCCAGGAGAACTTTTTGTCCTTCCTCCACGCATAATCGTTGTTTCTATAGCCCTGTTGTTGCATGAATTTGACTTGGGCTTCATCATCCTCAGATGCATCTTCCTTAGATAGCAACTTCTTGGCTAGAAGATCTAACTTGTCGTTCAGCTCTTTAATTACTTTGGATTCACCTGCAACTCTGACCTGCTCCACAACACCTCTGTCACCCCATGACTATTTCCTAGCCAAGTTCTTTAATATCTCCCAACATCTGGTATCCGTATTATTCAGAAAGAATCCTGACCCAGCTGAATCAAGGTTGCTCCTATCGTGATCGGAGAGAGCAAAATAGAAGATTTTCACCTGTGTTTCCTTATCCAGTCCATGATGCGGGCACTTCCTCAGCATAACCTGAAATCTCTCCCAGGTCTCCGAATATGTCTCACCGGCCTGCTGAATGAAATTGTGAATCTTCCTGATCATGTCGTTAGTCTTCTTAGGAGGGAAGAACCTCTCAAAGAAGACCTCCACCATATGGTCCCAGGACTCCACAAATTCGTCATCTAGGTTGTGTAGCCATTCTCGCGCAATTCCCGCTAGTGAACTCGGGAAGAGCTTCAAGTAGAGCGCAGTCTGCGGAAATCTGTCAAATTTTACCATATCGCAGTTCTCCATGAATTGACTCAGGTGCGCGACGGGATCCTCATTTTTCAAACCATGGAAAGCGTTAGACTTCACCAAATTAATTAGAGCCAGATCAATCTTATACGTCGGTATGTTGATTGCTTGCTTCTTTATCAGCCCTTTAGAAGCAGATGCGGAAGAAGCTTTGATCTTCGCCCAAATCGTTGGTTCGTCAGCCATCTCTTCGTGTTCGGATTCAGAAAGTAATTCCTCTTGATGGTCTTGATTATGGTCACCTTCGTCTCCCGATCCCGCCAGTGGAACCTCCGGTATGTGTCGCGCGTAGTTGGAACTACGCGTCTGCACCATGCACATTACCTGAAAATAGAAAAATTGAGTTCAGTGCAGTGCTTAGATGAATATAAAAAAATATCAACAATTTAAAAATATTTGAAGTTGTTTCAAACTTAAAAAAAATGTGGCCTAGAATGGCCGCTCGTAGTACTAAAAGTGCCAACAATTTGCCTTATCCCCAACAACGGCACCAAAAACTTGACGCAATTTTACTATGCGCTAAAACGCAAGTGAACGCGTCGAGTAGTACAGGCCTTTGTGAGGCCCGAGTCGAACACAGGGATACTCGGAATTGTTGGAGTCTCCTACTAACTATTTGCGATCAGCTAAGCCGAATAACAAATTTAGGGTTGTTGTTAAAAATAAAAGAAAACAAAAACAAAATAAAATAAACGATCGATTAAATGTTAAATTAATCAATTCAAAAGGGTATCTTTAGGATTGCGGTTTCACCGCGGGTTTTCATTGTATTCAATTTTATATAATACCTCAATCTTATCTCTCTATCCGGGTAGTGGCCTGAAAACAGAATTACCCACTGTCGTGGTGCAATTCACTACCTAGGTTTAGGTCGGTTCCACCGTCGTAGTGACCTATACCCTAAACTAGGTGCATTATGAACGATCTCTCAGTATCCACCATTAATTTTACACCACCTTGGTCAAGGGATTTATCGATTAATGTAGATTTTGTCTCTTTTCAGCCGTTAATCCTTCTTTAAAAGTGATTAAGGGCATAAGGTTATTATTATGGTGATCAAGCATAACAATATATTGAGAAAACAAAACTATACCACAGATTTAAGAGATAAAATGTGATTTACTATTATAAAACTGTCATACAATGAATTCCCAGGCTACTCCCGGTCCTAAAGACGAAGGGGATTAGCCCCGCATGTTCATCTCACACAAGTACATGGTAGAAATAGGGGAAAACATGTGAAACACGTGGAATGAAAGGGAAAAACCCCTGAACGGAGAAGAACCGGTTGATCCTTTGCGTAGAACACGTGCTCTCCCACCTTTCGGTGGTGAAATCCATCTTCTGCGGCGTCCGAATCAACTGGTATGAGCTCCTAGCCTCCGTTCTCCTCTCAACCTGCTCCTTGATACTTGTGCAATGGCTAATCAGATCATCCTCCCGTCTGGGCAGCCGTCATTAGGTATATCTCAGTCATTAGGTCCCTAATTAACTGTAGCCGTCCGATTGAGATCATTAGAAAGCCAACTCATATCCTACGGTGTTGATACCATTGACGCGAGTCGATGGTATCGACCCGCTACAGTATCGGCATCCCTTCTTTCTTTTCGTCCGAGTGCCTGATGCAGTCTCGATACCATCGACTTGGGTCGATGGTATCGACGTCCTGTAGGCGTCAGTTTTGTCATTTTGCGTCGCTGTAGCCTCCATGCGTCGATGGTATCGACTTGGTGTCCATAATATCGACCGCTTATTCGCCAGCAACCTGAAGGTATCTCGATACCATCGACATCCACGTCGATGGTATCGACGCTTTGCTGCTCCTTTCGACTGGTAACCTGTACCCATGTCGATGGTATCGACTTCAGTCGATGGTATCGACGGAAGCAAATACTCGTTTGTCCTGAAATTCAAACATGGAACCAAATAAATTCACACAAATAATAATATTTTGACAATTAATGCTCAAAACGATGTAATAAGGGAGATTTGACATAAAATGATAGCAAAGACCAAAATAGATGAATTATGCGATATTAACCATGAAAATGACTAATTAAAGCATAAAACACCTATGAAATAGGTCTACAAATGCGACTCAAAATCATCGCATCAAACCTCAAATCTAATTGTAGGAGAAGATACATGCATGTGGAAAGATAGGGTGCTTGTTAGGGATCCAATATTTGGACCTAAGAGAAACTCCTAAGATAGCCACATAGAATCCATTTTCTCATAGAACTTAGGTGTTTTGAAGCATACATCACAAGAAATTCATGATTTCAAGCACAAACCACAAGAAGAAATATGGGAAATAAGATAGAAGTAGAATGCAATCATCATAGAATAGAAATATGTTCATTACAAGTTATTTCCTCCCAACATGGTATTAAAGTAACATTCATCCCAAACAACCCACCAAGGGGGCTTGGCTACTCATGATAAAACAAAATAATAAAAGAGAAAGGAGAAAGAAGAAAATGTCCATGGAAATTCGTGGAAGCTCCTCCTTCTTCACCTCGTAGTTGATGTAGCTTGAGAACCTCCCTCCTAAGTAGGAAAATGGCATGGAAAGGTAAGGTTTGGTGGTTAAAACCCTAGAAAACAAGGGTTTTGAGGTGGAGGAAGGTGGAAATGTGGTGGAGGTAGATGGGAGTAGGTGGGAGCTCCTTCATTGCTAAGGTGAGTGGAAATTAATGCCAGTGGAGTGTAACCTTGGCTAGGAAGTAGCTAACCTCATGCTACAACAACCACCCTTGTGTATAGGTGGTAGGAAAGCACTAGGTTAAGTAGGGGCATTTTGAGTAGAATAGGGCAGTAATTGTTAGGGTTTTTGTGAGAGCATGGACGTGCTGGGCAACACAACCATGGTGGGTAAGTTGTAGCATGACCGTGCTGACAGGGAACATCCATGCTGGGTGGAGGTGAAAATGTCTGTCGAAAAATGGGAAAGTGGAGGATGTCAGCATGGCTATATAGGGCAACACGGCCGTGGTGGAGGCTAGTAGCACAATCATGTTGGGTAGAATGGCCGTGGTGGGTGATATGTGGTGGCATGCCCGTTCTTGAAAACACGACCTTGGTAGATGGTGGAGGCATGACCGTGGTGAAGGATTTCTATAGCTTCTTAAAAATAAAGTTAGTTCTTATGATTTCTTCATTTGCAGCATGGCCATTCCGTGTCACCACGATTGTGCTGGGGGTTTTGCTTGCACTTTTATCTTCAAACTTTGATCTTCATGGACACCTTTGTTTTAGCTTGACCCTTGGCCACTGGGGGTAGGTTGGGGGGCTCTTTGACCTTCTTTTAACCCCTCCAAGGGTGGAGGAACCCTAGGAACATTCTTCTTCACTCCCGTCCATCCAAGACATGGTCCAAGTACCTAAAAAAATGCAAATAATGTCCATAAGTGCATTTAATATAAAACCATTTATTAGGGGAAATAACATGCAATCTAAGATGTAAAAATGTGATTGAAATGCAAGAAAGCATAAGATGAAATCCCAAAATAAGGCTGCATCACCAACCCAACTAAAAACATACTTGTCCTCAAGTATGCTCCAACTTAATCTCTATTACAATTCATCCAAGAAAACATGAGAAAAAAAATCATGATGATGTTATTTGGCTATTATGAGTTCACATATGGAATTAGGCATGAAATCTGCTACTCTCTATTCATTTATCATTTTCAACTGTGAGTCAAGAAGAAAGCACTAAACATTCAAATATGGGACACCAAACACACATGCAAGTGATACAATTTTAATAAGGCTCCAGGTAAGATGTATCATGCATGGTATACATTCAAATGGTTAAGATTTTTGTTTCACTTGCTAAGACTAAATTTTACATTTCATTTCATTCCTCATGACGCACTCGGCTCATGTGAGGATATGAGTGCTAGAGTTGATTTACCCCAACCCTGGTGGGCATAAAAAGATAAGAAATGGTTATGGGAAAGGTGTGGAGTGATATTACTTAGAAGAACTCATCTTTTTCCTTTTCTTTTCTTGAGAGGCTATTACATAGAGCCATCCCTTATTTCTTTTTATTTTTCTCTTCCCCATGTGTAAGCAACATATTGGTGACAAGAGAAGTGGAGAGAGGGTCGATGAAAAGGACATAGATATACCTATAGTGGAAGACTTCCCAGATGAGCTACATGGCAAAGATCTATGGTTTGCAAAAGTTATAAACTACTTGCAATGTGGCGAGATTCTAGAGGATTGGGGATATTAGGAGAAGAAGAAATTCTTCCACTCTTTGAGGTATTACATTTGGGATGATCCCATTGTAGGGATGGTATTTTGAGGAAATGTGTGGCAGATTGTGAGTTTGAGAGTACTTTGGCACATTGTTATTCGTTACCTATTGGGGGTTAACATGCTGGTTCTAGGATAGTGTCTAAGGTCTTAGATGTGGTTTTTATTGGGCAACACCTTTTAAGGAAGAATATAATTTTGTTCTTCATTGTGATGGTTGTCAACACGTAGGTAATATTTTGAAAAAACACAAAATGCCCTTGAATATTTTTCAAGAGATTGAGGTGTTTGATTTGTGGGGGATTGATTTTATGGGCCCGTTTGTATATTCAAATTTATACATATTTCTTGCTACTGACTATGTGTCTAAGTGGGTGGAAGCAATTTCAACCGCACCAATGAGGCCCAAGTTGTATGAAAGTTTGTGAAGGAACACATCTTTTGTAGGTTTGGCGTGCCCGGATTGATAATTAGTGATGGTGAATCTCATATCACCAATAAGCAATTTGGCTCACTTTTCAGAAAACATGGAGTAAAACATAGGGTAGGTGCTCCATATCATCCCCCAAACCCAAAGACAAGTTGAAGTGTGTAATAGAGGGATCAAGAAAATCTTAGAAAAGATTGTCTCAACTAATAGGAAAAAATTTAGCACGTTGCTTGATGATGCTTTATGGGCATATAGGACAGCCTATAAGACACCTATAGGAACCACTCCTTTTAGGTTCATCTATTGGAGAGCTTGTCACTTAGCTGTGGAGTTAGAGCACAAAGCAAAAAGGGCATTAAGGAAATTGAACTACAATTTGGATGTTGTAGGGAGAAAAAACATGTTAGAATTGAATGAGCTAGATGAGATAACGTTTAATGCCTATGAAATCTCAAGGATCTATAAGGAAAGAATGAAGTGAATCCATGATTGTGAAATCCTACTTAGAGTTTTCACTCCTGAACAGAAGGTTCTATCCAATTCTAGGTTGAAATTACATACCATTAAGTTGAGGTCTAGATGGAGTGGACCTTTTGATGTAGTTAAGGTTTTTCTCCATGGGGCAGTACAAATAAGCAAGGGGGTTGAACCATTGCTTGTCAATGGCCAATGGCTTAAACACTACTTTCGGGGGTATGTGGTGAGGAAAGAAGATGATTTGAAGCTAAATGAGTGTTCACTAATGGTTTAATTAGGATTGGCAAGCCTATGATGTAAAAGAAGGGTGCATGTTGGGAGGCAACCCAACCATCATTTTTGTTTTTTACATTCAAGTTTGTAGTTTCATAGCTTCAATTTTTGTTTTATGAGTTTTTATGTAAAAAATGTATCATGATGAATTTCATGTGGTGTGTAGGATGAGTATCAGTCGGTACTACCGACCCTAATGTCGGTACTACCAATGAGGTCACAGGGAAAAGGATCAAGTTGCACATAACAACTTGATACTACTGACAACCAAGTCAGTACTACTAACGTCATCACAGGGAAGCCAAATAAAAAATCTAAGAAAATTGGTACTACCAACCCCACATTTGGTAGCAGTGACATTTTGTAGAGAAGGAGCCAAGTGGATGGATAAAGACTCAGTACTACTGATGAACATGCAAGCTCCAGCTTCAAAACACTGAGATCCCACTCAGAAGCATCAAAAAATTTGAACAACTTAGTACTATCGACACAAAGTCGGTAGTATCGACGGTAGCGGACATAGAATTTACATGACCACCATTGAAGATCGAGAATGTTCACATCTAGCGGTCTGTATTACAGATCTGTGGCACAAGTAGGTACTACCGACCAATGGTAATCTACATCAACCAACACCAATGCATGAGGATCGTCGATGGTAATGAGTCACACGTATTATGGATGAAAAGTCAGTACTACTGACTCGACGTCGGTGCTACCAATGTGCAGACAGTAGGCTGGTTGGGTGCTATATAAGGATGGGTTGTGATTAGTTTTTCTTCACACCTTCTTCATATCTTCTCTGATCAAGTTCAAGAAAGCATCCTCGGGCATTCAATTTCTACTCCGAGCATCTTTTCTCTCCATCCCTTTCTTGTACCATCATTATGGTGTCTAAGAGAAATGTTTCTTCATTGATAGGAAGACTAAGATAATCTTAAATCCAAGTCACATCTCCCACCCCAACACCTATGTGAAGAAGACTTGATGAGGAGGGATATGGTAGAGACATGGTATGGAGAATGTGCCTTCCTCACCTCTTTGGGTTTCACTGAGAATATGCGCCAAGTCTGCAACCAACAAGGGCTAGTGGGTGACCATCAGTTCTTTGGTGACTGGCTCACTTTCCCAGATCTCATCTGTGAGTTCCTAGCCTCATTGGAGATCTACATCGTACATGAGCATGGGGATGGATGGATGGAGGGACACATCAATTTTCACCTTTTCAACATTGATTTTCATCTGACATTACGATAGTTTAATGCCATGTATTGGTGGCCAATGGGTGAAGAGAGCTTCCTCCCCAAATTTTTTTATTTCAAGGCTGCATGGGAGATGATAGTGGTGGTGCCAAAAGGATTCCATATTAGCTAGCACACAAATGTTATCACCGACATTGAACATCCTTTTGCTCGCATCCTACATCGTCTCCTCACAAACACCATCTTATCCATGTCCAATCAAGGGTAGGAGAAGACTCAACTAGTTGACCTCTACTTCCTTTACAAATTGTTGGAATTAGAAGGAAGGAATTTGAACTTTGGTTCTTTCTTCCTTAATCATATGACATGCGTGAAGTGACTGGTGCAAAGGGATCCTCCTATCCATTTGGGAGGAGGAATTTGAATGTTGTTTCCAAGATGGATGTAAATCACTTTAAAAGAGGAAGCCTCGTCAACATATACCAGGGTATTGTGTCTGCATGTTGTACACCAAGTGGCCAATACAAGGAGAGGGAGCTCCCCAATTTGGTCTTCAACTTGCAAGGACTACATCTAATGAGGTGGCCCATAGATAGCTCTTTAGAGGAAGTAGAAGAAGATGCAGACGAGGAAGAATAGAAGCACAAGGAAGAAGAAGGAATGGAGGTGGAACCTACCATCACCATCATGAGGAGACAGGTCCCACGCAAGCGTCTAAGACCATATGCAACCTCCAGTTCTTTTGCTCCACCACCATCACAAGGAGATGATCCATATTCCATGAAGGGAATGTATGAAATGCTATAATAAAAACAATAAGGGAAGAAATAGCAGACGACAATGTTGGTGAGCATCCACGATGTCCAAGGAAAAATCAACCACAACAATAGACAATTTTTTAGAATGAGCAAATTCTCTTGGCCAATCAAGAGAACATGCACACACGCCTACATCAGATGGAGAGTTACCACCAGCCTTTCTTTGATAATTACTGGAGCCAAAGCTACTTTAGTGGTTATCTACGACCTCCACCAATGCCACAGTAGCCGCCGAATTTTGAGGGGGCATTCTGTCCCTTTGTATCTTAATTATGTGATTCCATCCATTTTCCAATCATTTTGACGCACCATTTTAAGATGATCAAGTAGTCTAAATTATTTTGTCTTGTTTGCATTGTGTGGACTAACAGGTTACATAATAGTTAGTTTCTCTTTTGATTGCATTAGTTACAAAATGAAAAAAAATATGCATAAACTTTCTTGTGCATATCAATTTAATTGCATAACAATTACATGTAGATTGCATGCATTTCATATCATTCATTTCTATATCACATGGATATATTATTTTCTTCTAAAATAAGAGTGCAAGGATACACATCCATACCCTTAGAAAAAAAATGAATGATGTATATTATTGAAGCCTAAGCATAATTTCCATCATGCTAAAATAGTGGGCTAATGAGAAAAAAAGAAAAAAAGAGAAGAAAAAGTTTATTAATATTTTGAAATAAAGAGGGAGAAAGGATGACCTAAACTCTTTACAAAGTGATGGAAACATTCACAAGATGCATTCTTTTATGTACTTCATACTCGTTAGTTTGATGAGATCTTTAACTCATGCATTATTCCACCCATAATATTAGGCATTAGGATTCATGCATTTCTCATTTTCTTCACCATATAGGTTCATCATGTTTTATTTGTGCATAAATAATTCAGATGCTAATTGTGAATCTTCATAACCAACTAATGCTTCCATCCATTGCTCTTATTAGTAGACCACTTAAATAACTATTCTCCTCGTTCATTCTTACCAGCAGAATTGCTTCCAAGTAGTAGGTAGTTAGGAAAAGAGCAATGTAGAATAGGGAATCACATGATGCACTAAGTGAATGTTGGATTCATTATGTTATTAACTTCCTCTATTGATATTGTTCACTGATCTAAGGGTGGATAGCTTTTATTTATATGTTTGGTCTCTTTAGAGCAGTTGATTGTTCATTGGTCAATGAAAACCGACTTGGGACCGCCACGTGGGGGTGGTTAAAAAATGAAATTCATAGTGTATGTCCTTTTGTTTACTTATATCAAACAAATCTAAGGGTGTGTTTCTAAAGGATGAGAAACATTTAATCTTAGGGGAGTTTGATGCACTGCATAGTTTTCTTTTCTACAAGCTATTTATTATTTATTTTGAGCACTTATTGCTCATTTTCATATTCATTTGTGCATGATTTACTATCATTAGCATGTGATACTTAATTGCATAAAATAAATGTAACTTTTATATTTCCAAATGATTTAATAGAGCTTATGTTTAGTTTTTGTGGATTTTAGGTAAATTTACAAGAATCTACACAGCTCGGTACTACCGACTTTGGAGTCGGTGGTACTAACACTTACTCAATTTGGAATAGGTTGAAATCGAGAAGACTAGGTACAAACAGCCCAGAAGTCGATACTACCAAAAACATCATAGGGTTGGACTAAAATTTATCGAGGAAACTCAGTACAGACAGCAGGCCATGCGACCGCAACTATCAAAGGTGTCAGTAGTACCAACAAGGTGGGATTAGGAATATATGAAGATTAAGTGTAGTTTGATGGTAGGAAATTATGTTGACTTTAGAGTTATAAATTGTCCATATTTCGATAATGATTAAATAATTCCATTCATATGTATCTAACATGTCTGTTTAAGATTGCTTTTAGGCTTTAGGTACATGAAAAGGATCAAATTACACAAGCCCTAGCTTGTCCAAGTTCAAGTCAAAAGCAATGCAAATAAGCTTTTTGGGAAATCACTCTAAACCACCTTAGAATAATTTTATAAGCATTTCTATTGATGATATGACATGTAACTAATATGAGAAAAATTTGGGATAGTTAATTCCAATGCTTTATCATTCAAAAATCATTTTGAATTTTTTTTCCAAAGCAACTCTATCGGTTGAGATCTCGATTGACTAGTGATGAATTTTTGGAAATGGATCAATTGGTCCAGTTGTAAACTCATAGAACTCGATAAACCTACTTCTTGGGTTTTAGGGGAGGCAAAGATGGCAGCGGAAACAAAAAAATTTCTCCCCAAACCCAAAACCCAAAGAGATCTCATCAACATCTATACAGTAGGAAAGATGGTTTGTATAGGTGTACCTTGTCCCGAGGCTTGCTCGGTAATGTTACCTCATGGAGAGTGCGGTCTTCACCTCCGATCTTGGACGGTGTTTGTGTAGCTCCATATCGCACTCGGACTGATGACACCTGGTCGCACCCGAAATGACGGATTGACAGCTATCCTCTGAGGGGCAGAAATCTCCTGCCTCTGTAGTAGTCCACACACACCACCGGGAACTCTAGTCATCCTATTCTATAGGACAATGGAAGGATTCACCAACTTCTGTCAGTGTACTAGTCACCGACGTGCTCTCCCACAACCAATTGCTATCCTACAGTTGTCTTTCCTTTACTGTTCCTCCATGGTTGGGTAAAACTTTCTTGGGCTCTCTCAGTTACCACAACTAGAGAGGACAACTTTGCAGAGCAACTGGTGTTCTGAGTTGTGTTTTGAGAAGCCCCCAGTACCCTCTATATATAGTGGGGTTCAGGGTCAGGGTTCTCTGCCTCGGGCAATGTGGGACTAAGGCGGGAGTAGAAGGGTACAAAATTTCCACAAATTGATACACTACGGCAAGTGAACCGGTCGTTTCACAAACAAATCGATTGTTTGGGGACTGAATGGATCGGTTCATCTTATGAACCGGTCATTTGGGGAGCTGAACTGATCGGTTCATTCCTAAACCTGTCGTTTCACTTCCCAGGGCAGTTCCTAATAGACTTTCTTCTTTCCAATTCCAATTAATCCCAAGATTAATACTTGTCCCAATCGAATTATACAAGTGAAATGAAAAACAATTCTCAACAACCTAACATTCAAATTGGCTCGTTTGGGCTAGAGAAACCGATCGATTCAACACTTGAACCAGTCATCTCACTTAACCATGAGCCGATCGGTTCAACATCTTAAACCAGTCGGTTGGCAGTCCAAGTTGTGCAGAAATTGGTCAATGTAGTTCTCAATCAATCTGACACCCAAATCAGTTAGTCCAACACTTGAACTTGGTGATTCTAAGTCAAGTCAATTGATTTAATGTTTAATTGAACTACTAAACAAATTTAGTAAATAATCTAAACAACATTTGTGGATAAACTCCTTTTCTAGGTAATATCCTATGCGTGTGACCCTACAATCCCATTTCACGTTGGCAGTGAAAGTTCATAACTCTTATGACTTCATAAGCAAAGTGCGATGCCTAGTCGCACATCAGTGCTAACCAAGTGAAAAGGAAAGCTGGAGAACAACTTTCAATCCTACAATTCGTGACTGGTGTTACAGTGAGAGTATAATTCCTTTATCATTGATATCCCGATTGAACTCAAGGCATGGAACAATCATCCTTTCAATGTTCATTCACTTCCTTGATCTCAGAGTAGACTGGATGAGATATGTGTGACATCAATATCACATATTGATTCGCACATGAATGCGGATTCCTTTCTCAACTTTACTCATAATGTGGCCATGGACATCAAACTCCCTTAAGAGGGACAAATTCCATATCTATCACTCACCCCTCAAAATACCCATGTGTCAAAGTCACCCAATCATCACCTTTATACCAGTCTATATTTTAGGACTGCATTTGATGATGTCAAAGTGTACCCAACGACATGTGTTGAATGTAGTGATTTCAGGTCAAAGAATCACACTCACCACCATTACCGTGAGAGATGATTGTGACTACCAAGTCATGGTTCCATGTGTCACTCTTACGGTGGGTCTATCTGATACACTTGTTCTCTAACAAGTACCTATGTGCTTGGTTTGATATCACTATATCATGACTAATGAGATTCTTTCATCAACCAACACACAATCTAGTCTTTAGTGTTATTGATGTCCATGGTTATTTCCACAATAACAACTGACTAGGGACAAAATAAGAATGTATACTCTTAACATCCGTATGATCTCATCATTTAGGTCCTTAACCTAAATGCATACACCATTGAGTAAAACAATTATTTAGACATCTATTATGTTACACTATCATCTCAGAAATAGTTAAATCATATAGATTGGAAATTGCCTTTATTATTATTCAAATAATTTACAAAGTATCCCATTACAATCATCATATGACTTGCTCTATGCGCATACATCCCAACAGACTCCCACTTGCACTTAGATCCAATCACCTAGGAACCTCAGTACTTTTGACCTAGCATGACGGTCATGCTTCTACTGAGAAAGGGCCTTCGTCAGTTGATCAGCTATGTTGTCTTCGGTTGGTACTCTGCAAATCTTCACATCTCCTCACTATACAATCTCTCATATGAGATGGAAGCACCGCAGTATGTGCTTGGACCGCTGATGTGATCTGGGCTCCTTAGCTTGAGCAATAGCTCCATTTTTGTCACAATAAAGCTCAATTACATCACAGCTACTAGGAACTATTCCAAGTTTAGAGATGAATTCCTGATCCATACAACCTCCTTTGCCACATGTGAAGCAACAATATACTCATCCTCTGTAGTAGAATTGGCAAGTGTCTCTTGCTTGGAACTCTTTCAGCTCACAACTCTATTGTTTTGGAAAATTCAATCCTGACTGTGATCTGTAATCATCTTTGTCGGTTTGGAAGCTTGCATCAATGTAATACCTTACAACCAGTTCTTCCTCATCACCGTATATAAGAAACTGATCCTTAGTCCTTCACAAGTACTTCAAGATGTTCTTTATGGTTCTCCAGTGAGCATCCCTAAGATCTGACTAGTACCTACTCAGCATACTGAGGGCATATGAGACATCTGGGCATGTGTACAACATAGCATACATGATGGATTCGATGGCTGATGCATATGGGATCCCATTCATACACTCCCTCTCTTCACAAGATTGGGGACACTAAGCTCTAGAGATAGTAACTCCATGTAACATGGGGATGTTGCCGCTCTTTGAGTCCTCCATGCTGAACTGCTTCAACACTTTGTCAATGTACGTACTCTGACTTAGTTCGAGAAGCCTTCTAGATCTATCTCTATAGCTCTTAATTCCTAAAATGTAGGATGCTTCTCCCAATTCCTTCATTGAGAAAGTATTTCCAAGCCAAGTCTTTACCTTCTCTAAGGCTATGACATCATTCCCTATCAATAGTATGTCATCCACATACAATATCAGGAATGTGGTCATGCTCCCACTAACCTTATTGTACACACAAGGTTCATCTTCATTTTGAATAGAGACAAACACTTTGACTTCCTCATCAAATCAAAGATTCCAACTCCTAGATGCTTGCTTCGATCCATAGATTGACGTTTGCAACTTACAAACTTTATTGGCATTCTTTGGATCTACAAAACCTTTAGGTTGTGTCATGTACACATGCTCATAAATATTCCCTTTAAGGAATGCAGTTTTGACATCCATCTTCCAAATCACAAAGTCATAGTAAGCCGCAATGGAAAGCATGATCCTGATGGACTTAATCATGGCAACTGGAGAAAAGGTTTTTTCATAGTCAACACCTTGAAATTGTCAGAAACCCTTCACAACCAATCTACCTTTATAAGTTTGCACATTGCCATCCATGTCAGTCTTCTTCTTGAAGACCCACTTGCACCCTATGGGTTTTACCCCTTCGGGTGGTTCCACCAAAGTCCATACTTTGTTGGAATACATGGATTCCATCTCGGATCTCATGGTCTCAAGCCATTTCTCAGAATTTGATCCCTCCATAGCCTCTAGATAGGTAGTTGGATCATCATCTAAGATCAACTCACTGCCTTCCTGAGTCAAAAGGTATCCAAACCTCTTAGGTTCAAGGTGTGTCCTACTAGATCTACGAGGTCCTTGTGTTTCTTAAGGAGACTGAGATTCCATAACACCTTGTGAATCTCCATGTTCCTCTTGTACATATAGTGGTTCAATGTTTTCTTGTTGGGCTTGTACCTCTTCAAGCTCTATCTTCCTCCCACTATTTCCTTTGGAAATAA
Source organism: Alisma plantago-aquatica (assembly GCA_963693085.1). Taxonomy (NCBI): domain Eukaryota; kingdom Viridiplantae; phylum Streptophyta; class Magnoliopsida; order Alismatales; family Alismataceae; genus Alisma; species Alisma plantago-aquatica. The sequence goes on along the minus strand of OY856409.1, from coordinate 1,402,275,890 downwards.
ATTTCTTCTTTAGGAACACAACATCCCTGGCAACAAACACTTTGTTGTCAGTTGGGTGGTATAAGTAATATCCTTTGGTCTCCTTAGGATATCCAAAATAACATTTATCAGATCTAGGGCCTAGCTTGCCAGGAAACATTTTCTTAACATATGCCTCACATCCCCAAATCTTCATAAAAGACATATTGGGATGCTTCCCAGTCCATATCTCATATGGTGTTTTTGAACCGATTTAGATGGTACGCGGTTAAGTGGAAACACAACGGTTTTAAGAGCATGACCCCAGAAGGAAATCAAAAGATCAGAAAAACTCATCATTGATCACACCATATTAAGTGTGATTCCTTCTTTTAGACACACCATTATGTTGTGGTGTTCCTGGTGGAGTCCATTGTGATACAATACCATAGGCTCGCAGAAGGTCCTCAAACTCCTATCTCAAGTATTCCCTACCTTGATCGGATCAAAGTGCTTTAATACTTTTACCAAGTTGGTTTTGTACTTCATTCATGAAATCCTTGAACCTTTTAAGGGTTTCTGACTTATCTTTCATCAGTTACACATAGCCATACCTACTGAAGTCATCAGTGATAATGGAGTACTGATACCCATTTTTGGCATTTGTTCTAAAAGGGCCACATATATCAGTATGTTTGAGTCCTAATAGATCACTAGCTCTCTCACTTTTACCTAAAAAAGGATTCTTGGTCAAATTGCCCAACAAACAAGATTCACATGTCTCGATTGATTCATAATCAAAAGAGTCCATATAACCATCTTTGTGGAGTTTAGAAATGCACTTCTCATTTATGTGCCCTAGACGACAATGCTAAAGATATATTTTGTTTGAGTCGTTGAGTTTTTGATTTTTTTTGGTGTTCACATTGTATACACTTGTCTCTAGATCTATCAAGTATAGACCATAAGACAACATGGCACTACCATAAAAGATCCCATCTTTAGAAATGGAACACTTTCCATTCTTAATAAGAAATTCAAAACCATCCTTGTCCAAACAAGAAATGAAAATGATATTCCTATTTATGGAAGATACATAATAGCAGTTCTTCAACTCTATTATTATCCCACTAGGTAGAGTTAATTCATAGGTTCCTATGGCTCTGACAGCAACCCTTGCCCCATTGCCAACATGTAGTTCAACCTTGTCTTTCCCTAAAGGCCTACTTCCTTTAAGATCCTTCACATTGGAACAGATGTGAGATCTGCATCTGGTATCAAGTACCCATGATGAAGAAGTGGTAAAGTTAATCTCTATAACGTATACACCATAAGTAGAGATCTCTATCTCATGCTTCTTCTTCCATCTTTCCCTCCATCCTCTCCATGTTTTGAGCGTAGAAGAACTGGACATTGGTTTGGTGAGAGAACCCTTCTCTTCCACACCTTTGTCCTTGGAGTCCGTTCTATTGGTCTCTATCAACAAACTATCCTTCTTATTATCTAGCTTAAGCGTACATAGAGTGGACTCAAAGGTCACCAGTTTATCTGGATTGTGCATAACATTTCTCACAATCCTCAACCAGTTATGGAATTTTTTCTCAATTAATTTTCCCATTTTAAAGGATGATTCTTTTGCCATTCTACAAGAGAAAAATGCATTTGTCAAAAATCCTTTTTGATTTGATTTGAATTTGATGATAGTTAATTAGGCCTTTAATTAATTACTGCTCCCACTATTTTGATTCAAATTGATAGACCTCACCATCAATTCAGAAGATTGCAGCGTACAACCTTCTAGTGGGTCCAAGATCCATATTTCATCCAATCATGAGTCAGCTTTGGATGACCGACCACAATGTAGATTATTTAGGTAGGAAACACTTTCCAATTGCATCCTATGCAACTCTCAGATGGATGCCATGCGTAACTCTTTGCCATGGTCATCCCTGTGACTCTGGAGCTTAGACTCTCTAAGAATCACCAGTTAAGTCTAACCCAAAAGCCGACACGATGAACATGCACCCTGCTTTGGCAGATCCTACATGTCCACCTTCACACTTCCATGAGATAGACAGTGCACCATGCTTTGACGTAACCTACACTTGGTTGATCAAGTTTTTCATGTGTGCCACTATTGGAAGGCATCTAAGACTTAATATTTATTGAGGAATTTAGTTTTATAGGTACAAATACATATCCAATCACCACAATATATAATACATACCATATATACATGCTATATCCCACAAAAAATATGCGAAATGATAAAAGCAATGATTATGGCCATCCTAATGTGATTCCTCGAGCCAAGAGGAATCACGGTCATCTAGGTCCACATCACATGCAACATGTACAAGATGAACTCTGTGCTTTGCCGTTCTAGGTTTGATCAACTCATCTCTATGATTGATCGGCTCACCATCAAGCCGGTTGGTTGGGTGTCACCAACTGATCGACTGGTGCCTCCAACTGATCAGTTCACTGGTCATCGTGCATCTCCTCAGGTCACCACCCACTCATCTCACTCTAGGAACTAGCCGCCTTGGTCCACTAGTTGATTGTCTCATGCCTGAGACGATTGTCTCAATCCTCTAGGTGTCCGATGTTCTTTGACATAATAGGAAATATAAACTAATCCTATTTACATTTTCATTGGGAAACCCCGAGTTACATTTGGGGGGAGCAATGGTAGGAAATAATTCTTGAGTTATCTCGAGTTACATCAGGAATAGGAGATAGGGAATTAGTGTGCAGACTAAGATGCAAGCAACAACAATCAGCCACACACAGAGTTAGGGTTTATGTCCACAATCATGCTACAATCACCATAGAAACCATTTAAGGGTGACGAGTATCGAATGCATTTATATACGATATCATATATGTATATAAAGGGATTTTGTGGATTTATATTGGACATGCATAAATCCAATTAACTATTCGAATCGTATGCAATAAATAAAAGATGAGAAACCAAAAACCGATCATATCGATTATTCTAAAGTATAGAACGTTGACGTGGCTCTGATACCACTATGGGGTTTTAGGGGAGGTAGAGATGGTAGCGAAAACAAAAAAAATTTCCCCAAACCCAGAACCCAAAGAGATCTTGTCAACATTTATACGGTAGGAAGGATGGTTTGTAGAGGCATACCTTGTCTCGAGGTTTGCTCGGTGATGTTACCTCACGGCGAGCGTGGTCTTTACCTCCAGTCTTGGATGGTGTCTGTGCAGCTACTAATCGCACCCGGACTGACAACACCTGGTCGCACCCGGATTGATGGATTGACACCTGTCCTTCAAGCGGTAGAAATATCACGCCTCTATAGTAGTCCCCACGGACCATTGGGAACTCCAGTCATCCTATCCTAAAGGAAATTGGAAGGAGTCGCCCCCTTCTATCGGTGTACTAGTCACCGACGTGCTCTCCCACAACCAGTTGCTATCCTACAGTTGTCTTTCATTTACTGTTCCTCCCTGGATGGGTAAAACTTTCTTGGGCTCTCTCAGTTACCACAACTAGAGAGGACAACTTTGCAGAGCAACTGGTGTTCTGAGTTGTGTTTTGAGAAGCCCCCAGTACCCCTATATATAGGGGGGGGGGTTCACAGTCAAGGTTCTCTACCCTAGGCAATGCGGGAGTAGAAGGGTTTGGAATTTCCAGAAATTGATACACTACGACAAGTGAACTGGTCATTTCATAAACAAACCAATCGTTTCAGGACTGAACCGATTGGTTCATCTCATGAACCGGTCATTTGGGGAGCTGAACCGATTAGTTCATTCATGAACTGATCGTTTCACTTCCCAGGGTAGTTCCCAATTGACTTTCTTCTTTCCATTTCCAATTAATCCTAAGATCAATACTTGTCCCAATTGAATTTTACAAGTAAAACAAAAATATTTTCTCACCAACCTAACTTTCAAATTGGCTCGTTTGGTCGAGCTGAACTGATCAGTTCAAAACATGAACTGGTTGTCTCACTTGACCCTGATCTGATCGGTTCAACATCTTGAACCAGTCGGTTGGTAGTCCAGGTTGTGCAAAAATTGGTCAATGCAGTTCTCAATCAATCTGATACCCAAATCAATTAGTCCAACACTTGAACTTGGTGATTCTAATTCAAGTCATATGATTGAATGTTTAATTGAACTACTAAACACATTTAATAAGTAATCTTAACATCATTTGTGGATAAACTCCTTTTCAAGGTTAAATCTTATGTGTGTGACCCTGCAAGCCCATGTCACGTTGGCAGTAAAAGTTCATAACTCATATATCTTCACAAGCAAAGAGTGGTTCCTAGTCGCACATCAGTGCTACCCAAGTGAAAAGGAAAGTTGGAGAACAACTTTCAATCCTACAATTCGTGACTAGTGTTACAATGAGTGTATAATTACTTTGTCATTGATATCCCGAATGAACTCAAGGCATGGAACAGTCATCCTTTCAATGTTCATTCACTTCCTTGATTTCAGAGTAGACTGGATGAGATATGTGTGACATCAATTTCACATATTGATTCACACATGCATGCACATGCCTTTCTCAACCTTACTCATCAAGTGGACATGGACATCAAACTCCCTCAAGAGGGACAAATCCCATATCTATTACTCACCCCTCAAAAGCCCCATGTGTCAAAGTCACCCAATCATCACCTTTATATCATTCTATATTATAGGACTGCGTTTGATGATGTCAAAGTGTACCCAATGACATGTGTTGAGTGTAGTGATTTTAGGTCAAAGAATCACACTCACCACCATCACTGTGAGAGCTGACTGTGACTACCAAGTCATGGTTCCATGTGTCACTCTCACGGTGAGTTTGTCTGATACACTTGTTCTCTAACAAGTACCTATGTGATTAGTTTGATATCACTATATCATGACTAATGAGATTCTGTCATCAACCAATACATAATCTAGTCTTTAGTGTTATTGATGTCTTTGGTTATTTCCACAATAACAACTGACTAGGGACAAAATAAGAATGTATACTCTTAACATCTGTATGATCTCATCATTTAGGTCCTTAACCTAAAAGCATATGTCATTGAGTAAAACATTTCTTTAGACATCTATTATGTTACACTATCATCTCAGAAATAGTTAAATCATATAGATTGGATATTGCCATTATTATTATTCAAATCATTTACAAAGTATCCCATTACAATCATCATAAGAGTTTCTCTATGGGCATACTTACCAATGCTACTCACTGACCAAAACTAATTTTGACTCATCGATTGAGTTTCCCAGGACAAACTCAACTGATAGTTTAAAAATTGGCTCTGTCTATTAGTGGATTTGTGATACAACGTTCAAACAAAATGTTATTAACTAAGAGGAAGCTATCATTAGCAGCAGAATCACTGAAAATCACTAATAATTAAAACCATTTACAAAGAGATTCATTCTTAGGAAAACTCTTTAAATAAGAACCATAATATTACATTCACATCCTGGTTCACATAGTACATTCTCTATACCATTTCTTCTCGAGGAATATATATATACATCATTTTCTTTAAGAAAAGCTCAAGTAACAAGATCCTCGAGGCATCATGCCAAAATCTCATATCAATTATAAAAACACTATCATAGACTCCTAGGACATGAGAGTACAGAGACGACACATAGGACTCTATTTACACATATACAAGACTTGATAGCCAATATCTCCACCTGAGGATTCACTGTTGCTCTTCCCTTTTTATGAGGTTTCTGTCTCTACCTCGTCCGCGTCCACCTAAAAACGTTGGATCCCACGGGGGTGAGACAATTATAAAAATTGCCCCAGCGAGAGATATAACTCTCTGCCGAAACATTATTATTGCAGTTTAATGGAAAGGAACTGAGCAAAAGAGGCTTTTATGTTCAACAACAGATAAATCAATGTTTAACAGATTAGAGCAATAATCTTAGTCAAACAATTCAGTTATAATGTAATTAAGCAGCATGTCATTTATTTCATAAGGAATTGAAAATCATGTCTAATATCTATCCATGTAGGATATGATAAACAGAGTGACATCAACCAATGATTCCCGTATATCAATCTTAAGTAATTATGCTACACGACTGATTACATTTGACAATCAAGCTTATACCCTAAGGAGATGAGATATACCGCTCATACTCCAACCGACCCCGATTACGTAAAGAATCAGTACCACACAAGGTCAATGGGAGAGCCAGATTCCATGACCTCACCTGTCTCGGTTAGTACGAGACTACTTTTAGCAGAGACATCATGTGTCAAACTGCAATTAGCTTGACAGGGTATAATGGCATCTTCTCTATAGAGTTATAGACCGTAGCATATACTCTCTTTAGGGTTATGGCTTGTAGCCAATGCCTGGTATTATATTGAGGAGTCATGGCCCATATCCATACTCTTATCGAGGTATAGTCCGAAACAAATCTCGTACATAGGACATAGCCCGTAGCCATTCCTATGGGGCATAACGATATATTTTCCCAATTACCCCCACATATTTTCCCAATTACCCCGTAGACATTGGGATTTTAGTTCCTTATGTCAATACTGGGAATTCTCATCCCTCCACAATCTTAATACCATAATCATATGAATCTGGGTATTCAAACCCTTAGCTCATCACTGAGCACTGTTACCACTTTTTTAGGTAACTATCACCTTTAGGTCATCTGACCAGGGTAAACATGATAATTACTACACAAACATCTCTTATAGCTCTTAAGGCCCATTAACTCTCTTATTAACTCTTACTAGGTAACAAGGAATATTATGGCGCATAAGGCCCAATAAAAAATTTCAAATAAATAACACATCATAGTTCATACCTACCTATTCTCATCATTTCATGGTACCTGCATGGTCAGAACAGACGATAGAAGTTACATTAATTACGTATCAGCACCATGCAAAACAAATGTATCATCATTTTATCAATGGTATCACCCTTATTCCCACACTAGGGTTAGGGTTTCCCATTTCATGTCAATTGGGAATGCTTATCCCATTACCCAGATTAGGGTTATGGTTTATCACCATATTGCCCAAGATTAGGGTTTCATGCACTTTACATATCCTCACCTTAGAATAGGGTCTCACATCACATCAATACATCAGGGTTTCAAATCACATTACCCTAAATTAGGATTCCATTTAGTATCTCCCTAAATTAGGGTTTACATACAATAGCCCACAATTAGGATTTACTATTCATCCCAATTAGGGTTTCATATTCAATTACCATAATTAGGGTTTACTATTCATCTAAATTAGGGTTTTACATTTCATAACCATAACTTAGAATTACTCATGTCATCACCCTCAATTAGGGTTTCACGATTACCCAAAATTAGGATTTCACTCAAAATTGCCTTGAATTAGGGTTAGGGTTCATTAACCTTCTCGATTAGGGTTTCATGATCTCTTCACTAAGGATCATACCCTAATCACATACTCTACATGATTAACACCCATGTATAAATCCCTTTCTATCATCCTTTCAACTTGATTAGGTTACATCAACCCTTCAATCAAGTACATACAACTATGATTGACATAGTGTACTAAGACATTGCTTTCATAACTTTTTAGGGTTAATTAATCTAAAGGTACTGATCATCTAGGTAATTTAGGGTTTCAAATTTTTTTCCTATCATTGATAATCATCATGATCAACAATTGGATCAATGGATCAACCATCACTTTAAGTTTCCAATTAATTTGATCACCTTGGATCATCCAATCGGTTTTGACCTTTTTCACTCTAAACTATTTTGAAACCTTTGGATTCCAAACGGTCCTGAGACCGTTTGATCCCAAAAGGTTTCAAGACCATTTTGACTCAAATGGTCTTAAGACCGTTTGGGCCAAACCAGCCTCAAAACTGAATGGGTCACTTAGGACATTCATCAATCAAATTGAATATGATTTGCACCATTGAATTGGCCATCGATTAGGCTATTGAAGGATTCATCAATCAACACCATTAGATCTCTAACCATCAACTAAAGTTCAACCATTAATCCTCCAAATGGTCCTGAGACCATTTGATCCCAAACGGTTTCAAGACCGTTTGGACTCAAACGGTTCAAGACCGTTTGGTCCAATTAGCCTTGAAATCGAATGGATCAATTGAGTTTTCTTTCAACAAGTCGATTAGGGTTTCTAATTGGAGGATTGTCCATATATTGAATCAATCAATTGGATCCATTGGATCATCATCCATCATGTACTAGGGTCCTGACCTCAAACGGTCAACCCATCCAAACAGGTTGGGATCCAAACCTCCAAATGGTTTGGTGAAACCGTTTGGACCAAGGTCTTAAAACCGTTTGGACCAAGGTCTTAAAACCGTTTGCAAGAGAAACTTGTTGGAATGTGTGCCTAAGATGATGTCATCATCATCTACCTTCGTTCTTTCAAAGCCTACTACCATTTTCATAGTAATTACATCAATGGATCAAGGAAATTTGAAGTAGAACAAAATGGTCAACAAATAATGGAGAATTGAATGCAATAACAACATTTAAGGGTTTAAGTTATATAACCCGCCTTCAAATCTGAATCCAAGCTTCAAGATCCACGTATCCAATGGTGGATGAAGCTTTGACAACTGCCCAAGGTCTGTTCTCAAGCTTTGGAGTGAAAAGATTGGCTAGGATTGAAGATGGAATCGAGATAAGAAGAAAGCATGCATTGATTTTCGATTTCCACCATGGAATTAAGGTGAAAGGAAGTCAAGAAGCTTACCAACAGGTTGGGGGTCTTCCTCCTGCTGCTCCTAGCTCTCTTGGTCATTTTTGCAAGAAAAGAGAAGAAGTGGATTCAAAAAAGTCTTTGATTTGAGTTGTAAAAGGTGTTTTTATAAGAAAATCAATGAGAGAGAAAATGCCTTATAAAAATATTTTAATTCCAAAATTAGTATTGCCTCTTCCCCCTCAATTCCTTAGATACGAGGCTATCCTTCTTGCCTCTTATTCCTCTCAATTATCCTCAAATTAAAGAAAAGCAAATTCAGCACCTTAACCCTTATAATATTGATATCCATAAGTTAGTGGATATTTCTTTTTCTTTTCTTAATGTGAGTGGGTTCACATAGCCTTTGCAAGGCACAAGGACGTCTAAATATATATAATTTCAAACATTATAGTTTTGGTTCAAGAGCGATCCAATTAATATAATTATTTTTGCATTAAATTGAATTAGGGTTTCAATTATGTTTAAATCTTGATTATTTTAGTATCAAGATTTTCTCTCCTTTAAAGAGGTACAAATGAGATGCCCCTCTCATTTTATTTGCTCCAAATGATCCCAAGAAACATTAGGGACCATTTTGAAGTGGTAATTTACATATTGAACCCTAAGTTTTGGGTAAATTACATATTACACCAAAACAAGGTTTTTAATGCACAAACATTGTTTAATCAACTCTTTCTTGGTACCTAGGCTTTCACTAGCCTTACCTCTACATCATATTCATTCTCATGATGCTTCAACACATGAGGAACATATTATCATGTAACAATTTCAAATTAACCCTCTCAACTTGGGTAAATTGCATATTAGTCCAAACAAACAAAACATTGTTTTCAATGTCATTCAAAAGGGACTAAAATTGAAATAGAAGTTCCTCTTGAGACTTAATTATTTTTCAAGAGATAAGAGCAAGCATATAATCCACTTTATTAAGAAAAACACCTAGGGTTAAAGCATAACCCAGGTCAGGGATGTTACAAGTTATCCACCCCTTACAAGGATTTCATCCCCGAAATCATCAACGAAAACATCAAGAGAAAAGAGAAGGGTACTTCCTCCTCATCTCTTCCTCTAGCTCTCATGTAGCTTCTTCAATGCCACGATGATGCTAGAGAACTTTTACAAGGCAAATGTCTTTCTTTTTCAGCTTCTTGATTCTTCTATCAAGAATCAACACGAGTCCTTCAACATATGATATATCATCATTTAGTTCTACCTCCATATGTTGCAGAACTAACTATGTTTCAGGATGACACTTCCTTAGCATAGAGATATGAAACACTGGGTGCAATCTATGCAACTCAGGTGGTAACTCCATCTTATAGGCTACCTTTCCCATCCTCTCAATGATTGGATAAGGCCCCATAAATCTAGGAGCTAACTTCCCCTTCTTTCCAAATCTCAGGATACCTTTCCAAGGTGAAACCTTGAGGTATACTCTGTCTCCAACTTGGAATTCTAAAGGTCTACGATGCTTATTAGCATAAGATTTCTATCTATCCTGGGCAGCTTTGAACTGTTGTTGTATGACTTTAATCTTCTCAGTTGTCTGATGTACTATCTCAGGACCCAAAAGTTGATACTCTCCCATTTCAAACCAACATAAAGGAGATCTACAACGTCTACCATATAATGCTTCATATGGTTCCATCTCAATACTATGCTGATAGCTATTATTATAAGCAAATTCTATCAAGCTTAGGTGTAGATCCCAACTCTCTACAAACTGAAGGACACATGCCCTAAGAAAGTCCTCCAAGGTTTGTATGGTTCTTTCAGATTGTCCGTATGTCTGTGGGTGAAAGGTTGTACTAAACCTTAATTGCGTACCCAAAGCGTTATGGAGTCGCTCACAAAAATGACTCATGAACTGGGGACCTCTATCAGAAACAATTGTAGCCGGAACCCCGTGTAAATGCACTATCTCATCTATGTATATCTGTGCCAACTTCTCAGCAGTATAGGTTGTTTTGACAGGAAGGAAATGTGTTGTCTTAGTCAACCTATCAACTATCACCCAAATGGAATCATGACTTTTGGCTATTCTAGGCAAACCAACCACAAAGTCCATGGTCACATGATCCCATTTCCACTGTGGTATAGGCAGAGGTTGCATTGTTCCTGCGGGCTTCTGATGTTCAGCTTTAACCTGCTAACACACCAGACACCGCATAACAAACTCAGCTACATCTTTCTTCAATCCAGGCCACCAATACATATCTTTTAAGTTATGATACATCTTGGTGCTTCTTGGATGCATGGCATACATAGAATGAGCTTCTTCCAGAACTAACTTTCTTAAGTTATCAGCATCAGGTACTACCATCCTACCATGGTAACATACTACCTGATCATCTAAATCATGGAAACCATCCCATTTCTCACTACCATACTCTGACCTAATCTGTTGAATCATAGTATCAACTTGATGTGCTTCTTTAATCTACTGTCTCAGAGTAGGTTTTACTTGCATCTCAACTAACAGCCCGGATAACAATGATACCTTAAGTTGTACATTGTCTTGCCTTAAGGAGATAAGCATATCTCTATTAGAGAAAACTAGGGAGTTCAACTGAGCTTTATCTAAGGCTGGTGTTGCTAATTTTCTACTTAGTGCATCATCTACTACATTGGCCTTCCCTGGATGGTAATCAATTGTACAATCGTAGTTCTTGATTAACTCCATCCAACGGTGTTGCCTCATGTTCAGCTCATGCTGTGAGAAGATATACTTTAAGTTCTTATGGTCTATGAAAATCTGGAATGTTTCTCCATAGAGATAATGTCTCCAGATCTTCAAGGCATGGACCACGACAGCTAGTTCTAGATCATGTGTCAGATAATTCTCCTTGTGTTTCTTAAGTTGTCAAGAAGCAAAAGAAATCACTTGTTTATCCTACATCAACACACATCCTAAGCCATTCTTAGATGCATCACAAAAGACTATGTACCCCTTTCCCTACTTAGGTAGCACCAGCAGAGATGCACTTGTTAGCCTTTCTTTCAGCAACTGGAAAGAATGTTGACACTTGTCATTCCAGACAAAAGAAACTTCCTTCCTGGTCAACTTGGTTAGGGGTAAAGCTATATAACTAAAGTTTTTAATGAACCTCCTATAATAGCTTTCCAGTCCTAGGAAACTGTGAATCTCCGTTGGTGTTTTAGGTTGTTCCCATTGTAGGACAGATTCTACCTTCTTAGGATCAACATGAATACCTGAGACAGATATTACATGTCCAAGAAAAGAAACTTCTGGTAGCCAAAACTTACATATACTAAACTTAGCATATAGTTTATGCTTTCTTAGGAAAGTCAAAGACTGACGGAGGTGATGCTCATGCTGTTGAGCATCTCTACTGTATATCAAGATGTCATCTATGAAGACTACTATGCACCGATCAAGAAAAGGTCGTAAGATTCTATTCATGAGCTCCATGAATGCAGTTGGTGCATTAGTTAGTCCAAATGACATAACTACGAACTCATAGTGACCATACCTTGTCCTAAAGGCAGATTTAGGTATGTCACTCTCCTTGATACGCAGCTGGTGGTATCCCAACCTTAGATCTATCTTAGAAAAGGTAGTTGCACCACACAACTAATCAAACAAGTCATCAATCCTTGACATAGGATACTTGTTCTTTATGGTACTTTATTCAACTACCTATAGTCGATGCATAATCGCATAGACCCATCCTTCTTCTTTACAAAGAGGACTGGAGCACCCCATGGTGAAGTACTCGGTCAGATGAAACCCTTCTCAAGCAACTTCTATAGCTATTTCTTGAGCTCTGCCATCTCAGCAGGTGCCATCCTATACGGTGTTTGTGCTATTGGTTGTGTGCCCGGGATTAGATTAATCTCAAAATCGATTTCTCAGGGCGGAGGAACATGGAAGTTCCTCAGGGAATACGTCTTCAAATTACCTGACTACCGGAACTTCAGAAGGATGTGAGCTCTCCATTGTGGTATCTACCACATGCGCCAAGAATGCAAGGCGTCCTTGTCTCATCAACTTCTTAGCTACCATAGCTGACACAAGACAAGTTGGAAGAATCTTTCTATCTCCCTAAAAGATCCATGTGTCACCGTCATCTATGAACACAGCTTGCTTGGAATCACAATCCAAGATAGCCTTATACTTCTCTAAGGTGTCCATCCCAAGGATTATGTCAAACCCGTGCATTTCAAGTGGTATAAGATCCACTTGAATGCAATGTTCAGAAAAAGAAAGATTGTAGGGAGAACACACCTCCCGCAACACTGCAGATCCCAACAAAGGTGTTTCTAACAACAAGCTATCAGCTCTATGACTGACAATCATATTACAGTCATGTATCACTCCTCGAGTGATAAAGGAATGTGTAGCACCCGGATCAATTAAAACATATACGAAGCAGGATAAAGACATATCAGAATAAAATAGTTCCATCTGACCTGTCACAACTCGTGGATTAACCACTACCTCAGGCTGATTCATTGCACAAAATCTTGCCATTGCCTGCTATTGGCCCTGTGCTCTATTATTGGATGTAGAAGATCCTACCTGGGACATTTGTCCACATCATCAGGTACCACTAGAAAATGACTTTCTCTGAGAGCCTTGTTGACTCTGTCTCGGGGGTTGATTCACCACTACATTCCCCGTTGGGCAATCCCTTGCCAGATGTCCTACTAGTCCACATCGATGACAAGTTCTATTTTCTTGATGTGGTCTAGAGGGTCCAGTTACTAATCCTGATGCTATGCTAGGGGCTCTACTTGGAGGAAAAATATGCCCTCTACCCCTATTTGACGTCCACTACGTCTGGGTATTGAACCTCTGTGGTGCTGCCAGTACGGAAAACCTTGGTTTCTTGAAACCCTCAGACCTTTATCCTTGAAACTATGTATGCTCTTTCTTACTCTTGGTCTGACATTTCTCAATCACAGACCTCTCTATCTGTCTTACGGACTCCACAAAGGTGGAAAACCTATCTGTATTCTCTAAAGTAGACACAGGAGTGGTTAATTCAACTTTCAACCCCTTCTCGAAATGTCGTATCCTCTCCTCATCATAAGATGCCATATGCAGACAAAATCACAAAAGTTCCATGAACTTAGCCTCATACTCGCTAATGTTCATTTGTCCCTACCTAATTTGCTCAAACTGAGTAATTTTCTCATCTAGAAAAGTCTTGGGAAAGTATCTACTGATGAATTCTCATCGAAACTCTTCCCATCTGATCTTAACACCTGGCCTCTTGCCCTCTTCTATGGACCACCAATGACCAGCACTCCCTTTAAGGAGGTATACAACATGCCTTACCTTCTCATCCTCAGGGATATTAAGGATGATAAAGGCTTTCTCCAGCTCAGTCAGCCATAAGTCTGCATCAGCTGGATCAGCTGTACCAGCATAATCTATGGCTCCAACCCAGCGATGTCATTCAAAAGTCTTACTGGCTCTGTGTCCTTCATTGTGGGTTGGTACCCCAGGTGTAGGTAGTGGCATCCTATCTATCATATGAGGCATGGATGCCATAAACTGTCTAAACATGGCTTGAAAGGTTGGGTTCTCCATATCTTCTTGATTGAACTGGGGTTGTTTAGGCACTGGTTCCTCCCTATCCTAGTCCCTTGCACCTCCTCCTGGTACAGCAACACTGCTTTCAGTAGTGTGTTCATCATGTGATCCAGACATCTTTAAGTTCTTCTTCTCCTATATGAGCAGAAGACATTTATCAGATAAACTGGAAGACACTAGAACATACTCAACAACCTTAATCCTATGTCTCTGTAGACCCAGTGAACCTAGAGCTCTGATACCACTAATTTGTGATACACCATTCGAACAAAACATTATTAACTAAGCGGAAGCTATCGTTAGCAGCGTAATCATTGAAAATACTAAAAATTAAAACCATTTACAAAGAGATTCATTCTTAGGAAAACTCTTTAAACAAGAACCATAATATTACATTCACATCCTAGTTCACATAGTACATTCTCTGTGCCATTTCTTCTCGAGGAATATATATATACATCATTTGCTTTAACAAAAGCTCAAGTAATAAGATCCTCGAGGCATCATGCCAAAATCTCAGATCAATTATAAAAACACTATCACTGACTCCTAGGACCTGAGAGTACAGAGACGACACATAGGACTCTATTTACACATATACAAGACTTGACAGCCAATATCTCCACCTGAGGATTCACTACTGCTCTTCCCTTTTCATGAGGTTTCTGTCTCTACCTCGTCCGCGTCCACCTAAAAATGTTGGATCCCACAGGGGTGAGTCAATTATAAAAATTGCCCCAGCGAGAGATATAACTCTCTGCCGAAACATTATTATTGCAGTTTAATGGAAAGGAACTAAGCAAAAGAGGCTTTTATGTTCAACAATAGATAAATCAATCTTTCACAGATTAGAGCAATAATCTTAGTCAAACAATTCAGTTATAATCTAATTAAGCAGCATGTCATTTATTTCATAAGGAATTGAAAATCATGTCTAATATCTATCCATGTAGGATATGATAAATAGAGTGACATCAACCAATGATTCCCGTATATCAATCTTAAGTAATTATGCTACATGGATGATTACATTTGACAATCAAGCTTATGCCCTGAGGAGATGAGATATACCGCTCATACTCCAACTGACCCCGATTACGTAAAGCATCGGTACCACACAAGGTCAATGGGAGAGACGGATTCCATGACCTCACCTGTCTCGGTCAGTATGAGACTAATTTTAGCAGAGGCATCATGTGTCAAACTGCAATTATCTTGCCAGGGTATAATGGCATCTTTGCTATAGAGTTATAGCCCGTAGCATGTACTCTCTTCAGGGTTATGGCCCGTAGCCAATGCCCGGTATTATATTGAGGAGTCATGGCCCATAGCCATACTCTTATCGGGGTATAGTCCAAAACCATTCCCATACATAGGACATAGCCTGTAGCCATTCCTATGGGGCATAAGGATATATTTGCCCAATTACCCCCACATATTAAAAAATATGCGTTCCAAGTAAAACTCATTTCACCATTCAGCTAATTCGGACGTTGATGGATCTGTGGTCAGGGCAACTACATTCTATGGTATCATTTGATTAATTAAGTACATTATCATATTCTTTTAGTATTAGTTAAGTTCTAAAACAAGAATTATTACGAAAATTGCTAAAAAGAAACATGTACTATTATCATCAATTACTTCTCAGTTTTTATAAGACATTGGGATTTCAGTTCCTTATGTCAATACTGGGAATTCTCATCCCTCCACAATCTTAATACCATAATCATATGAATCTGGGTATTCAAACCCTTAGCTCATCACTGAGCACTGTTACCACTTTTTTAGGTAACTATCACCTTTAGGTCATCTGTACAGGGTAAACATGATAATTACTACACAAGCATCTCTTATAGCTCTTAAGGCCCATTAACTCTCTTGTTAACTCTTACTAGGTAACAAGGCATATTATGGCGCATAAGTCCCAATAAACAATTTCAAATAAATAACACATCATAGTTCATACCTGCCTATGCTCATCATTTCATGGTACTTGCATGGTCAGAACAAATGATAGAAGTTACATTAATTACATATCAGCACCATGCAAAACAAATGTATCATAATTATTCAATGGTATCACCCTTATTCCCACACTGGGGTTAGGGTTTCCCATTTCATGTCAATTGGGAATGCTTATCCCATTACCCAAATTAGGGTTATGGTTTATCACCATATTGCCCAAGATTAGGGTTTCATTCACTTTACATATCCTCACCTTGGAATAGGGTCTCACATCACATCAATACATTAGGGTTTCATATCACATTACCCTAAATTAGGATTCCACTTAGTATCTCCCTAAATTAGGGTTTACATACAATAACCCACAATTAGGATTTACTATTCATCCCAATTAGGGTTTCATATTCAATTACCATAATTAGGGTTTACTATTCATCTAAATTAGGGTTTTACATTTCATAACCCTAACTTAGGATTACTCATGTCATCACCCTCAGTTAGGGTTTCGCTATTACCCTAAATTAAGATTTCACTCAGAATTTCCCTGAATTAGGGTTAGGGTTTGTCACGCCCCGATCTCACACTAACCACAAACCACGAGATTAGGACGTGACAGGATGGGATTTACACATAAGCCAACCACTCTTCACTTTTTAAAACTTTTTAAAGAGATTAATAGGATAATCTGATTTATGCTGTAAATTGAAACTAAACAAACTGCGGAAACATCTTTATTAACTGACTAGCAATATAAACAGAGTCTACAGCATTCTACACTGTTTGACATAAAATAAAGCGAAACAGTTAATTTACATCTTTGTACACATTCTCTCTCTCACTCACACCTTGTCCCGAAGATCGAGGGGAATGGACTAAGAGACCTCTAACTACTAACTACGAACCTTCTATCGACTAGGCGTAAGGATAAATCGATCCTTCTGATTTCCTGCTGCTGATGATAACCTGAAAATGTTTTGAGTAGAGGTATGAGCCTACTCGCTCAGTGAATAGTATTTCACTTAGCTATCACTAAACAACTCATCAGGTTTATAAATTGAAATTAAACATAAATACAGAACTAAGCAAGGCAGTTCTAAATACATAGCAGATATACAGATATTAATCACATTTCTAAGCATCAACAGATAATTCAGGTAAATAAACAGTTATATAAATTTACTGTGATCCTACATGATTACTTATTCATATTATTATTATGCCCTAAATATATGCAGTGTACTCTGCATATAAAGATCCGCAGCAAGTTCATGCTACGGTCCCACCGTACAAGACTTAGCGACACACCCGGGAAATGCTAAGTCTGACTGCTGTCCTGGTCTGCTACAGGACTCTCAGGCTCACACGGCCTCACTGCACTCTCAAAAGAGTGTACTCTAGACTCCTCCTTGAACCTGAGCACACAGGCGGAGAGTCGGGGTTACCACCGTGACACACGCACGGATTATTGTTGAATAACCCCCATATACTCCAGTGCCACCGTGACACACGCACGGATTATTGTTGAACACTGCCTTTCTGCCCTCGTGCCACCGTGACACACGCACGGATTATTGTTGAACACGAGTCACCGACCATCTAGACACACGCTAGGTAGGTCGTTTCACCCCAAGGTGCAGACCTCACGAGGGGTTCTACGGCGTTAGGGCACCTAAGTCTATTAACTGATTAACAAATAAACATTTAAACAGGAATATCACATTTACTGATTTCGTATCAAATCACAATACACTGTCATTCTAAACCGACAGAGCAATATATTTCAAATCATTGTAATTTCTGATAAATTCTCATACCATGCATTCAAGCAAATTAGAAATGCATAAATAACCCAACTTATTTCAATTTGGCACATACATAGTGAATTTACGCAATTGAACATCTTATTGCACAAATTAAAGAAATTTACTTCACATATGAGAATCATACTCAACAATTATCAATTCTCTAAATTTCTCGAAAAACGTGCACATTAACCCAAATCCTGGTTTGTGCATCACTTAACTCAATTAAGAGTTAATTACCTATCACAACACAATTTAATAACAATACTTGAGAATTTCTGGTAATATTTCAGAGAAATGTGCCATTTCATGTAAATATCAATTTACACATATTAACGTCAAAAGATATATACAATTAGGGTTTTCATGCATATTTTATTTATTCATATCTACTTTGAAATCGTACATCTGATAATTTATCAGAAATCTTCATTGTCTGGGTTCATACCCAAATCATACAATTTTCAGACATGAATTTCTAATTTCAACATTCAAACAAGCAATTTAGGTTCCAATGAACCATATAAATCTACCGATTCAATCCACACTGATCAATTGCTAAATTTAATCATATAACAGCGTCTAGAAGCAATTTATGAAATAAAAAGTCGGGCGACTCAAACGCTGCCCGACGCCTGATAACGCCTGTTATCAGCGTAATTCGCGCACATAACTGGAAATATTCAAACGCCTGAGTTATTTAATGATAAATGAATGAAATCCTACTCACAGTGATTTGGTCTGTCCGGATTCGTCCGGAGATGTGTCCAGGACCTGATTCCGGGCAAAAACTGGTTGCCTTCAACCTTGGATTAAAAATCTTGTTCACGTAAGGTAACTTCACACTTACAGCAAATTGGCGGAGGAAATCTTGGATTCATAGCTAGAAATTGGCTAGGAGCTGCAGCTTCACGAACCTCTGAATCGGAGCTCAAGGTAGCTCCTTAGCTGCTAGGTGCCCCAAGCGGCGCCCTTCTGGCCAAGCTACAGCAGCCGTAACTGCTGCTGTACTTGCCGCTAGCTACAGCTGCTAGGGAGCTGGCTAGGAAATCTAGAGGAGGAAAAGAAAGAAGAGGTACGGAGTAAAGGAGGAAGAAAGGAAGTAGAGAAAGGAGAAAAACCACTAGAATCGGAGAAGAAAAGAAGATTGCCCCTGCGATCGCCTTTGCGGGCCTGCACCTCCTGTGCGCCGCCTTCAACACCTAACAATGAAACGGATAATCAACAGGGAAATAAACGAAAGGTTTATAAAGAAAAGTTTTGGAAATTTTACAATTTCAACCCTGAAATCGGAAAAGATCATAACTTTTGACTCGAAAGTCCAAATCAGGTGATTTCTTTTGCATATTTTCAAGAATGGGGCTCACCACAAAACCAAGGCATGGAAACATGCTAATTATACTGTTTTACTGGTCCAAAATTCTAATTGTGTCCAATTATCACTTTACTCAAATTAATCATCTTAATTATGCACTAATTAATCTTATGTGCTTGATTCAACTAAATCAAGTTAATGATTCACTAACCACATCATAAGCACATAAGTTAGCTCAAATAACTTTAATTAGGCTCAAATTATAAAGCTTACCAATAAGCTTTGGAACAGGTCATAACAATCTCCCTCCCTTATAAGAATTTCGTCCCGAAATTCCTAAAAGAGAAAAGGAAACTTGTTACGCATCTCAGATTCAAGCTCCCACGTAGCTACTTCTAGGTTATGATTCCTCCACAAAACTTTCACTAATGGTATCTCATGATTCTTGAGTTTCTTGATCCTTCGATCAACTATCTGGAATGGTCCCTCAACATAGAACACATCTGATCTGAGCTGTGTAGGTTCTGGGTCAACTATCTTTTCTGTACCAGGATAGCATTTCTTCAACATGGATACATGAAACACATCATGTAGATTTGACAACTCATATGGCAATTCTAACCTATAGGCTACAGTTCCAATCCTCTCAATGATAGGATATGGGCCCATAAACCTAGGAGTCAGTTTGCCTCTCTTACCAAATCTCAACACTCCTTTCCCTGGTGAAACCTTCAAGTACACTTCATCACCAACCTCAAACTCAAGAGGTCTACGTCTTTTCTCAACATAACTCTTCTGCCTGTCCTGTGCAACTTTTAACTGTTTTTTTTTATCACAGTAATCTTTTCAGTGGTCAAATCTACTATCTCGGGTCCAAGAATCTGCTTTTCACCAACCTCTTACCAACATATGGGTGATCTACACTTTCTACCATACAAAGCTTCATACGGGGCCATACTAAGACTGAAATGGTGACTATTGTTGTATGCAAACTCTATAAGGCTTAAGTGTTCTTTCCAACTTCCACTGAAATGCAAGACACATGCTCTCAGCATGTCCTCAAAAGTCTGAATGGTCCTCTCAAATTGACCATCTGTCAGCGGGTGAAAGGTTGTACTGCACCTCAACTTTGTGCCCAAAGCTCGATGCAACTAATTTCACAACCTGGATGTGAACTTAGGATCTCTATCTGATATAATTGAAACCGGAATACCAGGGAACCTAACTATTTCATCCATGTATATCTTAGCCAATTTTGAGACATCAAAGGTTGACTTGACATGAAGAAAGTAAGCAGACCTAATTAGTCTATCCACAATCATTCATATCGAGTCACAACCTCTAGGTGTCATGGGCAACCCTATCACAAAATCCATTGTGATATGTTCCCACTTCCATTCAGGCATAGAAAGAGATTGCAATATACCTATAGGTTTCTGGTGCTCAGTCCTAACCTGTTGACACACACACTGCACCTAGTCACATACTCAGCTACATCCTTTATCATATCAGGTCACCAGTACAACTCCTTGAGATTCCTAAACATCTTAGTGTTGCCTGGATGCATGGCATACATTGATGCATGTGCTTCCTCAAGAATCTTTTCTTTCAAATCATTATCTCGAGGTACATGCAACCTGTCACGCTGATACAACACACCATCATCTGAAAACATGAACTCTGGTCTTTTCCCCATGTCATGTCATGCATGATCTGATGTAACTCACTATCACCCTACTGTAGTTCCTTAATCTAATCATAAAAGATAGGCTTGACTTCCATCTGTGCAATCAAACCACTCTACTTTGTCACCTCTAAGTCTAAGTTTAACTTTCAAATTTCTACTAGCATGTCTCTCTCGAAACATGCAATAGAGAATGCATCAGCTACAAAACTAGACTTCCAGCTTAGGGCATCTGCTACCACATTTACCTTTCCAAGGTGACAATCTATCGTCACATCATAAAGATAGTGACGTTGTGTCATAAGAGCATGAACTACAACAACTAACTTCAGATCATGTATCGGGTAGTACTCCTCATTCTATGCTACTTACTTATTGTTATATTTTAAATTTATATCTTACTTTTTTTTTCTCCAAGTCATTTTAATATTGTTTATCTACCTTTAAACCCTAGATTTTATTAATACTAGCTTACCTTTCATGGAACAAATCTCATGATCTTATTTTATAGGGATGCTAGTACTCAAGGTCAAATCACTATTGATATCCCTTGAACTACTACAACTCTAAACATTCTAGGGTTTCTTCTTTATCAATAACATAGCATTATTGTGATGTGACTATGTTCCCTTAGTTTGAAATTCAAACTTTAGATCTCATAAGTTTTACTAAATTCTTCCTTATCTTATCACTGGAATTTCCTTTCTCTTATTTGTTCTGGACTTTGGTATTTCCATGATATCTCTTCAATTTAATGGAAACTTATAACGTAACATGAGTATCATTTCAAACTGGACAAGCCATATATTCAGGTATTGTAAATATCATGAGATTCAACATAATAAGCATGCATGCAGATTTCAAATTCTTAAATAATCTAATTACATGTCCACTTGTAATTTACTGAGAAATTAATATCAATATGCATGCAGGCAGACTGGAATTCTCAAATAAACAGAATGCATGTCAATTTGGCACTTTATACACTAAAATTGTGCAATTGGACTGTTAAGCATCACACATCTTATACTGAGAATTTTGATATCAAAATACTTGATTCATTGAACACCCTATCCTTAGGGTTTCAATTACCTCATTCACTTATTACATGGCAACACCCTATCCTTAGGGTTTCAGTTACCTCATTCATTTGATTGCAGTTCAAATCACAATATGATATCATTCTAGAACTGTCAGAACAGTGTACTTAAAATAATTGTAAATATTGAGAAATTCTTATATCATGCATTCATTTTCTTAATTACACATATGTTCTTTATTTTAGGAACTAGTCTGTTAGTCTATAGAGACTTAGAATCCAAAGATAGTATGTATGAATGCACTAAACTTTATAATAAAGATATACATGCCATACTCTCAATTATGTCATGTAATCCTCATTCCTTAATCAAGGTCATCTTTTCTAACATTTCTTTTTATCCAACTAAGTTTCTTGTCCTGGTCTTATGATTTTCATAAGACTCTTTATTTCTATGCACTTATTGTATATTCAACTCCTTTCTTCTATTTTCCCTTTGCTTTGAAGTATATAAAAAAAATTATTTTACTCTATTACATGATCCATTCCAAAGTTAATTCTTACTATCTTAGCCACTACACACTTTTCTCCTATCTTTTTCATATTCTCATATTTAGAGTTCATAAAATACAAATCAATAAATTTAATTTGAGCCTCATATCGTGTTCATTCATTTCCAAATAAGGATTGCTCAAATAAGACTCCAACATTGGGCCTCTGATATTATTTCCAGCTACTTCTTAGCCGTTCTAATCTTTCCCTTATATCTCAACATCTTAGTGTATATACAATTTTTCACTATGATTCGAGTCTAAATTATCCAGAGTCTACATTTATTATATTTTTAATAGGAGTCATTAGATCCCAGTAACGCATCCTGCCAGCCGGACCAGGACGAATCTGTAGTCCTGAAGCCAAGAGCTACTCGGGATTAACCAACTCCCATTAATCTCAAACATGTGGAAAGAATATCCACTCAGGGCAAACTCATTTAAACATAATTTCTGATCTACTTAATACAAAGAATATAAACACTAAATAAATCATTTCATAACACACAAAAATATAAAAGAATCATGTTTATTCTACAAATTGAAAATCTAAATTCATGCATATAAGAGCATTTCTAATGATCTCCAATCAAATAAGCAATATAAAGCAAAAATTGTATCACATCCTATGTTAAACCTCTTATTCCTATATTAATTTCTTATCTCATAACCCTAAGATTTCTAGGGTTTTTCTCTGGCCTATCCTTCCTCTGCATACCTGGCCAGGGAATCCAGAGAAGAATAGACAGAGTAGCTTGATACTGGTCAATCTAAGTATTCAGACACCTGGCCAGGGTATCTAAACACTCAGACCTCCCAGAGCTAAAGACACATCACTTCTTATCCATCTTAATTATAATACTATCTTTTGATCCTAATGATCCCTGATAACTCAGCTTAAACTCTCAACTTGATTCGCGTGACCACGTCCTTTTTCTGCCATCTGCAATGCTATAACAGAACATTTCCTGTTATAAAATTACAGTTAGAAGGAAGACACCTAAACCTTAATCCTATTGGTCTCTTATCGTCCCCTGTCCTGGACTTAGAGTATTCATATACTCAACCTATGCTCTGATACCAAAATTGTCACGCCCCGATCTCACACTAACCACAAACCACGAGATTAGGACGTGACAGGATGGGATTTACACATAAGCCAACCACTCTTCACTTTTTAAAACTTTTTAAAGAGATTAATAGGATAATCTGATTTATGCTGTAAATTGAAACTAAACAAACTGCGGAAACATCTTTATTAACTGACTAGCAATATAAACAGAGTCTACAGCATTCTACACTGTTTGACATAAAATAAAGCGAAACAGTTAATTTACATCTTTGTACACATTCTCTCTCTCACTCACACCTTGTCCCGAAGATCGAGGGGAATGGACTAAGAGACCTCTAACTACTAACTACGAACCTTCTATCGACTAGGCGTAAGGATAAATCGATCCTTCTGATTTCCTGCTGCTGATGATAACCTGAAAATGTTTTGAGTAGAGGTATGAGCCTACTCGCTCAGTGAATAGTATTTCACTTAGCTATCACTAAACAACTCATCAGGTTTATAAATTGAAATTAAACATAAATACAGAACTAAGCAAGGCAGTTCTAAATACATAGCAGATATACAGATATTAATCACATTTCTAAGCATCAACAGATAATTCAGGTAAATAAACAGTTATATAAATTTACTGTGATCCTACATGATTACTTATTCATATTATTATTATGCCCTAAATATATGCAGTGTACTCTGCATATAAAGATCCGCAGCAAGTTCATGCTACGGTCCCACCGTACAAGACTTAGCGACACACCCGGGAAATGCTAAGTCTGACTGCTGTCCTGGTCTGCTACAGGACTCTCAGGCTCACACGGCCTCACTGCACTCTCAAAAGAGTGTACTCTAGACTCCTCCTTGAACCTGAGCACACAGGCGGAGAGTCGGGGTTACCACCGTGACACACGCACGGATTATTGTTGAATAACCCCCATATACTCCAGTGCCACCGTGACACACGCACGGATTATTGTTGAACACTGCCTTTCTGCCCTCGTGCCACCGTGACACACGCACGGATTATTGTTGAACACGAGTCACCGACCATCTAGACACACGCTAGGTAGGTCGTTTCACCCCAAGGTGCAGACCTCACGAGGGGTTCTACGGCGTTAGGGCACCTAAGTCTATTAACTGATTAACAAATAAACATTTAAACAGGAATATCACATTTACTGATTTCGTATCAAATCACAATACACTGTCATTCTAAACCGACAGAGCAATATATTTCAAATCATTGTAATTTCTGATAAATTCTCATACCATGCATTCAAGCAAATTAGAAATGCATAAATAACCCAACTTATTTCAATTTGGCACATACATAGTGAATTTACGCAATTGAACATCTTATTGCACAAATTAAAGAAATTTACTTCACATATGAGAATCATACTCAACAATTATCAATTCTCTAAATTTCTCGAAAAACGTGCACATTAACCCAAATCCTGGTTTGTGCATCACTTAACTCAATTAAGAGTTAATTACCTATCACAACACAATTTAATAACAATACTTGAGAATTTCTGGTAATATTTCAGAGAAATGTGCCATTTCATGTAAATATCAATTTACACATATTAACGTCAAAAGATATATACAATTAGGGTTTTCATGCATATTTTATTTATTCATATCTACTTTGAAATCGTACATCTGATAATTTATCAGAAATCTTCATTGTCTGGGTTCATACCCAAATCATACAATTTTCAGACATGAATTTCTAATTTCAACATTCAAACAAGCAATTTAGGTTCCAATGAACCATATAAATCTACCGATTCAATCCACACTGATCAATTGCTAAATTTAATCATATAACAGCGTCTAGAAGCAATTTATGAAATAAAAAGTCGGGCGACTCAAACGCTGCCCGACGCCTGATAACGCCTGTTATCAGCGTAATTCGCGCACATAACTGGAAATATTCAAACGCCTGAGTTATTTAATGATAAATGAATGAAATCCTACTCACAGTGATTTGGTCTGTCCGGATTCGTCCGGAGATGTGTCCAGGACCTGATTCCGGGCAAAAACTGGTTGCCTTCAACCTTGGATTAAAAATCTTGTTCACGTAAGGTAACTTCACACTTACAGCAAATTGGCGGAGGAAATCTTGGATTCATAGCTAGAAATTGGCTAGGAGCTGCAGCTTCACGAACCTCTGAATCGGAGCTCAAGGTAGCTCCTTAGCTGCTAGGTGCCCCAAGCGGCGCCCTTCTGGCCAAGCTACAGCAGCCGTAACTGCTGCTGTACTTGCCGCTAGCTACAGCTGCTAGGGAGCTGGCTAGGAAATCTAGAGGAGGAAAAGAAAGAAGAGGTACGGAGTAAAGGAGGAAGAAAGGAAGTAGAGAAAGGAGAAAAACCACTAGAATCGGAGAAGAAAAGAAGATTGCCCCTGCGATCGCCTTTGCGGGCCTGCACCTCCTGTGCGCCGCCTTCAACACCTAACAATGAAACGGATAATCAACAGGGAAATAAACGAAAGGTTTATAAAGAAAAGTTTTGGAAATTTTACAATTTCAACCCTGAAATCGGAAAAGATCATAACTTTTGACTCGAAAGTCCAAATCAGGTGATTTCTTTTGCATATTTTCAAGAATGGGGCTCACCACAAAACCAAGGCATGGAAACATGCTAATTATACTGTTTTACTGGTCCAAAATTCTAATTGTGTCCAATTATCACTTTACTCAAATTAATCATCTTAATTATGCACTAATTAATCTTATGTGCTTGATTCAACTAAATCAAGTTAATGATTCACTAACCACATCATAAGCACATAAGTTAGCTCAAATAACTTTAATTAGGCTCAAATTATAAAGCTTACCAATAAGCTTTGGAACAGGTCATAACAGGGTTCATTAACCTTCTCAATTAGGGTTTCATGATCTCTTCGCTAAGGATCATGCCCTAATCACATACTCTACATGGTTAACACCCATGTATAAATCCCTTTCTATCATCCTTTCAACTTGATTAGGTTACATCAACCCTTCAATCAAGTACATACAACTATGATTGACATAGTGTCCTAGGACATTGCTTTCATAACTTTTAGGGTTAATTAATATAAAGGTACTGATCATCTAGGTACTTTAGGGTTTCAACCTTTGTTCCTATCATTGATAATCATCATGATCAACCATCACTTTAAGTTTCCAATTAATTTGATCACCTTGGATCATCCAATCGGTTTTGACCTTTTTCACTCTAAACGGTTTTGAAACCTTTGGATTCCAAACGGTCCTGAGACCCTTTGATCCCAAACAGTTTCAAGAACATTTGTACTCAAACGGTCTCAAGACCATTTGGGCCAAACCAGCCTCAAAACTGAATGGGTCACTTAGGACATTCATCAATCAAATTGAATATGATTTGCACCATTGAATTGGCCATCGATTACACTATTGAAGGATTCATCAATCAACACCATTAGATCTCTAACCATCAACCAAAGTTCAACCATTAATCCTCCAAATGGTCCTGAGACTGTTTGATCCCAAATGGTTTCAAAACCATTTGGACTCAAACGGTCTCAAGACCGTTTGGTCCAATTAGTCTTGAAATCGAATGGATCAATTGAGTTTTCTTTCAACAAGTCGATTAGGGTTTCTAATTGGAGGATTGTACATATATTGAATCAATAAATTGGATCCATTGTATCATCATCCATCATGTACTAGGGTCATGACCTCAAACGGTCAACCCATCCAAACGGTCAACCCTTGCAAATGGTTTGGGATCCAAACCTCCAAACGGTTTGCAAACCGTTTAGACCAAGGTCTTTAAACCATTTGTAAGAGAAACTTGTTGGAATGTGTGCCTAAGATGATGTCATCATCATCTACCTTCATTCTTTCAAAAGCTACTACCATTTTCATAGTAATTACATCAATGGATTAAGGGAAGTTCAAGTAGAACAAAATGGTCAACAAATAATGGAGAATTGAATGCAATAACAACATTTAAGGGTTTAAGTTATATAACCCGCCTTCAAATCTGAATCCAAGCTTATAGCTCCACGTCTCCAATGGTGTATGAAGCTTTGACAACTGCCCAAGGTCCATTCTTAAGCTTTGGAGTGAAAAGATTGGCTAGGATTGAAGATGGAATCGAGATAAGAAGAAATCATGCATTGATTTTCGATTTCCACCATGGAATTAATATGAAAGGAAGTCAAGAAGCTTACCAATAGGTTGGGGGTCGTCCTACTTCTGCTCCTAGCTCCCTTGGTCATTTTTGCAAGCAAAGAGAGGAAGTGGATTTGAAAAAGCCTTTGATTTGAGTTGTAAAAGGTGTTTTTATAAGAAAATCAATGAGAGAGAAAATGCCTTATAAAAATCTTTTAATTCCAAAATTAGTGCCACCTCTTCCCCCTCAATTCCTTATATACGAGGCTATCCTTCTTTCCTATTATTACTCTAAATTATCCTCAAATTAAAGAAATGCAAATTAAGCACCTTAACCCTTATAATATTAATATCCATAATTAGTTAGTGGATATTTCTTTTTCTTTTCTTAATGTGAGTGGGTTCTCCACTCACGTAGACATTTCCTTTGCCTTTGCAAGGCACAAGGACTTATACACATATATAAGCTCAACCATTATAGTTTTGGTTCAAGGGCAATCCAATTAATATAATTATTATTGCAATAAATTGAATTCGGGTTTCAATTATGCTTAAATCTTGATTATTTTAGTATCAAGATTCTCTCTCCTTTAAAGAGGTACAAATGAGATGCCCCTCTCATTTTCTTTGCTCCAAATGATCCCAAGAAACAGTAGGGACCATTTTTAAGTGGTAATTTACATATTGAACCCTAGGTTTTGGCTAAATTACATATTACACCAAAACTAGGTTTTTAATGCACAAACATTGTTTAATCAACTCTTTCTTGGTACCCAGGCTTTCACTAGCCTTACCTCTACATCATCTTCATTCTCATGATGCTTCAATACATGAGGAACATATTATCATGTAACATTTGCATATTAACCCCTTAACTTGGGTAAATTGCATATTAGTCCAAACAAACAAAACATTATTTTCAATGTCATTCAAAAGGGACTAAAATTGAAATATAAGTTCCTCTTGAGACTTAATTACTTTTCAAAAGATAAGAGCAAGCATATAATCCACTTTATTAAGCAAAACACCTAGGGTTAAAGCATAACCCAGGTCTGTTACAGGATCGGTCAAGTTATCTTTATTGAAACTCGGCCGAATCAACTGCATGAAAAACATAGAAAAAGTGATTCCAATCGTTGAAGAGTTGTTAGAAATGAAAATAGATCTATTGCAAGTTGTAAAATGGTATTTTCCATTCTTATGTGATCCCATACTTAATGGAACACACTAGCGATAAATATGACCTCTTAGAGTTCATTCCAAGGTTACTCATTCATGCTATCCTCGGTCCTTGCTATAGTTGAGTGTGCTACAACCATTTGACCCCTTTCTATCTCTCATTTACAAAGGATTTCATGATTATGAGTGCATTAGGCATGTCATAATAGAGAGCTCTCATTATTTCCATCTTCCCAATCCCCTTTCTCAAATAGCAAAGGTTGGAGTGATCTTCTCTAAGTGAAGGAGTAGCTATTCTTCTTCAAGGTTGAAGAAGGTGTGAAGATCTTCTCTAGGTGAGGTGGAAGATTCAATAAGAGTGGGTAACTCCTTCAAGGCCAAAGACTTGATGCAAGTGTGGGTAAGTCCTTGGTGAAGGCTGAGGACATCTTGATCAATTATGTAAGTCCTTGTGTAGGTGAAAGACTCTTATCTTGAATAGGTAAGTCCTTGGATGTATGGTGGTATTCTTTTATTACATAATGGAATATAAGTATACATGGGTTGCAAAGTCCTAGAGGTTGACCTCTCTAGGTAGTGGATTGATGGTCTCCTAGTTTGGAGATTGGTGCCACTCTAACCACCTTGGCCAAGTATATGTTTCAATCTCTCTCATCCTTGCTATGCTTATTTATATAGAACTTCAAATTGAGATTAAGATTTTAGTTTCAATTGATATAATTTAGAGGTCTAACTATTCTTGTGATAATTTTGAAGCTCTATTCACCCCTGATGCACTGTATATTTTTCATTTTCACAGTCTATTTTTATATTGCTTTTTGCGCACCTACTTTTCATTTTCATATTAATTTGTGCATGATTTTTTAATAATAGCTCGTGTTACTCAATTGCATCAAATAAGCATAGGTTTAGTGTTTTTGAAAGATTTATTATATTTCAAGTACTACATACATTTTTGTGCAATTTCAAGACCATAAAAGTCTCACATAATCGGTACTACTGACTTCAAAAGTCAGTATTACCAGCTTTGCATCAGAGACAGAGTATATTCGACTTCCAGACTCGGTACTACGGAGTCCAAAAGTCAGTACTAATGAGTTTTACTGATCAGGCAGTCTAAAAAATCAAGTTTAATCCAACGGTTGAGGATTTATTTTTCCCTAAGTCACTTCTATGACTTAAGAGGAGTTTAGCTAGACCAAATCTATCACATTCTATTCCATTGCAAGAGAATAATGACATGAGAGAGGAGAACGAGGAGGAGAGTTTCATGTTCGGGAGGTTCTAGGCATGTTCGGTGGGCAGTAATTGTAGATTGCAGATCCATTTGTCGTCATGGAGCATCCTAACCATGTTTCTCTAGGGGGTTCATCGGTTTTTCTATGTTCTCCATATTTTTCCTTTTTCCTAGCATGTTTTTGTCCATGAAAACCATGAGGGGATAATCCCTGTGTTCTTTAGGACTTAGGAGTAGTCCTATTGTACATTGTATATGGATCTTTTGCATTTGTATATTGTTTTCTCCTTATTCTTGGACATGTTGCTATGATATAATATTGAATTGTGTATGTTGCACACCATAGGTGATTAATTAGATCCTTAATAACTTTGGTAGGAGGATTAAGGATTAAAAATCTATAATAACACATGTTTTATATCGCCCTTTGGGAAAAGTGGCTTATGAACGTGAAGAGATTACCCAAAGATTATTCGTAAAGAACCTAACTAATCAACTTATTACTATGGAAATGGGATTGACATTAGCATAAGTAGTGAACTACACTATAGGAGTGGGTTGTTCTTGCTACAAGCTCTTTGTCCAGGAGTGGGAGGAAAATATATTAATCTTAGATTAAAATTGCAGTTTCAATCATGGTGAAACCATAGTCCTAGAGAATTTCTTCTCATTGTAATCACAAACCATTAATTTATTTTTCTTTCTTGCAATTAGTTTAATAACTCTCAAATCAAAGTTTTCTTCATCTTAGCTAATTGAAAGCAGATAGTATAGTTTCTTGAATTACGTTTCTCTGTGTTCAATATCTGGGCCACTTTGTCATGTTTTACTTCGACGCGTACACTTGCATTTTACATGTATAGTTTAGTCATGTCAAGTTTTTGGCACCGCTACCAAGGAAACAACATATTCAAGAATTACGAGTGCTATAATCTTCCAATGTAGGCCACCTTCTTTATTCTTTAATTTTTTTATTCTTTCAAAAGTTGAATTGCAAATATTTTCTTAATTCAATCACTAATATCTCATTCTCACATTGAATTTACAAATTTAGGTACTAGTGCATGGTTCAAACTCAAACCACTGATTATACTCCCACAATAAATCCACAATTAGAAGGTATGGGTGACGCAGAAGAAGAACAAACCATCTGGGAGAAGATCAAGACGTCATCCTCAACAGCTCAACTTGGGCCAATCAAACGACAAGTGATAAATGTGGGAAGCTACAAGATTGATCCTAGGCTGGTGGCATTAGTTAAGCAACATGCTTTCCATGGCCATAATAGTGAAGACCCAATGACTCACATAAGCAATTTTACTAAAAAAGCTATGACATGGTGAAGATAGATAAGGTTCCCACCACTATGATTAACATGAAGTTATTTCCATCATCCTTGGCAGAACATGCTAAGTCCTGGTTCTATAACCTCAAGCCAGACATGGGACCAGATGACAGACACTTTCTTTGAGCATTATTTCCCACAATAGAAGATGAATGAACTGACACAGAAGATTTATAACTTCAAGAAAAAGGCTGAAGAGTCATACTCAGAGGCTTGGGAGCGCTTTCAGAATATGTTGCTAAAGGTGCCTCACCATGGTATAGATTTATATGGCTAAGCAAATACCATCTATTATGGCCTACATCAGGGTGATAGGACCACCCTGGATAGTACAGGAGTTGGGTTTTTCTTAAACAACAAGCCTTCTAGATGTCATGAGATCCTAAAGAACATGGCTAAGAACCAGTCATGGGGTGAAGAAAGAGAATGCCTAACAACCATTAAAAGTACTGAAGAATCTAAAGTTATCTCTGCATTGAATGAGAAGATTTACCTCATCGCCATGAAGTTGTTCCAAAAGGATGTAACATCATTTGGGGGTGAAGAAGAGAATTGCATGTATATGCACCAGTAGTACCAGCAGGATAGGGCCCCTAGTAAGATTGACAAAATAGAGAACATGTTAGGAAAGCTGGTGAACCAAAATGAAGCACTTACGGGTCAGACATAGAGGGAGTTGTAAAACTAAGGTGCCCAAATCCACAACATTGAATATCAGTTTTCTCAGTTAGCAACAAAAGTAGCTTCCTTGAAGATGTCCATTCAGAAAGGAGCACATGGGAATGTAGATGTAGCCTATCAACATCACCAAGGAAAATTCATCTATATGGTTGAAGAGTGAGAACATCATACCGAGGAGGCACCCAAGCAACACACTCAGGAGTCTGATGGGGTGTATGTGCCGAAAGTCCCATTCCTGTTAAATCACCAACTATAGTTCCTTAGAGGGTACCTATTCAACAAGAGTAGGTGACGGTTTTACTAAGTAGTGGAACAATCAAAATCAATAAAGGGGCACCCACAATTCATAAGGAACAACCACTGGTAACACCACCCATAGAGGATGTGCCTATTTCTACTCTAGGCAGTGGTGTTAAAGCAAGCTTAGGGGAGGAAGTTCATAAAGGGCCATATATTCCCCCATAAAAGCAAGCAAAAAATTTAGATGTACCATACCCATATGGTCTGAAGATGAGGAAAAAGGAAGCACAATTCAAAAAGTTCTTGGACATCTTCTGAAAGCTCCACATTAATTTATCATTGGTGGAGGTGATAGAGAAAATTCTTGCTTATGGGAGATTTTTAAAAGATATCATCAACACGAAGTGAAGGATTAAAGAAATAGATATTGTACATGTTGATGAGATGATAAGTGCACTAATCAATAGGAAGCTACCAAGGAAGATGAAGGATCCAGGTTGTTTCTACATCCCATGTACATAGGTGGAAAACATTTCAAGCAGACATTATGTGATTTGGGAGTGAGTATTAATCGCATGCCTCTTACTACCACCTTCCAAAAGTTAGTATTGAAAAAACCAACAAGAACATCCATGGCAATCGAGTTGGCAGATGGCTCTATTGTGAGGCCATATAGGATATGTGAGGATGTGTTGGTTAAAGTAAACAAGTTCATCTATCCAGTTGACTTTATGGTGATGGATATGAAGAAATTGGAGGAGTCTGAGATATTTCTAGGGAGGCCATTCCAAGCTACGATAGATGTGATCAGTGCCACTGGTAGAGGCTATTTGACACTCAGGATAGATGATGATAGAGTGGAGTTCATACTTTCAGTCGAATCTTCACCACCATCTCAAGACAACCCAGGTTGAGGAGGATCATTCATGTCGAGCCTAGGACATTAAACAAGGGCACTTCTTGGGAGGCAACCCAATTTCATTTTAGTCATTTACATTTTGTTAGGACCTTTTGTTTTGCAATTTTTGCACTTATTTTGATAGATTTTTATTTGATGTAAAGAAAGTACCTTGATGCTCTTATTTGGTGTGCATGATGGGCCAAAGTCAGTACTACTGAGTCCATACTCAGTACTACCGACTCCTTATCATTTAAAATTCTACACTCTCTATAGAAAGTAGGTACCATCGACTTTTAAATTCGATACTATCGACATTTGCCCCCAAAAATCAACTAAAACCTAAACCAAAGTCGGTCCCGTTGACTTTCAAAGTCAGTACTACCAAAAATTTTCAGCAAAAAGGTGAAAAAAGCTAAAAGAAGAAGCTGTCGGCACCACCGATACACATGCCAAGGGGCATCGATTTTCAAATCTCAAAGAAGGAGAGAGAATTCCATATCTTGATGCCAAAAAGACACAAATTAGTGGCACCAACAAGAGGGATATATGCTTGCACAACTTGACCGAAAGAGCCACCAATCATCCACCTCCATCACCCTTCAGAGCATCTGGTATATCTGTTCCACCTCTAGGTTTGGATTTTTGACTATGAAGACATGGTCAAATTCAAGCTTAGGGGATGTAGATTTTGGAACAGCCTTATCTTCCCTTTTTACTTTCTTTTAGTTTTTATTTTTTCACAATCTATCTAGCATAAAGTGGAGCTTAACTTTTGTTTATTCCTTGCAATTATCATGCATGCTTTCAAATTTGCACTGGAAATTGAAAATCTTTTTGTGGGCTTAGTTGTGAGTATGTGAGTAATTGCACTTAGAGGAAGTGTATGGGTTAGTCAACTTAAGGACATTTGATATGAATGGACATCTTAATTATTCATGAAATGTGGATGAAGATGGTGTTTGAGCTTGAATTGATCAAACAATTAATGTGACCTTAAATTGAAGTTTAAGATAGAATCCCTAAGGTTACCCTATACATAGGTCATTAGAGAGGGACATATCATAAATTCATGAAAGGATTTGTCTCTTAGTTATGTGATTCCACCCATCCTATACTCCTTATTGACTCACCACCTTAAGATGAACAACTACTCTAAATTATTTTCCCTGGTTTGCTTTGCATATCATAGTAGGTGGCATGATAGTTAGTTTACTTTTATTGCATTAGTTACAAAAATGAAAAAATATACCAAATTGTATACTTCAAAAATTTATGTACACACATTCTAGTGGCATAAACAATTACATGTACATTGCATGCATTTTTCATCATTCATTGCAATATCATGTATGTATCATTTTCCTTTGAAATTTGAGTGCAGAGATAGACATCCATATCCTCCAAAAAAAGAAAAAAATGAATGATATGTAGTAAAGCCCAAGCATAACGTTCCATCATGCTAAACTAATGGGCCACAAAAAAAAGAGTTTGTTTATGTTTAAAAGTTAATAGGGAGAAAGGATGTCCTCAATTCTTCACAAAAATGATGGAAACATACACATGATGCATTCTTTTCTTTGAATTTTTGTTCATCAAATTGATAACATCTTTTGACTCATGCATCATTCAACCAAGAAAGTAGGCATTAGGACTCATGCATTTCTCATTCTTTTCACCATATAGGTTCATAATGCTTTATTTTGCATATGATTTGGATGTACTTGTGATTCTTCAGTTTCCACCCATCTCATACTGTTCATTGCTCTTTTTGGTAAGCCACTTATATGATTATTCTCCTCAATCATTTTTATATGGAGAACTGCTTCCAAGTAGATTGGTAGTTTGGAAAGAGCAATGTAGAATAGGGAATCACATAATGCACCAAGTGAATGCCTGATTGATTAAGATGTTATCTAATCTCTTGATAATGTTCATTGATCTAAGGGTGGACAACTTTTATGGAATTTTTTGGTCCCTACAGGGAAATTGATTGTTTAGTGATCAGTGAAGGCCGATTTGGGACCACCAAGTGGGAGCAGTAGAGAAATGAAGTTCATATTCCTTGTCCTTTTGCTGACTAGTCTAAAAAAGATCTGAGAGTGTGTTGCTCGATGATGAGAAACATTTAAGCTTAGGGGAGTTTGATGCACTATATATTTCTCGCTTTCACATGCTATTTTAAATTGATTTTTGTCGACATACTATTAATTTTCATATTAATTTGTTCATGATTTA
This sequence comes from Alisma plantago-aquatica, assembly GCA_963693085.1. Classification (NCBI taxonomy): domain Eukaryota; kingdom Viridiplantae; phylum Streptophyta; class Magnoliopsida; order Alismatales; family Alismataceae; genus Alisma; species Alisma plantago-aquatica. Next base: position 1,402,240,208 of record OY856409.1, on the reverse strand, counting down.
TTAATATTTGTCCGTGTTACTCAATTGCATCAAATAAGCATAATTTTAATGTTTTTGAAATATTTATTATATTTCAAGTACTTATGTACATTTTTGTGCGATTTCAGGATCACAAGAGTCACACAGACTTGGTACTACCGACTTCAAAAGTCAATACTACTGACTTTGCATCAAAGATAGAGTAGATTCGACTTCCAAACTTGGTACTACTGAGTCCAAAAATCAATAATATTGAGTCTTCCTGATCAGGCAGTCTGGAAAATCAAGTTTAATCCAACGGTTGAGGATTTATTTTTCCCTAAGTCACTTCTATGACTTAAGGAGAGTTCAGTCATACCTAATCTATCACATTCTATTCCATTGCAAGTGGAAGACGACATGGGAGAGGAGAACGAGGAGGAGAATTGCACGTTTCAGTGGTTCTGAGCATGTTCAGTGTGCAAAAATTACAGATTGTGGATATGTTCATCGATGTGGAGCATCCTAACCATGTTTCTCCAGGGGGTTCATCAGTTTTTCTATATTCTCCATGTTTTTCCTTCTTCCTAGCATGTTTTTGTGTGTGGAAACCATGAGGGGCTAATACCTGTGTTCCTTAGGAGCCGGGAGTAGCCCAGTTGTACACTATATATGGATCATTTTCATTAGTATATTGTTTTCTCCTTATTCTTGGACATGCTGCTATGAAATCATATTTAATTGTCTATGTTGCGCACCATAGGTAATTAACTATATCCTTAGTAACTTCAGGATGAGGATTAAGGATTGCAAATCCATAGTAACACACATTTTATATCACCTTTGGGAAAAGTGGCTTACGAATGTGAAGAGATTACCCAGAGATTATTTGTAAAGGACCTAACTAATCAACTAATTACTATGGAAATGGAATTTGCATTAGCATAGGTAGTGAACTACACTATAGGAGTGGGTAGTTCATGCTACAGGCACTTTGTCCAGGAGTGGGAGGAAAATATATTAATCTTAGATTAAAATTGTAGTGTCAATCGTGGTGAAACCATTGTCCTAGAGAATTTCTTCTCATTGTGATCACACACCATTAATTTAGTTTTCTTTCTTGCAATTAGTTTAATAACTCTCAAATCAAAGTTTTCTTTAGCTTAGCTGACCGAAAGTAGTTATTAGTAGTTTCTTGAATTATGTTTCCCCATGTTCGATATCCGGGTCTCTTTGGCCTATATTACTGTGATGCATACACTTACATTTTACACGTATATTTTAGTTGTGTCAATCCTCCCTCAAGAGCCCTACATCTAACAAGTGGTATCAAAGCGAGAATCTTCTTTAACAAATCTCCCATGAGATGAGAAGATGGGTGAGAACCTACTTGGTTCCCACAACCTAGAGGGAGTCTTCTCCATGCTCCCCCTGGTCTTAGACAACACCAACTTCCTGCATTGGAAGCGGCAGATGAAGTTCTACATTCAAGGGATGAACTTTGACATGTGCAAGGTGATGATCACATCTTATAAGGAGCCAACTAGAGCTGTATCAACATGGGATGAAGTTGCCCTAAAGAAGGATCAACTCAATGCCAAAGAAACTAGCATCCTCTCTACAACCCTCACTCCATCTAAGTTCAACCACATCTCATCATGGGATACAACCTATGAGATATGGGCCAAGTTGTGCATAACTTGTGAAGGAAAATATCTAAAAGTTGAATACACTCCTAGAGAACTTCAATATGGAGAATAAATAAGGAGTTTCTGAGATGTAATCAAGACTCAACATCATCATCAATGGCCTAGCTGCTTTGGGACACACTTTGGATAGAGGACGAATCAATTCAAATATTTTGAGATCTCTTTCAAAGATATGGGAGTCAAAGGTGACCTCCATTGAAGATGTAAGAAGTCTTGGTGACATTCCAACCGAGGAGCTTATTGGCAATCTACAAGCTCATGATACAAGACTTGACAAGTAAGAAGAGGAAGCTAAGCAAGAAGAAAAAGAAGCAAGATAGATCAAATATAATGCCTTCAAGGATCAAGTCGAGGACCTCTTCCTTCAACAACAACTTTCTTTCCAGACGTATCCCTCCTCCTCAAGTGAAGATGATGGCCCTAGAGAGAATGAAGCAAACTTCTCCAAGAGAAAGCACTTAAAAGGAAAGCAATCTTCTCCAAGAGAAAGCACTTAAAAAGAAAGCAATCTTCTTTTTTTGCTCCAAGGTGATACAAGTGTGGTAAAAAAGGACACTACAAGAGTACATGTCCTAAGGCTAGAAAGTCACACCACAAGTGCAACTTCAAGAAGAAGGTAGAGGACAAGAAAGATAGCAAATACTAGAGGAAGGACAAGAAGGAGAAGAGACACAAAGATACATCTCATGCTGGTTGGGAAGGATCATCCTCTAGTGGCTCAAGCTCTGATGAGGATGGAGAGTGCCTCCTTGCACTCATGGCCTCTACTAGTGAATAAATTGGTTAGGTAAGTGAGGTAAGCTTTCATGCGTTAGATAAAGAAACTCTTATTGACATGCTTGTTACTACCCATTCTTTTTTTTTCAAATGTAAATCTAAAAAGAAGAGGTTAGGTAAAATCATTGATGATTTGTATGTCAAACTTGATATTCTTAAGCTTGAGAAAATTCATCTTGAAAGGATGGATACCTTTCAAGGCCAATTTCTTGATCTTGAGCTCTAGTACAATGGAGTTGAAGTACAAAATGGTTTCTACTTTGAGAACATTGAATCTCTTAAGGAAGACAACTAAAAGTTCCTAAATGATTTGAGATACTTAAAACTGAAAATGTTGAACTTAAGCTTATTGTTGATGGTTGTAGAGATGACAGGGATGTTAATCTCAAAGAAATTCAATTGCTTAAATCTTAAAATGCTAGGTTACTTGGTCAAGTTAATGATTTATCTTCTAAACCTATTTTACCTAATAATTATGTTGCTTCCATTACTCTTGAAAAGGAATCTTATTTGACTAAAGCCCTCTGTTTAGAGGTTGACCTTGTTCATGCATGAGATGATCTTGCTAGTTTGTCTTCTATTGTTATATCTCTTACTGATGACTATCATAGACTTAGAGCCTCTCTATAGTTCCTTAACCATTCTACCAAACAAAATGGTACTAGTGGTTTGAGATTTTTAGGGGGAGCACCTAAGGGCAAGAATAAGGCCAAAGGTATGAAAAAGAATAAGGAAACTCCCTTTTTCATTGAAGAGTCTTCTGGCACTATGAACCCTAGGATTTTCTCTCATTGTAGAAGTGATGATCATTATTATACTTATTTTCCTTACAAGCCTAAGGGGACCAACCCAAAGAAGAAATGGGTCCCAGCATAACTCCATATTCCAAAGTTTGAGTTGGGAACTGACACTATCATTTCTTGTTAGAAAAAGGAAAACGAATTGTTGATAGTGACTGCACTAAGCACATTACATGTGATATAAGCCATTTCAACAATTTCACAAAGAAGAAAAGTGGTTTGATTACTTTTGGGGACAACAAGAAAGGTAAGATAAAAGGTGAGGCTGATGTATGTGAATCCTTGTGTACCAAGAATGTTCTCTAGGTGGATGGCCTACATAATAATTTTATAATTGTTTATCACTTATGTAAAAAGGGTTACCTTGTGTTATTTACTTCCTTTGAATGTTTGCTTCTATATTCCTTCATCTATCATGTCATATATACGGGATCTAGAAATGGTAATCTTTATGTAATTGTGATTGACACTATTAAGCCTATAGTTGGTAGATGTCTAGTAGTCAATTTGAATGATATTTATCTTTGGCATCGTCTTCTTGGTCATGTAAATATGCATCAATTGAATAAGTAGAGAAAAAAGGACTTGGTAAAGGGACTTCTAAAATTGGTTTTTGAAAAGGACGAGTAAAGCCAACCTTGTACATAAGGAAAGAAAACCAAGTCCTCCTTCAAATACAAAGGAGTCCTTAGCACCAAGAGAGCTCTTAAACTTCTCCCTATTGATATATTTGGACCTATGGGAACTAAATCTCTTCACCGTTCCAAGTATTGTCTTGTTATTGTTGATAATTTCTCTCAATATACTTGTCCTTTATTGTTTCCAAGAACGATACACTTGATGTTCTCTATTTTTGTAAACGAGTTGAGAACGAAGCTTTTTTCCAGATTGTTTCCATACATAGTGATCATGGGGGGTGGAATTTGAAAATGATCTTTTTGAACATTTTTGTGAAGAATCAGCTATGCACATAACTTCTCTTCACCTTGAACACCTCAACATAATGGGGTTGTAGAGAGGAAGAATAGGTCACTACAAGAAATGTCTAGGACCATGCTTTTAGAGTATGACATTCCCAAGAAGTTTTGGTCCATAGCCATTAGTACCTCATGTTTTGTGCAAAACTAGGTTTTCATGCATCCTTCATTGATGAAAACCCCCAATGAACTATGGCGTGTTAGGAAGCCTTCTATCGAGTATTTCTACATTGTCAGGTGTCCTTGTTTTACTTTGAACATGGAACATTATCTTGACAAGTGTGATCCAAAATCATACAAGGATTTCTTTCTTGCATATAGTACTACTAGCAAGCCTTATAGAGTGTATAATGTTGATATATCTAAAGTAGAAGAATCTATTAATGTCAAATTTATTGACACTAACCCCTCTATTCCTAAATATATTGTTCCAAATTATGATGTTGTAGGTGAGGTAATTCTATCTTAAAAGAACTCAACATCACCCAAAAGGGAAAATAGGTGGCCACTCAAGAAGTAGAGACAAATGAAGAAAAGAAGGATCCAACTCCCTGCTTTGCAAAGAATAATCTTGAAGAGCCAATAATAGGTGACCCATTTGAAAGAGTGAAGATGCAGGCTTCCTACAACAAGGAACAACCAAACAACACCTTCATCTCACAAATCGAGCCAAGGAATGTCAAACAAGCTCTTGGGGATGATGAGTGGATCCTAGCCATGCAGAAAGAATTGGAGCAATTCGAGAAGAACAAAGTTTGGACCCTAGTGCCAGTACCAAGTGATAGAAAGATCATTGGCACCATGAAGGTCTACCACAACAAGCTAGATGAAAGTGGAAAAATGGCAAGAAACAAAGCAAGGTTAGTGGCTCAAGGCTACAATCGATAAGAAGGTATAGATTTCTATGAAACCTATGCACATGTAGCTAGACTTGAGTCCATTCTTATATTTCTTGATTTTTCTAGTTACAAGAACTTTCTTATTTATAAAATGGATGTTGAAAGTGCATTTTTGAATGGTAAAATTGAGGAGGAAGGGTACTTTGCACAACCTCTGAGTTTGGAACATGATAGTCTACCTAACCATGTTTATCTATTGAAAAACAAACACTATGGAATCAAACAAGAACCTCTATCTTGGTATGAGAAATTAAAGAAATTTTTGTTCGATCATGGGTATATCATGGGCAAAGTGGATTCTACCTTGTTTCTTAAACACACTTCTAACAATTTTCTAATCACTCAAATATATGTTGATGATATCATTTTTGGCGGGATTAATCTTGATCTTTGTAAGGAATTTATTGATCTTATGTAGAGTGAGTTTGAGATGAGAATGATGGGTGAGCTTACATTCCTCCGCTTTCAAATCAAGTAAACTCAAGATGGGAACTTAATCAACCAAGGAAAGCACACAAGTGAGCTACTAAAGAGATTTGGGATGGAAAACACCAAGATGATGGATGCTCCCATGTCAAACACAACCAAACTTAATAAAGATGTAGAAGGTGATAAAGTGGATGGAAAGGTCTATTAATGTATGACCAAAACTTTACTTTATTTAACTGCCTCTAGACCTAACAATGTCTTTATCAACTATCGAGGATGAATACGTTGCATCCGGGAGTTGTTGTGTCCAAGTTCTATGGATGAAGCAAACGATCAATGATTTTAACATTTATTTTGATGTTTCTCCTATTTATTGTGATATACTAGTGCAATCAATTTATCTTACAATCCTATATTGCATAGTAGACCTTAGAATATAGAGGTTTGTCATCATTGTCTTTGTGATCACATTTCCAAAATGGATATTTGTAGCACGCATGTGGACACAAAAAATTAGTTGGCAGACATTTTTACTAAACCTCTAGCTAGAGAGCAATTTAATTTTATTATATGTAAATTACTCATAGCTATTTTGGACGAATTTGAAGTTCCTTCTAGTTAGTTGATATCTATCCTATATGCTCTACTCATGTCTTGATCACCTTTGCTTGCTAAAGTGCCTAAAATTTAATGTTCTTCGGCCTTGTTTTTCACTTGATTTGGGTATTTTTTGCAATTGCTTGTTTTATCGCTAAATAGTACCCAATGATGAGTGATGTGTGCCTCAATATGCTTAAAATGGAAAATGGACTAGTAAAATAAATTTAATTAGCACTTAAATGGCTAGAAATTAAGATTTCTAATTCTGGGACAAACTTTTTATCGGTTGAGTTTCAAACTCGACCGACGGGTGACCAAGAGATATTCTAAAAAGTTGTTTGGTCAACCAATGGCTAGGCTGGAGCAACACTTAAGTACATTTTGGCTGACTTTTCTCCCTGTCAACTAAAGGAAAATCGACTGATTCCTCTTGTAGCTCCCTCAAGTTCTCAATCCTAGCCCTAGCTAGCCCTTGCTTGACCTTCCTAGCTCTCTTGCACATCAACCCTAGGTGTTTGGTCAGCTTTTAGTGGCGTTTCCCTCATTTTTGGCCTCTTAATCTCCTTCTTTTTGCCTCCATGGCCTCCAATAGGAGAAGGAGAGCCTCCCCCTCATCCAATGAAGATCTAAATAGGTATAAGGAGCTCCTTCCTAGGAACCAAATACTCAAGCTATTCTTATTTCCATGATTTCTGGTAAAAAGTTCCAAATCTCAGAGGATACTTGAATATCTTTTTCTCTGGTACTTAGGTAATCAACACATGAAGGAAAGATTATCCTAAGTATTTTGACCTGCTAGACCCTGAGGCCTTCTAAAAGCAATATGATATCACTCTTACAAACATACATAAGTTCTTGAAGAATCCTCAGTTTCCCTATAGGAAGAAGTCCACCCTACCATCCTCTACCTTGGACCTACAAAACCGCATTCTCACTCTGGTAGTAAACTGCAATTATTCACCCCAAGAAAAATCAAATTGAAATTATAGGGAATACCACAATGATTATGTTTTGCCTCCCACAAAACATCAAAGTCAATTGGTCTAGATATGTTCTCCACCACATGACCTGATTTGACTCTGAGAAGAACACCCAAGGTATCCACCCACCTAACCCAGTCCAGATCTATGATCTCTTTCAATCTACCACTAGGAATTATATTTTTCACGATCTTCATTACAAACATACTCAAAAAGGAGTTTGTATCAGTGAGACCACAATTCAAAAAACCTTTCCCCTATCTTCTTCTACCACCCCTGGAACCTCTACCTCCACCCAGGAACCTGCACCTCCTCATCCATTCCGACCTCGCCACACCTCATTGAATGTATCAAAATAAACCCTCATGGGATACATGATGCACCAAAATGCATATAATCTTTAGGCTCAGGAGCATATGCATCAGGATCTCTATGCTATCATGTCTACCATGAACCTATCATGTACCCATCCTTATCCTCCCTTTCAACCCTATCCAGGTATTGATTATGCATCCTATGCATATAATCACTTTTTCCCTACCCCTCCACCTACTGCTTCTGCTTCTACACACACTCATGTTGGTGGATCTACCCATGGAGTGCTATCTCTCCCCGTTGGTCCTATAGATACCTTGCTGGCAAGACTTGGCACCTCTGCTCCCACTTTTCTTCAAGCCTAGGAGTTGCATGATCTTGGAATTTCTCGGGATGAGAAGAATTCCATGTGGCCTGGTCATGGTTTTGGTCCTTCTATAGATGAGGAGATGCCGGACAGGCTGATGAGGAATTTGCTACTACTGATGATGAGGCATATGAGGATGTTGGTGAGGATGCTTCAAATGGTTATGATGGTGGTTTTGCTGGTGCATCTGGTGATGAAGATGAAGCCACTGCGTCTGCTACACCTTTAGATGGAGATGATGACTATGAGTCTTAAGCTTCTGATGATGATGTCGATGATGATGACCCTCTAGACTTAGATAGCCTAGACGTTATGATATTTTATTTTTTAGTCAGTAGATGTTGATCATATATATATATATATATATATATATATATATATATATATATATATATATGTGTGTGTGTGTGTGTGTATTTCTAGACTATTTTATACTAAAATATTTGGGCACATTATCTGAGATGTACTCTTTTCTATCATCATGTTGTTTTCATTATTTTGACTTATATTTTCTTCGTGGACATGCCTTTAGTGTTATAATCTTAATTATATGCACACTTACACTTTAATTGACTATATCTCATGAGTTTGTGGTATGTTACCCATATTTTGATTATGACATGCATTTCTTGTCACTTTCTCATCTCTGTTTGATGTGTGATGTGAGGCTTCATGTTTTATCTTATGGATTGAATGTTTTGGGTGTTCTTGGATAAAACCTATTTTTGTGCTCTTCTACCCCCTTACCTTTTGATAATGACAAAAAGGGGAGAGAAGTTGAATGTTTATAAGTTAAACCATATTGCTTTTTTTCCTATGTGATCCTTTTCTTGTCTAAATATATGCTTTATCATGTAACTTGCTAATGGACCATATAGTATATATATGTTATATTTCTTTTTGTAGAAAGACTAACTATGTAGGAAAGATTGAGCATAGATTGAGGGGGAACAATTCACATTGTTAAAATAATGAATCCCCTTGAAATTCACAAGGCTAAGGTATAACTTTAAATATTCTTTTCAATACGTTGAGCAATGGTTTGTCATTTTCCAAAAAAGGGAGAATGTTGACTTGAGAGTTATACATTGTCCATATTTTGATAATGACTTAACCATTACATTAATATGTATCTAATATGTTTGTTTAAGATTGATTTTAGTATTTATGTACATAAAAAGGATCAAATTACACAAGCCCTAGTTTGTCCAAGTTCAAGTTAGAAGTAATGCAAATGTGCTTTTTGGGAAATCACTTCAAACCACCTTAGAATAATTTTATAATCATTTGTATTGATGATATGACTTGTAACTAAGATGAGAAAAAATGAGGGACACTTAATTCTAACGCTTGATCACTCAAAAATAATTTTGAAAAATTTGTCACAGGAATTATGTCAGTTGAGTTTGGATCTCGATCGACCAGTGTTGGATTTTTGGAAATGCATCAATCAGTCAAGTTGTACATTCATAGAACTCGATCGACTGACTCACTGACCAAAACTAATTTTGACTCACCAGTCAAGTTTCCTAGGACATACTTGACCGACAGTTTTAAAATTGGCTTTGTCAATTAGTGGATTGGTTGAGTTATCTTTATTGAAACTCGACCAAATGTATTATATGAAAAATGCAAAAAATGTGATTCCAAACATTGGAGAGTTGCTAGAAATGAAAATAGATCCGTTGGAAGTTGTAAAATGACATTTTTTCATTCTTAAGTGATCCCACACTCAACCGGGCACCCACAACGATAAATAGGATAGCTTAGAGGTTATTCCAAGGTTTCTCATTCATGTTATCCTTGGTCCTTGCTATAGTCTAGTGTTCTACAACCCTTTGAGCCCCTTTCTCTCTCTCTCTAAAAACCATTTCATGATTATGAGTGAGTTAGGCATTTTGTAAGAGAGCTAACTCCATGTCATCTTGTAAATCTCTCATTCTTTCCATCCTCCCAATCCCCTTTTTCAAAGAGCAAAGCATAAAGTGATCTTCACTGAGTAAGGAGGAGTAGTTGTTCTTCTTCAAGGTTGAAGAAGGCATGAAGATCTTCTCTAGGTGAAGAAAAAGGACAAGGAAGAAGTTTTAAGAAGAGTGGGTAATTCCTTCAAAGCCAAAGACTTGATGAGAGTGTGTATAAGCCCTTGGTGAAGGCTGAAGACATCTTGATCAAGTGTGTAAGTCCTTGTGTAGGTGAAAGACTCTTGTCTTGAATAGGTAAGTCCTTGGATGTATGGTGGTCTTCTTGTATCACTTATAATGGAATATAAGTGTACATGGGTTGCAAAGTCCTAGAGGTTGACCTTTCTAGGTAGTCAATTGATAGTCTCCTATTTTGGAGATTGGAACCGCTCTACCCACCTTGTCCAAGTGTATGTTTCAATCTCTCTCATCCTATCTAATATTGTTTAGAAAGAACTTCAAAGTGCGTTTAAGCTTTTGGTTTCAATTGATATAATTTTAAGGTCTAACTATTTTTGTGAGAATTTTGAGGCTCTATTCACCCCCTCTGTAGCCCTAGATCCAACAAGTGGTATCAGAGCAATCATATTCTCCAATGAATCTCCCATAAGATGAGAATATGGGTGAGAACCTACTTGGTTCCCTCAACCTAGGGGGAGGCTTTCCCATGCGCCCCCAGTCTCTGACAATGCCAACTTCCTCTATTGGAAGTAGCAGATGCAGTTCTACATTCAAGGGATGGACTTTGACATGTGGAAGGTGATGATCACACCTTACAAGGAGCCAACCAGAGCTGTATCAACATGGAATGAAGTTTCACTAAAGAATGCTCATCCCAATGATAAAGCAATCAACATCCTCTATGCATCCTTCACCCCATCTGAGTTTAACTGCATCTCATCATGGGATAAGTTGTGCATCACTTATGAAGCACAAAGCAAGTGAAGGAGGCAAAGATCTACATTTTGAATAACCTATTAGAGAACTTCAAGATGGGGAAGAAATAAAAAGTTACTGAGATGTACTAAAGGCTCAACATCATTATCAATGACCTAGATACTTTGGGACACACTTTGAATTGTGGGGAAATCATCTCAAAGATCTTGAGGTCTCTTTCAAAGAGATGGAATTCAAATGTGACCTCCATTGAATAAGTGAGAAGTCTTGGTGACATTCCAACTGAGGATCGTATTAGCAACCTATGAGCTCATGAGCCAAGACTTGACAAAAAAGAAGAGGACGCTAAGCAAGAAGAAAAAGAAGCAAGTGATATCAAAGAGAGTGCCTTCAAAGCACAAGTGGAGGCCCTCATCCTTCAACAACAACTTGCTTGCTAGACCTCTCCCTCCTCCTCAAGTGAAGATGATGGCCCTAGTGAGCATGAACCAAACTTCTCTAAGGGAAAGCAAATCAAAGGAAAGAAATCTTCTCGTTCTACTCTAAGGTGCTACAAGTGTGGTAAAAAAAGACACTACAAGAGTGAATGTCTTGAGTCTAGAAAGTCACACCACAAGTGCAGCTCCAAGAAGGAGGAAGAGTGCAAGAAAGATATCAAATACAAGAGGAAGGACAAGAAGGAGAGGAGACACAAAGATAGCTCATGCTACTTGGAAGGATCATCCTCTAGTGGATCAAGCTCTAATGAATATGGAGAGTGACACCTTGCACTCATGGCCTCTACTAGTAAAGAAATTGTGAGGTAAGTGAGGTAAGTGAGGTGAGCTTGCATGAGTTAGATAAAGAAACTCTTATTGATATGCTTGTTAGTACCCATTTTTCTTTTTTTGAATGTAAATCTAAAAACAAGAGGTTAGGTAAAATCATCGACGAGTTGTATGTCAAACTTGATATTCTTTAGAAAAAGAGAAAATTCATCTTGAGAGAATTGATACCTTGCAAGGCTAATTTCTTGATCCTGAGATCTAATACAATGGAGTTGAATTAGAGAATTGTGTCTACCTTAAGAACATTGAATCTCTTAAGGAAGACAACCAAAAGTTCCTAAATGATCTTGAGATACTTAAAACTAAAAATGCTGAACTTAAGGTTATTGTTGATGCTCTTTGAGATGAGAGGAATGTTTATCTCAAAGAAATTCAATTGATTAAATCTAAAAATGCTAGGTTACTTGGTCAAGTTAATGATTTATCTCCTAGAACTATTTTTCCTAGTAATGATGTTGCTTCTATTCCTCTTTGAAAGGACTCTTATTTGACTAAAGCCCTCTATTTAGAGGTTGACCTTGTTCATGCTAGAGATGATCTTGCTAGTTTTTCTTCTACTGTTATATCTCTTACTAATGACAATCATAGTCGTAGAGCCTCTCTATAGAAATTCCTTAAAGGAAAAAAAATCCTAAATGAAATCCTTGACTGTTCTACCAAACAAAGTGGTACTAGTGGTTTGGGATTTGTAGGGGGGCACATTAGGGCAAGAATAAGGCCAAAGGTAAGAAAAAGAGTAAGGAAAATCCCTTTTTCATTGGAGATTCTTCTAGCACTAAGAACCCTATGATTTTCTTTCATAGAAAAAGTGATGATCATTATTCTAGTTATTGTCCTTACAAGACAAAGGGGACCAACCCAAAGATCAAATGGGTCCCCAATATAATTTTGGATACCCAAGTTTGAGTTGGGAACTGACACTCTCCTTTCTTGTAAGAAAAAAGAAAGTTATTTGTAGGTAGTGGCTGCACTAAGCACATGACATGTGATATAAACCATTTCAACAATTTAAGGAGGAAAAGAGGTTCGGTTACTTTCTTGGACAACAAGAAAGGTAAAGTAAAAGGTGAGGTTGATGTAGGTGAATCCTTGTGTATCAAGAATTTTCTCTTTGTGTATGGGCTACATCAGAATTTAATAAGTGTGAGTCATTTATGTGATAATGGTAACCTTGTGCTATTTACTTATTTTGAATGTTTGCTTATAATTCCCTCACCTATCATATCATATATAAGGGAACTAGAAATGGTAATCTTTATGTAATTGTGCTTGACTCTATTAAGCCTATTGTTGGTAGATGGCTAGTTGTCAATTCAAATGATATTTCTTTTTGGCATTGTTGGTTGGACATGTAAATATGCATCAATTGAAGAACTTGAGCAAATAAGACTTGGTCAAGGGACTTCTAAAATTGTATTTTGAAAAGGATGAGGAATGTCGACCTTTTACCCAAAGAAATCAAACTAAGTCCTCCTTCAAATTCAAAGGAGCCCTTAGCACTAAGAGAGCTCTTGAACTTCTCCATATTGATCTATTTGGACCTATGAGAACCCAATTGCTTCATAGTTCCAAGTATTATCTTGTTATTGTTGATGATTTTTCTCGATATACTTGGACCTTCTTTCTCATTTCCAAGAGTGATACACTTGATGTTTCTCTAGTTTTTATAAAGGAGTTGAGGATGGAGCTTCTTGCCAGATTGTCTCCATCCATATGATCATGGGGGAGAATTTGAAAATGTTCTTTTTGAATATTTTTTTAAAGAATCATACTATGCACATAACTTCTCGTCACCTCGAACATCTCAAAAAAATGGTGTTGTAGAGAGGAAGAACATGCCACTGTAGGAAATGGCTAGGACCATGCTTCTAGAGTATGACACTCCCAAGAAGTTTTGGACCAAAGCCATTAGTACCTCATGTTTTGTGCAAAACTGGGTTTTCATGCATCCTTAATTGAAGAAAAACCCCTATGAGATATGGTGTGGTAGGAATCCTTCAATCAAGTATTTTCATGTTTTTGGGTGTCCTTGTTTTGTTTTGAACATGAAAGATTCTTATTACAAGTTTGATACCAAATTGTACAAGGCTTTGTTTCTTGCCTATAACACTACTAATAAGGATTATAGAGTATATAAGGTTGATATATATAAAGTAGAAGAATCTATTAATGTCAAATTTATTGAGAATAACCCCTCTATTTCCAAAGATATTGTTCCAAATGATGATGTTGTAGGTGAGGTAAATCCTATCTTAAAATAACTCAACATCACCCAAAAGTGAAAAGAGGTGTCCACTCAAGAAGAAGGTATAGAGGAAGAAAAGAAGGATCCAACTCCCCACTTTACAAAGAATCATACTAAACAACTAATCATAGGTGACCATTTTGAAAGAGTGAAGATGCGGGCTGCCTATAACAAGGAACAATCAAACAACCCCTTTATCTCACAACTCAAGCCAATGAATTTCAAAGAAGCTCTTGGGGATGATGAGTGGATCCTAGCCATGCAGGAAGAATTAGAGTAATTTGAGAAGAAAAAAGTGTGGACTCTAGTTCCAAGGCCAAGTGATAGAAAGATCATTGGAACCAAGTGGATCTACCACAACAAGCTAGATGAAAGCGGTAAGGTGGTAAGAAACAATGCAAGGTTAGTGGCTCAAAGCTATAATCAACAAGAAGGTATAGATTTTGATGAAACCTATGCACCTATAGCTAGACTTGAGTCCATTCGTATGTTGCTTGCTTTTGCTAGTTATAAGAACTTTATTCTTTATCAAACGGATGTTAAAAGTGCATTTTTAAATGGTATAATTGATGAGGAAGTGTATGTTGAACAACCTCCAAGATTTGAACATGATAGTTTATCTAACCATGTAAATCTATTGAAAAAATCTCTCTATGGAATCAAACAAGCACCTCAAGCTTGGTATGAGAAATTAAAGAACTTTTTGTTAGATCATGGATATATCATGGAAAAAGTGGATTCTACCTTGTTTCGTAAACACACTTCTATCAATTTTCTTATCATTCAAATTTATTTTTATGATATCATTTTTGGCAGGACTAATCTTGATCTTTGCAAGGATTTTAGTGATCTTTTGTAGAGTGAGTTTGGGATGAGCATGATGCGTGAGCTTTCATTCTTCCTCCTCTTTCAAATCAAGCAAACTAAAGATGGGAACTTCATCAATCCAGGCAAGCACAAAGGTGAGGTACGTAAGAGATTTAGGGTGGAGAACAACAAGCCGATGGACACCCCCATGTCAAACACATCCAAACTTGATAAAGATGAAGAAGGTGAGAAAGTGGATGAGAATATCTATAGAGGTATGATTGGAATTTTACTATATTTAACTACTTCTAGACTTGACATAATTTTTAGTGTTGGTTTTTGTGCTCACTTTCAATCAAATCACAAGAAATAACATCGTATAATTGTTAAGAGGATTTTAAGGTACTTAGACAAAACCCCAAATTTTGGACTATGGTATCCCAAGTCAAGGGACTTTACTCTTATGGCTTATAGTGTTGCTAATAATGTAGGATGTTTGATTGATAGAAAGTGCACAATTGACACTTGCTTACTCCTAGGACCATGATAGGTTTCTTGGTTTTCCAATAAATAGAGCATAGTGGCTTTATCAACTACCGAGGTTGAATACATTGCAACTGAGAGTTGGTGTGCTCAGGTTCTATGGAGGAAGCAAATGCCCAAGACTTTAACATTTATTTTGATGCTTCATCTATTTATTATGATAATAAGTGCAATCAACTTATCTTAAAATAATTTATTACATAGTAGTGCCAAGCATAGAGAGGTTCATCATTATTTTTTTGTGATCACATTGCCAAAAAAGGTATTTATATCATGCATGTGGACATGGAAAATCAATTGGCAGACATTTTACTAAACCTCTAGATAGAGAGCAGTTTAATTTTATTAGATCTAAATTGCTCATAACTATTTTGGATGAATATGATATGCCTTCTATTTAGTTGCTATATATCCTATATGTTTTGCTCATGTCTTGATCATCCTTGCTTACCAAAGTGCTAAAATTTCATGTTCTAATGCCTTTTTTTGACTTGATTTGGGTATTTTCTGCAAACACTTATTTTATTGATCCATATGTCTTCAATGACACTGTAATATGACATTTCAGCTTCATGTGGACTCTTATCTTTCGTACTAGCATAAAACAATGAAGATGCTTGAAGGGTGACCCCACTATTTTGGACGACAATCTTATCATCTTGACGCTTTATGTAATATGAGAATCCAAATATGTCAAAATCTTCTTAAGACATAACATTCATTTTTGTTTTAAAGGTGAGGCATTTGATATTTTTAGCAATATTACTTGGTGTTTGAGATAGTTGATGTAAGACTTTATCTGCAAACCACTTAATAAATGCCTTGTTATGCTCTCGAGAAAGCCACATTGAATTGGCTCGAGGATGTTGTTTGTTGAAAAAATTGGTCTATTCCATGATATAAATACTCACTTCGTCGATGTTGTGCAAAATATAAAAGTGATGTTGTTCTAACATCTCACAGTTGATTACTTTCATCCATGTTCCTAAAGTCCCTTTTCTAGAATACTCCTCCATATTCTTGTCATTTATAGGAGCGTCTTAAACCACTTAGAAAGTCATTGCAAAAATCCATAACCTCTCTTGCCACACAACTCTCAATAATACTCCCTTCAAGTTGATAATGGTTTTGAGCATCACCTTTAAAAATGCTCATGTATTGTTCAAAAGGATACATCTTGTAACACACGAGCCCACTGCCCAAGAGATCTAGTAGAGTTTCAGGAATGATGACTAGCCCCACAGACCACCACTAGCCAAAATTGCATTCTTTGTTCTCACTCACGCACAAGCCAAGAACAACTTCTCGAATGATCACCCATCCTAGTCTTACTCCAAGCTGAGCGCTTAACTTTGGAGTTCTTTAGTGATGGGCTACCTAAAAAGGAGGTGCACCTTGGTGATATGGGTAGTCCAATCATTCCTTTTAAGATCATTTTATCTGGGGCCTCAAATCTTGGGATGTTACAATCTCCCCCACTTAGGCTCTTGAAGTCCTCGTCAAGGTTGAACTATATAGACTCATAATATTTCCCATTTTAGTGTAGACCCAACATGTCAATGTACACCCAACTCCCAATCATGTCTACCAGTGCAAGGGTGGATCCATCACCATGGATAGCCATTTCCAACATGCCTAGACCACACGACTCAAAGACTGGCATGTCACTGGCCCATGTGGGCCCCACCTACTAGAGCGGTCATGGCTCTGATACCATTTGTAACACCTGAGCCCATTTCCTAAGTGATCTAGTAGAGTTTTAGGAATGACGACTGGCCCCACATACCACCACTAGACTAAACTTCATGTTTTATTCTCACACATGCGTAAGCCAAGATCAACTTCCTGACTGGTCACCCATCCTAGTACTACTCCAAGCTGAGCATGCTTAAATATGGAGTTCTTTAGTGATGGGCTCCCTGAAAAGGAGGTGCACCTTGGTGATATGGATAGTCCAATCATTCCTTTTAAGATCATTTTATCTAAGGCCTCAAATCCTGGGATGTTAAACATCCAATGCAAGAAAATTGGTCCCAACATTTTCACTTCCCTAGTCAGGTGGACAACAAGATGTACCATAATATCAAAGAATGAATGCAAAAAATACTTCTCAATCTGACATAGAGTAACAACCACTTCTCATTGAAACAAGAAAAATACATCTCAAGTTGACATAGGGTAACAACCACTTCTCTTTGCAACTTCTCAAGATTCTTAGGATCAATAACTTTGCTGCATATATTGTTGAGAAGAAACTTTAGTCTGGTGATTGCAAACCTTACATGCTTCGACAATATAGATCGAATTACCACATGAACTATTTTTTTGCATTAGAGTGTGATAATCATGAGATTTAAGACCTGTCAACTTTAGATCTTTCATTGATACCAATCTATGGATGTTGGAAGAGTAACACTGTGGTACCTTAACATTAACCAAGCACTCACAAAAAGCTATCTTCTCCTTTCTAGATGACGTGTAACAAACATGAGGTAAATATGCTCTCTGATCAGTACTAACTACTTTTGTTAATTTGTTGCTTATTCCCATTTCACATAGGTCCATTTTGAATTTGATCCCATCTTTAGTCTTACCTTGTATATTCAATAGAGTACCAATGATACTATCACATACATTTTTCTCAACATGCAGAACATTGATACAATGCCTAACTACCAAAGAACTCCAATAACGAAGACCTCAAAATAAGACTTCTTCTTGAATAAAGATTTGTCACTTTGTGTGGGCATTGTACATTGTGATCTCTTACCAAATTCATTGACAAGTCTTTTACTCTTTCATATTCAACCTCCCCTGGTATAGGTTTAGCTGCACTCTATTCTTCATTCCATCTATTGAATGCTTTGCACAACCTTCGATACAAATGAAATTTTGGAAGAAACCTTCAATGACCAAGATATACAATCTAGCTGCCATGTTTTAGTCATATTGAATCAATGTTCTTTTCACATATTGGACATGCTTTGGATCCTTTTACACTGTATCCAAACAAATTCTTATATGCTTGAAAGTCATTAATATTGCAAAACAACATAGCATGCAAATTAAATGTCTCTCTATGTGAAGCATCATAGGTCATCAAACCTTCATCCTAAAGTTTCTTTAAGTCATCAATCATAGGTTCAAGATAAACATCGATATCATTTCCAGGTTATTTAGAGCCCTATATCAACAATGATAACATAACATACTTATTGTTCATACACAACCATGGAGGAAGATTGTATATAACAAGCATAATAGGCCAAGTGCTATGTTGGCTTCTCAATGTCCCTTATAGATTCATCGCATCAAGACAAAGCCCAAGTCTTAGATTCTTGACTTCTTCACCAAATTTAGGGTACAATAAATCAATTTTCTTCCATTATGGGGAATCAGACGCATGTCTTAGGATCCCATCATTGTTTTTCTTAACCTCTGCAGATCTATCAGATTGGCAAACAAGTGTTGAAATCATGGTATTATAGGTATATACCACATCACCTTGGCAAGAGAACCAGTTTTAGACTTTCCCAAATTCATCATTTTATACCTTTACGCCCCACATTTTGGACAATCTTTCAAATCCACATAGTCCTTTTGAAACAATACACAATCATTTGGGCATGTATGTATCTTCTTAGCCTCCATTCCCATTGGGCATAATAATTCCTTTAACTCGTGTGTTGAGATTGGAAGATTGTTTCCTTCAGGAAGAATTTCTTTCAACAAAGACAACAATGATGTGAAGCTTTTGTCGCTCCATCTATTATTAGCCTTCATCTTATACAATCTCAAGATAACACTAAGCTTTGTAAACTTAGTATAACCTGTTGATAACACCCACTTTATGGCTACTAGAAGTTATATTTTACTGTCAAAATAGACTCCAAACTTAACTTCCTCTTCATTTTATTGTATTTATTATGAGAAAAATCATGCCCACTACGCCCCTGATAATATTTCCCATCTTTTGCAGGGTTTTTCCTATTTTTTCTACAAGAAAAGGAGCACCAATGGGCCCATCAGGCCCATCAACAATGAAGTCCACGTTCCAGCCCAGTAGCTTGCCAACATCCAAGGCCGACATGCCCCTCTTACCCATCATGGTCGCTACCCGCTACAATAGCAACCCGACGTGGGCGTGTCGTGCATGAGTCTCAGACTGTTGTGGCTCTTTACTTAATATGGTGCCTAACTCATCATGATTCACAAACTCATGAGATTGTTACCCGACATGACCACCCCTCGGCCCCGCAACCCGACATGGCCCCAACCCACCATAGCTGTGCACGATACACTCGTTGCCTGACACTCTCTTAGCCTGACATGTTTGACGAGTGACAGCCGTATCGACTCGTCTGAAGCCTCAAGAATGAATCCACAAATGAAAGACACATGGACCAATAAAAGCTACAATTCCCATCTACTCACTGCCTATCAATAGTAGTTACAAGCCTACTATGGGATAGGCCATACCCTACAAGAGCTAGTCCCTAGAGTAAAGGAGCTAGAGTGTCGAGTCCCAAGGAGCCTATCATGTGATAGTTAGGTGAGCACACCCCCTTCCCGAGAACAATGGTAGGAGTTCACTTAGAGATCATTTTGGTAATAGCAAGCAGCATGACATGCTCCTCAAGGCTACTTAAAGCATGTCGGGTTCCTATCTAGGCTTCAACCCGAGACGGCTTGCCCTCCTATACCTGACATGAAGAACCCGAGAGCCTTAAGATAATGTTAACCCAATATGTATCCTAACGCAATACCATACCCAACCTGATATAGTCTCTACCCATCATGGTTGCATCCTGGCACAGCCAGCAACCCAACACGATTGTATCAGGTAGAGGTCATGTCCTCATACAACCGTTACCTATTACGGTCCACGACCTGACACGATCAGTGACCTGACACGGTCGTATCCCAATATGGCCTCTACACGGTACTGGGCTAACATCATCTTTGGTGTCAGTTGTTGTGTACTTCGGTTTCCTAAATCAAGGAGTCTGATACTTATCTTCTCTTTACATCATTTAATTACAACATTGTAACTAAAACTTTATGCTTCTTCATGATGATTGAAAGTTGTGGAGTTTATCTCATTCTATGTATGGCTTTATTTTGTTGGATGATTTCTTTCTGGCATCTGAGTTCTAGTTCCTTCTTTTTGATTCATGGTTTTGACTAGCTATCAAATCATGTCTCTTGTTTTGACTCCTTTGAGAGAGGGATGTCGTAAACTTCTAGAGCTTGGTCTGATTCAGGTGTACGAGAGTACCCGGAACTATAGCTACACCCAGTCTATCTTTCTACACAGGCCCACACCTAGTACCTTTGAGAGGAGGAATCCAGTGCATGGTTTGTTGGATTTTTCTTTGAGAGAAGAAGATGCTGGATGTAGGCTCTTGCTGCTTGCTACATTTAAATTTTCTTTCTTTATGCTATTCTATGAGGATAATTCTATCTTCTCGATTTCCTATACGCAAAAACTACCATAAAAACTGCGAAAACCCAAAATACCCAAAACCTTAATCCTTCTGGTAACTCCCCTTGGAGATAAGTTTTAGTTTAATTCTTTATGATTCTTTTCTACTACAACAAACCTTAATTCCTTGACTCTCGGACGTGCTTAGACAAATAAAACTTGGGTTCCAAAGCACTATTCTCCTAGTCCCTCTATTTGACCTTGAAATACTCCGACCTTGTGCTAGTTGCAGGAGTCTTAAACATTCATGTATTATAAATTATTGAAGTCCGATGATCTAGACATGTCTCCATTTTTGGACCCACATTTAAGGCTTATCAAATTTTTGGCACTGTTGTCAGGGACTCGACAATGAATACCATTCTACAAACTCAAGTTCTACTTGCACTTTGCTAAATACCTTGTACATATGCATATAATATTACAGATACTTATTACACATAGTTTCAACAACACACTCACACTTTTACACCTTTTCTTTTTAAGTATTTTTTCATATTTCCAAAACCTCCTATTTTCTGACAAGCAATGTTTGAGGAAGCACTTGAAGCTCAGTCTCTTCGTTCTTTTTTCAAAGTTAGAGAAAATGAGGAAAGGAACCCAGTGGTGGAGCAATCGCTCAATGTGGCCAACTTTGAGATGAAGCCAACTTTTCTCCAGCTTCTGCAACACAACCGTTTCAGAGGAAACACAAGTGAAGAGAATCCGTACAATCATCTCACAACATTCAGGAGGACCTGTAAGACTTTCAAGATTAACATGGTCTCGATATCTTATATCTACACCCAGTGCTTTCCTTTCTCCTTAAAGGACAAATATCTAGAATGCTACTCAAGTCTCCAAGATGGGGGCCTCTCTGACTGGGAGCATCTGGCCAACACTTTTATTGCTAAATTCATCCCCATAGAGAAAATGATAAAATGTCAAACAAAATAACCAGATTCTCACAGAAGGTTTCAGAGAATTTGCATGAAACTTGGGAAATATTTCAAGGCTATTACTGATAGTGCCCGCACCACGATTTTTTCAAGCCCAAGCTGGTCACCACCTTGTACAATGGGTTATGCATAGGATAAAGGAAATCCTTGAATGTTACAACAGGAAAAAATTTCTTGGGGCTCGATGCCCAAAGAGCCAGGGAGATTATAGATACTATAACTACAAATCAGTGGGACAACGAGTATGATAGAGAGTCAACAAGTCACTCTACTCCTGGAGAATCAAAGGTGATGAAAGCACTGGTGGCCAAGTTAGATAAAATAGTGACTCATGTTCAAACTTTGAAGGAGAAGAGCTACAAAAGCAAGGTCCAACAAGAAGCTATATGAAGATGTGTCATGTACAGAGGGACAAACCATCTTTCTGATTGTTACCCACACATGGCCGTGCAGATCGAGCTTGGTGATGAGAGTATGGAGAATGTAAGTTATGTCCAGTATCAATGTCTCAACCATCCCAGATTCTTATATGAAAACACTAGTATGGAAGAGAACTCTCACCAGTTGGTAGGCAAAACTTCTTCAGGAGGACAGTAGAATCAACAATGCCAGATAGGTTTCCAATAACAAAGAAGGTACCTGAACGCCCAGCAAGGTCAACAACAGCGGTCGTCAATGATGACCAAGTTAATGTACTTTGCCAAGAAATAAAACTATATGAATGAGAAGCTACACAAGAGTTTAATGGATAGCACAATGCTTCTCAAACTCATGCAATAGAAGATGGAAGGTTTCTCAGCTTAGATCGGGGAGCTCCAACAACACAACAAGAAAATAGATCAGTAGTTGGCAAGCCTGGCTCCAAGCATCAACCATCAGGTAGGGCGATTCCTATCTAGTACCGAGGCAAACCCGTGAGAAAATGAAATTGCAAAAATGGCCGTCCTGAGGTCAGGAACGGTGATACGCTCAGCTAACAAAAAGAGAGAAACAATACCAGTCAAAGTTGCAACCCTTGAGGATCCAGCAAAAGTACCTACAAAGTAAAAGAAAGTGATAGAAAAAGGAGGTGACGACATGACTTATGAAGAGTGTTCGGATAGGTACGCACCCCGCATACCTTTCCTGCACAAGCTAGTGAAAGCTCAACTAAAGAAAAGATATGAGAAGTTCATGTCTATCATGAAGAAGTTGGCCCTCGACATCCCTTCCTTGGATCCCATCAAGGAAATGCCTATTGATGTGAAGTTTCTCAGGGACCTAATTTTAAGAAAGAAGAGAGGAGAAGATGTTGAGACTGTGAAGTTAGCATAGATGTCCAACTCTTTTATTAAGGCAAGTATGCCTTCCAAGAAGAGAGATCCTGGTGCCTTTTCTATTCCCTTCCAGGTCAGAGACGACATGACCCGAAAAGGTCTAGCAGATTTAGGAGCGAGCTTTAGTCTGATGTCACTATCTCTTGCAAAAATATTGGGGCTTACTTACATAGTAAGTATGAATATGAGGATCCAACTAGAGGACCACACCTTTACAAGACCTATTGGAGTAGTGAAGATGTGCCCATTAGGGTTGGGCAATTCTTTATACCATGTGACATTGTTCTGATTGACACCTTGGAGGATCTTAGCTGCCAAATGATTTTAAGGTGACCCTTCCTAGTGACTGATAGAGCACTCATCAATGTGGAGGCAAGGATGATAATGATCAGAGTTAGACGAGAGCATATCGATTTATACATTTGTGACTGCATGAAATCCCCCTCATTATTTGACTCTTCTTACTTTGTCAAAAGCTACCAGCAAATCTGTGATGAGGAAATGGAGGAGAAAGCTATGGTGGACCCATTGATGCATGCATTAGTTGGCAATGTACAGGTGGTCGATGACTCAGAGATGAAAGAACACTGGAATTTTTGGATGTTGAAGAACTACCTAAAGAAGACGGCCTAGTTGAAATAGTAATGTATGCTGCACTACAAAGCAATCCTATTGAAAAACTAGAAAAGAAGACCCCACCCGAACTAAAAATCAGCCAAATTATCAATTTAGAATTAACTGAAGATCAGAAGGAACATCTGTTAGTTGAGCTGAAGCTATGAAGGAAGGCCTTAGGTTACTCAATTGGAGACCTAAGGGGCATCAACCCTTCTATGTGTATGCATAGAATCCATCTCAAAGAGAATTCCAAATCATGCGCCCAACTACAATGAAAACTGAATGAGAAGTTATGAGAGGTGGTTAGCAAGGAAGTCATAAAGATCCACAATGCAAGAATCATCTATGCTATCAGTGATAGCACATGGGTGAGTCCTATTCAAATAGTCCCTAAGAAGGGAGGTATCATGATGGTCAAAGAAGACAATGGGGTTGAGGTTGCAACCAAGATTATTACTGGTTGGCAAATGTGTATAGACTACATAAAATTAAACACCGCCACCCATAAAGATCACTTTCCTCTCTCGTTAATTGATTAGATGCTCGAGCACCTGGCCCATCATTTGTACTTTTGTTGATTGGATGGGTACTCGAGGTTTTATCAAATCCCCATTCATCCATACAATCAGGAAAAGACAACCTTCACCTGCATTTATGGAACCTATGCCTTTAGAAGGATGCCCTTTGGCTCTGCAACCTTTCAGTAGTGTGTGAATGCTATCTTTGCCAATTTCTTAGAAGATAAGATGGAAGTCTTCATGGATAATTTTAGTGTCTATGGTGTCTCCTTTGAAGATTGCTTGAATAATCTATCTTTGGTGATGAAAAGATGCAAAAAAACAAAGTCTAACCCTCAACTGGGGAAAGTGTCATTTCATGGTATAGGAAGGTATCATTCTCAGATATAAAGTGTCCAACAAAGGCATTGAGGTTGATCAGTCCAAGATGGAAGTGATTGCAAAACTCCCTCCACCCACATCTATGATAGGAATTAGAAGCTTCCTAGGGCATGCTGACTATTAAAGAAGGTTTCTCAAGGATTTTTTGAAGATTGCAAAGCTGTTGTCAAATCTATTGATGAAGGATTCTAAGTTCAATTTCACAGAAGAATGCCTCATGACATTCTCCACCTTAAAGGATGCTCTAATCTCTATACCCATTATCCAATCACCTGACTGGAGCCTTCCATTCAAGTTGATGTGTGACACTAGTGATGATACTATTGGTGTAGTTCTTGGGAAAAAGAAGAACAAAAAGCATCACGTAATCTATTATGCCAGTAAGATGTTAGATGAGGCCCAGATAAATTATACCATCATAGGAAAGGAAATGCTAGCCATCATCTATGCATTTGACAAGTTTCATTTTATCTTGTGGGCTCTAGGGTGACTATTCATACGAACCATCGGGCCATCAAATATCTGATGCAGAAGAAAGATGCCAAGCCTAGACTATTATGTTGGGCATTGCTTCTATAAGAGTTTGATCATGAGATCATCGACAAGAAGGGTACTAAGAATGTGGTTTCGAACTACCTATCTAGGATTAGAGTGGAGGATGACCACCCACTGCCGATCAATGAGAACTACACTGATGAAGCAATCTACGCTAACCAAATAGCTAATGCAAAAGGGCCATGGTATGCTGATATATGCAACTATCTTGCCTGTAAACAACTACCCCATAAATATCTTATAATCAAAAGAAGAAATTCTTCTCTAATTTGAAGTACGATTATTGGGATGACCCTCTTTTATTCATATGTTGCACCGATAACCTTTACAGAAGATGTATACATGACGGTAAAGCCCCAAAGATTTTATATGAGTGTCACTCCTCTCCCTATGGAGGACACTTGGGAGATGAAAAAACTACGACCAAGGTTCTCCAGTCTGGTTTCTATTGGCCCACTCTATTCAAAGATGCCCATGCCTATGTTAATGCCTACGATGAGTGCCAGAGAATCAAAAATATTTCTCACAGGAATGAGATGCCTATGTCAAAATAGATTGAAGTTGAAATCTTTGACGTATGGAGAATTGACAAAATGGGGCCTTTCCCCTCATCATATAGTTTCTAGTATATTCTAGTTGCACTGGACTATGTGTCCAAATGGGTAGAGGCCATACCCACCACCACTAGTGATGCCAACTCTATTATAAAGCTCTTCACAACGATAATCTTCCCAAGATTTGGAGTCCCTCGAATGGTGATCAGTGATGGTGGATTACGCTTTGATGAAAAGTAATTTGAATCACTTCTATGAATGTATGGGGTTCAAAATAAGGTTGCTACACCATATCATCCCCAAAAGTCTGGCCAGGTTGAAGTCTCGAATAGACAAATCAAACATATTTTAGAGAAGATAGTCATAAAATCTCAAAAGGATTGGTCTACCAAGATGGATGATGCTCTCAGGGCATACAGAACAACATACAAGATGGCAATTGGCACCGTGCCTTACCATTTGATCTATAGGAAAGCATGTCACATGCCTTTCAAGATAGAGAATAAAGCATTATGGGCCATCAAATGTCTAAATATGGATCCATCCCTAGCCAGCAAGAAGAGGTTCCTCCAACTTCAAGAGCTTAAAGAAATTAGGCTTCACACCTATGAGAATGCGATGATCTATAAGTAAAGGACTAAAGTCAGGCATGACTCCCACTTGAGGAAGAAAGATGTCAAAGAAGGTGGCAAGGTATTTCTTTTTAAATCTTCTATTTGACCTTTTCCAGGGAAACTACAGACTTACTGGCCAGGACCATTTGTGGTATTAAAGATATACCCATTGGGAATGATGGAGCTATACGACAAGGATGATCCTACAAAGGTCTTTCCAGTCAATGGACACCAAGTGAAAAGATTCTATGAAGATGAACCCTTCACGAGGCGATTCAAGTTGCCCCTAAATCACGCCGAAGTTGCACTCACTGAATAAGCCTAACCAAGACGGAAGATGTCGAGCTAATGACAAAAACCATAGCGCTGCTTGGGAGGCAACTGAAGTTTTTACTTCCTTAGAATAGGCTATTATTTCTTTTTCCTATGAATAACATTCTGAACAATTGTATTGTAATAAGGCCCGAGTCTGTGCACACACCAAGTGCACTGACCCTCGCATTTTATGGGCCACCGACTTAGTTTTGTTGCCTTTATATGTAATACTAGCTGAGGTTGAGGTTCACACTTAGGCCAGTGATGTTTTACAAATCAAGCACCTTTTACTTGAGTTTTCATTATTAATAAGTTTTTATAGTTTCTTGGACACAAAGTGTGTCGCACATATGTGTTGGCCATCCATATCACACATGTGTGGAGTGTCATGTAACCATGTTAGCTAGGACATATCGGGCAATCCCTATCACCCACACGTATCGCACAGACCTACCAGTTCAAGCCTATGGCAGCCATATCATGTATCGTGTGCCGGGTTGCACTCGCGCCACGTCATGCTGATGCATCACACTAACTCATCTCATGCAAAGAGTGTGTCAGGTGCTTCATGTCGAATAACACACCATCTCTTTCTAAGACTCATGATACGACGTGATTAGATGGGTTTTACCTTGCTTTGGAAGGCGATTCTCGTGCATGTCATTCACGTGCATGTGTGACGCGTGTCCCCATTTTACTATTTTACCACCCTTCGTAGAAAGATATATAAGTAACATGAGTTTAACTGTGTTGGGCTACCAATGTTACCAAGCTTTTACTTCTGTATCATGCAAGCTGTCGTATCGCTCAAAGCCATTCTCAACTCATATGTCATATTTCACTCCTATGTTGCGTTCACCCATTCCCTACCCAATAAGGTAATAACCCGTGTCGTGCAACCTCTATCACATAGGTCTATCGCCCATACATATCACACCCCCTTAACGATAGACCGTATCGAGCTACCACGTATTATGTTCCCTCCTGTATCAAGCAAAGTTTCAAACATGTATCAATTTTCCTAAGTATAGCTCTGAGCGCGTCGAGTTTCCATATGTGCATGTGTCCATATCGTGTTGAATAAGTTTGGGGGAGCCTACCGACTCATGCTAAATCTTCACAATGCTTGTGTTGCGTATCTGTACTGCGTTTGTGGGCTATCGATTTTTACAAGTGCATTGCTTTCTTATGAACCCGATACCAGTTTTCATGAGTATTGCGCAGGACATGTCGGGTTCCCTTAGTATCGTGTACTTTCAAGTATTGCGTAAGGAATATCAAGTTGGCTCTAACCTGATGTTGTGCTTTATTATGTAACTCGATATTTATTTTTTCAGTATTGCCCAGGCCATATCCGGCCGATCTCATTTTCAGATATGACACTTCCATGTATGGGGAAGAGAAAATTTCGCCAACATAACCCTTTTTGCGATTTAAATGGGTTATTCTACATTTTTTAGAAAATGGCATGCACAAAGGAAATCATCATCTAAGTCGATGAGAAAGGTCTAAGGATCAACCCCGAATCCACAACAGTGATAGCAGTAGGGTAGAAACCCCCTAAACCAGTAATAGCAGAGACCTATGTGGCCAAAATGTGGCCCTACACCGAGGCAGGCATGACCCCAGCTGTAATGGCAGACCCAGAAGCTTTTGCCCACTTTCCAGGATGCTTTGTGCTGAGAGACGCGGAACACAAATGATGCTACATGATCTGGCAGTAGAAGTCTACCACCCGACCAGATTCTGTCACCAATCTTCTTTCTGGTAGATCAACATCTTTGAGAGACTAGATAATGTCCTCCAGACTGTTGGACTCTGGAAGATATGCTTTAGCTTCTCCAACTCATACACTGATGTGTAGGTTTTGAGTTGCGTTTTACAGGCCTAGTTTACATTCGTTTTGAGCATTTATAGTCAACCTATTGATCATATGTGCATAATTCTTGATAACTGGCTTGTATATTGTTGGTGCATCAAACTATGTTATTTTTTTGCAATTTCACATTTTTATATATTTCTTGTCTTAATACTTGGTCCTTGTCAAATTTCAGGGGCGCCCATATTTTCAAGGAGTCGGTGCCACCGACCATGCAGGTTGGTGCCACCGAGCAGACATCAGGGACTCAACCCAAATTGACCAACGGAGTCGATGCTACTGACCATACAAGTCGATGCCACTGAGATAGTATCAGAGAAGACCAAGAAATTCGAACCAACTCGGTGTCACTGACATCACTGTTGATGGTACTGTCTAAAGCAGAGATCAAAAATAGCTCGATGTCATCAGTGCCATCTACCTCCAGGCCAGTGCCACCGACTCTGCTGGATCTCAGCCATCCAAGCCAGCCACCCAGATCGAACGGTCCACGTTATGTGGTACCATAAGTTCCCTTAGACAAAAAGGCAGGACAGCCAGACTTGAGGGTATCATACGTTGCATGCACGAGAGCTGAGAGAGAGGAGGAGCGAAGAACAGAACCAAAGGACAACATCTGGGCAATTCAAGCATCTTTGACGGATGAAATTGCTACTGCAAGGATGCAAATCATTCACCCAAAGAGGACGATCATCCATTTGTACTTCTTAGCAAGGGGTTACTCGAGTTTCTCCATGTTTCCCCCATTTTTCTACTTTTCCTCTATGTTTGCATCATTGAAAACCATGCGGGGCTAAACCCCTTAATTCCTTAGGACCCGGAAGTAGCCTGGGAAACCACTGTATCGACTTTTATGTGATTTAATGCAATTTTTCTCCTAATTCATGGATATTTATGCGTGTGAATGAATGTTATATTTTTGATTGATCACCTTCATTTGAAATCATAGGTGATAAATTAATCTGAGAGGATAATTAAATGTCTGAAACCACACATAAACACTATCTTACGTATTCTTTGGTAAAGGTAACGTACAGGTACTGGGAAGATACCTAGACATTGATCGTAAAGCACCTGATCTAAGATATAAACTACCACAGACATGGAGTTGGCTTAGATCTAGGTAGTGAATTGTACAGTGGAAGCAGGCAATTCTTACTACGGGCTTTCTATCTAGGAAGAGGTTAAATTACATAAAAATCAGTAGAAGAAGATACAGTGGGGATCCATGGTGAAATTGGTGTTCCCGAGGAATTCCATCTCTCTTCACTATGACAAACCATTTTTCATTTTAGTTTTCTCTGGTTTTGTTTTAAAAACCAATTCTCACAAACTTTCTACCGGTCTAGATGATTTCCTATTGTTAGTAGTAGTCTCTAAATGAACATCTCCATGAGTTTGAGTCGGGCCTCATTTGGCCTATATTACGTGATGCATACGCTTGCGTTTAGATGCATATCAAATACGTGTCAAGTTTTTGGCACCGTTGCCGGGGAGACGACAAAATTTAGCACTACGAGTGTTGCGGGCGGCCATTCTAGGCCACCTCTATTTATTTTATTTTTACTAACTCATTCATTCACTACATTTAAATTCATATCATTTTTTTCATGATTAACTACTGGTACTAATAATTCTTATCTTTCAGGTACTAGTATATTGTAGCCACTCATACCATAGAGTATAGTGGTTCTACTTATGAGATTCCAGCCGATGAGGTTGAGATCATTCATCCACTTGCTGAACACACTTCTGTTGCTATCACAGAACCAGAAATGGGGGATGGTGCAACAGCGGAAGAGAAGACAATTTGGGATAAAACCAAGGCCTCATCATCCATAGCACAGCTGGGCCCAATCAAGAAGTAGGTGATCAACATTCTGAACTATAAAATCGATCATGGGCTTATAGTGTTAGTGAAGACACAGGCGTTTCACAGCCACGCGCATGAAGATCCTGGCACTCACATTAGCAATTTTGTAGAAACATACGACGTGATCAAGGTGGACCGATTTCCACAGACGATCATATACTTAAAGTTATTTCCATCATCTCTAGATGGCAATGCGAAAGAGTGGTTCCGCAATCTAGACAAAGAGTTCATGGAGACATGGGACCAGATGGTGGATGAATTTTTTGCATGCTACTTCCCATCAGAAAAGACAAATGACATGATCAGAAACATTCATAACTTCAAACAACAAGCTGCTGAATCATACTCTGAGGCATGGGAAAGATTTCAAAACATACTACAGAATGTGCCACATCACAAGATTTACCTAGAGAACCAAGTCAAGATGTTTTACTTCGGGCTAAACCTGAATGATATGACCATGTTGGACAACACATGTACATGGTTCTTCTTGAACAACTTGTCGATGAAGTGTCAGGAAATCTTGTTAAATATGGCCATGAACCAAGCATGGGTCAGTGATAGAGACTTCCCTAAGCAAATAAAGAGCACGGGGGAGTCCAAAGATATTTCCACCTTGAATGAAAAGCTTGACCTTATTGCAAACAAGCTTCTTGAGAAGGATGACCAAGTTTCTGAGGAGGAAGAGCATGTGAAATACATGCGTCAGTAGGGGTACCGCAATAATGACTACTCATGGAGAAAAGACCCCAAGTTCTCATTGAAGGACCCGAACAACTTCTTGTAGCATCTGTTTGGATCAGCATAATCAACATAGGCAGCCACCACACCAGTGCCCAGTGGAAGAAGAGAGTACAAATTATATATTGAATAAAATTATGAAGAGAATGACATGCTACTAAACAATGTTTAGCGAGATCTCCAAAACCATGGTGCGTAGATGAGAACATTTGAGACGACCTTGTCTCAGCTTGCAGTGGATGTGGCTGCATTAAAGAAGCTTTCACAACAAGGATTTCTAGGTAATACTGATGCTCCAACCAGGAATCAACAAGTGAAGGCAGTGTTTCTTAGAAGTGGGAAGAAGTTGAATCCACAACCCACATCTATAGAGGTGATAAAGCTGACTGACAGTGCAGGCCCAATGGTAGAGCTAGCACAAAAAGATAAAGAGGTAGAAGCCATAGTGGAGGAGCAGCCCAAGGAGATTGAGGTGGAGACTAGGACATCTTATGTGCCACCTCATCAACGTACACAGACGGTGCCATTCCCTTATCCTAATAGTCTAAAAGCTACAAAGATGGATCAACAGTTTAAGAAGTTTCTAGATAGTTTTAAAAAATTATCGATGAACATTCCACTTGTAGACGCCATTGAACATATTCCTTCATGTGACAAATTTTTGAAGGATATAATCAATAGGAAGAGGAGGATCCTTGATGTTGCGGTAGTGGTACTTAGAGAGCAAGTCAGTGCTTTCATCCTAGGTATGCTGCCACCTAAGCGTCAAGATCCTAGTTACTTCAACATCACATGCTATATCGGGAAGACCAAGTTTGGTGAGGCATTATGCGATTCAGGGGTGAGTATAAATTTGATTCCCTTGACTACTTTTCATAAGATTGGCCTAAAGACATATAGAAGAGTAGTATGACTATCCAATTGGCTGACAACTCGGTAGTGAGGCCTTTTTGTATTTGTGAAGATGTGCTTGTAAAGATGGACATATATGTATTTCCTACAGACTTTGTGGTGATGGAAATGCAAGACAATCATGGCAATGTGCTTCTATTTGGAAGACCCTTCCAATCCACAACTGATATGATTTTAGAGATGAGAAGGGGTCAGTTGACCATGGGGATCAAGGATGACATGTTTGTGATAAATATGCCAGATAAATCAAAGTCACTGGAAGATCGTGAGTAGTGCAATGTGATGACACAATGGGATAGTAGCATTTTGCTATGTTTGGGAAAGCCGTTCTTGGACATGGCACATGTAATGACAAAGGTGGACAGGGGTATGCTAGCCGTGGACATCATGGAGAACACCAAGGTGGTCTCACTTTTGAAGGCGGCAGGATACCCAAACAATGAGTAAGAGGAGTTGATTCCTTCTACTACAGAAGGTGTCATGGATGATTCTCTAGTCCAAATACACCCACAGTTACCTCTAGAGGCATATCTCATGAACGTCATGGATGATTTTGTGAAGAGGAGGTCCTTGGAGGAGTGTCCAAAGCTACAAAAGGCTTTGCCATGCTGCTATTCCAGACATTTTGAGGACTTGGGACCATTGCCACCACCGTCGTTCTCCTCACTCGTGAGCCCACCGTAGCTAGAACTCAAGCCACTAGCCCTCACCTCAAGTATGTGTTTCTAGTGGATAAGGAAAGTCTTTCATTCATCATCTCTTCATCTCTGAGTGAGTACGAGGAGAGGTAGCTTCTTACCGTGCTAAAGTGCCACTGTGGTGCTTTCGGGTGGACAGTTACAGACATCAAGGGGATCTCACCTACGCTTTGCCAGTACAAGATCCAACTAGAGGAAGGAGTCAAGTCGATTATTCAACCTCAACATAACCTCAATCCCATCATGACGGAGGTAGTAAAGAAGGAAGTCATCAATCTACTGTCGGAAAATATAATTTATGCAATTTCAGACTCTATGTGGGTAAGTCTGACACAAGTAGTGCCTAAAAAGGGGGAATTAATGTCACCACTAATTCATCTGATGAACAAATTACGACTAGGTTAGTGATGGGATGGTGTGTTTGCATTGACTATAGGAGACTGAACACCACCACACTGAAAGATCACTTTCCACTATCGTTTATCGGTCAGATTTTGGAGTGAGTCACCGGTCGCTCCCACTTTTGCTTTTTAAATGGATATTTGGGATATAATCAGATCTCTATCGAGCCTAAGGATCAGGAGAAGTCTACTTTCTCCTGCCCTTATGGAACATTTTCCTATCATCACATTCCATTCGGGTTGTGCAATGCACCCGTGACTTTTCAGTGGTGTATGCTGGCGATTTTCTCAGATATGGTGGAAAGGTGCCTCAAGGTTTTCATGGATGATTTTTTAGTCTATGGGGCATCCTTTGATGAGTGTTTAATGAATTTGGATAAAGTTTTACAAATGTGTGAGGATACACATCTTATGCTTAATTGGGAAAAATGTCATATGATGGTTAGTGAGGGGATCGTGCTAGGACACAAGGTGTCTAGCAAAGGATTGGAGGTAGATCTGGTTAAAATAGAGGTGATTTCCAAACTTCCTCCATCATCCTCGGTGAAGGCAGTTAGGATCTTACTAGGCCACGCTGGGTTTTATCGTTGATTTATCAAGGATTTTTTGAAAATCTCTAAACCATTGTATGAGCTTCTTGAAAAGAATGTGGAATTTAAGTTCGATGACAAATGTTTGAGAGCTTTTGAAATTTTGAAAGAGAAGCTAATATCCGCACTGGTTGTGCAGGCTTCAGATTGGAGCCAACCATTTGAGTTGATGTGTGATACATCATATTTCATGGTAGGATTTGTTCTATGATAGTGTCTCGACAAAGTCCCTATGATCATTTAATATGCATCTAAAACTTTGAACGACACACAATTGAACTACACCACCACAGAAAAAGAGCTTTTGGCTATTGTGTTTGCTTTTGAAAAATTTAGATAGTATCTTGTAGGAGCCAAAGTGGTGGTGTGGAAAGATCATGCAGCCATCAAATACTTGCTGCAGAAAAAGGATGCCAAGCAGAGACTCATCTGGTGGATCCTTTTGTTGTAGGAATTTAACATTGAAGTAAAAGATAAAGCCAGGATTGAAAATGTGGTGGCTGACCACTTATCTAGGCTAGAGAGGGTAGATGAGAAATATGTAGACATACCCATCCTAGACACCTTTCCTGATGAATAGTTGTTTGCTCTTAATCATAAGGATCATTGGTTTGCGCATATTGTGAATTATCTTACTTGCAAAGAATTGCCTAATGATTGGGGGTACCAAGAAAAGAAGAAAATTTTCCATTTTCTGTGATATTACTTTTGAGATGATCCTATTTTGTTGAGAAAATGTAGGGATGGCATCTTGAGAAGATGTGTATCGGAGGATGAGTATGAAATTGTATTGAAACACTGTCATACACTACCTACAGGAGGGCACCACACTAGTTCTAGGACAACAGGAAAGGTTCTAGAAAGTGGTTTGTATTGGACCACTTTGTTCAAGGACACATATGACTATGTGCGGAGGTGCGACACATGTCAACGTTCCGGTAACATATCCAAGAGGCAAGAAATGCCCTTGAATGTGTTCCAAGAGGTAGAGGTTTTTGATTTGTGGGGAATAGATTTCATGGGACCCTTTGTGTCCTCAAATTCTAACCTTTATATTTTGTTGGCCGTTGATTTTGTGTCGAAATGGGTGGAAGCAATTCCAACTCACACCAATGATGCCACAGTGGTATGCAAATTTGTCAAAGAACACATCTTCTACAGATTCAGAGTGTCTATGATGATCATTAGTGATGGGGGAACACACTTTACCAATCACAAGTTTGGGGCACTCTTGAGAAAATATGGAGTGATGCATCACATGGGTACACCATATCACCCACAAACCCAAGGACAAGTGGAGATATCAAATAGAGAGATTAAGATGATCCTTGAGAAGACAGTGTCGTCAAGTAGGAAAAATTGGAGTGAGCTTTGGGTTGATGCACTATGGGCATGTAGGACAGCCTACAAGACCCTGATAGGAGCTACCCCATTTAGGCTAGTCTATGGTCGAGCATGTCATCTTCCAGTAGAGTTAGAGCATGAGGCTCATTGGGCATTACAACGACTAAATTTTGATCTTGATGCAGCTAGAAAGATGAGGATGGTAGAAATAAATGAACTTGATGAAATAAGATTGAATGCCTATGAGAATGCTAGATTGTATAAGGAAAGGACAAACCAAATTCACGACTGACACATAGAGAGGAGAGTGTTCTATCCAGGAGAGAATGTCCTACTTTTCAATTCTAGGCTAAAATTGCACCTCGGGAAAGTTAGGTCTAGATGGAGTGGACCCTTTGTTGTGGATGAAGTGTTCCCACATGGGGCAGTGAGAATTAAAGAAGGGGAGAGAACCTTCTTAGTGAATGGTCTGAGATTGAAACATTATTTTGAGGAGGATTTCACTAGGAAGGAGGATGAGGTGAAACTCACCTCTCCTATTTTCTCTTGAGACCTGGATGAGTCTAGCCTAGTACGTTAGACAAGGGCGCTTGTTGAGAGGCAGCCCAAACATTGGCATTTCTATTTCCTTAGTTTTCATTATATTGTTCTCATAGTACTCAGTTTTTGATTTTTTTTTGTAAAAATGATACCCTGACTCGTGTGTTCAGTGTGCACTCTGTGGATGAGTCAGTGCCACCGAGTCAAGGTCAGGGATGATGAGAAAATCGGTAGATAGCAGTTGGTGTCATCAACAACCAAGTCAATGGCACTGGCATTTCTAAAGAAAGTGCAGAACTTTGCCAACATTTTAACTGATAAAGTGTCGATACCACTGACACCCTAGTTGGTGGAACCGACCCTAAAGGTTTCCCCAGGCTTGGTGGATCCGTCGATGCACCAACTCCTAAAAAAAAGAAATTCAGTTATCAAGTCGGTACCACTGACCCCAAGAAACATCGATCCATGGATCGGCCAGATCCACGACCTAGATGCATCCACACGGCCAATCTGAAGAAGTCGATCCCACCCAAAAGTCGGTGCCACTGACTTAGTCACAGTAGGTCGGTTCCGGCCCTATATAAAGGGGGGTGTGGTTTGTTTGTTCTTCACAACAACTTGAAGAATCACGACCCCCAGAGCAAGAGTGGCTACTCCGAGCATCCAGAGGCTACATCAAGCTCCTTCTTTTTGAACATTCTTCCTTGCCCGCTCCGTGATCACGAACAGAAGTGGAGGACCCCCTGGCACTCTTATTCCATGAGCACGCATCAGTCATCCGACGACGGAGGTGCATAAGGTCTATGAAGAGCTCGCAAAGCGGCCGTTCGCACTGACTCAATATGGCGACCACCAACTACTGGAAGACTTGGGCTTGTCCGACAATATGGCATATGTCCTCGAGCGGAAGAGGTTTGATAATCGATCTGTCAACCCTATCTTTGGCGGGTGGCCGACGTACAAGGAGATTGTCATTGAGTTCATGGCACCTCTAGAGATTTGTGTCACTCCTGACCAGGGGCAGCTGTCGAGTGGAGAGTGGTGAGAAGGCCCGGTGGATTTTTTCTTGAACAAAACCAACTACATCCTCACTCTCCGAGCCTTCAATGAAATTTATGGATGGCCACATATGCCATGCCAATAACCGAAGAACGTAGATTCAGACGCCATCTGGAAGGATTTTGTGGCGGCGCCAGAGGGTCGAAGACTTAACTTTCACCATAGCTCGTTGGAAGACTTTGAGCATCCATTTGTGTGGGTGCTTCATTAGATGCTGATAAACACACTGTTCACAAAGTCTACCCAAGCACAAGCCAAGGTGCAATCGCTAGACTTATGCTTTCTGTACCAGCTCAAGGAGGGAAGGCCGGTCAATTAGGGAGCATTTTTTCTCCAACATATTCTTGCAGTGAGGCAGAATGTCAAGTGGGCGACACCCATTCATTTTGGGGGACTTATCACCCCCATTGCTCTTCACCTGGGCCTTGATATTTCCACATTAGAGCCACAAAACTCTAGACTACACATCAACTGTCTACACTTCAAGCAATCTGGTCTCCTCATTGTGGACGATAATGTCGTTTATGCCATCTGTTCAGTTGATGACACCTTCTACAAGCATCGACTCCCCGATCCTCTCTTCAACATCAGGGGGGTTGAGAGCTACAAATGGCCGACTCTAGAAGATGACAACAATGACGGACAACAACAAGCTCAGGATGAGGAGGAAGATGTGGGAAGCGATGATGTGGAGGAAGTTGACACCATTCCTATGCGACATAGAGTGGGTCTAAGGAAGCATCCTCACCAATACACTGCCTCATCTTCTTCTGCCCCGCCACCCTCTCAAGAAGGAGAGGATGCATATTCCATGGCGGGTATGTACACAATGCTGCAAGATATATAGATGCATCAACAACAGCAAACATCATCACTGGCGGGCATCCTTGCAAGATATATAGATGCATCAGCAGCAACAAACATCATCACTGGCGGGCATCCAGGATGTCCAAGGAAGGTTGTACACAAACCAACATGCCATCTACAACAATGAGCGACTTCTCTTAGCCAACCAAGAGAACATGCATCAACGTCTACAACGGATGGAGACTTACCAACCACCCTTCTTCGACCACTACTGGAGCCAGGGCTATTTCGGGGGCTATCAGATGCCGCCCGATATGCCTTCCAAACACCCGACATTCCAGGGGATGTTCCCACTCTAGGACCCTACACAGCCACCGCCACCACCATTTTGAGTTGGGTATCATTGTTCCACCTCTTAAGTTGGAATGTTGACTATGAGGTCATAGTCATATTCAAGCTTGGGGGTTGTTGGAACAACTCTATCTTAGTTTTTCATATCTTTTCAGTTTTTAGTACTTTGTTTCTTAATTTGGTAAATTAGTTTTGCTTTGAGTGTGTTTATGTAGGATCCACATCTATCTAGTGTAATTTGTGTAGAATTTGTTTTTAATGCATGGTTTCAAGCTTGTGTCTATCTTGGCCTAAGTGCAATAAATAAATAAAATAATTTTCTTTGATGCTTATCTTGTGAGGAGTTGAGTAGCACAAACCAATGAAGTGCTTGAGTAAGTCATATTTAGGACATAATACCATAAATGACCATCTTAATTGTCTAAGGAAATTGTTGATTTGGCTGCTGAGCCCAAACTGACCAAAAATCAATGAGACCTTGCGTTGAAGTTTAAGCAAGAAGTCCCTTAATTACCTGGACACATGTCATTAGAGAGGGACACATGATCTTTTCTGAGGGATCTGCCACTTAGTTGTGTGATCTCATCCACCTCATTTGCATTCATTTTGACACTCCACCATAAGACACATGAGCACATTTTATCATTCTAGCTTTTGAAACATTACTTGCATTGCATAATAGATGTTCATATAAAAAAGAATATACAGAAAATCTACATGCACAATCAAATTTGGGTGCATGTCATGTAGTTGCATTTCATACCCTTCTTTTTCATTCATAGTTACATGTCATTTGCCATTTAATGCTATCTTGTACTTAGTCTATTCTAAAACAAAAAAAGGTGAAGATATGCCTATACTCTTGAAAAAGAAGGAATTAATTCCATGAAGAAGAAATGCAATAAAGTCTGTCACTATGAGAAAGGACTTAAAAAAAGAGAAATTGAAAAGAAAAGAAAGAGAGAGAAATAGTTACAAATGTGAAGCATAATTGAGAAATAAGGGAGAAAGGGCATACTCTCACCTTAGTTGAGGAAGAACTAATACTTGAAGTAGTTGTAGGTATTTTGTCTTATCCTGAGATGAAATGTACATGCATTCATCATTTACCTTCATTCGCTAGACATTAGGAGCATATTTCAATTCTTTTCAGCATATAGGTCCATCATCCTCTCTTTGCATGAATGATTTAATGTTCTCATGAGTCTTCCATAGCCGCCCATTTCATCCACTCGTTACTCTTACCAGTAGGACACATATATGATTATCTCCTCATACATTCTTATCAGGAGACCTACTTCCAGGTAGATGGTAGGTAGAGTAAGAGAGCAACATAGATAGGAGATCGCACGATGCACCATGGCTATCTTGGTCACTTTTAGAGTAGTTGGTGTTCAGTGGTCAGTAAGGGCCGGTATGAGGACTGAAAGGTGAGATACACCTAGATATAGTTTATGTATTAGTGTCCTTTTTATGACTTATCTCAATCAGATCCAAAGGTGTTGTTGCTCAAGGACGAGCAAGATTTAGCTTAGGGGAGTTTGATGTATAGGTTTTGAGTCACTTTTTACAGGCCTAGTTTACATTCTTTTTGAGCATTTATAGTCAACTAATTGATCATATGTGCATAATTCTTGATAACTGGCTTGTATATTGTTAGTGCATCAAACTATGTTATTTTATTGCAATTTCACAGTTTTATATATTTCTTGGCTTAATACTTGGTCCTTGTCGAATTTCAGGGGCACCCATATTTTCAAGGAGTCAGTTCCACCGACCATGCAGGTCGTGCCACCAAGCAGACGTCAGGGACTCAGCCCAAATCGACCAACAAAGTCGATGCCACTGACCATATAGGTCAATGTCACCAAGATTGCATCAGAGAAGTCCAAGAAATTCAAACCAAATCGGTGCCACCGACATCAATGTCAATGGTACCGACTAAAGCAGAGATCAACAACAGCCGATGCCGTCAGTGCCACCGACTCTGTCAGATCTTATCCATCCAAGATAGCCACCCAAATCGAACGGTCCATGTTATGTGGTATCATAAGTGCCCTAAGACAAAAAGGGAGGATGGCTAGACTTGAGGGTATCGAACGTTGCATGCAAAAGAGACGAGAGAGAGGAGGGGCGAAGAACAGAGCCAAAGGACTGCATCCGGGCGATTCAAGCATCTCTAAAGGATGAAATTGCTATTGGAAGGCTGCAAATCATTCACCCGAAGAGGAGGATCATCCGTTTGTACTTCTTAGTAAGGGGTTACTCAAGTTTCTCCATGTTTCCCCCGTTTTTCTATTTTTCTTCTAAGTTTGCATCATTGAAAACCATGTGGGGCTAAACCCCTTAATTCCTTAGGACCCGGGAGTAGCCTGGGGAACCACTGTATCGCCTTTTATATGATTTAATGCAATTTTCCCCCAAATTCGTGGATATTTATGTGTGTGAATGAATGTTCTATTGTTGATTGATCACCTCCATTAGAAATCTTAGGCGAATAATTAATTTGAGAGAAGAATTAAACTCCTGAAACCCATGCATAAACACTATCTTACGCATTCTTTGGTAAAGGTAATGCACGGGTAGTGGGAAGATACCTATAGATTGATCGTAAAGCACCTGATCTAAGATATAAACTACTACAGACATGGAGTTGTCTTAGATCTAGGTAGTGAATTGTACCATGGAAGTGGGAAATTCTTGCTACGGGCTTTCTATCTAGGAAGAGGTTAAATTACATAAAAATTAGTAGAAGAAGATACCGTGTGGATCTGTGGTGAAACTGGCATTCCAGATGAATTCCATATCTCTTGACTAAAACAAACCATTTTTCATTTTAATTTTCTCTTGTTTTGTTTTAAAAACCAATTCTCTCAAACTTTCCATCGGTCTAGCTGATTGCCTATTGTTAGTAGTAGTTTCTGAACGAACGATTCCCTAAGGGTGACTCAGGCCTCATTTGGCCTATATTATGTGATGCATATGCTTGTGTTTAGATGCACGTCATATACGTGTCATACACTAATTTGATGAAGGAGTTCATCTCTTCCCTTCACCGGGTGCCAAACATTATGGAAGAAAGCAAGAGGTACGGTGGAGGGGACCAGCTGTAAGGGCGCTTCTACAACCAAGAGCATGAAATTATGAAGAGACTGCTTAATGAAATCTTCTCCACTAGTGCAACCGAGCAAGAGTTGCTCAACAATAGAGCTTGTATCAGCGATAGTGATGGCTTTGACCCGATCAAGCTGTGAAAAGAACTGACAGACGAATCTTCTTTCAAGCTCAAGAGCAAAGTGGCTGCAGTCCACTCTTTCTTCTGGAAGATCATTCACAAGATCATTTCTAGCCTACTCTTTAGTAAGTAGAAATGAGCAATCGATATATGGAAGAGCTGCATCTAATCTGGTATATCATGGCTAGCAGGCCAATTAACTTGGGGTGCTTCCTGCTCAACCGCCTTTTCCAATCAAGGATGCCACCATGGAGTATAATATGGGAGGAATCGTCAACCTAATTGCGATTGGGATCGGGTACCTAAAAGAGCCACTAAGCTTGTCGTGGACCAGGGGTGACGAAAAAATTGATATCAAATTCCTCACCAGGGCCAACATTATAAAGGAGGGTCTCTAGCTCTTTTGTAGGTTTGCAAGAACCAACCTTCTGCTACCACTCCTAGGGTGCATCAAAAATGATGTAGAAAAATTCATATTCACGATGGAAGAGATCAAAGCTCTCACCGTCGACGGAGCCTACGCTGACCAGATGGCCATCCAAGAGAAGATGGCCATGAGGAGGGGGCCTACACCTAGGGTGGCTCAACAGGACAAGTCACCAGTGGTCATTCTTGATGACTCTCCAATCACCACCACCACCGAGCTAGTTGTCGCTACTCCAATAGCTGCTACCACAACAACAACCGCCGCAACTACAGAAGTGGTGCCGACCACCGACCCCATAGTCGAGGCCATCGGCACAACTGGGGCAGCCACAATTGTCACTGCAATAGAGGCAGTTGTCACAAAGCTTCCAGCTTCAACACTATCAGTAATGACAACATCTACAACCACACCTTCTATGTGTCCAGACGCCTCTCGTGATAGAGAGGAGGCCTTCATCAATCTCCTAGATGCCAAGCTCAGGTCTATTCAGCAGACCCCTACACCACCAACCACAACAAGGGTGGTCATCCTAGAGGACAAGGTTGAGATTCATGTGGTCAATTAGTACCCAACTACCCCGCCGCCCTCTCCACGGTCCCACGCTGAAGCGACAGCCTCAGCAACAAAGGTGCTTATGCCGAGCGTAGAGGCCACAGCCACGTGCACTATCTTGGTAGACTCAGCTCCTACAAATGATGCACCATCCATAGGTTGTACCACCAAGATGAGGAGCCACACCAAGAGCCATATTCGATCAACGGTCCCCCCTCCCTTGGGCATGCTTTTGGGTACGAGTTTGATAGCTTGTGAGTGGTAACACGCAATCAAAGTGCTACTTTTTTCTCCCTAA
This sequence comes from Alisma plantago-aquatica, assembly GCA_963693085.1. Taxonomy (NCBI): domain Eukaryota; kingdom Viridiplantae; phylum Streptophyta; class Magnoliopsida; order Alismatales; family Alismataceae; genus Alisma; species Alisma plantago-aquatica. The sequence goes on along the minus strand of OY856409.1, from coordinate 1,402,198,116 downwards.
CCCGCAAGTTTCAGGCCTACCAATGATAGCTAGGAGAACAGGAGCACCAATTGCTGAGTCTAGTTGGTCTCCTCGACCAAGTAGAAGAAATGAATTAAACAATGCAGGCTGTGCTCCAGTGCTTGGATGCCATCAAGCAAATACTCGACGAGAGGGATGTTCTCCACCACTCATGACAATATTAGAGGTCCCCATCACCACTTTCATCCTCATCTCCATCATTATCATCCTCACCTTCTTCCTCATCCCCGTCGTCCTCCTCTAAAGCTAGCGGGCCCTCCAAACCTTCCACAATGCTCGAGGAGAAGGTGACTAAGAAACTGATCGACGGGGCTCCTAGAGAGTAGGAGAGCACCCATGACGTCGACACGATTTCCCCTCTACACCCACTAGGGCCAAATGAAACAATACAAGATCTATCTGGCAACCTAGCGGATGACTCATCTAAAGGAGAAGGGGGCGACTTATACAACTCGCTACATCACAACCCCCTAGAGCGAAGAACTCAACGGTCAATCAATTCTCTATGCCGTCTGAGATACCTGTCTTTGAGATGGCTGGTTTTGACAGACATGATATCGATTATCTGATGGTCTGTGACCAACAATGTCCTGAGACCATAGATTAACAAATAAGTCATCCTCTGGAGCAATTTATACTTTTCTATACAATGTTGAGTGCTTAAGGGGATATTTCACTCATAATCCATTATAGGCAAGATCCTCTTTAGAGTCCTGGAAAGCACAATGATTGAGAATATCATGCTCAGGATAGGCCGACAACCAATCTACAATGCCACCCCTACCTTGGCCTGATGTATGCTAGCAGGAGCGGATGAATGTCGACTGGTGGTTGACATGCTGAAATATGTAGAAGAGCACAACCCGACCTGGTACTAGCCTTGTACAAGTAGAGGAAGCATTTGTTTCTCTATGTGTCCGACCTTCACTCCCACAATGTCATGTTATTCAACCATTGTGCTATAGAGGTCCCCCAACAAGACTAGGTCTTCATTCGTCCTAAAGATAGGGACTTAAAAATTTTGTCTCTCTGCCTTCACTGGGTCATCAAATAGGGCATCCAACGCCACAATGAAATTTGGAATTTCTAAGCGCTAAGGGTCTTCCTAGTCCAGCAAGACCTAGGAAGTGGCAATAGCTCTTTCATCGTATTATGCACCATGGAGATTTTGAATATTTTCATATATATGTTGTAGCTCCAGGACATGAAATTCTATCACCTCAGGAGCATCTATGCATTGCTTCTGATAAAGAATAAGTGCTATTTCCTAGATCCAGAACTCCCTGACAATCTGTTGGCGACTAATTCTAATTGTCACTCCTATCTACCCAGTAGTCCTCCAAGAAAAGGGACCACAAACTCTCAACACCTACTAATGTCTATAGGCCAGGCAAGCAGCTATAGAGCCTACAAGCCCTGCTCACCAATGAAGGCACTTCTATTTTGCATGTAGTTTTAGACTCTGTCATCAGTAACTTTGACCATTTATCATGCAAATCTCTATCTCAGCAATAGGTAAATCAAATACTCATACATCTTGCTGATTCTAACACTACAGATGTTATCTATAATAAGGATACTATTGTGGTCCCCATTGATGACCTATGAGACCTAGTCAAGGCTGGTGGATGTCTTGCTATGATGGTGGCATCAGCTTACATCCCTATCCTACAAGTGAAGATTAGATAGCTCTACATCGCCCAACGCATGTTATTCAATGATCTATGCCTAGCCAATGGAATAGGATCATGCCAACTATTTCTGCAAAAAAATTAGGAGTGTCTACCGTGCATAATATTCTTTCCTATGCTACATGACAATCACTGGACACTTATCATCCTAAACACCAATGCTCGCATTAGTATCTTCTACAATAGCTCAGACGCCAAGAGTGACTGGATGATGAAATATGCAATCATGCCAGAAACACCCCTTAAATGACTAGGAAGAAAATACTCCACAGAGGTGGTGGCCATGATAAATCCATATCCTGAAGATCCAGTGGCAACCTAGAACGATTTCTATTTCTACCACCACAATCCACAACAAGCACCTCTATCAAATGATTGTGGATTATACATGCTCCACTGGATATTCTGCATAGTAGCATAGAGGAAGGAACCAGAGAACCTCCATGACCTCAACGACCATAGCCAACAAGGAGAATACATCATGGATATCTTATTAGATAAAGGAGAAAACATCTCTAGAACCCTCACTGACCTACAATTACTCTTCCCTATTATTCTCACCACTCTGGGACAGAGTGTGAGATAAGTTGGGGGGGTCTCCATAGTGTCAGTGAGGGAGATACTCTACAAATTTTTCTTCTTTCCTTTCCTTCCTTTACTTCAACATACTCCATGCACATTGTGTATATAAATTCATTACAGTAAGAAATATACACACACACACCATTTGATGTTCAAACTTGTAAAAATCACTTTATCTTAAATACTTGGTACCACTTCTAGTTTGTTCTCTTCACACCTAAGGCTATGTACATTTCTTCTATGCTCTTATGAAAATGTAGTCTTAAACGACAAAGACTATAACAATTTTATGCCAACCTTAAAAAAAAATCTCCTTCCAGCTAAGAGAATGTGCATGAGAAGGAAAGAGCTACCCAAAAAACAAAGTTCCACTTTCCCTACGCAAAAAAACCCCAAAAGTGAGAAAAGCCTTATGAGAGTGAGTAAAATCATGAGAGTTGTGCCAAAAAAAAATACACACTTGTCTTCCCTAAGGTACCCATCTTTAGACATGATAGATCTGTGATAGTGGTATGTAGGATGTGAAATCACTGCTCTAAAGCCAACTGGCTTGGGCTATAGGGACCACTTGCCTATTAACAGATCCATATCTGGATGGACCAATGAGAAGCAAGAATAACCCAAAAGTCTTAAGCCTTCCAGAAAACCCCACTTTTTACCCCCAAGATTCAAAAAGTTTGGTGTGAAAACTAACTTCAAACATCATGCACCAAAGTCTCACAAAAGCTAGGAGAGATTTCCATTTAATAAAGGCAAGGGAAAAGTCAATTTGCTCATAGTCAGACGTAATTTTCCTCAGGACATCCCAAAAATATACTTAACCTTTGTCCGAAGTTTACCCTTGGCAATCATCAGTACCGCAAATAAAGGTTTTAAAATTAGTGCAGACTGATTGAAGACAATCAAATTGCTAAGTTTGGGGGGTTGATAACACCCACTTTATGGCTGCTAGAACTTATATTTTACTGTCAAAATATCCCCCAAACTTAACTTCCTTTTCATTTTATTCTATTTATTATGAGAAAAATTATACCCACTGTGCCCATGACAGTATTTCCCATCTTTTGTAGGGTTTTTCCTATTTCTCTACAAGAAAGGAGCGCCAATGGGCCCACTCAGGCCCATCAACAATGAAGTCCATGTTCCAGCCCAGCAACTCACCGACATCCAAGGACGACACACCCCTCTTACCTATCATGGTCGCTACCCACTACGATAGCAATCCAATATGGGTGTGTCATGCAGGAGTCTCATCTCGTTGTGACCCTTTACCCGATATGGTTCCTAACTCATCACAGTTCACAAATAGATGAGGTTGTTACCTGACACGACCACCCCTTCGCGTTGCAGCTTGACAAGGCCCCAACCCGCCATAGCTATGCACGATACACTCTCTGCCCAAAACTCTCCCATCCTAACACGTTTGACGAGTGATAGTCGTATCGGCCCATTAGAAGCCTCAAGAATGAAGCCACGAATGAAAGACATGTGGACCAATAAAATCTACAATTCATATCAACTCATTGGCTATAAATAGAAGCTACACACCTATGATGGGACGAGTTAGACCCTGTAAGAGCTAGTCCCTAGAGCAAAGGAGCTAGAGTGTCAAGTCCCGAGGAGCCTGTCGGGCAATAGCTAGGTGAGCACACCCCCATCCCGAGAAGGATGGGAGGAGTTGACTTAGAGACCATTCTGATAGAAAAAAGTAGCATGACATGATCCTCAAGGCCACTTCAAGCATGTTGGGTTCCTATCTGGGCTTCAACTCGAGATGACTTGCCAACCTATACCTGACACAGAAATTGAGATCCTTAAGATAATGTTAACCCAATATGTATCCTAACTCGATATCGTACCCAACCCGATATGGTCTCTACATGTCATGGTTGCATCCTAACATGTCTAGTAACCTGACATGACCATATCAGGCAAAATTCCTATCCCGATACGACCCTTACCCATCATGGTCCATGACCTGACACAGTCAGTGATCCAACACGGTTGTATCCCAATATGGCCTCTACCCGGTACCAGGCTAATATCATCTTAGGCATCTGTTATTGTGTACTTCAGTTTCCGAAATCAAGGAGATCGATACTTATCTTCCCTTTACAACATTTACTTTCATTTAATTACAACATTGTAACTAAACCTTTATGCTTCTTTATGTTTATTGGAACATGTGGAGTTTTCTCATTCTATGTATAGCTTTATTTCATTGGATGATTTCTTTCTAGCATCTGAATTCTAGTTCCTACTTTTCCATTCATGCTTTTAACTAGATAGAAAATCATATCTCTTGTTTTGACTCCTTCGAGAGAGGGATGTCATAAACTTCTAGAGCTTCGTCTGATTCAAGTGTACGAGAGTACCCAAAACTAGAGTTGTGCCTAGTTCATCTTTCTGTGTGAGTCCACACCTGGTATCTTTGAGAGGAGGAACCCATTGCATGGTTTGCTGGAGTTTTCTTTGAGAGAAGAAGATGTTGGATGTAGGCCTCTGTTGCTTGTTACGTTTAAGTTTTATTTCTTCATGCTATGCTCTGAGGATAGTTATGTCTTCTCAGTTTCCTGTACGTAAAAACTACAATAAAAATTTGCTAAAATGTAAAATACCCAAAACCTTAATCCTTCTAGTAACTCCCCTTGGAGATAAGTTTTAGCTTAATTCTTTGTGATTCTTTTCCACTACAATAGACCTTAATCCCTCGACTCTATGATGTTCTTAGACAAGTAAAACTTGGGTTCCGAAGCATTATTCTCCTAGTCCCTATGTTCGACCCCAAAATACTCTGACCATGTGCTAGTTGCAGGAGTCTTAAACATTTGAGTATTATAAATTATTAAAATCTGATGACCTAGATATGTCTCCATTTTTGGACCCACGTTTAAGGCTTATCACATGTGTATAATGGTCTCTCAACATCATGCACAATGTTCCTAAACATGGAAGGTGGATTGGTGTGCTCTACCCCACAACTATCCAACATCTCATCAACAATTTTTATTGTAATAGGTTCATTCACATCTATGTCATCGGTGGCAATTTATTCTTCCACACAAGCACGACTATCAACATCCATTTATTTCAAGTTTGAAATCTCTCCATGCCAGTACCATTCTGTACAGCCTTGTAAAATCACGTTGCACATGAAATGACTTTTGATTTCATCACCAGTGCTACTTTTAAGTTGTTATCGCAATGCCTACATGAAAAAAAAAACATATCTCTAGTTTGTTTACTATGTTCCTCTACAAATCTGATATACTGATCAAGACCAACAATAAACTCTGGGGTGCAACAATTTGGAATGGACATCCGTGATCTATCCATTCAATCATCAAAGAGAAAACAAGTATATATTAGGGTTTAGTGATTACATATTAGGTTAAGGATTTATAGATAGATTAGAGTTTATTGTTTTAGATTTAGGGATAAAGATTTAAAGATTAGGGTTTAGCATTAAAAGACTAGGGTTTAGGGTAAAAATATTTGGGTTTAGGGTATTATAATAAATGTGTGTACCACCTATCCCATTCTTGAACACCTAATCTCACTAGTAAATGTATAATGTGTATTGGGTTTTTAAGAAAATTTCCACAGCATTTCCTCATAGTTCTCCAAGTACACCAATGTACATGGGAAAATGACCATCAACATATGTACTTAGAAAACAAATGGGGAAGTGATGATGAAACATCATGAAAACCAAATATACATTATACGCTTACATCCTAAGTGAGATTAAGTGTTCAAGAATAGTCCCAAACTGGGGATTATATGAGATTTACTCCTAATGAGTAAATCTAAGATGGGTTTCTAGGCTAACAAAATACATGTATGTTGTCATTTACTATACCTACGATCTAAGATTTACTGCTAAAGAAAACATCAATTTACTCCTATGGAAAACATTAATATTAATTAAGAGAATAGACTAGGCACCTTGATTTGAGTTGATTCACAATAATAAAATCTGGTAATTTGAATCACACTTTAGTCTAGGTACATTATTCAATAGCGTTGATTTCAACATTGATTGCTTATACTACCACATGTCTTGTATTAGCACATGTAGTCTCATCATGTATAAACTTAAAAGCCATATAGATACTTCTAGTCATCGTCTAATCACATAAGAAACTTAAATTTGGAGTAAAACAAGATTTTTCTTGTCCTCAAGTAATCCACCTAATAATAATTATGATCCAACTTATGACAAAAATTCCTAGCCAAGATTCAGAAAACATCAATCATTACGTATTTCCATCATATATAGGAAGAAGATCTCATTTACCCCCAATTATTAATCCATTAAAATAAAAAGAATTAGATTTATTGATTGAATCTCAAGTCTCTAAAAGATCAACACATCCACTATTTCGTAATGCATCCTTATAAATATAAAAGTGTTACTATAAACTCCAAAATCATGAAATATCACAACCCATGACACATTCATTAAATTTAAGGATGTATTTTCTTATTACTTAATCATTACGTTAATTATGTGTAGGGATATATACACCTGAACTGATCTAATCTGATGCACAACATGTTGCACATTAAAGAAAAAGAAATAAATGGTGTAAGGGAGTCTCGTACCTAGTAGTAGGGGAAGTAGCTCAAGGTCGATGGGAGGGAGGAAATGGGAGTAGTGGTGCAACTGAATAGCTTTGGCCCCAACAGTGGCAGTGCAACTCAATAGCTCCAACCTCAGCAGCGGTAACACATCTTAGTAGGTCGATGGGAGGGAGGGAGGCAATGGGCGCATGCATCTCAGTAGCTCCTCAGTAGTGGTGGTGGTGAGGAATCCCAATGATTTGGTGGCAGTAGTGACAAGGAAGCTCAACGGTGAGTGGCAACGGAATTGCCAAAGATTTGCATCGGTGAGCGAGGAAGATAGAGAATGGGGCAATGAAATCTATACACCCTAGTGAAATCATGATGATACCGATAATGGGGAAGAGTCTGTTTCACATGGGTGTTATTAAGTTACCTATTGTCATCATTGTTTTTACAAAAACCAACACCTAGTACCATTAGGCATCAGTCACACTTAAAAAATCGATGATTAAGTGCAATTTCAAACAAAAAAAGTCACACCCTGTTAGGGTTTTTTTCATCATTTTCTATATATAACAACCGACATCTATTCACATATCAAAACAAAAAAATTGTTCTTGTGTTAGGACCATAGTTGTTGGTTTCCCAACAAAAATTGATCCCGAAGAAGCAAATTGGCGGGAAAATATATTCGCGGGGATAAGGCGCAAAAACACCTAATCATTGGTCCTTTGTTGAAAACTAATGACTAATGAGGGGATAAATTTTGTCTCGCAAAGGGTAATTAGTCATCAGTTTTTTGGGACAACCAATGACTAATGAGGGATATATTTTTTCATGGGGACATGGTGTGAAACATGTGTCGTCGATTTTGGAACAACTAACATCATATTGAAAATTTAGATGCAATTTTTTCCTAGAAAATTATATTTCACGGGTAATTTTAGATGTCCATTTCTTTGAAAAGAAACTGATGTTAAAGTAAAAGCAGTACCCATGTCTTTTCTAAATCGTTCAGACCTTCACATATGTTGATGATTTCATTATTTAGCCGACGTCATTGTACTTTGGCATCTATTTTTTATATGTAACAGATGCCATCAAATGTGACATTATATATCAATTATGTTCTAGTGGGCTCACTCCCCAAGGCTCTAGTATAGGCTCAAGAATGACAAATGGACCATAGACCACCACTGGCCTTAAATGTGTGCTGTGTCCTCACTCACACGTAGGCCTGGATAAACTTCCGGACTAGTCACCCATCCTAGTACTACTCTGGGATGAGAATGTTGAACCACAAGGTTCTTTAGTGATGGGCTCCCAAAAAAGGAAGTGCTCCTTGGTGATATGGGTAGTCCAAACATTCTTTTTGAGATCATTTTATCTGATGTCTAAAATCATGAGATGTTATAGTACAACAACTTTTCCTTTACCTATCCATGCCTCCTAGACCCTAATTAACATCTCCTTCCTCCCTATTTCTTGTTCCACTTTCATTTATAAGCATTTTCTTTGCATTTTTCTTTCTCGACCATGCTCTGTGTCTTATTCCTCCTTCTTGCTTCAGCCATGGTGGACTCCACTTTCCAACCATTTGGATGTTTTCCCTATCGCCTACTAGTGATGTGTCTATGGCATGTGGTTGGTTTGTGATGGTGTGGGGACAGTAGACAACCACCTCCCATGCTACCCCAAACCCTAGAAAGCCATAATGTGGGTGCTTAGACGATCCGCATGTTTCCAGCATTGTCATGGGTTTTTGTTCCTCATGCACCAACCATCTTAGTAGGGGAGGCTAGTTGTGATCGTTTGATCTAGGGAGGCACCTAGAATCATACCACCCCATCTCTTCTTACCCCTCTTGTCAGGCTAAGTCTCGTCGTTGAACCCGCATCATGGGTGAGGCCACTGTAGTGTGAGGTCCATGACATCTAAGAGAAAGGGAGTGCTACCTAGAAGATTTCTATCAGACCTAGGATCAAGATCAAATGGTCTAGAATGACTTGAGTTGGGTAAATCTTTGAAAAAAATCTCCAAAAATACTCCTTTAACCAAACATAGACTTAGAATATGTCATTTTGTTCAACTGGATGAGATCCACCAGTACTCCTTTCCATGCTCTTACTTCCATTGATATCTTAAATTGCATGCTTTTTAAGTCTTTTTGAAGTGAATGAATCTATTTAATGCCCAAGCTTTCTCTTTTATGCTCTAAAAGCTTATCTTACCTAATATCAGTAATTTAGTTCTTAATTTGACAAGATTCTACTTTTTCTCACCATATGAACCCAAATGTGATCTATGTTGCTTAAATGACCTAGAATAGGATTTTATGCATATGATCACTTCTTTAATGCTAAATATTATTCTAGAGTGCTTAAAATTATTATGAATTTGCTAGATTAGTAATTTTTTATGTATGTTGAACCAAGATAAAAACTTGCTCATAATGGTACCCTATTTTGTCTTATTAATTTGCATTGAGCCTTGAAACATGCTTAGCATAAATATCTTGGTGTTGAATCTTACACCTTGATCAAATATTGACCTAGTGTTACTCAACATAATGATGAGACCTTGAAATCAGTAACCCTACATACCTTGTTCCTCTTATATCCATGTGTATCAATCTTGTTCACTATAATGATTTCTTGACCTAATCTTGACATGAAATATTTTATATGTTCTATGTTGATATTTAGAGCTATAATATTATGCCAGTTCCCCCCATAATGACCATCCATGTTATGTAATGCTTTAAAATGAGTAATTTTTTTATCCTTATGGAATTAAATCAAACTTGATCATATTTATATACTAAGGATTACTATCTTGCATCAGAATGACTTGAAATAATTAGTTTTGACTATGATTGATACTAAAGTCTTTTGTCTTGCATAAATATTATGATTTAGTCATTTATCATGTATATAATTTAATCATAAATCCGTAATTTATTTGTGATATGTCACTTCAAGTGCCAAATGAACCTATGATGTAATATAGTTTGATAATGACCTTGCATGACCTAGTTGACATATTGAAATCAATATTGAAGGAAATGTTTCCTAGACTCAAGGTGACACATACAACCACCATGATATGATTAAGATGACCTAATCATGCTGATGTTAATCATGTTACACTCATTTATAATTTTAGAATCACTATGATGGCCTAATTTCCATGATCTAGTAAAGATTGCTATACATGGTTTTCTAATTCAAGTGTTAATCTTGTGATCTACTCAAGGTATGCTTCAACCTTATATTAGCCAGACTAGTGGTTTTGAACTTGTTTGAATGTATGTATTCTTAAAAATACTTGTATTAATATACTTGTTTGAACTACATGTTCCCTATGAATACTATGTTTTCTCTTAATTAAACAATGTTGAACAAACCTTTATACATTATGAAACTTGTCTATCATATAAACCTTGTGCAGCTTCCTACATTCTCGAGATAAGGACACAAATATGGGCACCATACTTGAGTACTAAAGCAAGGGTGGAACATGTTGATAAGAGGGTTAACTTTTGACCATGGTCTTGTAGTCCCTCACCTCAGAATAGGTGGATTAGTAGTGTTGGCTTTAGTGACCCTCGTGGACCCTACTTTTGAAAATTTGACTGATAGCCATGATATCTTTGGTATAATGGAAATGAATTTAGAACGTATTTTCCTATTACAAGGAAAGCCTTTAAAATTGTTTTTGTTTACTTCTAGTTACCACTTTGAGTTTTTTCCAAGAGATATCTATTCTCTTAAGATAACATTTTTATGTCTTTTACAGCGTACTTAGCACAGTAATTCTAATATGTATGTATTTTATGACTTTAGGTAACAAGTACACTATGACGCTTTCTATGATCAATTCTTTCTCTTTATCTTTCCATTTTTAATTTATTACTTTACTGGAATCCTCTAATGACATGCAAATGAAACATTCTCGTGGTATGATATCTTGAATGGTGATGACCTTGGTGTCGGGTACTAGTTTATTTTCTTATATGATATGTTGTCTCATACCTTCACCAGTATAGAAATGACGTATAAAGTCACATTTTATGTCATTGGTTGTTGCAAAAAATCGATGCCAATAGTCTATGACGTCGACATATAAACTCAAATGACACCTATATGTGAAGATCGGGCTGATTAACAAAAGATATGTGTATCTCTTTTCTTTAATGTCCGTTGTTAATAAACCAAACTGACGTCCAAAATCACCAACAAAATACAAATTTTCAACAAAAAAATTTGGCTCGAAAAAATTTAAATTCAGCATTGGTTGTGAAAATTTTGATGAAACATGTTCTACACCAAGCACCACAAAACTTTTCATCCCCTCATATGTCGTTAGTTTTTTCTAAAGAACAGACGACTAAATATACTCTGCGAGGCAAAAATTCATATCCTTATTTATCATCAATTTTGGAGGAATAACCGATGCTGATAGTTAACTTATGAGCACCATGCAAGCCAGACTCTTCCCCTTCATTGTTTAGTTCTCGATCTTCTCCCCCCATAGCTAGGTATGGGGATTTTTGCTGCCTCCCTTCCCTACTCACTGCCTCTGTGCGTTGCCACGACGAGCTTGAAGCTGCTCGCCGCCTTCACGTGCCACCCCGAAAAGCTTGAAGTTGCTCACTCCAGAGCTGCTGCTGCTGCTGTTGTTCCCAGTCGTCAACCTCCACTACCTACGCATGTTGCCGCCACCACATGCTGCAGGCAGAGCGAGTATCCTTCTTCTACCTCCTTCATCTACTCCACTCAGCACCACCAGCCATCACCTGCACCTCCAATGCTGAAAACCTTCACCTCCAGCTCGGACGACCTCCTCCACCTCCAGGTGCCGCCACCACAGCCTACAGTTTGATCCACTAGTGTGGTGAGTCATTTAATCAGTACAAGATTTGAACTTAGGGTTAATAATGCCACCATTGTGTAGTTGATTAATATTGAATTAGGCTTTAATAATGAATGAACAAACATAAAATGGAAGAATGAATTGAATTAATTGATTAGGATGATGATGAGGATGAGGCTGATGATGAGGGATGATGATGACAAGTATGATGAGGGATGATGATGACGATAATGATGATGATGACGATGATGTTGAGGATGATGATCATGATGATGATGGGGATGATCATCATCATCATCATCATCCTCATCCTCATCATCATCATCATCATCGTCGTCGTCATCATCATCATCATCATCATCATCTTCATCATCATCATCATCATCATCATCATCATCATCATCATCATCATCATCATCATCATCATCATCATCATCTTCATCATCATCATTATCATCATCATCATCATCATCATCATCATCATGTGATGATGGTGTGGGATGATGGATGAGGATGATGATGATGTTTATGATGATGGTGACGATGATGTGATCATCATCATCATCATCATACTCATCATCCTCATCCTCATCATCATCGTCATCATCATCCTCATTGTCATTGTCATCGTCCCACATCATCATCATGATAACGATGATGATGATGATGATGATGATGATGATGATGATGATGACGATGATGATAATGATGATGATAATGTTGAGGAAGATGATGATGATGATGATGATGGTGATGATGATGGTGGTGGTGGTGAAGATGATGACATCATCACATCAATATCATCATCCTCATCATCATCATGGTCATCATCATCATCATGTGATGATGATGATAATAACAATGATGTTGGGTATGACAATGATGATGATGATGAGGATCATGATCATCATCATAATCATCATCATCATCCTCATCATCATTGTGATCATCATCGTCGTCATCATCATCCTCATCGTCATCATCCCACATGATAACGATGACGATGATGATGATGACGACGATCATAATGATGACGATGATGTTGTGGATGATGATGATGATGATCACGACAATGATGATGATGATCATCATCGTCATCATCATCATCATCATCACGTCATTATCATCAACATCCTCATCATCATCATCATGTGATGATGATGATGTGGGATGATGATGATGAGGATGATGATGATAATGAAAATGATGATGGGGATGATGATGATAATGATATGATCATGATGATGATGACGATGATGATTAGGATCATGATCATGATCGTCATCATCATCATCATCATTATCCTCATCGTCATCATCATCATCATCATCATCATCATCATCATCATCATCATCCTCATCATCCTCATCATCATCGTCATCATCATCATTGTCATCATCATACACATCGTCATCATCCCATATGATAACAACGACGACGATGACGACAACGACGATGATGATGATGATGATGATGACAATGATAATCATGATGACGATGTTGAGGATGATGATTATGGTGATGGTGACAATGATGTTGATGATGATCATCATCGTCATCGTCATCATCACATCATTATCATCATCATCCTCATCATCACCGTCCTCGTCATCATCATCATCATCTTCATTGTCATCATCATCATCATCACATCATTATCATCATCCTCATCATCATCATGGTCATCATCATCATCATATGATGATGATGATTTGGGATGATGAGGATGATGATGATGATGATGATGATGATGATGATGATGATGATAATGATAATGATGTTGGGGATTATGATGATAATGATGATGATGATGATGATGATGATGATGATGATGAAGATGATGATGAAAATGATGATGAGGATCATGATCATCTTCATAATCATAATCATCATCATCATCCTCATCATCATCGTTGTCATCATCATCATCCCACATGATAACGATGACGATGATGATGGTGACGACGATCATAATGATGACGATGATGTTGAGGATGATGATGATGATGATGATGGTGACAATGATGATGATCATCATCATCGTCATCATCATCATCATCATCACATCATTATCATAAACATCCTCATCATCATCATCATCATCCCACATCATCATCATTCAACTTCCTCATCATCATCATCATCATCATCCCACATCATCTTCATCACATGATGATGATGATGATGTGGGATGATGATGATGATGATGATGATGATGATGATGATGATGATGATAATGACAATGATGATGGGCATGATGATGATAGTGATGATGATGATGATAGTGACGATAATGATGAGGATAATGATCATTGTCATTGTCGTTATCATCGTAATCATCATCAATATCATCGTTATCGTCATCATCGTCGTCATCATCATCATCGTCATCATGATCCTCATCGTCATCATCTACATGATAACAATGATGATGATGATAATGATGATGATGTTGGGAATGATGATAATGATGATCATCATCATCGTCATCATCATAATCACATAATTATTATCATTATCCTCGTCATCATCGTCATCATCATGATGATGATAATGACAAAGATGATGGGGATGACGATGATAATGATGATGATGATGATGATGATGATGTTGATGATGATGACGACAATGATTATAATGATGATGATGATGATGATGATGATGATGATGATGACGATGATGATGAGGATCATGATCATCGTCATCATCATCATTGTCATCTTTGTCGTCATCATCCTCATCTTCATCGTCATCATCATCATCGTTATCATCATCCTCATCATCTTCATCCCACATCATCGTCATGATGATGATGATGATGATGATGATTATGATGATGATGACAATGATGATGATAATGAGGGTTTAGTAATGAATGAATAAACACAAAATGGAAGGATGAATTGAATCAATTGATTACGATGATGATGAAGACAATGATGAGGGATGATGATGATGAGAATGATGAAGTATGATGAGGATGATGATGAGGAGGAGGAGGATGATGAAGATAATGTTGAGGATGATGATGATGATGATGATGATGTTGGTGATGATGATGCGGATGATCATCATCATTATCATCATCATCCTCATCATCATCATCATCATTGTCATCATCATCAATATTGGACGATAATGATGTGGGATGATGGATGAGGATGATGATGACAACGACGATGATGATGATCATGATGATGTTGAGGATGATGATGATGAAGATGACGATGATCATCATCGTCTTTGTCATCATCATCATCATCATCATCATCCCACATCATCATCATGATAATGATGATGATGATGATGATGATGATGAAGATGATGATGATGATGATGATGATGATGACGATGATTAGGATGGTGATGATGATGGTGACGACGATCATGATTATCATCATCATCATCGTCATCATCATTATCACATCTTTATCATCATCATCCTCATCATCATCGTCATCATCATCATCATGTGATGATGATTATGTGGTGTGATAATGATGATGATGTGGGGCATCATTCTAGATGATCATTCATTAGCACAACTCACTATACCTAAACAATGGCATTATCTAAATGGAAGATGCTACAATGGCTGGTGAAGTGACCCTAAATTTCATAACTTCAACATCTATTTTCAAGGTTAACCTTGATGTTGACAGAAATCTTGTGTCCACATCCAGTTGGTGAGAATGGGTTGGGAAGATGCTATTGGGCTGTAGTTACAAGATTTGTCTTTGACCGGTTGGCAATAATACCATCAAGGTTTGGATAACCAACATCAACAATGAGACACCCGATCATCTGGTCCGATTTGAGTACTCGATAGGGATAACACATATTTGGACTCATTCGATGAGGAGAGCACACCATATTTCCCTTCTATTCCTACTGTTAGTACCGTCCATTTCCCTATCACCATCAGTTCAGATTCATCTAACAATGACGAGCTCTGTGACATAACAACATCAACAAAGTAGGTCCAAGCTAGCAAAAAATTTACTTTCCCGTATATGCACATGTTTAGGGGTACAACAAGCCCCCCTTGTTTAATTAGCTATTGTGTCATGTTATTTTCTAAACTCTATTGTCATAATTAGTATTTTGATAACATATTCAACTTTGAAAGACGATGTCTGAATGAATTTTTTGAATTATCTTATCTATATATATGTGTTTGTTAAGATGGAATGAATGAATGTTTCTCTATGTGTGAATGTCAAAAGAAAAATGAATGGATCGAATTGCATGGTTGCTAAATGTGTGTAAATATGAAATGGATGAATGACATGGAACTATAGGTTTCTACATGCATGAGTGTGTGATGAATCATATTTGAAAATTAAATGTGCCTATTATACATATATGTGTGAATCACATGATCCATATAAAGTATATAATTTGTATCTTGTCAATATTTGTAGGTTTGTGGCCTGTTGTTGGTTGAAATCAAAGAGATGTTGTAAACCTAAAGTTTAGAACTAAACTGCAGGTTCTGCATCCTACTAACCAGTTGGACAGCAGGCCTGGAATTGATAAGAAAAAAAAAACAAAATATCAGCATCGATTAAATACCAAAAATTGACAACGAATGTTTAATTATGTCGGTTGTTTGTTATTAACCGACGCCTATGGTCTGGACAGCAGGTCAGGAATTGATAAAAAAAACATCAGCGTTAGTTAAATACCAAAAATCGACAATGAATGCATAATTGTGTCGGGTGTTTGCTATTAACCGACACCTCTGGTCTGACTACTGGCGCTTTTGGGTTAAATTGTAATTGGGAATGACTTTCTATTGTCAGTTATGTAACTGACACTGAAGGAGTCTACTTTTAGTGTCACCCACATGGGTGTCGCTTCAAAACTGACAACAAATGGCTTACCTGACCGATGCTAAATGTGTTATTTGAACTAGTGCTTTAGTTATCCTACATTGTTTTTTGTGTTTTCATTCATTTGTATGCTATGTGATCCATTATAAGGAAATATGCATGGGTTCACTAACATTTGTGTATTTAGCCATTTGCAGTTTGGATTAAGGTAATAAGTGGTTTTGTGATAGACCACATCATGAAGTACATGTTGCTTATATGCCCTGAGAGCCATCATGTGATGGTTATAAACTAGAAATTATGTAAACTTTTTTATTATTAAATAAATGCAATTCCAATTGTTATGATTGTTTTAGTATTGTGATAATGTATAAAAAATATTTTGTCAATGAGATATTGTTTGGGTTGAGGATCTAAACACGATACGATACATATAATTAGAGTGTTAATACATGCTATGTACTTAGTCAGTCATCATTTTGAATATTATAAGACAACAATAGTACTTAAGAATACCATGTATGGTGAGTGATGACTATGTATCTTTAGTCATTATAACATATATCATCTTAGATTTATGGGTAATTGTTATAGAACAAGTTGTATTGGATTGACCCGCCTTGAGAAATACACATGGAAGTCATGTAAGGACATGTCAGAGTCATACATCAATGTGACAATGGTGATAGTTATCTTTAGACCCAAAGTCACTACAACGATCACATATTGTTCTATGTGCTTTGACCACTAGCCCAATGTGCTCTGAATAAGAGTTGCTAAAAAGGTAGTGTTTGGGTGCATTGTGGCACATAGGGATTATTGTGATTAATATAGATGGAATTTATGCCTCCTTTGAAGTGATATCCTAGCCACTTGATATTAGATACTACAAAATGCATGGTGGCATGTGAGTCAATATATGATATCAATTTCAAAAAATCTCTAATAGTCTGCTCTAGCTCAAGGAACATAGATTGAATGTTAGTGAATGACGTTCATGCCTAAATTTCTATCTTGATATATGTAAGAAAGGGATTATATGGTCATGGTAACATTGATTAATTTACATGTGATATTTGTTCTCCAACTTACTCCTATCACTTGGGTGACAATGATGTGTGTCTAGAAACCAATCTTTGCTTATGAGGTTTTGAATATCACTACCAATGTAATCAGGAACCTACTAAGTGACACATAAAGATGCTCAACAAAATTTACGTTTGCAATAAAAAATATGATTAGAATGGTTATAAATCATAAATAAGTTGATCTACTTCCCAATCAGGTGATTGGAATGTCTAATCAGCCAGTTGGATTGGTCGGGGAAATAGACATACTAAATCGTGAGATGAAGGACTTTTCCTATCATGGAAAAAAATAGTGTTCTTAATAAATGTTGAACTAGCTATCTTTATCACTTGTTCAACATGGTGAAGGGTGACTCCCTGCATTTCAAATTAGTTTTGCGTGTTGATTTTTTTCCCCTTAGATGAGTGACTTACACTCATCCAAATGGACTCAAAATTTATAAGTATCCTAGTTATAGTATGACGGTGAAGATCAATGGTTTATATTTTACAAAAAATAGTCTTGATATACAAACTCACTTCAGTGTATTCATGCGATATGTACACTCGAGTGTATTCTAGATTGACTCTCTCTCTCTCTCTCTATATATATATATATATATATATATATATATATATAGTTCTTATTTCTTTAAAATCCTACCAAGCAATATTTGTGTAATATTGTACAATTATGTTTCCTTTCTAGTATTTTATGTCCTTTATGGGCACCACGTACTCAACACATATGTGTTGACCTTTTTCCTATTTTTTAAATAAGTTTAGGTTCATAGCTAGCATGGGAGAAGTGATGTTTTGCGAGCAAGTGTACAAGTGGTACCTATTGTATAAATATCTAGCTAGCATACTCGATCATAGACTTGTAGAACTCTCCTTTCATTATGTAAATGTAATCTATATTAATTCATGTTGTAATAATATTACATGTTGAGCTTGTTCATGGTGAATGCATATAATTTATTGTTTATTATTCTTGTGCTTTCTCATTTGCACGGTGCTATCTTCTTTAGATCACTAATTTTTAAGTTAGTGGTAGTTTGTATCAGAGCATGAACAATAGCTACACCTAACAATTGCTCACTGCAAAATATAAAACTAAATTTCACCTTCATTTGAAACCTAGAAATTAAGTTAGCATGTTGGATATTAGGCTTGACTTAGCCTCTAGGTTAGAAACTAGATGTCTAAGAACTAGGTATAGACTAGTGATGCTTCATTACATGTCCTATGGTGTCAATCCTTCCTTATAATGTGGTGCTATGGAATGTTACATTATTTCAAGATGATGGGCATCATAGGAAGAGACCCTAGACCTAGGTGTACATGTGTTTTGGGTATCTCCACTAGTTTGCATCCTATTTTCACTTGTTTCACTAGGTGCATTGACACTAGAGACTCTACTGTGTATGGGAAACTCAATTTTCTAATTTAGTTTTCTTTCCAATCGTATCAAGCCTCAGAGGTTTTTTTTTACGCTTGTTTACTTGTAGAAAAAAACTATATAATATTTTATTATGTATATGTAAATATGAAAATGTGTCCCTCACACAAGAGAGTAGGAGGTGTTCATGAAACCTAAGTGTAAGGGAAAGGCTTCAATTTAAATCAGAGTTCTTAGAGGGAGATGTAGTATTTAATTGTTTAGAGCCAAAATAAAGGTTAGGCCAATATGATAACCAAGTAGAAAAAATCTCGGTTTATGATAGTATGAGTTTGACAAATGATGATCTAAGTTTAAAATTAAAGATAAATATTGTTTTGATGATTCAAGATAAGTTTTGAACATGCAACCCTAGCCACTCATGCACCATATACAACACTAATTGCTATTGTGCCAAGTCACTTGTGTTATAAGTAGTTGGTGGGATTGCATGCATTTATGTATATTTGTTTAAGTTTAGACACAACATCTGGGATTTATTTTTCGGACTAACATGGGCCTCAAGCTCTTTACAAAGGAGACCCTCTAGCATGGGACATTCAATAGGATGAACTCCAGAGAATTTGCATGCCATGGGAGAAGGTTAGATGACCTAAACTCCAAAATAAGATATATGAGAATTTTGAAAAAATATTGATAATGAGTCCCTAGGTAGACAACTTCTAAATATATGAGTTGAGTCACCCAGTGTGGGGTGCCTATGAATAATCTTGTGAAAGAGTCCAACCCTAGAGAACAGAAGTCATCGTATATGTGTTTGAAAATCCATCTAGGTGAGGGAGATGTCCCCCTAGAGGAAGTGAATGATATGTGATCCCTCTAGTAAGCATCATACTCAAGTTGGTGGTTCCATGTGAACGAAGCTAGTCAATGTACTCACTCATGAGTGCTTGGTAGATTGTTTTCATCTGGTACAAAATTTTGTGTTGTTAGATGTCATGGGATTAAAAGAGAAAGATTTCTCCCCCCCCTCCCACGCCCGTGGCGGAGGCCATACGCCTGGGAGGGTGGTAAATTAAGGTGGCAACTAGGATTCAAACTTGAGCCCCTTTGTTAGGGGACACCACACTTGTCCACTTGAGCCACTCCTTGTCAACTATGATTTGACTTATGGAGGTCCTAATTTGAGTAACTCAAGCTTGTGGAACTCTTTATAGATACAAATGAGATAATTAAGAAACCTTAATCTTGATGATAATGTTGTCCCTCAAATGATGCTTGATACATGAAATATCTTACCTAAGTTAAAACTTGATATGCATATGATAAGACCCTCTCATAAGATAGACCAAAGACAAAATCATACCTCACATGAAAGATATAAGTTCACAAACATGAACTTGAACTAATATATCTTTGGATTATATATTACATGATCACAAAATATGGTGCTCAACCTCTATCATTCTAGTCTATGCTTCTTGAAGATAACTCACATAATAAGGTAAAACCCTAATATTCAAGAATGTTAAGCAAACCCTTTTCGACGAATGAATTCTTAGTATAATGTTTATCATAAGCCACATTAATGATATTAGGCATGATAAGTATAGTAAATAATGGAATTAAAGATCAACTTGTATGATTACATAGGAAGAAAAATGAAACCTTGAGTAATACCTCTTTTAAATTTAAAATTATGAAGAAACCCTAATTCCTAGAGGAGTGAGGGAGTTCAAAACGAAAATACTAGAATGTTATGAAATGGCACTTTAAAGTATATAAGGTGGGGTGGGTACCTCTATACACACAAACACATGAAATGGCAACTTAGGGTGCATGAAGAGATATGATAGCGTTGGCACCTAGAAGTGTGACCTATATGAAATTTGAATACTTCTATCACAGTTAATATGATGTTGGTCAAAATTTGAGGATGAAATTCTTTATAAGGTGGGGTGAATGAAATATCTTGACCAATAAGGATATCTTATATAATGACCATGGCTTGATAAATAATGAATTATTGAAAATTTTGAGACACTAGGTGATGATCTAGAAAGTATCTAGAAATATATGATAAATTAAAAGGATGATGTGAGCCCAAATGACCCTGTGACGGAGTAGGAAATCTATGATGGTTTGTATATGCATATGCTTATTTGAGTAATTGCTTGGTCCACTGGGAAAATTTTGGTGTCACATAACTATGCTTAGAGGGTTTAATGATCATTTATAAATAAGATGAGTTTTTTAGTAAGATTCGAGATTAGTAGGTGGCTGGATGGGTCAAATACACATCGTTATGAGCGTACTCAAGTTAATAGATGGATTAGTAAAATGAAATAATTTTGGCTCATTTTTGGTCAGAATATAGACTTGGATGTCATGTATTCACTTCTTAAATTTTATGATAATTTGGAGTTTGAATTTGAGATATATTTATGTTTTGATTGATTTGAATAAAGTTTCGTTTGATTAGAAACTAAGTTTGATTTTACAACAACTAGTAGTCATGAAATTCTGACATCATGCTAACCGGCCTTGTGTGGGCGCAGAATGGTATGCTAATGTAGACTCCGAATAGATATAGATTCAGATGTAACGACCTTGACTTTGTCATCATGGTAAAAAAATAGGAAGAAGAAGACACCAAGGGGAGAGATGGTCTAATTGTTGTGTAGTGCATGAGAATAGGAGGTTGTTTTGTAGTGGTTGTTCTGATGTACCGGGGGATCAATTGATCCTTCATTTGAGTCTCATCGTGGATGGATGAGGGATTTTGACCTCCCACTCCATTTCTTATCTTCACTACAGTTACAGGAGTGGGGTGAGGAAGTCAATGACTGGGGGAGTGGTTTGAGGAGTTTGCTATGCTTGTTTTTGGAGAAGAAATCCATCACTAGATTTAGGGTCATACTTAGTTGTTGAGGGGTTAAGGTGGCGATTGCTTGTAGTTCCTATGGATCCTCAATCATCTGTGGATGGAGGAGCATTCCAAACCCAAGTTCAATCTTCTTGCATACCTAAAACACATGATGACCACACCCATGTATAGAAGATGAACTCAAAGCTTCATGTGGTCTCAGATAGGAGAGATATCAAGGAGGCACAAATGTTCCTTTCCCATTAAGAAACTCCACCTGAAACTCCTACTGCAATTCAACAAGGAGCATACACTCTCCTTCTTACTACGGGTTAGCACCCATGTGGATACCCTAAATTGGAGAAAAGGTGACAACCACCTATGGCAAACAAGGTTCTCTCTCTCTACTTCATCACTTGCTAGAGATGGTTCCAGGTAGAGGAGAACTCTAATCCTGAAGAAGACGAGTCACACCACATGTATTGCATTACCGGTGATTGCCGATAATGGAGGGAGATAGTAATATGCCGAATCAAGCCCAATTCCTTCTAAACTGGAAGAGTAGGCCTTTATAACAACTGGATCTCTTTAGAAACCATAGGAACCATGCCCTGAAGGGCTGTGGGGAAGAAATATAGATCATGCATAAGTTACAAATCAATGAGACACATAATTTTCACCTATATTAGTTAATTCAGTAGTACACCCATTACTTACATAAACTACTAAAAATAGCTCCATAACCCAAATAATTTCCCAAAATATCTCTACATTCACAAAATTGCCTATTTTAGTATAAGACCCTTAGACCAGACCTTGAAAAAGTAGTGTTGATACTTTTTAATTTACACAATGATGATTCATTTTAGGATGTATGAGATATAATAGATGATATCCATTTGAGATAAACAATCAGATAATTATATTCAAACCCTTAACATGAATGAAATCCATTTGTGGACTTTGATTAGAGTAATCCCTAAACACAGACCTTAGAGGGTCTATCTAGAGCATGTGTGCTCGATTTGGGGTGATAATGGGAGTATTACCTGCCCTTAACAGTTACCAAGACAGTATCGGGATGCCCCCATACAAAGCTCTTTATGGGTGGCTATGTCAGTTACCCCTTCATTGGGATGATGTCAGTGATAAGACCTTGTTGGGGTTACAAGAACTACATTTATATGTTGATATAGTCACTTGATCAGGGAAAGGCTAAAGAGTGCCTAGGATCGACATAAGTTGTATGCTGATGGGAAATGGACTGACTTGCACTTCATTATAGGTAACTGTGGGTTTAGGAAAATCCAACCCTCCAAGCTATAGCTAAGAATAGAGGAAATTTGAGTCCCCAATACGTGGATTCCTTTGAGATTTTAGAACGGATTCATGAAGTTGCTTATCCATTAGCCTTACCCCCTCAATATAGTATGATGTATGATATTTTTTGTGTGTCAAATCTAAAGTGCTATGTGAAGGATCTGAGCCATGTGTTGAGCAATGAACCTATTGAACTCCATGGGAGACTGACATTTCATGTGGCACCTGTGAGGGTACTGGATACCAAGGTGAAAGAGCATAGGAATAAAAAGATTGAGATGAAAAAGGCTCTTTGGAAGCAACATGAAGAGGATGAAGTGTTGTGGGAGCTAAAGACAGACATGGAAAAGTCTTATCCTGAGTTGTTTGTTTGAGTAGTTGAATTTTGAGGAAAAAATTCCGATAAGAGGGAAGGATGTTATAACCCCAAATCTCACTTGTCTTTAAATAATTGAAATGCAATTATACTATGAAAAGAGGCTTGTTTGGAAATTTGGGCACTTTGTTATGAAGAATGGATTTCTTTGTATATTTCCCTTAAATGATGCATTTCGTGAATTCTACTATTTTATTATTCCAATAATGGATAAAAAGAAAAGGGAGAGAAGACAATACCATGATAAACAAAGAGTAAAAGAAAATAGAAGATAATTATATGTGCTTGAGAGAATTTTGTAGAATTCTCTAGAAAGTTGTAAAGATGGACATTGTTAACTAGTTTTTGTTTGCACATGGTTTCTAATAGAAAGAATAACCAAATAAAGAAAATAGAAAAAAAGAGAAAAGGATTAGTTTTGATGCCTTAAATGCATAAAATCAAAGGAAGACTTGGATATTAAGAAAAGTATATTTATTTTTGAGTTTTGGTCTCAAACTCTATCCGGAGTTGGATAAAGTCATCATAGACTTTACCTTAAAATTTGGGAGGATAAGGATAAATAGTGAGAGATATCATTTGAACAAGATTTCATAAAGTGACTTGATTGCCAAGGAAATATCATAAATGTAACAATTTTATCCTTTCGTAAAAATAACATATAGCCTATCGCTTTTATGTGGGCGAGTTTTATGGATTGTTGGATCCCAGATTCAATGGTGATCTGCTTGTCTCTGAACTCCATCCCGATCTAGAAATAGGTATAGTGATAAGCAACTCTCTCAGGATCCTCTCTCTCCATAACTAATTATTTGGTAAGGTATCACTCCCCATTGACTTTGGGACATAAATCCATACCCAATGATCCCCAGAAACTATAGAACCATGGAAGAATCTAGTAACACCCCAATCTCAGGTAGGTAGGTTCTCTAGACACTTACCAAGCCGTAATGAAGAGCACCCTACACCTATAAAAGGGTCAATATCGTCTCACAAATTTGGAGATAAATTTTCATAGAACAGAACATAAGAACCTGCATTAGTAGATATCCATTTTTCCTCTTCAGACCTTTGTTGCCGCCATGGATGCTCCTCCATTTTCCTCTTTTCCTGCCCCTTCGATGCAGGCAATGCCATCATCAAATAGAGCTTGGACACATGGAAGATCCATCACCAGTTGCTGGTTCTCAGGCTCCCTAGAGCCCTGAGTCAATATATGGGTTGGCTACTCAAAGCCTGGTTTGAGAACTAGAGAGGAGTGGAGGTTAACGATGGGAACATGGAGAAATTACCCTCTTGTCCTTGTTGCGACACTTGAGAGATAAGTCCCTTCTGGTCCTTTTTGTTTTTGTTTCTACATCACCACGCAAATGGGGACAACAAGGGGGTGTGAGTTGATTGGCTTCACGCTAGACCTGCAACATGGTGAGGGTATAAGTGTCAAATCCCACTGACGTGTGAAGCTGTGATTGGCTAGACTAAGTATTATCTTGAAATAATTGTAGAAATTAATTGGTAACTCAGATCGAGACAAATTATATATGAAAATTGATCAGGAGAATGAAGGGATTCTAAGAAAAATAGTTTTAAAACCTAAATATGCTTAGAATTATAAATGTATTTAAAGGTTTCTAGCTTTAATGTGTTTAATGTATAAGAATCCTATGTTTTAGGTTTTGATGATTCTAATATTTCTAATTGATATTGATAATAAAATATTGGTCTTTTTATGAATAAAAAGAGCAACTTGAAAGTTATATGAACTTAACAACCCATGTTTAGGGTTTATTTGAGATAAAAGATCTTATTAATGACAAATTAGGGTTTGTAACCCAAAAGAACATGAAAAGTGGTAATTAGGATATGGAAAGCCAAAATCCTACTGAAACCCTAAAGTTGACCTAGAAACCCTAACTTGAGATCCAAGTCAGTCTTAATGATGGTTTGGATGAAATTATAATACATGAGTGTATTGCTTCAACTTTAAAGTTAACTTTGCTTGGTTGATTGATTGATTGCTCTTACTTAGACATCTAGAACTCCTAGTCAAGGTATGTGGTTACGCCTATGTCTAACCACTTTAGTTTCCTGACATTTTTTGAGGTTTTACCAGATTTCTTGAAATTAAATGCGTGGATGATATTTATTTCCTACAATATATAAAGTAACTATGACTACCACAATATTACGCTTATAACTTGCTCGAACCTACATACCAACTATTGAAATTTGAGAATGGAAAGAAATTTAAAGACATGGTGATGACTAAAGACCAGGCCCCAGATTAGAAAGGTCAGACTAGGCCCCAAATTGGGAAGGTTATAAGAAGTAATGCCTCATATTGGGAAGACCTAAATTGTACCTAGATCCATATTGGAAAATGGTCAATAAGGTACCTAGATCTTGATTGAAAGATAGCCTAAAGTACACTATAGGGACAAAAACCTAAGAAAGGGGATACTAAAGGTTGAGTAAAAGGGTCGAAAAGTTATGAAGAAAATGATAAATCTTGTTTATGTAACATTAATTGCTTGGTTATGTTGTTACAAGTATATGCAAACATTTTGTCCCCCCCTCATGCTAGTATAACTTGTTATACTAACTGACGATTTTGTTTGTTAGAATTTTAGGATAATATGTGTTTATTGCTACAAGTAAAAAGGAAATCATGCATTCAAGGAGAAGGCACCAAACAAACAAAGAGTAATGCAATCTTTGGAGGATTTAGTTTGTTTTCTTTACTTATTGCCAATTTAGAATACATAATACATAATTCCTTTGTGGATATTCAATCTTGTAGAACTCTTTCACATTTAGTGAAATTAATTAGTTCTAGTTATTTGCAAAACCTATGGTCCTGTATGATTGATAATGGTTCTTTCCCTCTTGGTCTACCTGAATAGGGGATTGCAAGGGGAAGGGTTGTTGCAAGATCTTTCCTCATTAAATCATGAATTTGTCTTTTTTAGTCTCATATTAATTCTAGAAATTAGATCATGCACCAAAAAATTGTCAAAATTGAACTAGTCCCTATTTGTGACATATGCCTCAGAGAATAATATCAAAGACTCATGTAAGATAAGTAAAACCTATGTTTGAAAAAAACCCTAATATGGACAAAATACCACTAATAATGATGAGCCATGTATTAATGATGACATGTTGTTCTGAATCAAGTGATGAATAATGATCTAGATGGTCCAATATAATTAGCATTCTCTAAACTCAGGTACATGGGACTATATATCCTCTTTTATGAATGTGTAGTCCATTTGGGCTAGAAGCATATATTAGGTGTAATGTTCTCTATTTCAACTCTTAATTGGTTTGACGTGTTTTATAAATTGCTTCACTTATGTACTTGTTTGTGATATTTTATTTTTATTTAATAAGATTGTGAAATTATATCTATGTCTTGCAATTATTCTTGAACATAAATGATATGCTCATTATGACTACATGAATTATGGTGATGGTGATAATGTTGACATTGGGTACAAGAGAACTCCTCACCTTGGAGAGTGGAACTTGTGCAAAATGGAGACCTCCTCCTTTGAATGGAGATATGGAGCCAGGTGACCTCCCCCATCTCATTGGAACGATGGAGCCATATATATATATATATATACATACATACATATACATATACATACACTCACACACACACATACATACACACACACACACACACACACACAGATATATATATATATATATATATATATATATATAGTCACGCTAGAATACACTCGAGTGTATAGATTGCATGAATACAATCAAATGAATTTGCATGTCAAGACTATTTTTTGCAAAATTTAAACCATTGATCTTCACCATCATACTATAACTAGGCTACATACAAATTTTGAGCCCATTTAGATGAGTGTAAGTCACTCATCTGAGGGAAACAAAATTGACGCGTGAAACTAATTTAAAATGCATAATTTTTGCGGTCTTTATAAGATGACATAGAAATGTTCAAATGTGCTCAAATTTTGTATATGAGTTGTTCACAAGATTTTTAAGAAGATCAATAGATTAGATTTTTGAAAAAAATATTGCATCATAAAAAACTACTTGAGTGTATTCTGCTCTGAATACACTCAAGTGTATTCTAGCCTGAATCGCTCTCTCTCTCTCTCTCTCTCTCTCTCTATATATATATATATATATATATATATATGCATGCTTGTTAATATCAGCATAATGGGAAAACTGTTAAAAATATTGTCAAATAAACCAAGCTATTAATCAAATGTTGTTTTGTTTCTTTAAAATCTTTCCATGCAATTTTTTTTGTAATATTGTACAATTATATTTTCTTTCTTGTATTTTATGTCCTTTATGGGCACCACATACTCAAAAATTGTGTTGACTTGTTTTGCTATTTTTTTAATAATTTTAGGTTTAGAGCTAACATGGGAGATGCAATGTCTTATGAGCAACTATATAGGTGGTACCTATTGTATAAAGATCCTAGCTAGCATACTTGGTCATAAAAATGTAAAACTATTCTTTCAGTATGTAAATGTATTTTGTAATTTCATGTTCTAATAATATTAAACGTTGAGATTGTTCATGGTGTATGCATCTAGTTTACTGTTCATTTATTCTTGTGCTTCCACATACACACTCTAGTATATTCTTTAGTTCACAGATTTTTGAGTTTGTGACAATAAATAAGAATATTCTTAAAATGTAAGATAGGTCAGCGGACTTATAATTGTAAACCCCTAACAAGGATTTCCCCCCTTAAATCTCCACACAAACAAAGAGGGGTACTCCCGATGCATCTAATTCTTAAACTACCATGTGGCTTGCACTACACCACAATGATGGCACAAAAAATTCATTTAAGTTAAATCCTTTTTCCTCAACTTCTACAAACCCTATCTAGGATCAAAACTTAGCCCTCCAGATATGACATATCACCATCCAACTAAACCTCTATTCGTTGTATCATATTTGGTGCACTTGTATGGCACTTCCCCATCTTAGAAATGCACATCATGCAACCTCTTCAACTTTGGCATGTATGTCACCTTCCCAATTTGAACTGTGAAAGAATAAGGACACATAAATGTAGGATTCAACTTACCTCTCTTCCCAAACCTAAAAATATCTATCCAAATAGAGATTTTGAGATGCACCATGCCTATGTTGATTATCCACAAACAAATTATGTCTTCCCTTTGTTACTTTAAATATTTCCTAAACACATTGACCTTCTATGTAGTATGTTGATCAAACTTAGGACCCAAATATTGATATTCACCTACCTCTTACCAAGAAAGAGACCATCTAAAATTCCTTCCCCAAAAATCCTCATATGATGCCATATATATGTCTCTCTGGCAACTGTTGTTGCAGGAAAATTCAATCAAACCCTAGTGAATATCTGAAATCCAAAGAAAGTAAAGAACACATTGCAAAATAGAGCCTTCAACATATTGTATGCTCCTTTCACATTGACCATCTATTATGAGTCAAATGTTGTATTGAACCTCAATTGTGTCTCTAAAGTAGCATGTAGATGCCCACATATGTTGCTCATAAATGGGTTGTATTCTTTCTTTTAACAAGATTAGTTTGCTCATGCCGCTTCCTGAGCTTATGTTAATCAAATTACTTTTTCTCATTATCATCAAGAAATTTTACAAAAAACTTGGCATCAAACAAGGTTCTCAAAAGAAATTGATGATTCACATTATATAAGACTATAAATCTAGAAATACTAACATAATAACCATATAAAAGATGAGTGTAGATAAATCATGACACACCATGCCTCTTCAACATTTTTTAGACCTATTTTTGACACTGTCATAGTTGGTATTCCATGGAGACAAACTTTCTCATCAAGATAGATATGACCCAACTTATATGTAGTGTAGGTAATATTGATCCTTAAAAAGTGAGTTGACTTTGTCATTCAATAAATGATAACCCAAATCAAATTATGACCTTTGGTTTTCCTAGAAAGACCAACCACAATGTCCATGGTAACATGATCCCATTTCTAGTGTAGAATTGGAAAAGGATGTAATGTCCCTATATGTATCTGCTGCTATGCCTTGACCTATTGGGAAATTAAATACTTGGCAACAAACTTTGAACATCACATTTCGATTCCAGACACCAGTGTAATTCCTTGAGATTGTGATATATCTTTGTATGCGTAGTTTACATTGAGGAATGATCCTCCTCAAGTATTATCACCCTCAAACTATCAAGGTTGAGAACCAATGTATGATTGTGAAATAACATGTTTCCATCACGCTCTATAAATCCCACCATGCCTCCTGCTACTTTAATTTCATATGATGTTCTATGTAATTGTACCATGCTTAAATGCATCTCTAATCTATTCTATGAACATAATTTCATTTCCAACTATGCCAAAAATCCTTCTAGCAAGGATACCTCTGACTATACATTCATCTACTGAAGTGACACCAACGTGTCCTTCTTGTAACAAACAATGGAGAATAATTATACTTCATCTACAAATGAAGACAAAGATGACTTTTTACGTAATACACAAGCCATCAATTTTCCTTTCTAAGATGTTAATATATCATACAATTATAGTACTTGATCATCTCCATCCATCATCTCTACCTCATGTTCAAATCTCTTTGAGAAGATATTTTGAAGGTTCTTGTGATCTGTGAAGATTTCACACTTTTCTCTATATTGATAGTGTTTTCACATCATTAAAATGATCACCAAAGTTGCTAACTCCAAATAATGAGTCAAGTAGTTATCATGTCCTTCTTAAGCTGTCTAGAAGCAAAACAAATCACATTTTCTTCTGCATCAGCACACATAAACTATATAGCATTTCACAGGCTCTGGTATAACCAATAATAGATCACATGTCGTCTTCTCCTTCACCAAGTTAAAAGAATGTTAACACTTCTCAACCTGAACCAAAGGCACATTCTTCATAGTTAGCACGGTTAAAGGTAAATATACCACATTGACGTTGCTGATGAACATCCAGAAGTAACCAAATAAACCTAGGAATATTTGAACCTCTGTTTGTGTCTTGGGTTGTTCCCACTCCAACACTACAACCAACTTCTTGGGTTCTACACAAAAACCCTTCCTCGACATGACATGACCAAGAAATACACCTTGGTTATCCAAAACTGACACTAAATGAATATAGTATACAACATATGTTGTTTTGAACAATTTCAATGCTTAAGAAATATTTTCTCATATTGTGTAATGAATCTATATAATATAAATATGTCATCTATAAACACCATCACAAACTAGTATACATATGATCCGAAAAATCTGTTCATCAAATGTATAAACACTTTTGTTGCATTGGTTAGCCCAAATACCATAACTACAAATTCATCTATGACCATACCTAGTGCTCAAAGAAATATTAGGTGTGTCATATCTCCTCATCCTCAATTTATGATACCATGATCTCAAATTTTTCTTGGAAAACATAGTATCAGCTCCCAACCAATCAAACAAATCATCTATCCTCAATGATGGATGCTTATTTAAATTGTAAGCTTGTTCAACTGCCAAAAATTTGCACACAACCTCATAGAACCATCCTTCTTCTTGGAAAACAAAACATACTTGTCCATATGAAACCCTTCTCCTACATCTCATGTAACTGCTTCTTCAACTCCTTCACCTCATTTGGTTCCATCCTTAAGGTAGTTGTGGTATGGTTGCGTGTGTTGGGAATTGGGGACAATAGATAAGGAAGCAAAATAAATTGTCCTTATTCCTAACCAACATATCCGTCAACAATAATAGATCTAGGAAAGAGAGCTTGCAAGACATAGATCTGGTCCTAAATCAAGTTCACTAAAAATCCCCACAATGTGGTGCTTCTTGATATGACAACACCTAGATAGTAGTCAGGGCGTCCTCCTTGTGTCACACCATGAACGATGGCTCACTTAGTCCTCCTCTTGTGTTGGAGACTACCTCCACACCTCTATCATAGTCCATGTGCACCACCAAGAACTCCTTATCATGTTACTAGATCCAAGAAGATGGAATTTATCCCTTCAATTGTCGACATGCTACAACTGATGTAACATACCAAAATTTGCTACTAAATTGAATTTTGAGCTATAATTTGAAATTCTCTGAAACTTGATTTGATTCACTAATTGATCCCCCAATTTAACATCTCATTTCATTAATTTGATCAGTCATGAAATTCTTGTCCTTCAATTTCATTCTCGTCTAAATAAGATGACTCTCCCCTGGAGAAATATTTGTACATAGACCCTTCATTTTGTTTAAATGAGTCATTCCATTCTCAATTGTGCAGTTCAATACTTGTGGGCCTACATGTTTTGGTTTAACCTACATGATTCAAACACTCTTGATTTAGTTAACTAGTTTTAGAATAAATGAAGAACATCACACACATTAATACATATGTATATGTAAACCGTTTATGAGATTTATTGAGTTAGTCATCCTTGGACCATAATTGAGGAGTTAGTATTTTCATAACTTACATTAATAAAAGGGACATGTTTGGAAAACACTAAACTAAAATGGACCTTAAGTTTAAAATTTTGGTGAAATCAAATTGTGTGTTAGGAGTTACAAAGTGATTAGGAAAAATAGAGATATAACCACTTTAATAGGAGTTAATTAAAATATTTAAGAGAAAAGCTCATCTCCTTACCGACCTCAGAACCGAATATAACAAGGAATATGTGGTAGTGATTTCCTTCTCCCCCTGCATGACATAACAACCTAGCTTTACACTGATCACAATCCTTCTCCAATGGAAATTGGTGTTAATGAGAAGCTTAGTAATTCTCCATCACCATTACACCCCCACTACAATAGTTTTAGCCTTCTTCATCATCCTAAATGACCAGATCCTCCATGAAATCTACTCGATGATTGTGAACATCCACTCCCCACCCTTCCTATATTCTCCCCTCATCCTAAAAATCTCACCAACCCTAGAGATGAATGGAGACCAGATATGCAATGAGACTTGTAGTCTCCCCTAACCTGACGCCATCACCACCATCAGAATTTGACCCCACTTTTCCCTATGATCAAACACATCCACTAAAATAACCCTTCTCACCCTATCACACAGGCCCTTGCTTCTCCTCTGACCTTATCTAGTCAACCCACTGCAAACCACAACTCCTACTCCCAACAATGGTTGCTCAGCTGAGAACTACACATGATGATCATTACTCTCCTTACTTGAGAGCACTACACTCTGAGTCGATATGTCCTACATTGTTGACCTGCATTGGACTACAGCCGCCAGCCATAGATCATGACACACCATCTTCAACCTCCTACAACTATTCATTTCCTCCTTGACAACCTCAACAAACCTGCAAGTCAGGCAATGATGACTAGTGCACCAGATTCCTGCCGCCGACCAGTATCTACTGACCACTATTGACACCAACACGTTGACTGAAACTACTGCTTCTCCACAAGAACATGGAGCTAAAGAACTCATCGACAAAGAGTCTGATGAACCTCAAAACTAGAGGTCCATCATTGGTGATCAGAGTCAACCTATGGCATCACCACCCACACCTTTCAAGTGTCGCATCAAAATGAAGACTTTGACGGCCACCACAAAACCCTGAGGATCATGGCTAGCCTGATTTCAAGGAATCGATAAACAACAGGTAAACACTACTTCCTGCATATATATATATATATACATACATACATACATACATACATACATACATACATACATACATACATACATACATACATACATACATACATACATACATACATACAGACATACATACATACATACTGGATTGTATGTCAATGTTAGTAAAACACATATCTTTCTTTCAAAAAAATTCCACCAAATGGAGGAAAGAGTTGTTCATGATATGGGCGTGGAGAGTGGCAAATTTCCCATAAAATATTTGGGTTTTCCACTTGCCGGCGGCAATCTACAAGTAAAGGATTTTGCTGAATGCATAGACAAAGTGGAGGAAATGATCAGTAGATGGCCTACACAAAGAACATGTATGGTGGGACATAGGACTCTAATCAAAGATGCTATTGAGGGCCTTCTTATCTTCTGGGTTCAATAAGGAGAAATTCCTATATCAGTTCTTGACAGAATGGAGATGAAAATGGCTAATTTCTTATGGGGGAGCGGACATCATCCTATGAAATACTCTAGATTGGCCTTTCCCAATGATGAAGGCGGGCTTGATTTGAAAACCCCGAGAGATATAGCTAGATGGGGTTCCATGAGACGGATTGTTGCTTACCAGGAAGGCTCGTCCACATGGGGGAAATGGATGAGAGACAGATATCCAAGGGGACTAGACTTCTCTCCAAAAACAAGAGAAGGTTATTCAAGATCCATCAACGTCATGCGAGAGATGTGGCCACAAATCAAGCACTTGTTTGTGGTTAATGTCAATGGGGAATGGAGGCTCAAAGACAAGAAGATAAATATATGGGAGGTGTCCCATATAAGAGGTGCAAAGGATCCAGTGTGTGACCAATTGTGGACTGAAAGACATGTACCAAAATGGAGCATATGTGTCTATAAGTTTCTGCATAACATACTCGCTACCTTGGACAGAATCAAAGGTTGGAACTATGACATATCTATTGTATGTTTTCTGTGGGGGGAAGAGGAGGAAAACCACAGCCATTTAGCAGGAGAATGTAAATTTACAAAGGAGATCTGGGATATTATATGCAACAATTTCAGCCTACATATTCAACTGTGTGCGGATCCGCAGAAGATGTTAAAAAGATGTGGAATGAGTTCAAAGAAAAATCTGCTGGTGGCGGGCCTTTACTACCATGTTTGGGAGGAAAGGAATGCGAGGAAACACCATGGAAAGTCTACTAGTGCAAATGTTATTGCTGTAAAAATTAGTAAATGCATTAGACGTAGACTAAATATTGAATAGATGTGTGAGTTGTATTGCTGATTTGGGTGTATGGCATTGGGCCTACATGTACTCTTGACCCCCTAATATTTTTTAGGGGGATCGTCGGAATATATTTACCAGATTCCGATACACACACACACACATATATATATATACATACATACATATATATATATATATATATATATATATATATATATATATATATATATATATATATATATATATATATATATATATATGAGATAGTTTTAGTTGCTCATGCGGGTAACTAGATTATGCTACCCGGTAGCAGTACTCCCGCAACTCGGAGCGGAAAAAAGTGGAAAAAAAAGAACGGCGCGCGGAGAGAGCAGCTAGCGAACCCCAATTCGTCACCGTCCCCACCGAAGCAAAACCCAAATTCGTTGCCCTCCCCAGTGATTTTCCCATTATCACGCACCTCCTCCGTCATCACCTCCTCTGTCATCACCTCCTCCAATCGCTCCTTCATCACCACCTCCTCCGTCATCATCTCCTCCAATCGCTCCTTCATCCACTCGTGGAGATAACGAGGATGAAGAAAGACTCGCGGGAAATCGTCGATTATGCCTCCGTGGAGAAAGAATAGACCGACAATGGTCGAAATAGGTGACGACAACTTCGAAACGTACCAATGTTAAGTCAACGAGAAGATGGCAAAATAGGCAGAAGAAGCGGGAAAAGCTGCATCGGCCGCGAAAAGGGAAATACAAGACTGGACTACTCCGACAACTCCGAAAGGGGATGAGAAAGAGGCTACCAAGGCCACATAAGCGGAAGAAGAGGGGAAAGAAGAAGCTACAGAAATGGAGAAGGGGTTTTCTGCTGAGACTCCTCAGACAATACAGAAAGAGGTCAAAATAGGAGCTGTGATTGCTACTGAAGGAGATAAGCAAACTACTTCTTCAACAACTAAGACACAAAAGAAAGGAAAAAAAAGAGGGGTTACATCTCCCCCATGGATCAAACCTCAATCAAAAAGTGCAAAGCGCAGTATGGTTGCTACTGCTGGTCATGGAGTCAACAGAGCAACTGAGAAGAAAGAACCTATACGCAACAAAGCGGGAAAAGTTGAACAACAAGGTAATGCTCGAGTGTCTGAAATTAATGCTTGAGTAACCAATATTAATGCTTGAGTAACCGAGAGTAATGCTTGAGTAACTGAGAGTAATGCTTGAGTAACTGAAATTTATGCTCGAGTAAATATCACACAATGCTTGAGTAACCGAGAGTAATGCTTGAGTAACTATTACAGAATGCTTGAGTAACTGATAGTAATGTTTGAGTTACTGAAATTTATGCTTGAGTAACTATTACATAATGCTTGAGTAACTGAGAGTAATGCTTGAGTAACCGAGAGTAATGCTTGAGTAACTGGAATTTATGCTCGAGTAACTATTACATAATGCTTGAGTAACCGAGAGTAATGCTTGAGTAACCGAGAGTAATGCTTGAGTAACTAAAATTTATGCTCGAGTAACTATCACATAATGCTTGAGTAACTAAGAGTAATGCTTGAGTAACTGAGATTAATGCATGAGTGGAGAGGGTTGTTTAGTTACTCAACCATTACGTTCATTATTAATTCGAGTAATTGAAAAAAGCCTTCGAGTAACTACAAAAGGACGGAGAGTAACTAAACAATGCACGTAATGGTTGAGTAACTGAACTGCGAGATTAATGCTTGAGTAACCGAGAGTAATGCTTGAGTAACTGATAGTAATGCTTGAGTAACTGATAGTAATGTTTAAGTAACTGAAATTTATGCTTGAGTAACTATTACATAATGCTTGAGTAACTGAGAGTAATGCTCGAGTAACCGAGAATAAACTATAAAACAATATTGTTAAGCTAAATACTACATTTTTGGAATAACTCTATTCGTATGCATGAGAAGAAAGCAAATGGGATGAGGAGAGTACAAATGCAAGTCAGAAACAGAAAGAGACAGAAAAGGCTAACGAGAAAGGTAAGATTGTATGGATTTGTAATTATTTTAATTTTCAGTTACTTACAGTTTATTAAATTGCTTTTACAAAATAAACAATGAGATCTAATGATAAATTTTGATATGTTTGCAGTGGGAGTAAATAGATTGTACCACAGGTTCTCATTAAAGAGCTACATCAACACCAGCAAGAGCATGGTGTATACAAAAGAACAACTTATAATGCTGAGCTCAACAACCTTTGCAAACCTCGTAAAGATGCCAAATCTTGCGGTTGACATTGGCTTGTTAGAGGATTTAATAGAAGACATGTCGATGAAGACATATTTCTGCTAGCCAACAGAGAGGAGAGAAGGATGACAGTAGATGATGTGGGGATAATTCTAGGTATCCCCAACAAAGGTATAGAAATAACACAAAGGAAAGATTCTGACATAGTAAAGTCGATATGGAAAGAGTTTGCCAAGGTGACTTGTAAAAATAGAAATGAAGGTGAGACCTCAAAGAAGTTGAGAGAAAAAGATGTCATGCATAAGGACAACTTAACAAAACTTTGGCAATAATATGCCAAGACCAACAATCCAGCGGACAATAAAAATATGTGTCATGCGTGGATGTTGTACCTGTTGGCAACATTCCTAATCCCAGACACTAGCTATTTCCCACCAATCTTCATTATCCACTACCTAGATGATGTCACTGCCACTGGGCAGATGAATTGGGCAAAGCTGGTGCATGGGAGTATCTTCAAGAATATGAAGATGCTGAAGGAGAATGTACATCTAAGAAGGAAAGGAGAAAAAGGGGCTAAGAACACCCTGTACACAATAGGCTGTGTCATGTGCCTATGCGTAAGTGAATAAAATCATATTCATCTACATTGATACAATATTAACTATGGGGGCGCAGTTACATATGCATTATATTTTCTATATATTACATGCAAGTTTGGGTATATGAGATGGCAAAGATGGCAAAGCCAACATTCCTTGACTCCAAGCCAAGGATAAAGAAGTGGGTTGCGCCGGTCAAGAAATTGATGGAATTAGGGGCAGTGGACCCTAAGGATGTAAGATTATCTAATCTTTGTTTCAAAATCTAATATACAACATAATCATACATGTTTCATTTTGTAACACATTATTTTTATTTATATGTTGGACAGGTTTGTCAAATGATAGTGGTAGACCAGGGAGATGATTGGCAGGCTGTAAAGTCATCGAAGGACATGCCAGAAAAATGTATGCCAACAACCAATAAGGCACCAGCAAAGCCAATCATCGAAGAGGGAGACACTCTTGACACCTCCACCCTCGAGACAAGAATCCAAATGTTGGAGGAGAAGCTCAAAATGAATAATGAGATCTGCACAAGAATAAGTGTTGAGAAATTCACTGAGCTGCAATTGGAGAATAAAAGGCTAGAAGAAAGAATAGCCAAGTTAGAAGAAGAAAATAAAAATCTAAAAAGAAAGTGGGAAGATGAGGGTGACACATCATAGTCACCTGAAAGTGGATTCAAAGAATTTGTAGAGGGTTTTGCCTCGGTGAATGTAGATGAACCGAAAGACACACTGACAAAGGATGTCGACCCACCGACGAAACGAAGAAGGATGACCCTCAGAAGAAAATACATGGAATCAGAAGATCACATTGAGGACAGGAAAAATGTTGATGAAGAGGACAAGAAAGAAACAAAAGACAGCAGTTCTGAACAACCAAAGTCTGCGGAAGATGCAGAACAAAAGAAACAAGAAGAAGGGAATGAACAGCAGGAGAAGATAGTAGAAGAAGAAGAAGGGCAGAAGAAGCCCAGAAAAAGATTGAAAAAGAATAAGAAGATGGGAGAACTAAAGATAGGAAGCATAGAGAAAAATGTGAAGAAAAGAAGGGAGCAAAAGGTAAGTTTCATCTCCTTTCAAGTATATCATAACTGCAAGTAATTCTTGAGTAACTGAACCTAATGCTTGAGTAACTGAAACTAATGCTTGCATAACTGCACGTAAGGCTTGAGTAACTGAATATAATACTTGAGTAACTAAACCTAATGATTGAGTAACTAAATGTAATGCTTGAGTAACTGAATGTAATGCTTGAGTAACTGACAATAATGCTTGAGTAACTGATAGTAATGCTTAAGTAACTTGGGAAAAATGAAGATTGATTCTAACATGGATTGTTTATTGTTGTTGACAGCACAAAATGTCCAATTTCATAGGTTTTGAACATTTCAAAACAAAAGAAACCAAAGAAATTGTCCATCACTTCATGGACAACATAGAAGAAATGTAAGAGAATTGGTTATTGTCAAGTGTAAAATGATAAAACATTAATGTTTCAATATCCAACTCGTATGTATAATATCTACAAAAATAATTGGCAGGTCAAAACAAGAATGGAAATTCAGTGAAGACACTTGGTGCACGGGGAACGACCTCGCCGCCGTCCTGTACAAGGATCAAATGACACAATCACCTGTAAGAAGCAAGAACGTAGTGTAACTCTTTGAAATAGATAATTTGAATTGTTGAACTGAGAAAGCTTTTGGTTTTATTCATGTTCTCGACTACTTTGTACAGATGCTCAAGGAGAGCACAAGCAAGCGGAGGAAGAAAGGGTTGACGTGGCACTGCATGAGCACTTATGCTCCGGTAAGACAAATAAACTTTATATACAAATTTTCATGAAATTACAATATAGAAACACAAACTGAAACTTATAGATGTGAATTTTAAACTCTAAATTTATAGTAAAAGTTATCATTTAATGTTGAGGACATCACCTTGGAGCAGATAGACATGCTATCTCCACAATTCAACGTTCCAATGAAAGATTGGGACGCAATGGACTCGGTGTTCACAATACTAAACAATGACAACCACTGGCACTTGTATGAAGCAAGTTTCAGGGATGGAGCACACCGGCCTTATAATTCAATGAGTTGGAGTAGCAACTCAAGAAAAGAATTCAATAGATGGGTAAGTGATCTATAAAAAATAAGTCTATTATTAGTGGATTGAAAGGATTAATGATCTTTAATTGATGATGAATAAATGTCTTGTTTTTTTTAATGCAGGTGGGTATAGTGCAGGAATTCTTTAGGGGTGCACCGAAAAAGGGAATCCAGTTGTCACAGTGGGAACGGGAGTACCTGATCTGCCCACAGCAGGAAGAAGACTCACTTGACTGTGGGATCTTCGTCATGAAGTACCTAGAGTGCCTAGTCAATGGAAAAACTATGGACTTCACCTGCAAAGACATACCGGCAATAAGGGATGATGTTTTTCAGTGAATGATGGCAAGGGGGCAGCTGTAGCCTCTAAGAGATGATGAAAAAGATGCAGAACAGATCTCAGAGGAAGAAATAGTTACAAGCCTTGATAAATGGCTAAAATAAAAACAATATCCTTCTGTTATTCTGTTGTATAAGTTGTGTATAGCTGAATGTACAACTACTCTTGAATGTACAACTGTTAAAAGTCTGAATTTACAACTGATCTTGATGTACAGTTGATCTTGATGTACATGTCATCTTGAACAATATTGATTTTGCCCTTATATTTTGGCTAAATGTACATCTGATTAAAATGGATTATTTATTAGTGTGCTGCAAAAAGACTGAATGTACAGCTGATCTTGAATGCTTCAAATACATTTATGGTGTGAATGCTTATGTTCTTGAATGCTTTAAATACCTTTATTCTTTGAATGCTGTAAGAGTAACTCTGAAACTACTACGAGTAACTGATCTGAAAGTAACAGAATGCTTGAGTAATGCTTGTGTAACTGAGAGTAATGCTTGAGTAACTGAAAGTAATGCTTGAGTAACCGACAGTAATGATTGAGTAACTTAAAAAACACTTCGAGTAACTGAAAAAACCATGGGATTAGCTCTTGAGTAACTGAGAGTAGTGCTTGGGTAACTGACAATAATGGTTGAGTAACTGAATAATGACTGCAGGTAACTATTACAACCTTGGAGTAACTAAAAAACACTACAAGTAACTGGAAAAGGACTGCGAGTAGCTGAAAAAGGACTACGAGTAACTGGAAAAGGACTGCGAGTAACTGAAAAAGGACTACGAGTAAATGAAAAAGGACTGCGCGTAACTGAAAAACACTACGAGTAACTGTCACAACCCTACAAGTAAATAAACAAACATTGCGAGTAACTCAAATATCCTGCCAGT
Source organism: Alisma plantago-aquatica (assembly GCA_963693085.1). Lineage (NCBI taxonomy): Eukaryota > Viridiplantae > Streptophyta > Magnoliopsida > Alismatales > Alismataceae > Alisma > Alisma plantago-aquatica. The sequence continues at coordinate 1,402,157,432 of OY856409.1, read as the reverse complement.
AACTGAACAAACCTCTGCGAGTAACTGAAAAACACTACGAGTAACTGTCACAACCCTACAAGTAACTGAACAAACACTACGAGTAACTGAACAAACACTACGAGTAACTAAACAAACGCTACGAGTAACTAAACCAACACTGCGAGTAACTGAATAACCATGCAAGTAACTGAACAACAAACATGTATTGGCAACAACCATGCAAGTAACTAAACCCTATGTGAGTAACTGGACAACCATGTGAGTTACTGAACCCTATGCGAGTAATTGAAAAAACACTCGGAGTAACTGAAAAACACTCCGATTAACTGAAAAAACACTCCGAGTAACTGAAAAACACTCCGAGTAACTGGAAAACACTCTGAGTAACTGAAAAAACACTCCAAGTAACTGTGACAATACTGCGAGTAACTGTGACAATATTGCGAGTAACTGGAAAAATCCTGCGAGTAACTGTAATAGCAGTTAGAGTAACTGCAAAAACAATGCTTGTAACTGTCCTATGAGTAACTGAACAAACAATGCGAGTAACTAAAAAAATTCTGCGAGTAACTGAAACAAGTCTGCGAGTAACTCAACACTGCACGTAATGGTTGAGTAACTAAACAAACACTGATAGTAATGCTTAAGTAACTTATATATATTTTTTTGCATGCTAACTGAAAGTATATATAATCAGACAAAAACAATTATGCTAAACATTCAAGATTACAACATTCAAAGCATAAAACATTATATATTATACAGCCAAATCAGATATAAAGAAGGTCCATCAACTGAACATAAAAATATAGAAAAATACATCCAGATCAGCTATAAAGAAGGTCCATCAACTGAACATAAAAATCAAATAGCTCAGGGGGTCGGATCCATCCCTGGCGAGAGATATCATACACACAATTCCCTCCATTGCAAAGCATAGACAACAAGCCAAAACACAAGTTTGTATCTGAGAAGTTCATATATGTTGTAAATGAGTTAACCTGTAAAGGATTTACCCATGAGTCATAAATAGGTTTTGAGCCCAGGATGGTTGGGGGCGGTATAGATAGTGATTGGGAAGATTATCGACCAAAAGGCTAAGAGAAGAGGGTGGTGGTGCATACCTATTTATGATATGAAGACTGGACAGAAGAAGAAGCAGTGTCTTCTGCAGATGTTGAGGTGTCCACTATTGTAGATGAGTCAACTTAAGTGGGATTTACAACTGATCCCGACGCTGCTTGGTATTTGTCCCTAACAAAGAGCTAATCTACAAAGTCGTCCAATCCAGAGAATACTTCGTCGCCATGCATTCTGAAGAGAGGAATAAGCTCGGTTGGTGTTTCTAAGAACTGATCTGTGATCCATGCTGTAATAGTCTGGTGATCAGTTGGCTTGAGGAAGATGATCCAACCTTTGTGAATATTGAGCTGTGCGATCATCCTTTTCCAGCCCTTACCAGTTGAAAGTGATCCATTTTTATTCTGCATAAGGGTTATCTGGAATGTTTGGTTTCCGATATGGAAGGTGGTGTTGCCTGGTTTGATGTGAAAATGGAGATAGATCCATTCTATAAGAAGTTGAATGGATTCCATTGTCTTGTCATCAATGGTGTAGTTGATGGGCTGGATGAACGGCTCCATGGTAGGCTGTGTTGAGGGTTGTGTGAAAACTAGTAATGGTAGAAGAAGGTAGGATGTGAAGAAGGTAGGTTGTGACGAAGTTGGCTGTGAAGAAGGTAGGTTGTTCGTGTTGGTATCAACTTAAAAGAAGATGGCATCAGTGCTCTGTGTTGTTGGTGCTGCAAAGATGGGCATCAGTGCTCTGTGTTGTTGGTGCTGCAAAGATGGGCAACATTGCTCTATGTTGTTGGTGCTGCAAAGATGGGCAGCAGTGCTCTGTGCTGTTGGTGTTGCAAAGATGGCAGAAGTTCTCTATGTTGTTCTAATGACACAGTAGTGCTCTGTGCTCTGTGTATGTACTTTTACATCATACAACAAACTCTTATACATATCTTTATAGCTCTGTGCTCTCTTTTCTTCACTTTTTTGGTTCCTTCTTTAATAGAATTAGTGCATTGTACATATCTTTTCTTCTAATGCATTAAATGGAGCGTGATTCACCAAAATAGGATAGCAGGCCTCGTGGGGAGGGATGGGTTTGTGGTGGAGGAACTGGGGAGTATTTCCACAATAGATGTTCCTGTTGTATTTTTGAAGGTTACTGAACAAACACTGTGAGTAACTGAAAAAACCAAGCGAGTAACTGAAAAAAGCACGCGAGTAACTGAAAAAACCTTGTGAGTAACTGAAGAAACCCAGTAAGTAATTGAAGAAACCCTGCGAGTAACTGTGAAACACTTCGAGTAACTATGAAACACTATGAGTAACTATGAAAACAATGCGAGTAACTGAACGAGCACTACGAGTAACTCAAATAGCAGTTAGAGTAACTGTGAAAAAAATACGAGTAACTGAAAAACCACTACGAGTAACTGTGACAACCCTACGAGTAACTCTAACAACAATAAGAGTAACTATGAAACACTACGAGTAACTATAACAACAATAAGAGTAACTGTGACAACACTAAGAGTATCGATTGTACACAAAGACAAAAACATATTCTTCAAAAAGAATAACAATTGATCAGAACATATTCTTTGTAACATATTCAGAGTATACATACAACTGCTGGAGCACAAGGTAACACAAAGATAGATTACAAACACAAGTGAAGTACTTAGAAGGTTACAAAATCACTTTCATAAAACTACACAAAAAGAACAACCCCATTACAGATTTGAACATGCCTCACTGACAGACTGATCAACTACAAACTCCACTAAAAAAGATAGAACCACATATACATCAATAGCAGCAGCAACATCACCAGAAAACGAGCAGTAAAAATAGTAGTAGAAAATCCCAATCATAGAATGCACTACTTCTTAGGACAGTTAATCCTGCTGTCATGGTTAACACCAAACTCTAAGCAATTCTTGCACTGCCTCTCTCTTTTAGACTGGGCAATCTCAACTCCAGATTTAAACCTCGCATCTATGAATTTGGGTCTCCCCTTAGTTTTGCAAACATTGGGGATATGAACCTTAATAGAGGAAGAAGAAGCTGTATTTGAAGCAGTTACACCAGCACCTGCATCTGCACAAGTATCAACGAGATCCAATTCTAACAGCTCCTTTCGCAAGGCTAGCAGTTTTTCATGGAAAATATCTACAACATTGTTCCTACATGCTATGTTCACAATCGAATTGCAGGCAGAAACAAGCTTAAGAGTCCTCCCAGTGGATAGATGACTAACTGACGCTTTGCCAAAAATCAAAGGATGTTCTCTGTAGTGTTTGGTCCACCTCTTATATATGTATGGCTCAGGAAGAGTGCAAAAGTCACGACTCTTCAAATAAGACAGGATGTGCCTGCAAGGGATACCTTTGAATTCCAACATGTAACAGTTTCAATAAACAATCTCACTCAACAAATTTTTTTCAAGATTCGGGCAGATCCAAGGCCACCGACACGATACACTTCAAACACACCTTCTGAAGCTTCCTTTACATTATATATCATGCCTTGATGAACCTCACTCTGAAAGATCTTAAAAATTGACTTTGTGTATATACCTCTCATCTGCTCCTCTAGAGGCCACAATGACGACAAAGGGAGATTACTATACTCGTCTTTAAAGTCTTTGAAATTTTCAATCTCCCGTACATGAGAGTTAGCAGTCTCCAATGAGCATACAAGTTCAAAGAGAGTCTTCTTACTATTCACATGGCTTCTAATGAATGCATTCAAGCTCTCTCTCCTTTGTGTTTTCCTCATGCCTAAAAGAAGGAAGACTGCATGTAGCATGAAACCCACTCTGAACGCATCACATACATGTCAGACAACCAACTAATGGACGACATACCATACTCCTCAAAAACTGAATGCCACCTCTCTTCAAATATACCGACATCATCCACATTCCACACGCAATCATTCAAGGAGCTTATGATCTGCTCCTTGTTAGGAAGACCACCAAGCTTAGAGGGAAGCTTTTGTAGGATGTTCCAGCTGCAGAACCGATGCTTGCAATTCAGAAAAATAGTAAGGATAGCAACATTCATAGCCGGGTCTTGATCGGTTATGATGGACACCGGCTCTTTGCCAAAACAAAGTAGATACTGCTTGAAAACCCAGACAAATGACTCATACTTCTCATCAAGCATAAGAGCTAAAGCAAACAATACCGTCTTACGATGGTGATCAACACCACCAAACATTCCAAAAACCATCGAATACTTGTTGGTGCGGTAGGTGGTGTAAAAACCAATCGCATTGCCAAACAACCCGCAGTCTTCAACAGAAATAGGATCAACCCAAAACAGATGAGTCAAGCAACAATCAGGATCATTTTGGTATGTATAGAAGAAATTCTGATCGAGTACCTTAAACTTGGCAAACCGATCCAAGACCATGTCGACGTCGTACTTGGCCAACTCTTTCCTCTTGCTACTGATGTGTCCATGAGCTTGTCTGCTAGTAAATGTCAGATTTTCATAGCCGCCAGACTCGGATGCCATCAATGCAATTTGTCTCGATATAGGTATGTTAGCTTGGCTCATGGAAGAAAGGATATCTTTTTGAGTTTCATCAAGAGATTAGTTACACTTCAGGTAACAGAGATGTGCATCATCAACAAGATCGTGGTTGTCTTCCTCAACAAAGGCAGTCACAACCCACGTGGATGAGGACTTGTCTAGTGTGAATCGAATCATGGCTCCACAACCACAGCTCTTCACATATCGCTTGTGCTTCTTAGACAGTTTTTCCTACAACTTACCCACTTTATCACAAACAGGGCTCAGAAGCCCTCTTGACCTCTTAGAACAGCCCATTGTACCCTGCTTGTCACAAACCAGATATTTGGCAACGAGAATCTTAGTTCCCTATTCATACATTTGTCATCTTTCTAGATATTAAAACGAATCATGCCAACGTAGCTAGAATAGAATGCGATAGCTTCATCTAAACTTCCAAAGTGGAGACCAATTTTAGGAACTATAGCTGGAGGAAGAGTGGAAGCACCAACAGAAGGATAAGAATTAGCATTATCATTATCAAGGCTGACATTTGAATTAGCAGCATCTGTGTCAAGGCTGGGATCCATTACAACGTCTAGCAGTTGTTGGATCAATGGGCTCTAGAGGGGGGGTGAATAGAGCTACACACACTTCACAAAATCGATTAGACCACCAATTTAAATGAAGTGAAAAAACTAATGCAAGCAGCAATTTGATATCCTATTCTAGCATACAAAGCAAGGATAAGAGATAATGAATATCATGCACTTGGACAGGTGGTTTAGAGTGGTTCCACGTCCTAAACATAGGAGCGATGTCAGTCCACTACCTAGAGTTGGTTAGACTCTAGGATTTGCAAATTGGTCCTCTTATATATCACGATAAGATTACAAGAAACAAAAACCACACAACCAAGGGCTTAATTACACAAGCTAAGATCTTCAACCTATCCAAGGACTTACCCACAAAGCGAGATTCTTCAGCCTTCTACAAAGGACTTACCCAATCTCACCTTTGTCTTCAGCCTTGCAGGGATTACCTATCTTACTTGAGCTTGCCTTGCACCTCTCCTTCACATGGAGATCTAGCCCACGTTTTCCCATCACCAAGGGAGATGGAGCAACGATCAATCTTCACTCTTGAAGATCAGCAACACATCTTCCCCTTTACTCGGAGAAGAACAGCAGCAACTCCTATTTCACTCAGAGAAGAAGCTTCAATCAATCTTCTATTTGATTTGGAGGTGGGAAGAAAGAAGGGAGAGCTTTACATAGCACAAAGGATAGCTCTCATACACATGAACCTATCTCACTCACGAATGTATCTTGAAGGTAGAGAGAGAAAGGGGCTCAAGGGCTTGGAACACTCTCAACTAAGCTAGAACCAAGTTTGCAATGGAAAGAGCAGCTTGGAATGAAGTCCAAGGGGTTCTATTTATAGTTGAGGGTGGCCCTTTATGTTGTGGGACACTTGGGTGCAAAAGTGGTCATTTTTCCTTCAAGAAAACGGCTATATTTTTGCCCAAAACAATTCACCAACGGTCATATTACTTTTTCTGCAAACTCCGTACAATGCAATCGATCGAGTATCAATGGGTGTAACTCGACCGATCAGGTAGCAGGCAATCCGATATTGAATTGATCGGTCGAGTTTGTCCTGAGGAAACTCGACTGACCATTCCAACTGGAATTGGCCTATTACCCAATCGGTCGAGTTCTGTGAGTGCACAAATCGACCGATTGCAATCTTCAGAAAATCGACTCAGGATGATCGGTCGAGTTTCAGGGTGGGAAACTCGACCGACCAAGTGCTTGAAATGGATTTTCTAATTTTGCAATAAAAGTAATTAGCACTTGGTGAATTTTGTCCCAGACAATTTTTCCCTTCTAAGTTACAAGCATATACATCGTTACAAGTGATTACATTCATGTTCTAAGTTGATTTACATGTAAATCCTAAATTGCACACTTGTAGTCAATTTGGCTTGCACTTGGCCCATTCTAGGGCTTGTATATGTGATCCTTTTCATGTACCTAATGTCTGCAAACAATCTTTAACACACATGTTAGATACATATGAATGGAATGGTTAAGTCATTATCAAAATATAGGTAATGTACAACCTCTAGGTCAACATTCTCCCCCTTTTTGACAATGAGAAACCATTCCTCAAACATATTGAAAAGGATAAGAAAATTAAACCTTTGCCTTGTGAATTAGGGGGATTCATGATAAGAACAATTGGAATTTTCTCCCCCTCAATCTATGCTTCCTCTCACCTACATGTTAGGTTTTCTATACATAGCAAAACCAATATCCATGTAATATGTAATCCCTTACATGTCATATGATCAATCAACAAATTTACAAGAAAAGGATCACTTAGGCAAGAAAGCAATAGTATTATCACAATAAAAACAATATGATTGAGTTTCAGACCATGAGATATTTCTCCCCCTTTTGACATTATCAAAAAGGAAGGGGTTGTAGAAGAGCAAAATCTAGGTCTTCTCCAAGACTCAACCACACCTATATGCAAAAGATGATAAACAACATTGTAAAGGCATATAGCATACAACCACAGAGGAGAAACATACAATCCAAGTCATAATCAAAATATAGCTCATCAAACACCAAGCATAAGATAACACGGATGAAATAGCCAAAGTGTAGCAATGATATTCCAACTCAGACATATGTTCTCATAAGCGACTACAACCATAAAAGTGAGAAAACAGAGAAAAAAGAAAATAGTACAGCTCAGACTAATGTGCCAGGATGTTTCTTATACAAAAGAGTCTAGAAAGATATATATAACAGACATGCTATACTCTAATCTAAGACAAACTCCTAGACATGTAAGCTATCTATGTCAACTGTGTCCTCGTCATCGCCTGGGTTGTAGTCCTCATCACCATCCGAAGGCGGGGCAACTGTGCCAGCACTAGCATCGCCATCCTCGGCACAAGAACCATCACCATTAGCATCATCAGCATCATCAACATCCTCGTCGGCATCCTCAGCCTGATTGGGCATGTCCTCGTCAGCAGGACCAAAAGAGCGACCAGGCCAGCGGGCATTCTGCTCAGCCCACGACATGCCAAGAGCTAGGAGCTCCTGGGCCTTCAGAAAGGATGGAGCAGAGTCCCCCAAGGACGCGAGCAGAGTGGCCAGGGGGCCAGCAGGTAGCGGTAGATAAGCAGGATTAGAGCTACTGGAGGGATACTGAGGTGGAGCAGCATCGGAAGGCTCATCAGCAAACGGTGGTGGAGCAGGGAAGTATTGCTCATAGGCATAGGAGGCATAAGCACTATCCGGATATGGCTGGTAAACTGGGTAGGGTGAGTAGCATGATAGATTCATGTGAGACATTATGGCACATAAATCCTGATGAAGGTGCTCTTGAGCCTACAGATTGTACGCCTGTGCATGCATCATGTAACCCAGAAGGGTTTCATTTGATGCTCTGAAAGACGCACGGATAGGGCGAGGGTGGGGCTGTGGGGGTGGATCCTAGGTGGAGGTGGGAGGGGCACCAGAAGCAGAGGTGGAGGCAGAGGCAGAGCCAGAAGCACCAGGGGCAGGTACAGACTTCAGAAGAGTGGTTTCACTAATGCACACTCCCTTTCGAGCAACCGGGTAATGGTAGTTGGAAAAGAGTGATTTCTTAGTGGCGAACTGGAAGAGACCGCACATCAAGGCTGGATAGGGAGGGTGGGTGCCCTTGGTGTTCTTGCCTTTGTCAAAGCAGGTCATATGATGTAGAATGTAACGAGCCCACTTGATACCGATGTTGTTCAACAAACAATACATCAAAACCGCTGTGCTTTCCGCAATATTCGTTTGATTTCTCTTCGGATGGATGTTGTAGTTAAGTACAAGGGCTAGGATGCGCTTCCAGAGGTCAAGGGAGGAGGAGGGAAGGGTGGACCGCTTCTTATAGGCCACGTCAGGCTTTTTCAAATATCGATGAATATCCGGTAAAGTCAATTCATGATGTTTGTAAAAGGCTTCCGGGTCCAAAAGAAAAAATACTCGTCATAGCCACGGCGCCAAGTAGTGGTTTCTTCGTCTCCGACAAGATAGAGATTGAAAGTCTCCTCGGAGAGTTGAAACCGACGACTGGTGATCATCGATGTTAGGACTATTTCGGTATTTGGCGGGGGAACAATCGAATCATAGTTCCAGCACAGATTAGCATAGAACTCGTGAACTGCTTTGGTACTAGATAGCTGATTGTTGAAGCAGTCACTCTCGATTGCAAGGGCGGAAAGGTTGTGATGTGCAAGAAGCTGTGCGATGGAGTTGATGTGGTTTTGAAAATGGGTTGGACCAACTAGGGGGCGGAAAGGAAAAGGAGACCTAGGAAGGAGATCCTTATACCGATTGACAGCCTCTAGAGATACAAACGTAGTGTTATCAAAAGGTATCAACCATTGGGTCGAGGAAGAAGTTGGGGCATTGCTAGGGGCGGGTCATTTTCTCCTGTGGGAAGCCATGGAAGCAAAAACAAGAGAAGAAAATGCACACACAAGCAAAATGAACCTCGAAACCCAACAAGAACACACAACCGTCGCCCGGGAAGGTCAGGAGCAAGCTGCTAAGGCACCCTAGGGCTGGGAACGGGGAAGGGTTAGGGCTAGGGTGGAGAGCACGGGCCAAGAGAAGAGGAATCGGTCGGCTATTTTCAAGTTGCAAGGGAAAATAGTCGGCCGATCCTAAGTTTTAAGTTGGCGCAGCCCGTCGATTGGTCGAGTTCTGAGACAGGACAACTCGACCGATCGGTCTTCTGAAGAACATCTCTCGGCTCCTTATCGGTCGAGTTTTCTGGGGTGAAACTCGACCGATGGTCAACCTGACCTAGCAATCTAAATCTTAGATTCTAGCCACATACATGCATATTAAATTTATTTTTCCATTCTATTATGAATAAATAACATACCTAGGCACATTTTGCTCATCATTGGGCACTATTTAGCGATAAAACGCGAAATTCGATAAAAACCCAAAAACAAGCAAAAACTAGGCATATTGATTGGCAAATTAAGCATAAGCAAGCATGTATAGGCAACATAAGGTGAAGAATGACATGAGCAAGCATATAGGATAGAGACCACTAGCTAGATCACATAGCAATATCATTTAAATCAATAATGAGCAGTTTAGATCGAATAAAATTAAATTGATCTCTAGCTAGAGGTTTTGTAAAAATGTCCGCCAACTGATTTTCCGTGTCCACATGTGTGATATAGATATCTTTCTTGGCAATGTGGTCACGAAGAAAATGATGGTGAACCTCTATATGCTTATCTCTACTATGCAATATAGGATTATAAGAGAGGTTAATTGCACTAGTATTGTCACAAAAGATAGGAGAAGCATCAAAGAATATGTTAAAGTCTTGGAGCATTTGCTTCATCCATAGGACCTGTGCACAACAACTCCCGGCTGCAATGTATTCAGCTTCGGTGGTTGATAATGCCACTGTGCTTTGTTTCTTGGAGAACCAAGATACTAAACATGGTCCTAGAAGGAAGCAAGTGCCACTTGTGCACTTTCTATCAATCAAACACCCTGCATAATCTGCATCACTATATGCCGTAAGAGTAAAATCCCTTGATTTAGGATACCATAGACCAAAATTTTGAGTTTTGGCTAAGTACCTCAAAATTCTCTTAACAGCAGTGAGATGCAACTTCATAGGGCAAGATTGAAAGCGAGCGCACAAGCCAACACTAAACATAATGTCAGGTCTAGAGGCAGTTAAATAAAGTAAACTTCCTATCATACCTCTATAGAGCTTCTCATCTACCTTTTCACCTTCTTCATCTTTATCAAGTTTGGCGGTGTTTGACATGGGTGTATCCATCGGCTTCATGTTCTCCATCCCAAAGCGCTTGAGTAGTTCAGTTGTGTATTTGCCTTGGTTGATGAAGTTTCCTTCCTTTGTTTGCTTGATTTGAAAGCTGAGGAAGAAGGTCAACTCACCCATCATGCTCATTTCAAATTCACTCTGCATAAGAGAATTAAACTCCTTGCAAAGATCAAGATCAGTCCCGCCAAAAATGATATCATCAACATATATTTGTATGATAAGAAAATGGTTAGAAGTGTGTTTTAGAAACAAAGTAGAATCAACTTTTCCCATGACATACCCATTATCTAACAAAAAGTTCTTTAATTTCTCATACCAAGCTCGAGGTGCTTGTTTGAGTCCATAGAGAGCTTTTTGTAGCAAATAAACATGATTGGGTAATTTGTCATTTTCAAAGCCCGGAGGTTGAGCAACAAATACTTCCTCTTCGATTGTACCATTCAAAAATGCACTTTTAACATCCATTTGATAAAGCAAGAAATTTTTATAACTAGCAAAAGCAAGTAGCATACAGATAGATTCTAATCTAGCAACAGGAGCATACATTTCATCAAAATCAATACCTTCCTGTTGGTTGTAACCTTGTGCTACTAACCTTGCTTTGTTCCTTACCACTTTTCCTTGCTCATCAGGCTTGTTGCGGTAGACCCATTTGGTGCCAATGATCTTTCTATCATTTGGTCTCGGCACTAGAGTCCACACACAGTTCTTCTCAAATTGTTCAAGCTCTTCTTGCATGGCAAGGATCCACTCATCATCACCAAGGGCCTCTTTGATGTTCTTTGGCTCCAGTTGGGAGATGAAGGCACTATCTGCTTGTTCTTTGTTGTGAGCAGATCGTGTCCTCACTCTCTCAAACAGATTGCCAATGATCAACTCCTTGGGGTGATTCTTTGTAAAGCGGGGAGTGGGATCCTTCTTTTCTTCTTCTTTTTCATCTTCTGCAACCTGCTTGCCTTTGTCTTTGATGTTGAGATCTTTTAAGATAGGAATTATTTCATCTGCAACATCATCATCAATATGCTTGCCAATAACAGGGTTAGTTTCAATAAATTTAACATTTATAGATTCTTCAATTTTAGATAGTTCAATGTTAAATACTCTATATGCCCTGCTAGTAGTGCTATAGCCTAGGAAGAAAGCCTTGTATGATTTCAGATCAAACTTGTCGAGAGAATCCTTAGTGTTTAAAACAAAACAAGGACATCTGAAAACATGAAAGAAATCAATAGACGGCTTCCTACCACGCCATAGTTCATAGGGGGTTTTCTTGAAGGTCGGATGTGTGAAAACTCGGTTTTGCACAAAACATGACGTGCTAACGGCTTAGCCCAAAACTTCTTAGGAGCGTCATACTCAAGAAGCATGGTCCTAGCCATCTCTTGTAGCGATTTATTCTTCCTCTCAACAACTCCATTTTGTTGAGGTGTGCGAGGAGAAGAGAAATTGTGTGAATAACCCGATTTTTCACAAAAACGTTCAAAAAGATCATTTTCAAACTCTCCCCCATGATCACTACGGATAGAAACAACATGGCAAGAAGCTTCATTTTCAACTCGTTTAAAAAATCTCAAGAAAACATCAAGTGTATCGCTTTTAGAAACGAGAAAGAAAGTCCAAGTATATCTAGAAAAATCATCAACAATAACAAGACAATACTTGGAGCCACGAAGCGTTGGTGTTCTCATTGGTCCGAAGAGATCAATATGAAGAAGCTCAAGAACTCTCTTGGTACTCATGACTCCTTTGGATTTGAAGGAGGATTTGGTTTGTTTCCCTTGTGTACAAGGTTGGCATTCCTCATCCTTTTCAAAATCCAATTTAGGAAGTCCTCGAACCAAGTCCTTTTTGTTCAATTTCTTCATTTGATGCAAATTCACATGACCCAAACGACGATGCCAAAGCGAAAGATCGTTTTTATCCACAAATAAGCATCTATTTAGTATGGGCTTAAGAGCATCGAGAACAATCACATAGAGATTACCATTTCTAGTTCCCTTATATATAACATTGTAGGATAGGGAATCTAGAAGCAAGCATTCTAAAGAAGTAAATAGTACAAGATAACCATTATCATATAATTGGCTAACACTAATTAAATTGTGATGTAGGCCATCAACAAGAAATACATTTTTAATGCATAATTCATTGCCTACATCACCCTCACCTATAACCTTACCCTTCTTGTTGTCCCCGAAGGTTACCGAGCCTCCTTTCTTTTTCACAAATTTGTTGAAATGGCTGATTTCTCCAGTCATATGCTTAGAGCAGCCACTATCAACAATCCATTTCTTTTTAACCTGCAAGAAAAGAGGATGTCGGAACCCAACTCAAACTTTGGGGTCCGGGGTTAGCTTGGGGACCCATTTCATCTTTGGGTTGGTCCCCTTGGGCTTGTAAGGACAATAGGTATAATAATGGTCATCACATTTGCAATGAATACAAACCATGGGGTTTTTAGAGCCGGAAGACTCTCCATTGAAAATTGGAGGTTCCACACTCTTTTTCTTACCCTTCTTCTTCTTACCTTTTGGAGTAGTCCCATTATATCCTAAACCACTAGTACCAACTTGTTTGGTAGAGTGCTCTAGAACATAATTTAGGGATTTTTTACCCGAAAGAAACCTTTGCAAAGTAGATCTTAATTTAGCATTATCATCACTAAGATTTACAACAGTAGTAGATAAACTAGCAAGATCTTCTTTAGTATGCAAAAGGTCGGCCTCAAGACAAAGGGCTTTAGTAAGAAGAGAGTCTTTTTCTAGAGTTAAGCTAGCAACTTCATTTCTAGGAAAAATAGGTCTAGAAGATAAATCATTTGTTTGAGAAAGCAATTTAGCATTTTCAGTTTTGAGCACAACTATTTCTCTTTGATAGGCATAGACTTCTTTTCTCCTAGCATCATCAATAAGCTTGAGTTCTACATTTTCAATTTTAAGAGTGTCAAGCTCATCTAGGCAATTTTGGTTTTCTATCTTAAGATTTTCAATGTTATTAAGATATACACCATTCTCAACCTCTACTCCATTGTATTGAAGTTCAAGGTCAAGAAATTTCCCTTGCAAGGATTCTATGCTATCAAGATGCAATTTTTCATTTTCATCAAGAATGTCAATTTTTGCATACAGATCATCAACTATTTTGCCTAATCTTTTTCTCTTAGATTTACATTTAGCAAAAGATGATTGGAATTCATTAAGCATATCAATGAGAGTTTCCTTAGATAGCTCAAGTAAATTAACATCACTAATCTAATAAGAAGTTGAACGGATTCCATTGTCTTGTCATCAATGGCGTAGTTGATGGGCTGGATGAATGGCTCCATGGTAGGCTGTGTTAAGGGTTGTGTGAAAACTAGTAATGGTAGAAGAAGGTAGGCTGTGAAGAAGTTGGCTGCGAAGAAGGTAGGTTGTTCATGTTGGTATCAACTTAAAAGAAGATGGCATCAGTGCTCTGTGTTGTTGGTGCTGCAAGGATGGGAATTAGTGCTCTGTGTTGTTGGTGCTGCAAAGATGGGCAACAGTGCTCTATGCTGTTGGTGCTGCAAAGATGGGCAGCAGTGCTCTATGTTGTTGGTGTTGCAAAGATGGCAGAAGTGCTTTGTGCTGTTCTAATGACACAGTAGTGCTCTGTACTATGTGTCTGTACTTTTACATCATACAACAAACTCTTATACATATCTTTATAGCTCTGTGCTCTCTTTTCTTCACTTTTCTGGTTCCTTCTTTAATAGAATCAATGCATTGTACATATCTTTTCTTCTAATGCATTAAATGGAGCGTGATTCACCAAAATAGGATAGCAGGCCTCGTGGGGAGGGATGGGTTGGTGGTGGAGGAACTAGGGAGTATTTCCACAATAGATGTTCCTGTTGTATTTTTGAAGGTTACTAAACAAACACTGTGAGTAACTAAAAAAACCAAGCGAGTAACTGAAAAAAACACGCGAGTAACTGAAAAAACCTTCTGAGTAACTGAAGAAACCCTGCAAGTAATTGAAGAAACCCTGCGAGTAACTGTGAAACACTACGAGTAACTGTGAAACACTATGAGTAACTATGGAAACAATGCGAGTAACTGAACGAGCACTACGAGTAACTCAAATAGCAGTTAAAGTCACTGTGAAAAAAATACGAGTAACTAAAAAACCACTACGAGTAACTGTGACAACCCTACGAGTAACTCTAACAACAATAAGAGTAACTATGAAACACTAGAAATAACTATGACAACAATAAGAGTAACTGTGACAACACTAAGAGTATCGATTGTACACAAAGACAAACACATATTCTTCAAAAAGAATAACAATTGATCAGAACATATTCTTTGTAACATATTCAGAGTATACATACAACTGCTGGAGCACAAGGTAACACAAAGATAGATTAAAAACACAAGTGGAGTACTTAGAAGGTTACAAAATCACTTTCACAAAACTACACAAAAAAACATCAATAGCAGCAGCAACATCACCAGAACACGAGCAGTAGAAATAGTAGTAGAAAATCCCAATCATAGAATGCACTACTTCTTAGGACAGTTCCTGCTATCATGGTTAACACCAAACTCTAAGCAATTCTTGCACTGCCTCTCTCTTTTAGACTGGGGAATCTCAACTCCAGATTTAAACCTCGCATCTATGAATTTGGGTCTCCCCTTAGTTTTGCAAACATTGGGGATATGAACCTTAATAGCGGCAGAAGAAGCTGTATTTAAAGCAGTTACACCAACACCTGCATCTGCACAAGTATCAGCGAGATCCAATTCTAACAGCTCCTTTCGTAAGGCTAGCAGTTTTTAATGGAAAATATCTACAACATTGTTCCTACATGCTATGTTCACAATCGAATTGCAGGCAGAAACAAGCTTAAGAGTCCTCCCAGTGGATAGATGACTAACTAACGCTTTGCCAAAAATCAAAGGATGTTCTCTATAGTGTTTGGTCCACCTCTTATATATGTATGGCTCAGGAAGAGTGCAAAAGTCACGACTCTTCAAATAAGACAGGATGTGCCTGCAAGGGATACCTTTGAATTCCAACATGTAACAGTTTCAATAAACAGTCTCACTCAACAAATTTTTTTCAAGATTCGGGCAGATCCAAGGCCACCGACACGATACACTTCAAACACACCTTCTGAAGCTTCCTTTACATTATATATCATGCCTTGATGAACCTCACTCTGAAAGATCTTAAAAATTGACTTTGTGTATATACCTCTCATCTGCTCCTCTAGAGGCCACAGTGACGACAAAGGGAGATTACTATACTCGTCTTCAAAGTCTTTGAAATTTTCAATCTCCCGTACATGAGAGTTAGCAGTCTCCAATGAGCATACAAGTTCAAAGAGAGTCTTCTTACTATTCACATGGATTCTAATGAATGCATTCAAGCTCTCTCTCCTTTGTGTTGTCCTCATGTCTGCAAAGAAGGAAGACTGCATGTAGCACGAAACCCACTCTGAACGCATCGCATACATGTCAGACAACCAAGTAATGGACGACATACCATACTCCTCAAAAACTGAATGCCACCTCTCTTCAAATATACCGACATCATCCACATTCCACATGCAATCATTCAAGGATCTTATGATCTACTCCTTGTTAGGAAGACCACCAAGCTTAGAGGGAAGCTTTTGTAGGATGTTCTAGCTGCAGAACCGATGCTTGCAATTCAGAAAAATAGTAAGGATAGCAACATTCATAGCTGGGTCTTGATCGGTTATGATGGACACCGGCTCTTTGCCAAAACAAAGTAGATACTGCTTAAGAACCCAGACAAATGACTCATACTTCCAAACAATACCATCTTACGATGGTGATCAACACCACCAAACATTCCAAAAACCATCGAATACTTGTTGGTGCGGTAGGTGGTGTCAAAAACAATCGCATCGCCAAACAACCTGCAGTCTTCAACAGAAATAGGATCAACCCAAAACAGACGAGTCAAGCAACAATCTGGATCGTTTTGGTATGTATAGAAGAATTTCTGATCGAGTACCTTAAACTTGTCAAGCCGATCCAAGACCATGTCGACGTCGTACTTAGCCAACTCTTTCCTCTTGCTACTGATGTGTCCATGAGCTTGTCTGCTAGTAAATGTCAGATTTTCATAGCTGCCAGACTCGGACGCCATCAATGCAATTTGTCTCGATATAGGTATGTTAGCTTGGCTCATGGAAGAAAGGATATCTTTTTGAGTTTCATCAAGAGATGAGTTACACTTCAGGTAACAGAGATGTGCATCATCAACAAGATCGTGGTTGTGTTCCTCAACAATGGCAGTCACAACCCACGTGGATGAGGACTTGTCTAGTGTGAATCGGATCATAGCTCCACAACCACAACTCTTCACAGATCGCTTGTGCTTCTTATACAGATTTTCCTGCAACTTACCCACTTTATCACAAATAGGGCTCAGAAGCCCTCTTGACCTCTTAGAACAACCCATTGTACCCTGCTTTCACAAATCAGATCTTTGGCAACGAGAATCTTAGTTCCCTATTCATACCTGTTGTCATCTTTCCTGATATTAAAATGAATCATGCCAACATAGCTAGAATAGAATGAGATAGCTTCATCTAAATTTCCAAACTGGAGACCAATTTTAGGAACTGTAGCTGGCGGCAGAGTGGAAGCACCAACAGAAGGATAAGAATTAGCATTATCATTATCAAGGTCGACATTTGAATTAGCAGCATCTGTGTCAAGGCTGGGATCCATTACAACGTCTAGCAGTTGTTGGATCGATGGGATCTAGAGGGGGGTGAATAGAGCTACACACACTTCACAAAATTGATTAGACCACCAATTTAAATGAAGTGAAAAAACTAATGCAAGCAACAATTTGATATCCTATTCTAGAATACAAAGCAAGGATAAAAGATAATGAATATCATGCACTTGGACAGGTGGTTTAGAGTGGTTCCACGTCCTAAACATAGGAGCGATGTCAGTCCACTACCTATAGTTGGTTAGACTCTAGGATTTGCAACTTGGTCCTCTTATATATCACGATAAGATTACAAGAAACAAAATCCACACAACCAATGGCTTAATTACACAAGCTAAGATCTTCAACCTATCCAAGGACTTACCCACAAAGCGAGATTCTTCATCCTTCTACAAAGGACTTACCCAATCTCACCTTTGTCTTCATCCTTGCAGGGATTACCTATCTTACTTGAGCTTGCCTTGCACCTCTCCTTCACTTGGAGAGCTTGCCCACGTTTTCCCTTCACCAAGGGAGTTGGAGCAACGATCAATCTTCACTCTTGAAGATCAGCAACACATATTCCCCTTTACTCGGAGAAGAACAGCAGCAACTCCTCTTTCACTCGGAGAAGAAGCTTCAATCAATCTTCTATTTGATTTGGAGGTGGGAAGAAAGAAGGGAGAGCTTTACATAGCCCAAAGGATAGCTCTCATACACAGGAACCTATCTCACTCACGAAATTATCTTGAAGGTAGAGAGAGAAAGGGGCTCAAGGGCTTGGAACACTCTCAACTAAGCTAGAACCAAGTTTGTAATGGAAAGAGCAGCTTGGAATGAAGTCCAAGGGGTTCTATTTATAGTTGAGGGTGGCCCTTTATGTTGTGGGACACTTGGGTGCAAAAGTGATCATTTTTCCTTCAAGAAAATAGCTATATTTTTGCCCAAAACAATTCACCAACGGTCATATTACTTTTTCTGCAAACTCCGTACAGTGCAATCAGTCGAGTATCAATGGGTGTAACTCGACCGATCAGGTAGCAGGCAATCCGATATTGAATTGATCGGTCGAGTTTGTCCTGAGGAAACTCGACTGACCATTCCAACTGGAATTGGCCTACTACCCAATCGGTCGAGTTCTGTGAGTGCACAACTCGACCGATTGCAATCTTCAGAAAATCGACTCAGGATGATCGGTTGAGTTTTAGGGTGGGAAACTCGACCAACCAAGTTCCTGAAATGGATTTTCTAATTTTTCAATAAAAGTAATTAGCACTTGGTGAATTTTGTCCCAGACAATTTTTCTCTTCTAAGTTACAAGCATATACATCGTTACAAGTGATTACATTCATGTTCTAAGGTGATTTACATGGAAATCCTAAATTGCACACTTGTAGTCAATTTGGCTTGCACTTGGCCCATTCTAGGGCTTGTATATGTGATCCTTTTCATGTACCTAATGTCTGCAAACAATCTTTAACGCACATGTTAGATACATATGAATGGAATGGTTAAGTCATTATCAAAATATAGGTAATGTACAACCTCTAGGTCAATAGTAGTAACTCAGTAGTACAGAGGAGTAAGCCTGAAACAGCAGAGAGTAACTCTATCAGGCCGAAGAGTAACACATCATAACAAATGTGTAACTAAAAGAAGATTTGTATTCCAAATTACAAATCAGAATAAAATATATTTCCAAGTTGAACATAAACACTTAAATTGAAAAAGAAAATGCAGATAGGTAACTTATACAAATAAGTTTATATGTAGATTTTCAAGTGAGCTTCACAACAGTAGAAAAAAGAGCAAGTATTTGAAACAACTACAAAATCGGGTACATGTCATCGAAGGCATGAATTAAGAAAACAAGGCCAGGCGAGGTCCATAGAGGCGCAATTCTCAAACAAGTCGACAATTGCAGAAAAAGGTGTAATGACATAGTACCTTAATAGAGAGAAGAATTTTTCAAAACTACTGCTTGAGAAGTTCTGCAAGCATTCACTTGATCTATCCTGGAGCGTCGTCACTCCTTTGAGGTGCCTAGGGCGTCATTGCAGGCCGCTGGAGGTAGACGAAGCAAGGCTGAGTAGGGGAGGTCGTCACAAACAGGTGAGAGAGAAAAAGGACAGTGGAGAATGGTTCCCTTCTAGGTCGGGCACCACTTTCAGATTGAGGCACTGCCCTACGGGAAGGATGGGCAAGATACAATAGCCGCGCCGTCAATGTAGCTTAGGAAGAAGTAACTATGTAGTTGGGGGCAATGCAGGGTGATATGGCTTGACGACAGGATAGCCTGTATGGAAGCGGCTTTCGCATACGATTGGCGACGAGAATGAGCGCCGCACAGATGGAGATTCAAGGCCGCCTATGCAATAGCCCTATGTGAAGGATGGGTAAGATGCAATAGCCACACCGTCAATGTAGCTTAGGAAGCAGTCACTATGCAGTTGGGGGCGAAGCAGATATGGATTGACGGCGGGATAGCTTGTATGGAAGTGTCGTTCGCGTCAGATTGGTGATGATAATGAGAGCCGAGCAGACAGAAGGCCGCGTAGACAGAGAATGAGCGTGTGACGGGTAGTGAGAGTAAGTTACCCGCGTGGGTAACAAATATTTAGCCTATATATATATTCAAGAAACTAAATATATATAAGAAGGTTAGATAATATGAATAAGTTGAATATCTAATAGGTAAAACCATATTGATGAAATGATAGATATAGTCAGGACATGTTGATTATATCATATAGAATCATTTATAATTACATATCAACTCACTAGTAAATCTAGTTTGTGAAATTGTGATTATAAAAACCCATTAACAAAGGCATAGTAGACCAAATATTAATAATGATCACCACATATGGTTATAGTATAAACCTAGCCTCGTTGACCCATTATATAATTTTACTCACATTAATTTACATATGTAAGAAGATGAATAATAAGGTATTCAAATTAGTTATTAGGAAAATATATCCTTATTATACATGCTTGGGTATAATTGAGTGCAACACATTGACTTATGAACCAAAATAACCTAGGTTAACACATCAAAATGGAAACTTGGATAGATGTTATGGAAGAGAACCTATTTGACATTAAATAACCTCACATATCTAAATAATAACTAAGATGACACTTTTTGATTAGTCATATGGGAATCCCTTTATTCACATGTTAGTATAAAATTATGAAACTTGCGACTTAATTGTGAGTGTATGACTAATGTGCATTGAACTATGTAAGGGTACATTGGTAGAAAAACACATTTGAACCTGGTAGCGAGAATACAATTATTTTTTATACAAATAAGAGAGACAATAATATGTATGCTATACAAAATGTGATAAAAAAATTGACTATTAAGTATATATAACTTAATTGAAAATCTAGAATTGCTGTTGACAGTAAAATATGGAAAGGTAACTGGACTTGGGAAATCTAATCCAGAATAAGTCTAGCTAAACAAAATTGATTCCAAGCTAATAAACATCAAATAAACCTAATACATTCTCTTCTACTAGATTTGTAAGAAATTGGCTTCTTTTGGACATCTCAATTGCAATTCTTGGCCTGAAACATGTACTAGATTCTCTATTTCCATATTGAGTTATTAATTTCCCTCTTGAATTCCATGTACATTTCTTATTGATGAACCCTTTTTTTTAAAAAAGTTGTTTCTGTCTCTTTGAAAGTTCACCAATCTAACTTTGTTTTTGTTAAACATTGTTAGATATTGTGATAAGCATTAAAATTGATCTTGGAGTTTTGACTCCCTAGACTTTGGTCCCTTTGGGCTTTGGCCCTTTAGATCTTTGGCCCCTAGAGGTTGGGTACGTTCCACCATCTTACGTGTATGTTGTAATTGATTAGTGGTCCCCTGATATACTGGTTAAAATGGTAGGCTACTGTGTCATTATTTGATAGATGATTGAACATATGACATTGTAGTCATAGATCAAGAGATGGTATGGTAGTTCTCAATCTAATATTTAAAATCGATCATTGCAAGTATTTTTTTATCTTGATATCTTAAACCATTTTGTATAGCCTTGTGGGAATGTCATCTTTTGAAATAAAAACATTGAAAGATTCTTATTCTTACTTTGAAAAATTCATTCCACCAAATATTCAATCGCTAATTTTGATATAACCTTGAATCATACTTAGTATATATATTTTACTCATAGCTTAATAATTGAATTTAGTACCAACCTGGCTGACCTATATTTTCCCATCATGGGACCTGTGTGTGATTCTATTTCCCTATGGTAACTCTTGTATAGGTGATATGAAGGAGAAGTAGAAGAGATCTGTAATAGCTATCCTCTGTTGTAGGCTACATAGTAATCAATGCTCATTCTAAACTTTGTAATAATATTTGTAAGTTTAAGCTACTCTAATGTAAAAAATGTTTGTAATAAATATTCTTTTTATATTTTCTAATATTATTTTTTAAATATTTGATCGTGAAGATCTAGCCTTAAAATATGACTTGTTCTCTCTTACTATCTCTCCCTTTTATAGGTAAGACTTGTTTGGGCTGTCACACTCCCACAACTATGAGAGGACAATGTTTGTTAATGTTAGTTGTGTCTATTAAAAATCTTGAATACCCCCTTTATATAGGAGGTTCATGGTTTCGACATCCAACTGGGAGTCGAAGAGATGGATTTTCAAGATTTAGTTATTGTTGTGAATCTCCATTCAGTCAACTAGACCTTTCACTCAGTTGACTGGACATTCTAATTGGTTGATTGGAATGCTTTCCTATTTTCAAAAGTACTAGCTTTCATTGTGATGATTAATGCATGTCATTACGTAAACATCATTGCTTGATGAGTCAGTTGAATGGACATTCTAATTGATCGACATGTTCCTATTAAAAATCTGATTGGAAATGTGATGTCTTATTTGATTGGATAATTTAATCAATTGATTGACTATATTCCATTTTCCATGTTGGAACAACCCAATTGTTCATTTGGACTCTACACTTGATTGACTAGAACACCAGTCGGCCAACTAGACACTCTTGTTGGTTGACTCATTTACCAATGTTGTTTAATTTGATTACATAAAATATTTAGTAACCAAGTTAAACCTTATACATGATTAAATTCCTATTTGAGGTGAATCTTATGCGTGTGTCCTTATAAGTCCCAAATTCATTGGAAGTGAATATCCATAATCATTTATGTCATCACAAGCAATGAGCGGTATCTAGAAACACATCATTGCTACTCAAGTAATTGGAAAGGTGGAGAAAAACATCAACCAGGACCCATGATTAGTGTTATTGTGATTGTATAATTCCTTTGTCACCAATATCCTGATTGAAATTAGGGCATGTAATCGTCATATTCTTAATCATTCAATCAAAGTTCCTCAAACTAGAGAAAACTATAAAGATGCATATGTGCTCAATATCATATATTGACACATGAGTATGCCAATATATTTTCTCTGTCTCACTTATCAAGTGGCTAGGATATCAAGTCCACTAGGAGGGACAAACCCCACCGACATCACTAATAGTCAATCCCCATGTGTCACAATGTATCCAAGAACCACCTTTATGGTAACCCTTATTCAAGGTCATGTTGTATGGTTCTAAAATACACTGAGCGACATGTGATGAGTGTAGTGACTTTAGGTCTAAAAACCACAATAACTACTATCACATTGAGAGGTGATTCTAACAGGCATCGATGTATCACTTCTAAAGGTGGGTCTATCTAGTTAATTGTTCTCTAACAATTACCTATGTGTTTGGTTTGATATCATATATCATGACTAATGAGATTTAGTTATTATCCAATAGGCATTCTAGTCTTATGTATTATTGTTGTCTATTTTTCTTTGACTATAATATGTGGTCAAGGACATAACAAGAATATATATATATATTATTAACATATTTATGATATCATTATTCAAGTCCTAAACCCTGAATACATATATCATTGATCAATATCATTATTTTGACATCTATCATGTTATATCATCATCACATAATTGAATAAACATATAGACAAAAATGCCTTCATCCTAAATCAAATCAATTACAAAATATGTCATTACAATCATCATATGACTAGCTCTTAGGGGACATATACTATTAGACTTCCACTTGCTCTTAGAGCCAATCACTCATAAATTTCACTCCAAGTGGCCTTACATGACCATCATGCTTCTGTTGTGATAGTTCTTTTGTCAGGGGATCAATAACATTGCTTTCAATGGTACTCTACAAATCTTCAGATATCCTTGTTGTACGATCTCTCATATGAGATGGAACTATTGTAGGATTTTCTTGGAACACTGATATGATCTAGGTTCCTTAGCTTGTGCAATAGCTCCATTTTTGTCACAATATAACTCCATTGTGTTGGTAATGCTTGGAACCACTCCAAGTTCACTAATGAACTTCTTGATTGAGACATCTTCCTTTGTTGAATTGGATGTGGCTATGTACTCATCCTCCTTTGTAGAGTCATGAAGTACTTCTTTCTAAGAAATCTTCCAGCTTATAGATCTATTGTAAAGGCAAAACACTAATCCAAATTGTGATCTATAGTCATCATTGTTAGCTTGGAATCTGGCATTGGTGTAATGTTTTATAACTAGCTCTTCCTCACCAATATAAATAAGGAATTGATCAATAGTTCTTCTAAGTACTTAAGGATGTTCTTTATGGTAGTCCATTGACCTTCACCAGGATCTAACCAATATCTTGTCATCATGCTCAAGGAATACGAGACATCAGGACGAGTACATAACACAAAGTACATGATAGATCCAGTTACAGATGAATATGGAATCATACTCATGCACTCCCATTCTTCACAAGAATTGGGACACTAAACTGTAGAGATACTAACACCAAGGGACATGGGCATGAATTCTCCATATTGAACCTATTCAACACTTTGTGAATTTATGTCCTCTTTCTTTGTTCTAAAAGCCTTCTAGATCTATCTCTATAGATCTTGATTCCTAAGATATAGGACGCTCTGCCTAAATCATTCATAGAGCCAGCTAGGCATTTACCATATATAAGGTAGGGATGTCATTCCTCACCAATAGTATGTAATCCACATACAATATGAGGAATACGATTATGGTCCCACAAACATTATTGCAAACACATGGTTCATCTTGATTTTGACTAAAGACTAATTCATTGACTATTTCATCAAATCAAACATTCTAGCTCCGATGTTCTTGTTTCAATCCATAGTTTGACCTTTGTAGGTTACAAACTTCATTGGATTCCTTTGGATTTATAAAATCCTCAAGATGTGTCATGTGTACATCCTCGAGAAGATTCTTGTTAAGGAAACCAGTTTTAACAACTATCTACCAAATCTCATAGTTGTAATAAGTTGTAATGGCAAGCATGATCATGATGGATTTGACCGTGGAAACTAGTAAATAATTTCATCATAGCCCACACCTTGAACTTGTCTAAAACCTTTTGCAACTAATATTCCCATATAGGTTTGTACTTACATTGCCATCCATGTCAGACTTCTTCTTGAAGACCTATTTCCACCCTATTGGTTTTACCCCTTTATGTGGATCCACCAAGGTCCATACCTTGTTCGTGTACATTGATTCCATCTTAGATGTCATTTCCTCGAGACATTTCTTAGACTCTGGTTTGTAAATTGATTCTAGGTAGGTTGTTGGCTCATCATGTATGCCCAACCCATCACCTTGTTGAGTCACAAGATATGCAAATCATTTCGGCTCAAGGCCTATCCTACTACATGTACATGCTTCTCGTGTTACATGAAGAATTTGAGAATCTGCAACACTTTGTGTCTTTTCATGTTCCACGTGTACCTCTAAAGGTTCATCATTTTCTTGTTGGTCGTGAACTTCTTTGATTTCTACTTTTCAACCATTGATTCCTTTAGAAATAAGTTCCTTTTCTAAGAATAGAACAATCTGGACAACAAAGACTTGTTATCAGATGGAGTGTAAGAGTAATATCCCCTTGTTTCATTAAGATATCCAACAAAATAACATTTCTCTGATTTGGATCCAAGCTTTTCGGAAAACCATTTTCTTGCATAAGGTTCACATCCCAAAATCTTCATAAAAGACACATCAGGACGTCTCCCATGCCATATCTCATATGGTGTCTTTTGAACCAATTTGTATGGTACTTGGTTTAGTGTAAACACAACGGTTTGTTGAGCATGTCACCATAATAAGATAAGAAAAACTCATCATTTCTTGCACCATAACTAATAATGTGTGATTCCTTCCTTTTCATACACCATTAGGTTGTGGTGTTCCATGCAAAGTCCATTATGATATGATGTCATGGTCTCATAGACGGTCCTCAAACTCTTGGTTTAGGTATTCTCCAGCTCATTAAGATTGGAGTGCTTTAATACTTTTACCATGTTGGTTATGTACTTCATTCATGGAATCCTTGAACATTTTAAGATTTTTTAACTTGTGCTTTATTATGTACACATAGCCAAACCTACTAAGATCACCAGTTAAGGTAACTAGCTCAAGTATTTCTTCTAAAAGGGCAACATACATCAATATGTATGAGTCCTGATAGATCACTTGTTCTCTCACTATGAATGGTGAAAGGAGTCATTGTCCTTGTCTTAACAGGATTTGCATATTTCTATTGATTCAAAATTGAAAGAGTCTAGAAAACCATCTTTATGGAGTCTAGAAGAATCTCCCATTAATTAGCCCTAGGAAAAAATGTCAAAGGTATGCTTTATTTGAGTTATCAAGTTTTAGCCTTTTAGAATTTACATTATAAATATTTGTGTCAAGCTGTTGCTAACAAAGACCATAAGACATTGGGGCACTTCCATAAAAGATCTCAACTTTACATATAGAACATCGATCATTCTTAATGTGAAATTTGAATCCATTCTTGTTCATACAAGATACATAAATGATGATTTTATTAATGGAAATTAAAAAGTATTAGTTCTCTAACTCTATTATAGGCCCACTAGGCAAAGATAAATGATAGGTTCCAAATGTAGTGGAAACAAATCTTGATCCATTTGTAATGTGCAATTCGACCTCACCCTTTAAAAAAGGTTTATTTATTTTCAGATCATGCACATTAGAACATATGTGAGATCTACATCAAGTATCCAATACCTAATATGAAGAAGCATACATATCTAACTCCATAACTTATGCACCTAAAGTGGAGATCTATTTCCTCTGCTTGCTTCTTCTTCCACATTTCCTCCATATAAAGAGGATAATTTCTTTTCTAGTGTCTAGCCTGGTGACAACGGTGACAATTACGTTCCTTGGCTACCCCTCCCTTTTCCTTTAGTCCATAAACTTAGGTTTCTAGACAACTTTAATACTCTTCATAGATTTTCCTTTGGTTTTGTACTTCCCTTTGCCACTTCTTATCATCATCTCAAATTTGGGTTTTTCCTTCTTCATTTACACTACAACAATTCTCAACATACCAAGAAATTATGACAACAACTTGTCAAATTTTTTCATGTTGTAGTTCATGACAAACTGGATGTATGATTTTGGAAGTAACTACAAATTTCATATGTGGCCAAGTCTTGACCCAAGGTTCTCTACATACCCAATCAACTTGAGTACATGGGGACCTACTGGATCTCCTTCGACCATATTGCACTTGAACAACTCTTTTGAGACATCACATATATATTGTCTTGCTTGAGCTTGGTAGATGTTGTTAAGATGTGTTACCATATCAATAATATCCATGTTCTCATGCTATTTTTGCAACTCATAGTTCATTAACCATGGTATCAAACACTTAACATCTTTTACATCATCAATATGCTTCATGTAAGCATCCCCTTCATCCTTTGGCATTGTGGGAGTGGTTTCTTCTGGCTCTGGTGTCACTAGGACATAGAGCTTGTGCTCCTGAATGAGAACGATTCTCAATGTCCTGAACTGGTCATGGAATTTATTCCCATTTAGCTTGTCCTTCTAAAGAACTGATCGCAAAAAAATGTATTGTTGTTTTCTATATGTTTATACAAAATAAATTTACATTTTTTCAAGCCACCTTTGATTTGATTTAATTAAAGGAAAATTTGACGACATTAATTAGTACTTAATTAATTATCGCTCCCACAATATTGTTCAAATTGATAGCCTTCAACATCAATTCAAAAGATTTCAATGTACAACCTTCTGGTAAGACAAGATCCCAAACAATTAAGTTATTAGCCAGACAACACCAACATCCATAACCAACTATTAAGGTAGGAAACATTTGGCAATTGCATCATATTCTATTCTTGATAGATGTTATGAAAAACTCCTTGTCATAATCTAGCTTTATGCTTCTGGGTGCTTAATACTATTAATATCACCTAGTTCAGTTCGATCCAAAATTTAATAGGATAACATATGTACCATGCAGAGGAAGACCCACATATCTATCATCACTCTTCCACGAGATAGATGTCATTCACTCAGAGGAGTTCCTACACCTAGTCGATCATCTTTTCATGTGTGTTGCTCAACGAAAGCATCTTAGGCTTAATATTTAATTGAGGGATATATATATATATATATATATATATATATATATCCAATCACCAAATTCTTAGAATATGTATTATATACATGCTACATGTAATCATAAAGTATGATCAAGTGTTATGGGAATATTAATGCAATTATTTAGAGCCAGAAAGAATTTCTACCTCCTAAAGTCCACATCACATTTAGCAACATGTATGAAAAAAGGTTGTGCTACAAATAGGATAATCAGTTGACTGGACCCTTCAGTCGATCAGTTGGACTGTAGCTTTGTCATCTAGTTTTCATCATTTGATTGATTGACTCCTATATCAAACGGTTCATAGACACATCTAGTCAATTAGTTGGGCATCCAATCAGTCGCTTGGCTCCTCTTATTAATTATCTCTCTACTCCTTTGGTCAATCAACTCAAGTCCCAATCGGCTCACCTATTACATAATGTCTTCTATTCTAAAATAGAAATTAAAAGTATCCTATTATTATTAACTTATTACATTGTAGAAGTGAAATCCTGAGTTACATTTGAGGGAAACATAGTAAGGAAAGTATTATTTATATATAGAAAAAGAAGAGAGATGCTCGTTATGCAAACCAAATTATAAAAGATAGGAACAAAACCAATAAATCAAGCACACATAACCATGGCTTATAGGCCATAACCATGCATTCATCCACCATCATAACAATTTTAGGGCGACACATACAGATTGCATGTGTATATACACACACACACATATATATATATAAATATAAACATATATATATATATATATATATATATATATATATATATATATATATATATATTGTATGCGGTATTTAATAGGATATACACATTACTCATTTAATATTCGCATCATATGCAATAGAGTAAATGACACCACAAAATCTGATCACATATGTTTAAATCTCGATACACCATAAATTGATGTGGCTTTGAAACCACTATTGGGAATTGGGGACAGTAGATAAGGTAGAGGAACCAAAAACAATTATCCTTATTCCTAACCAAAATATTGCTTCAACAATGATGTATCTAGGAATGAGAGTTTGCATGTCATATACCTGGTCCTAGAGAAAGTCCAATGATAATCCTCGCATCATGATGTTTCTTGATTTGACAACACCTAGACAATAATCAGGGCATCCTCCTACGTGAAACCAAAGATGATGGCTGACGCAGTCCTCCTAGTGTGAGAGGGATGATCTCCACACCTCTATCATGGTCTACGAGGACCATTGGGAACTCCTTATCATGCTACTAGAGCCAACATGAAGGAAAGTGTCCCTTCGATTATCAATGTGCTAGCGCTGACTTGTTCTCCCTTATTGTATCCTCCTTTTACTAGTAAGACTTTCTTGGCCTCTCACGTTACCACAATTGTGAGAGTACTGAGAGTACAATGTTTTTTTAGCTATAGTTGGATCTGCTAAAATCCTTGACTACCCTCTCTTCATATAGTAGGATTATGGTTCCAAATCCAACTAAATCAAAGAGAAGGATTTTCACAATTTAATTATTGACTCAGTCTACTAGAACTCCAGTCAGTCGACTGGATAGTCCATTATCCTATTCACAAAAATATTGGCTTTTAATGTGATGATTGATGCACTTCATTACGTCAACATCATTGCTTGACTATTCGGTCGATTGGACATTTTAATCGTTCGACTGATCCATATAGACAATATAGGTAGAAAATGTCACCTTGTTTGATTAGACAATTCAATCATTCGATTGAATATTTTCCATTTTCCATGTTTGCACAGTCCATTTGGTCAACATAACTCTCCAGTCGATCGATAGACACACCATTTGGTCTACTGGAAACTCCACTTGGTTAATTAATTTACTAATATTATTTAATTTGATTACCTAAATGCCTTACTAACCAAGTTAAACCTTATATGTGATTAAACTTCTATTCTAGGTGCATCCTATGGGTGTGGCCCTATAGGTCCCAAATTAAGTTGGAACTAAATGTCCATAACCATTTATGACATCACAAGAAATGAGCGGTATCAAGAAACTCATCATTGCTACCCAAGTAATTGGAGTTGAAGAATAGCTGCAACCAAGATTTGTGATTAGTTTTATTGTGATTGTATAGTTCCTTTATCTCAAATATCTAGACTGAACTTGAGTCATGGAATCATAATCCTCTTAATCATTCAATCCATGTTCCTCTAACTAGAGTAGACTACAAAGATGTATATGTGCTCAATATCAGATATTGATTCACATGAGTATGTCCATACATTTTCTTCATCTCACTTATGAAATCGCCAGGATATCAACTCCAGTAGGAGGGAAACATCCCCTATACATCACTCATAATCAATCCCTATACGTGACAACATACCCAAGCACCACCCTTATGGTAACCCTTATTCAAGGTTACATTAGATGATGTTAAAATACATCAAATGATATGTATGAGTGTAGTGGCTTCAGGTCTAAGAACCACAACCACCACTATCACATTGAAAGGTTGTTCTGACAGTTATCCATGTATCACTTCACAAGGCGGGTCTATTTTGTACATTGTTCTCTAACAAGAACCTATGCACTTGGTTTAATTTCATATGTCATGACTAATGAGACTCTATCATCAACCAACATAGATTATAGTCTTATCTGATTTCTTTATCTATTTTTCTTCCACAAAAATATTTGACTAGGGTCATTACAAGAATGTATCGACTCTTGTCTTACATATGATCTCATTGTTCAGTTCCAAAACCTAAAGATATATGTCATTGAGTAATATCATTATTTAGATGTATGTCATGTTATAACACAATCTCATAATTGAATAAAAATATAGACATAAATGCCTTTATTATTAATCAAATTAATTATAAAATATGACATTACAATCATCGTATGATTGGATCTCAGGGCACACATACCAATAGCGTGCATGGGGCCAAATGAATCTCAAAATAAATCTATCTCGGGGCTCAATTATCTAAGAACTCATGGGGGAAAACAAATACTCAAACTCACTCTCCTGTGGTGCATTCAAGATATTAGAATACATTATTTCGATATGCACCATTTGTGCCTACAAAGTCTCACAAGTTACCTCACCAAGTTTTCACTCTCACTATCGATACCATATATGTAGGGAAATTATTTCTATCTCCTTAGATATCCCAAAAGATACCACTGTCACATAACTCTACAACTTTGGAATTACTGTTCAAAATAGCCATGCACACCTCTAAGGTATCCATCCCTTGGATCACATCATATTAATGCTACTAAGTGGCATATGATTATCTCAAATGATGTGTATTGAGAAAGAAAGATCGTAGGATGGACACACTCCTTCAACATGGAGAAACCAACTAAGTTGGTCTCTAATGGAAGATGAAAATTTCTACTATAAATAGGAAAATAACAACTATTCATCACCTCTCTAGAGATAAACGAGTGTGTTGCAACTGGGCCAATCAGAACAAATACATATTTAGATTCAAATAGGTCAAAAAGAAAAAGTTACAAATACTATGTTGCAAACATGCAGGTTGACCACTCTCTCTGATGACTCATAATGTCGAATCTATTCATCGCTATTTATTTATACTCAAACTTGACCTCTACTTTTTTTTTTTTGGTCCGAAAGCTCCAGTGTCTATTTGTATTTTTGGGAAAAGGGGGAAAAGGAGACAAAATCAGTGCCTGTAAGCCGTTGCCTGATTGAAAAAAAGAAACTCAGCTGGAAAGACCAGACTGAAAAGAAAACAGGAAAGAAGAACAGAAAACTGTCTGCACACTAAGTAAGAAGGCAGAGGGTACTTTGTAACTTCCGCCACTGAGCTTCTATTCCTGTGTATCTATTCTCATGAACACGAATATTCCTTTCAAACCAAAGAGTATAAAGGATTAACAAGGCACAGAGGTGAGCCTCCTTACTCGACCACTGAACCAGATCTTCACAACAGCTTGGGACAGGTCCAAGATCCTGTCCTTTAGTCCAAAGCTCTTTCGAGTAGGGGCATTTAAACATAACATGGACAACGTCCTCACATTCATTTCTACATAAAAAGCACATAGAAGCAGTAGAAATGCCAATCTTCATGATGAAATCAGTGGTAAGAAGCCTGAGGTGAACCACCTTCCAAGCATGAACATGATAAATTCTTGGACAAGCAAACTTCCACACCCACTTAAAGATCTCAGACCTGCAACCTCTCTCTCTAACATTATCATAAATGAGAGAGAATCTAGGAAAAGACTCACCCATAATTCTAACAGTATCACTTCCTCCCAAAATAGTAATGTTATCCCTTAACATGTTCAGGACAACATCATTCCTTCTGTTTTGCAGAATATTCCAGCAACCGTCCTTAATGATACAACTGAGCACGGCATTAATAGGAACCCCTAGGCTTAGAGACACCTTAGGGCCTATAACGTCCATCAAAAACTTGTTACCAGGAAGCCAAGGATCACCCCACATCCTAATAATCTTCCCATCACCAACAGAAAACCTGAGATGAGGAATAAGTAAATATCTCACACGAATCAATTGATTAATAAGCCAAGAATTAGAACTCTGCACATTAAGCAACCAAACTGTGGTCTTTTGGAGATACTTATCATGAATCCATCTAACCCATAGGCTATCTTTCTTAGCCGCAATGTTCCACAAGTTAGCAATAGAGGCAGCCTTAATAGCAGACCTCATAGAAACAATATTTAAACCCCCTTCATCCTTCGGCAGAATAACCTCTTTCCACTTCACAAGATGAACACCATTTTTGTCATCAGAACCTCCCCACAAAAACTTTCTACAGATTTTCTCAATATCATCAGCTATAGAGCATGGCAGAGGAAACACAGCCGACCAGTACCTCTGGATGGCCATAATAGTGGACTGAATAAGCTCTAAACGCCCAGCCATGGATAACAACTTAGACTTCCACCCATCAAGCCTAGCTTTAATTCTGTCCATCAAAGGAGCGCAGAAATTCTTCCTGAGTTTACCAATAAACAAAGGAACTCCAAGGTATCTATGAGGCAAGACTCCTTCCTCAATATTGAGAATGGCCTCCATCTCCTTCTTATCCACATTACAGCTGTAGAAAACAGAACTCTTAGCAGGATTCAAACTCAAGCCTGTCAAGGTTCTAAGATCTTCAAACAAGGTACGGATATTCTGAGCATTGTGAGAGTTAGCTTCAGAAAAAATCATCAAATCATCAGCGAAAACAAGATGGGACACTTTAAAATTAACAGAAGCTCTAAGAGGAGAGATTTTCTTTTCATCAATAGCCTGCTTCATCAGGATAGAAAAACATTGCATAACAATCACAAAGAGATATGGGGCAAGAGGATCGCCTTGCCTCACTCCATTGCTAGGACTAAAAGCCTCAAGAGGTTCTCCATTGAAGAGAACCTGATAAGTAGTAGTAGAGAAAATTTCCTTTATCCAAACAAGCCAGCATTGAGGGAAATTCATCTTTCTTAGAATAACAAAAAGCGCTTCCCAATTGATGGAGTCATAAGCTTTAGTAAGGTCTGCTTTGATGCACATTCTAGGACTCCCATGAGACCTATTAAAATCATGAATGATTTCATTGGACAGCAAGATAGCATCTTTAATACTTCTACCCTTCACAAAGGCACACTGGTTGGGGCTGATAATAGAAGAAAGAACACCCTGCAGCCTATTAGTCAAGATTTTAGAGATGACCTTGTAAATCACATTGCATAAGGATATAGGACGCCAATTCTTCAACTCCTCAGTACTATTGCCTTTAGGGATAAGACAAATAAAAGTTCTATTAGCCTCTTTCAGCAATCTACCAGTTCTGAAGAAATCAAGAACAGCACGAATAATATCATCTTTAATATCTCTCCAACAATGCTTGAAGAACTTGCCATTGAACCCATCTGGTCCAGGGCACTTGTCAACATTAAGACTCATAAAAACATCTTCAACCTCCTTAGGAGTGACCAGCTTGTCCAAGGACATCTTCTGAACTTCATTAAGCCGGGGAAACACCAACTGATTAAGCTTGACAGTATCCACCCCCTCATTCTTGTTAAAGATATTTCTGTAGAAGTTATACACACACTCTTTCAGCACATCAGGATTAGACTCCATCACTCCATTAATGTTAAGACATCTAATAGTGTTCCTGTGTCTTCTAGTTCTCAAAGAAGAATAAAAAAATTTAGAGTTCATGTTGCCTTCCTTCAACCAGCTGACACGAGACTTCTGCCTAAGCAAAGATTCATACTGAGCATAAGCATCTTTTGCCTTCTTCCGGGCAACAACAGCATCATGAATAAGAACCTCATCAGTAGGATTCCTATCTAGATCACTCTGAATCCGATTAGCATCAGCCTCTAAGATTATGTAATTATCAGCCAGATTACCAGACTCCTTGTTCCACTTAATGAGAGCAGCTCTAACACTCTTAAGTTTACTGTAAACAATAAACATAGGAAAACCTTCAGCTTCAATCCTCCAAGCCTCATTCACTATACTATTCAAATTGTCCTTAGAACACCAAGCATTAATAAAACGAAAAGGGCTTTTGACAACTCTCCTTTTCCCTAAAGTGAACTCAATGAGTCTATGATCACTCGTAGTAGAGGGATGAGCAAAAGCTCTAGCTTCAGGACAAGCCAGTAAGAAATCAGAATTAAACAGAATTCTATCAATCTTGGAGATGGCAAAATCAAAATTAACCCCTTCCTGATGATTGTCCCAAGTAAAAAACGATCCATCAGTATCAAGTTCAAAAAGACCAGAAAAAGTCATACAATCATTAAAATCCTCCATACACTTTTTAGAGGGAGGGTCTTTACTAATGCGATCACCATCTCTCCTAACCGCATTAAAATCTCCAATAAGACACCAAGAGCAAGTAACAGATTCAGAGAAACGATCAATATCATTCCACAATTGAGACCTCTCATAATCATCATTATGACCATAGACACCAGTCAGAAGGAAAAAATCATTACCAACAGAAACACTCATATGCACAAACTGATCCGATTCAGCAATCTTGGTGACAGTACAGAAATCCTGCTTCCACAAAATGAGAACCCTACCCAACACATGGGAATCGTGATTAGAGATCCACGAGAAACCAGGAAAAAACCTGTTAACCAGCTTTTGAACCTTAGTAATTCTAACTTTAGTTTCAGACAAGACAACGATATGGGGATTTCTTCTACTAACCTCCTCCTGGACTTTGAGAATCTTATTATTAAGACCTCTCACGTTCCAGGCCACAATAGACATAGAAGAAGAACTATCCATTAGAACGATTTTCATCCAGTACTTCACTGGGCAGCTGTTCTCCTAACTTAACAAGTCTGTTATTTAGGATGGCCTTCTGATCCGCAATCCTCTTAGTAGCCTTAGCCTTCTTCTTATTCCCTACAACTTTAAATTCAGCTTCCTTTCCTTTGAATGCCTCAGTAGGCGTACTGTCAGGCGTAATGTCGATCACCTCACCAGCATTGGATTGTTTGCTCTTTTCTTCAAATTCTTTAACAGCTTTCTCGAAAGCTTCCTTTTCCTGTTCAGATACTTCCTCCATCTTATCGCTTGAGTTCTCAGTACCGCTACCTTCAGAACCTTCCTCAGAAAGGGGCTTTACAGAGTTTTCCGATACAGACGGATCCTTCTCACTGACTTTTTTTGGAACCCAAATCTTCTTAACAACCTTCCCGCATTCCCCATGACCGAACATACCACAAGTGTTGCATTTCTCTGGCCTCCATTCGTACTCAAACTGAATCATGTGAGTAGTACCTTCATCCGAACAGAGTTCCAGCTCCGGCGGAAACTCAAACTCAGTTGGAATTAAGACTTGCAGCCTCGCAAACTCCATCCTCTTGCAATCGCTGGTGAGTCTGTCCGTGCACAAAGGAATCCCCAGATAAGATCCAATGCGATCAAACATTCGTTTATCCCACAGCTCCAAGGGAATGTTATGAACTCGAACCCATATGGGAATATCAGACAGCTTAAACCTCGAGATAATGTCTCCCGGTTTCCACCTGAGCAGAACAACAGGCTTCCCCTTGACGGTCCAAACCCCACCTTCTAAGACATCTTCTAGATCCTGACTCTCAGAAAATCTGACGATAAAAAAACCATTACCTCTGCCAATAACCTCTATACTTCCAGCGATCTTCCAGATCTGAGCAAAGTAGGATTCAAGAGTAGGGAGATGAGGCCTGAACCCC
Organism: Alisma plantago-aquatica; assembly: GCA_963693085.1. Taxonomy (NCBI): domain Eukaryota; kingdom Viridiplantae; phylum Streptophyta; class Magnoliopsida; order Alismatales; family Alismataceae; genus Alisma; species Alisma plantago-aquatica. Next base: position 1,402,121,494 of record OY856409.1, on the reverse strand, counting down.
ACAACATATCCAGCTAGACAGTTTTTCCATCGTTCCGAGTTCTCATCGGCTTCCTTTTTGGGGTAGACCAGTTTGCCTTCCTTGACCGTGATTGTCGTTTTCTCCAACAGAGTGTTGGCATTCTTCTTCTTCGGCAACTGAAACAGCTCGCTCCATGACTTTCTAGCGAACCCGGACTTACCTCCATCGGCATTATTTGACCCAAACAACATAGGAGGTCGACCTAACACCGAGTCGCCAGTGGAATCGCCTGCGCCGCCGCCTCCGCTGTTTTCCGCCATCCGCTGTTTTGTGATGATTTGCTTATATGTTGGTGTTTCTTGACCTCTACTTATTGGTACGGAAGACCATTTTTGAGAAGCCTAGCAAAGTCATCTTCTACCACCAAACTATTGTGCAATTATTGGCTTTGTCATGGTTCCTGTTATGACACTTCTTGGTTTAACTATTGGCAAAATGTCTTCATGTACTCATACTGGTTGCAATTAAAACACTTCCTCTTCTAAAAGAAATATTGTTTGGGGTTCAAGTTGTTACACAATATGAATTACCTATTTCCATATTATGCCTAGAAGGCCCTATCATAGACATGGAACATATATTGTTTGTACTATATGGAAGAAAACCATGACCTCTACCCTTTATGGGAGAGAATTATAATTTCATATGTGTTATTGGCTCATACGCTAATGACCTATGCTGTGAATGCTAATGTTTTTGTTGATATGTTGTAGAAAATCTTAGTTTCTTATATCTTCTAGACTGTCATCCCTAAAAATTGAGCTGATATATCTCTCACATTAGAATTTTGTAGATTCACCATTGTCCTATTTATCCTCTTAACCACCTCCATGAAGGTGGAAAATTAATCACATGTATCTAATTTAGACTTGGTCTATGCCAACTCAGCATTCTTGTCTTCTCAGGCCTCCTTATCCTTTCCTTTTTTATTGTTGTAATGTGAATATAGAACCTCAACATCTCTACAAACTTCAAATCATAGTTGTTCATATACCATGAACCTTGGCAAGGCTACTCAAACTGAGCCATCTTCTCCTCAAGATATAACTTAGGAAAGTAACAACACACAAACTCATGTCAACACTAAAACCAACTTATCACATCACCAGAGCTCTCCTGCTCCTCAATGGAACAACAAGAGACATCACTAACCTTCAATAGGTAGATCACATGTTTAACTTCATCCTCCTAAATGATATCTAAAAGTTCATATGCCTTATCAAGATCCATCATATATTCACATCTACCATGTCCACTATGCCAACATACTTAATGACACCCACATTCTTCAACCTTTCAAAGGTTTTCCTCAGACCCTATGATGACTCAATGATTTGAGCATGTACCCCAGGTGGGGATACAAGTACCATGTCCACCAGATGTGTGATTGTTGCTATCATATGTCTAAGATTTGAATGGAAGTCTAGATCAACTATTATTGTAGGATGGGATGCTTTGGTCCCATATGAGGTACTCCTCTTATCGGTACCCTCTGCAGTCTTCCACCTCTAGGTGCCTCATAATAGCACTAAGTTTGTTCTTCATGTATTCTACACATATCAAAATATAAACATAGGAAATGTTTAGATATGTCAGACATGCAAGAACAAACACAATATTGTAGTCTCGTGTAGACTCAATGAATTTAAAGATTTGATACCACCAAATGTGACAACTAGCCCCACATAATGAGATTACTAAAAAACAAAACATTGATAAAACACAAATTAATCAACATTATCAAAAGGGCAAATAATAGAAGTTGAGTAATAATTTTGAACATTTTTTAGGAAAAATAACACAATGGTCTAAACTTAACATATATTAATATTGGGTGACTTTATAAGAGTTTAGTGGCCTCAGACACAACCTTTTTATAAAAGATATATTTGTGAGATATGTATAACATATACAATATGAAAAGAATACAATGAAAATTTGAAATACATTCGATCAACTCCCACTTAAAAACCTAAGGGTACATGGATGACTTTAAGACTCTAACTATAACAACACCAACCTTTGATCTCTATAGATGTCTGAACTAAGGCTCCTCTCCATGAAAATCTTGGCCATGATGTTGGTCTCTGACAAGATGTGGAAAATCATGGGATGAGAACTGAAATCCCTATGATATGAAATAACAAATGATAAAATTTCCTTCTTACAACAGATTTTGTGATTATGTTATTTAAGTAAGATAATTAAAAAGTACAAAATCTAACCACAATATACACAAAGAAGATGCAGATACACATATAATATTGCAAATACCAAAATAATAATGAATCTCCTATTATACTTGTAGAAATAGAAAAGCAATCATATCATACAATGTGAATCTCCAATAACCCTATTGAGATATGCTAAACGGACGAGTTACATTTTTTATTAAGCCAAGGGTAGTTTGAGGCATACCACTCAAACTACTACATGACCTATGATGGACTGGATTTTGTCATAATTTCGAGGAAGAAATTTCTTTTAAGGTGTGTAGGATGTGATAGAGTGAACTTTTGATGTTTTGGAGTACCTATTGGATAATCATGTTCATGGATTTCATATTGGGATGATAGTTTTGAAAGTATATACATATGTGTATTTTGATGATAAAAAGGTGATTCCTTTAGTTTGGAAGAGTTTGAAGGTTGTTGGATGGTTATATTATGTTAATGACACTTCATTTATGTATTTTTGATATATTTAATTAACAAGTCAAATAGTTGAGATTTGGCACCAAAATGGAATGGAGTGTACCTTGAGTTGCAATAAAGAAATTCTTGAAATTGTATGAAGTGTGGGTGTTCCTAGAGAAATTTATAAGAGCTTGCAATTGGAGATACAATATGCATAACTTATATGCTTGAGGACTTTGAATTGCATGTTTATATAGGAACTAGATCTCAACAAATTATGTCACACGACCTGGTAGTGGGCTAGTACCACGGATTTTCATGTAGCTAGAATCAATCTAGGTGCTTTATAATGGATTTGAGGGTTGCAATCTTGTCATGCACCTCCAGCGAGTCGGGGCTCAGACGTGGGATGTCAGTGACCTCACCCCTGATGCCACAACCACTCAAGACATGCATCTTGGAGGTAAAATGAGTGGGAATTTATAGTCCTCTCTTTGGGCAAGACTCTATGACCTCATACACAAGGTTTTTTAGGTGACAAACCAGACAGACCCATACCTTCCCCAGCACGACCTCCACCCGTTGTAGCAAAGTTTGATGGGATTAGAATATGAAGGAAAAAGGTGGTTTGAAGGAGATTAGAGAGATATAATATAAAGAGAAGGAAGAAGGAGATGAAATAAATCAATTCCATTCATTCCCTAGACCCATTATTGAGATTTACATGGTCGGTGAGGTAGATGTAGCCGAACTTGAGCCAAGACCTGGTGGTTGTTTGGGAATGCATTTCATTTCAATTGGACAGTGTAGTAACACTTGTAGATGTTGATCAAAGCTTGTGGAAGCTTTGTGTTTTTTTGAGGATGAGTAGGTGTGTTTTCCCCATTTCTTCTCCACCACATCTGCATCCACGGTGGCAGACTCGAGCCGCAAGATGGAACCACAAAGGAGGCGTATGTGGAGCTTGGCAGTGGCTAACTATGATGGAAAATGCTTTGGCGGTGATTTCCATCCACAAGGACGAGGAGAAGGGCAACTATCCCAAATCGGAGGCTGGAGCTCACGGTGGAACCCACATTACAACAAGATAGGGGAGCCACACAATGCGACTCGCCCTAATATTGTGAATAGCGAGAGAGAGAGAGAGAGAGGAGAGGCCCAACGGGCTAGTAGATCCATGGGTCGAACTCCCAATCTGGCCAGATCAATTCTAGCTAAGGAGCCAAGAGCAACGCCCCTGAATGCCATGTGGCGCATGCCGATTTGCTTATGAAGGTAAATTCCCTCAAAACCCAAAAATTGCATATATCTTAGAAAATCCATAGTAATTAGCTTGGTTATCAGAAAAATACAAATAAGGTATTGAAATGTTTTGAAAAATAAGTAGAGAAATATGGGACCATGATGTTAGTCTTTTAATGCTTAAATATCACTGTTATCATGTAGTTATGTTACACTTGTTTCATGAGTAAAAAGTATTAAATAATGACAAAAAATTATGATAATGTTCCAGTAACTTCCATATGTGAGTTGTAATCCACATGAATGTTGATGCAAAAAATGATGTAATATGCTTAGAATGTCTATCTACATATAATAACCCTATATAAAATGTAGATAATACATTTATGGTCAATAAATTATGGAATTCACAAAACACCCTCATGTGGAACATGCCAATTTTCTAATGAAGGTAAATTCCCTGAAAAAACCCAAAAAATGCATTTATCTTAGAAAATCCATAGTAATTAGCTTGGTTATCAGAAAAATACAAAAAAGGTATTGAAATGTTTTGATAAATAAGTAGAGAAATATGGGACCATTATGTCAGTCTTTTAATGCATAAATATCACTATTATCATGTAGTTATGTGTCATTTGTTTCATGAGTAAAAAGTATTAAATAATGACAAAAAATTATGATAATGTTCCAGTAACTTCCATATGTGAGTTGTAATCCATATGATGTCAGTAATTGTAATGCAGATGCACAAAATCATGTAATCTGCTTAGAATGTCTATCTATAGATAATAACCCTATATAAAATGTAGATAATACATTTATGGTCAATAAATTATGGAATTCACAGAACACCCTCATATTAATAACTAGAAGTTAATAGGAAATCGTGAGATCACTTAGATGTGTAGAATTCATGTTATATGAAGATGATCCTTAATACATGTTTTGTAACCCTAATTTGACTAATGAATGTAACCTAGGGTTAGTATGTGCTCATCATTATGTGAAATATAATTATCAGTTAATAAAGCCTAATTCTGGAACATAACTAGATTATTACATTACTAATCTAATTTAAGACAAGAGTGCAAGTGATAATGGAAATATCCTAATGAGATAAGGTAAACCCTAAAATGGATATAAATAGGGTTAAGATGATGAGAATCTGATGATGGTATATTCGGTCTTGTATTGATTAGGGTTTGACCAAAGTTATAGTTGATATCAGGAATATGTGATGATTAGGTTTATCTCTCTTCAAGGTATGCCATTACCACTTACTTGGCTTATTATACAGTATGCTTATACTATATTTGTAGAAAAATACTTGGCATATGATATTGGATGAAATGATTGATCTTGCATTATATCTTGCATGTTTTTCCATACTTAAAGATATGAACACATGAAACATAATATATTTGTTCCATTATATCTAAGAACTTCAACTCTTTGGTAGTCAAGTACTGAAAAATAAAGTACTTTAACTCTTTGATAGTCAAGTACTTGAAAGTGATCCAACTCTTTTGTAGTCTAATCACATTATGAAATGATCCAACTCTATGGTAGTTGATCATAAGGCCTTCAGTGCATTCAACCTTCGATGATCAATGCATGGATGATGTAATGGAAAATGTGCCTAAAATATGCATTCTCTTTTGTTAATAAACATATATTTGTTCAAGTATGCTTTTTTTATATTTCTTTTGTTACTACCAAGTACTAGTTTTATCTTATTTCCAAGCTTAGTAATGAGAGGTATATAAAAAGACATGTAGGCGTACTCCGTACAATATTATTGAATATTGTGTTGGCGTGTACCACATGTAATATTTATTTTAGATATGTTGAGATGTAATATTTATTTTAGATATGTTGACATGTGATCTTGAAGGTCCAAGATAGTTAAGAGTTGTATGGCGAGCTAATGTACATGTGGACTTGTTGTCTTAAGATCATGTTGTTGTAGATGTAGCACATGTATATGTAAACATTTACTACTCAATATGTAATATCAAATGTTGTAACAATTCATTTTATAATTATACGTTGAATGGTGATTATATGGTTTTGTTCTTGTTCATATGCATGTGCTACTGTTATTTTCCTTCAGACTTCCTCTAATTTTCTTCTTCTTAGCCTAGTGTGTGGTGTTTAAATTGGGATTCTCACTGAGGTGAGGGTTTAAATTTATACGTCGCACATCGGATTAAGTTTTAGAAAATCTAGGGATGTCACATGACCACTGTGATCTTGAAATTATCCCAGTAAGATCATAGGATTATTGGAATCCTAAAGATGCTTCCCATCATTATCAGAATGAGTATAAATAAGGGATTAGGCTCACATGTCAAATCTACCATTGAGATGTCAACAACAATTCCCCAAAAGCAAGATCGTATTGGATATTCATGTCGTGGAACCATATCATTAAGATATAAACCATACCACATTATCTACGACATCTACCACATTCCTACAATTATTTGAATTACAATATCACAGAAACACACACAAATAATCATTGAATACTCAAAAGTATTTGAATCCTAGCATCTTCTCACAACTTCCACATTTCTACAAGGACAATCATTTTACTGCCCCCTAATCTGGACAACCAAATAATCATTGTATACTCAAAAATATATGAATTAAAGCATCTTCTCACAACTTCCATGTTTCTATAAGGACACTCATGATTGTAGGCACTACATGATTGTAATTATGCCCCAATCTGAACATCTAGATAGATCTATGATCGTAGGCACTACATGATTGTAATTATGCTTGACTATAAAATTCTTCATTTTTAAAGTAAATCAATCAACTTACATTCAAGGAATAGGAATATCATTAAAAATGCATCATGTATTGTAATCTTAAAGAAATACAACATATTCACCAATATCAAATCACCCAAATTCGGGTTGTAGACCACCATGGGCCATGTCAAAGCCCAAATCACCATACAAAGAAATAACAAAGGTAGATGCACATAGGGACCTAATAGTCAGTTGAAATGTGGCACACACTTGAATGGCCTATGATAATAGAAAACCTAAATTTTAATTTTAAAACATAAAAGGACAAAAATATTATGCAAATTTTGGGATTTAGGTATAAGAATGTCAAAATTGAGCATGGATCAGTTCCCTCTACAAAGAGGATTTCATCCAATCAAAGTTACAGAAGCATAAAATCTTGGAAAAATCCTAAAAAAATTATATGACTACCAAACATCAAGGGTAAGCTTGCATGTCTATTTTTCATCATATTCTATCTTAACACCATAACAATGAAATATTTAAGAGTCTTTATACATGTATATCGAATTATTTCCCTTGAATTGTTTAGTAAACACTTTATTAATAAAACTAAGTTTAATTTTGAGATTATGTATACATGCAATTTCACATTTCTATCTTCTACTTATCCAAAATAGCCCATAAATGGTTATGTTTTAACATATTAGGGGATTCTAGAGCAAGTCTAGTACTATGCATGTAATAAGTAGAAGAAATGTCAGCTGAAAATAAGGAATTGGCACCTCATGCAAGACAATTTAAAAGAATCCAAACAATAAATATACACGATTATAGAGAACATCATATTCCAAAATATGCATGCATTAAATTTGCTGTCAAGCCCCCCGAAAAGGGAAAAGTTGCATATAATCCCACAAATGAACACTAATTGCAAAATGGAGCAAATGAAGTGTGAATTGGCTCAAATTTGAAATGGAACTTTAGAAACTAGTTTAAAATATAAACTAACATATAACTGGGGAACTAAGTGCTCAATTAAGATAGTTAAACATATGTTTAAGATTTAAGCTAAGGTTTTTTTAAAAAATTGCACATCGAATATATTTATGAGGCCTTCAAACTAGTAAAATCAATATACCCTTATTGGATGTTATCACGAAAATCCCATGGTATGCTAACTCTCTCAAGGAAATTTGCATTTCAAAAATGAATTTGTTTGAAGTATGCTCAAAAAGTCAATCTTAAGGACAAAGTTAGTTTTTTTTCTGCAACATTTATCTCCTACAAAGAGAAAGGGTGATGGTGCATTTATAATTCCTTGTTATATTGGTGGCCTCCACATTGAAAAAGGCCTTATTAACTTGGGATCAAGTGTCGAATACCAAGCCCTTATTGTTTGTATACCAAGCCAAACATAGGATAACTAGAGATGTCCAATTATACACTCTGATTGACTGATTGATCTATGGAAACCACTAGAATATGAGTGGATGATGTGTTGGTGGAAATTGATGACACCGTGTTGGCTATTATTTTGTATGACGTCATTGTACATGGCATGCAACTAGAAAGTAGAAAAAATCTTCTCATCTTTGGAATTATGTTTCTTGTTATAGATACTATGTGATTCATGTGAGGAATGACACCATGCATGTGACGTTCATACACGTAAAAATGAAACTAAAGATCTGTACAGGTTCGTCAATGTTCGAAGTCATGTGTGAGACATAAGAAGAATATTATTTCCTTAATTGCATTCATGATATCACTAAAGAGTGCAATTTAAAATAGTTTGACATAGACAAAAGGGAAAATAGCTTAAAATTAATTTTTAAGTTTCATGAAAACCAACTAGAGAGATCAAAGAGTCCAAGATGGTACATACTAGTGATATTCTTCATCATGTAGATATTAAACCATCAATGACACTCTATTGAAGAGCCTCCTATTCTAGAGATACAAACCCTCTATAAGAGTTTAAGGTATACACTTCTTGGCCTAAATGACACCCTCCTTTGTGATCATTTCTTCTCTTCTCTCCTTAGACCAATAATATGACCTTATATCTATTTTAAAGAAGAATATTAAGGATAAGGGGATAGTAATCGTGTGATTTGAGGTGAATTGATCCCTTAATTTTTTCTCACTGCATATATTTAGAGGATGATATCTTCCCTAGTCATGAGATGAAAAGGAGGTCAAGTTCTATGTTGAAGGGAGTTTTTATGCAAGAAGTTGTAAAGTTTCTTGTTGCGGGTATTATCTACCCAATTTGTGAAGTTCAGGTGTGAGTCCCATCCAACTTGAAATCTAGAAGGGGGGATGAAGTGAAATATATTCCTATGAGAGAATATTGCAAATGGAAAATTTGTCTTGATTATAAAGGTCAAATGCAAAGACCTAGAAATACCAATTCCCACTAACATTCATGCATCAGATTCTTGTGAGACATTTTTATTGTTTACTTGATGGTTCTTCTAGGTACTTTTGAGTGGAAGTTGATCCTGTAAACCAAGAAACACTACCATCACTTGTCCATCTAGGACATTTTTTTTATAGGAGGATGACACTTTATCTTTGCAACACATCATCCACACTTAAAATACATTTTACATCTATCTTCACTTTCATGCTTGATTCAATCATTGAACTGTTCAAGGATATTTCTCGATCTCCAGAAATTCTTTGATAAGTGCTTGTTTCACCTCCTTCTTGTTCTTGAGAGACATGTCAAGCTGTAGTTAGTTCTTTCATGGGTAAGGAATCACTTCATGGTCCCTCAAGGGATAGTTTTTGGAAACCGAGTATCCAAGCTCAAAATCAATGTTTATAGAGAAAAAGTTGAATTGATTTCTATATTGAGTATCTAATCCACTATGATATTGTTTGTTCTATATTAGGGCATGCCAAATTCTTGTAGATTCATTAATGATTTTATCAAGATCAATTTTCCACAATCATAAAAAATTCATTGAATTCAATGTTGATGACAAATTCATCAAGTCCTTCAACCACTTGAAAATTATATTGATTTCTTCTCCTATTATGTAGCCTCCAGACTTCTCTAAACCATTAAAAATTGTGAATAATGCATTGTATATGGAATTCAAGGCTAATCTTGGCCAAAGAATTATCATCGTATAACATGCAATTAACTATAACTATGCAAATAAGACACTTTATATTTCTAAAAAAATTATACAACCACTAAAACATAGTTTCTTGCTTTCATTTTTTCTCTCTTGACAAGTTCCACTGATATGTGTTGCAATATAAATCTCATTGTATACACTGACCATGTTGCTTAAAAGTATTTCATGTCCAAGAATGATTCAAATCTAAGATTGATCAAGTGGACCCAAGTGCTATCAGATTTTGATATAGAAATTATTGGTAAGAAGGAATGTGAAAATTCTACTAACAATCACCTCTTGCGCATAGAGGAACCTTGTGAAGAGGGGACAAAGATCAAAGAAACAATGACAAATGAGAAGCTATTTCTAGTTAGCACAACCCAAAGACCATGGTAAAAACATATAGATATCTTCTTGGTTACTAGAAGAGAACCAAATATGTGGTAATGTGATGATATGAAATGATTTGATGTAGAAGAAAAGAACTGTCTGTGATGACCCACATCTTTTTAACAATATTTAAATTAGATCATTAAAAGGTGTGTTTATAAAAGTGATAAGCTATACATTCTCTCCATGTGCCAACTGGTGAACGTGGATGTCATTTTGGTGGAAAACATACTATGACCAAGGTATTTGTGGTTAGTATTTTCCTTAGCCATTCAAAGACTTGCATATGTTTTACAAATCTTATATGAAAGGAAAAAATATGGGCACAATGTCAGAGAGAGACATGATGTCTATCTCAGGTGGTTGAGGTGTTTGATGTTTAAGGAATAGACTTTATACGTCTGACTTCTCTTAGTACTTACACAAATGGGTTTAAATTGTTGCCATAAGAACCAATGACAATAAGGTGGTATGTAAATTTGTGAAGTCTTAGCAGTTAATCTACTTTAGAGTTATCAAGTTATGATTATTTTTGGAGGTAATCATTTCATACATAGGGATTTTGATAGTCCATTGAAAATACATGGTGTAAACTACAATTATCTACCTCCTATAATCCCCAAACAAGTGGAAAAGTTGAGATTTCCAGTCATGAGATAAATGTCATTCTATAGATGATGGTGAGACATGGGCACTCTATTTTAATCACTTTGTTTAGGTGAAGCTTTTTGGGAATACTAGACAACATATAAGACCCTGATTGTCATCACTCCATTCAATTTGATATATAGTTTCCACATGCCAGTTGAATTGCTCCACAAGTTTTGGCAGGTATTAATATCTATGGATATAGACACGGGAAAAACTAGGTTTTGAATCCAACTTCCATTGAACTTAGCTGAAGAGCTATGATTTCAAGAAAACGAATTATCAAAGAAGTACAAGGAGTGCATGAAGTTCTTCCTGATAAGTTAATTCAAAAGAAGAAATTTGATATCTGTCAACTAGTTTTGAAGTATAACTCAAGAATGAAGTTTTTCTAAAAAAGAAGTTAAGGTCGTGATGAGAGGGACCAATTTGGGTCACTGATGTCTATCCCTCTAGAACATTAGTGGGACAAGACAAAGAAGGAAGCAAGGAGTTTGTGGTTAGTGGAGAAAATATAAGGCACGTGGTGGAGCTTAACCCTAATAAAGCCAACCAAACTTATTGTATATGGATCCTTCTTTTAGCATATGAGGATGATGAAACCAAAACACACCTAAATAATGACATACAACATAACCCTAGTGGGAAAAAATGCACTTGGTTATACTTTTGTTTAACAATCCCAAGAAAAACATACACACATGCCATACACTTGATACAAATTTTTTTATTTTTAAATTTTGATATAAATAAAGCACAAACAAAGTAATAATCCATGAAATGGGAAAAAAATATTAAGATTACTGTTGAAAAAGGTTTTTATATTATGAACTGAATGTGTACTAAAAATCTTTGATAATGTATGATCTCCCTTAGAGCATACATGGTGATCACCTCAATGTCTTGTGAATATCTTGTGATTTAGAGCCTCATTGAAAACGAATATTCTTCTGTAGAATAGATGTGCTACACCAACACCAAAACAACCACTCTAGATGGAAGGGTCGTTCCAGAATTTGCAAAATGTTAAATGGAAATTAGTGATTTTGACTGTTCCTGAAACACCCATTGTACCTCAAAATGTTTGTGGCATCAATTGTCTAGAGCGGACCACTCGCGGTCTACAGAACAACAGTACTAGAGGGAAATCTACTATGAAATAGAAGGAAATAGAGGTGGCCTAGAATGATTGTTTCACTTGGGAAAAACACATGCTATCCTAGCCCTAGAATGTCCATGTTGACCTTGAATATACAAATACAAAGAGACTTAAGTTAGGGGATCACTCAAGACAACCCCCACTCTAATTACACCTATTAAAACTTGTACTGTTTCAGACAACTACTAGAAACAATCTCAAAGATCCTCCAAGAAATGTTCTTTCCTCTCGAAGCTTACTTGAAATTACCCTAAGTTTCCATACTGTTTTTTCGTCCCTCTTCCACCTTATCTAGCCACCATTCAAGCTTTTCCATCTCCTGTTACCCTCCTCTCCACCCAAAAAATAGCTATTATAGTGAATCCTAGAAATACTCCCCCTTCATTACAAACATTTACTTATTATTTGGAGATGCAGAAGATGGGAAACTGTATTTCTGTATAGATGAGGAACATAATGCCCATTGTGATCATTCCAAGAAGTCATAAAATACTCCACCTTCATCCCACAAACCCCATGCCACTCAATAACTACATAAAAAACTCCACGAAGTAGTGCTTCCACTCTATAGAAAAGATAGGGTGATCAATTCAAAAAAAACATCATGGGGTCAGCTGATTCCATAGATGTTCAAGGGACCAGTTAGTCACATAGAGAGGAGAATGACACACTATATCTTACTCACATGTACCACCACTATATCAAATGTAGCCTCTACTAACAATATAGACAAGGAGGGTTGATGGTGGATGAAGATGAGACATTTAACACTGATTCATGATGTGTCTTTCTAACTCCAGCAAGTTACAAACGAAGGCTCCCATATAATACACATAAGTTTGGGGGTTGACTATTATGAGGTTGAGGATGAGGATGAAGATGAGATGAATTCTAAGGAGGAGGATCTAGAGAAAGAAGCACTTGAAATTACATTACAACTAGAGGTTGATTGGATAACACATAAAGGCAAAGACCTATAATGGAAATCCTCAAGGTAAACAAATAAATTTTAAGGGGATCCACTATCCCCAAAACATGTTCAAGAGGGTGATCTCCACCTGATATGCTTGCATGCCCACAATGCTAGCTATTTGGATCAATTTTTACTTTGAACAAATTGTGGCGTATAGAATGTGAGTATGGAAGCACAATAATTATACATGAAGATCAATTAGGAGTTTGATATCTCACTTCTAAAGGTGATTTACAAGCATGAAGTGTTGGGTTTTATGGTAAAAATAGGCAACGAAAACAAAAAAATTATCTAACCACAAACCCATAACTAGCAGATCACATCAACAACTATGCAATAGGAAAGATGATTTAGCAAGATATACCTGGTCCTGAGACTTACTCAGCAACAATACCTCACAACTAGTGCATCCTTCAACCACCTAGTCTTCGACGGTGTATGTGCAGCTCCTGTAGTAGATCTGGACTGTGGTTGATAGTCATCCTTCTGAGTGGTAGAAATCTCCCACCTCTATAGAGAGTCCACACAGACCACCAGTAACTCTAGTCGTCCTGATGGACAGACTAGAAGGAGTCATCCTCTTCTTTTAGTCTACTAGTCACTGACACACTCTCACACAACCAGTTGCTTTTCTATAGTTATCTTTCCCTCACTGTTCCTCCCTGGACGGGTAGAACTTGCTTGGGCTCTCTCGGCTACCACAACCAGAGAGGAAAATAACTTTGTAGAGCAATTGATGTTCTTAGTTGTGTATTCTAAGAAGCCCCATGTACCCCTCTATTTATAGTAGAGAGCAAGGTCAGGGTTGAGTTGTGTATTCTAAGAAGCCCCATGTACCCCTCTATTTATAGTAGAGAGAAAAGTCAGGGCTGAGTTGTGTATTATAAGAAGCCCCATGTACCCCTCTATTTATAGTAGAGAGCAAGGTCAGGGTTCCCAGTCTATGCGGGAGTATAAGAGTCTGAATTTTCCATGAACTAATTGTACTGTGACAGGTGAATCGATAATTTCACAAATCAACTAGTCATTTGGGCAGGTGAGCCTATCAGTTCAATTTTGAACCGATTAGTTGGGAGTGTGAACCAGTCAGTTCACTTAGTGAACTGGTAGTTTCTCTCCCCAATCTTTCCCACAATTGACTTTCCTTATTCATTTCTAATTAGTGTAAAATTTATTCTTGTTCCAATCAAATTGAAAAAGTGAAATGAAAACCTTTTCTCACTAATCGGGAAACCCAATACCTGCTCGGTTGTTCCATGTGAACTGATCGTCTCACTGACCATGATCCTATCGGTTCAGCCGGTGAACCGGTCGGTTTGTGGTCCAATTTGTGCAGAACTCAGTCAATGCAGTTCTCAATCAATATGACACTCTAACCAATTGGTTCAACACTTGAATTTGATGATTTTGAGTCAAGTCTATAGATTGAATGTTTAATTGGGTACCTTAACACTTTAGTAATCAATTTAAACATCATTCATGGATAAACTCCTCTACAAGGTTAATCCTATGTGTGTGACCCTATAGGTTCTATTTCATGTCGGCAGTGAATGTCCATAAATAACTTATGACTTCACAAGCAAAGAGCGGTTCCTAGTCACACATCAGTGCTACCCAAGTGAAAAGGAAAGTTGGAAAGCAACTTTCAACCTATGATATGTTATTGGTGTTATAGTGAATGTATAGTTCCTTTGTCACTTATATACGGATTGAACTTGAGGCATGGACTTGTCATCCTCTACAAATGTTCAATCCATGATTCTTGAACAAGAGAAGACTGTCTGAGATATATGCTTGCTCAATATTGTATATTGACTCGCATGTACACGGCCATGTATTTCTCAATATTGCTTATCAAGTGGCTAGTATATCATACTCCCTTAGGAGGGACAAATTCCATATCTATAACTCATAGTTAAAACCCCATGTGTTAAAGCCGCCCAATCATCACCTTTATAACAATCCATATTTCAAGACTACATTTGATGATGTCAAAGAGTGCCCAAAAACATGTGATGAGTGCAGTGATATCAAGTCTAAGAACCACAGTCACCACCAATACTATAAGAGATGATCCTGATTAACCAAGTGTGGTTTCCATGCATCACTCTTACAATGGGTTTGTCTAATACACGTTCTCTAACATGTATCAATGTGCTTGGTTTGATATCATATATCATTACTGATGAGATTCAGTCATCAACCAACACACCCTCTAGTCTTCTGTATAATTGATTTCTATGGTTATCTCCACAATAACAACCGATTAGGGACAATAGTGAGAATGTACATGCTCTTAACATCTGTATGATCTCATTGTTCAAGTGATGTACTTGAAGACATACGTCATTGAGTTTTGTCATTCTCTAGTCATCTATCATGCAATACAATTATCTCAAAAATAGTTAAAGCATATACACATAAATTGCCTTTATTATTATTTAAATCATTTACAAAGTATGACATTACAATCACCATATGATTGGCTTTATGGGCATACATACCAACAGACTCCCACATTCACTTAGAGCCAATCACCCATGAACCTCAATCCTTGTGATCTATCATGACTATCATGCTTCTGCTGTGAAAGTGTCTTAGTCAAGGGATCTACAATATTGTTTTGGGTTGGTACTCTACAAATCTTCACATCTCCTCATTGTACGATCTCTTGTATGAGATGGAAGTGTCATTGTATGCGCTTGGACTGGTGATGTGATCTGGGTTCTTTAGCTTGCGTAATAGCTCCATAGTTGTCACAATATAGCTCAATTGCATCATATATGCTAGGAACCACCCCAAGATCAGAGATGAACTTCTTGATCCACACAACCTCCTTTACCGCATGGGATGTAGCAATGTACTCAACCTCTATCATAGAATCCACAAATGTCTCTTACCTAGAACTCTTATAGATCACATCTCTATTATTAAGGCAAAACACAAATCCTGACTATAATCTATAATCATCTTTATTGGTTTGGAAGCTTGCATCAGTGTAACTCTTTACCACCAACTCTTCCTCACTGTCGTAGATGGGAAACTAATCCTTAGTCCTTCTCAAGTACTTTAGGATGTTCTTCACGGCTGTCCAGTGAGCATCTCTGGGATCTGACTGGTATCTGCTCATCATGCTGAGTACATGTGAGACATTGACACAGGTTTACAACATTGCATACATGATGGATCCAATTATTGATGCATATGGAATCCCACTCATGCGTTCCCTCTCTTCACAAGATTTGGGACATTGAGTTCTAGAGATGGGAACTCCATGAACCATGGGTACATTTCCTCTGTTTGAGTTATGCATGTTGAACCTCTTCAACACTTAATCAATGCATGTGCTTTGACTTAGTCCAAGAAGGCTTATGGATCTATATCTATAGATCGATTCCTAAGATATCGGATGCTTCTCCCAAGTATTTCATTAAAAATGTATTTCCAAGCCATGCCTTTACCTTTTATAAAGTATGGATGTCATTCCCCATCAATAGCATGTCATCTACATACAATATGAGGAATGTAATTATGCTCCCACTAACCTTCTTCTACATACAAGGTTCATCTTCATTTTGACTAAGCCAAACTCTTTGACTACTTCATCAAATTGAAGATTCCATCTCTGAGATGCTTGCTTCAATCCATAGATTGATCTTTATAGCTTACAAACTTTATGTGCATCCTTTGGATTTATAAAACCTTTAGGTTGCCTCATGTACACATCCTCAACATGATTCCCATTAAGGAATATGGTTTTAACATCCAATTGCCAAATCTCAAAGTCATAGTAGGCTGTAATGGCAAGTATGATCTTGATGGACTTAACCATGGCAACTGTTGAAAAGGTTTCGTCATAGTCAACAACTTGAACTTGTCTGAAACCATTTGCAACCAATCTGGCTTTATACGTTTGCACATTGCCATCCATGTCAGTCTTCTTCTTGAAGACTGACTTGCACCCTATGGGTTTTACCCCTTCAGGTGGAACCACCAAGGTCCATACCTTGTTGGTATACATGGATTCCATCTCAGATCTCATGGCCTCAAGCCATTTCTTTGAGTCTAATCCCTACATAACTTCTACATAGGTAGTTGGCTCATCATCTATGACCAACTCACTTCCTTCTTGAGTAACAAGATATCCAAACCTTTCAGGCTCAAGGCATGTCCTACTAGATCTACGAGGACCCTGTGTTACTTGAGGAGACTAAGATTCCAAAACCACTTGTGAATCTCTATTTTCCTCTTGTTCATCTATTGGTTCAATGTTTTCTTGTTGGTCTCAAACCTCTTCGAGATCTACTTTCCTCTCATTGCTTCCTTTAGAAATAAATTCCTTTTCTAGGAATACATCATCTCTGGTAGCAAAGATTTGTTGTCACATTGAGAATAAAAGTAATATCCTTTGGTCTCCAAAGGGCACCCAACAAAATAACATTTATCTAATTTGGGTCCAAGCTTTTTAGAAAATATTTTCCTGACATAAGCTTCACAACCCCAAATCTTCATAAAAGACATATTGGGATGCTTCCCATGCCATATCTCATATGGTGTCTTTTGAACCGATTTAGATGGTATGCAGTTAAGTGTAAGCATGACGGTTTTAAGAGAATAACCCTAGAATGTTGTCGAAAGACTAGCAAAACTCATCATAGATCACACCATATCCAGTAATGTGTGATTTCTTCTTTCTAACACACCATTGTGTTGTGGTGTTCCAGGTGGATTCCATTATGATACAATACCACTAGCTCTCATAAGGTCCTCAAACTCTTGGCTTAAGTATTCTCCACCTCGATTGGATCAAAGTGCCTTAATACTTTTGCCAAGTTGGTTATGTGCTTCATTCATGAAATCCTTGAACCTTTCAAGGGTTTCTGATTTATGTTTTATCAAGTAAATATAACCATACTTACTAAAGTCATCAGTAAAGGTAATGAAGTACTGATACCCACCTGAGCATTTGTTCTAAAAGGCCTACATACATCAATATGTATGAGTCCTAATAGATCACTCACTCTCTCACTTTTTCCAAAAAAGGGAGTCTTAGTCATCTTGCCCAAAAAACAAGATTCACATGTCTCTATTGATTCATAATCAAAAGAGTTCAGATATCCATCTTTATGGAGTCTAGATATGTGATTCTCATTTATGTGCCCTAGATGACAATGCCAAAAGTATGTTTTTTTAGTCATTGAGTTTTTGTCTTTTGGTGTTTACATTGTATACACTTGTCTATAGATCTATCAAATATAGACCATAATACATTGGAGCACTACCATAAAGATCCCATCTTTAGAAATGGAATATTTTCCATTCTTAATAAGAAATTCAAATCCATCCTTGTCTAAACAAGATACAGAAATTATATTCCTATTAATGGCTGGTACATAATAGAAGTTCTATAACTCTATTATCAACCCATTTAGTATAGATAACTCATAAGTTCCTATTGCACTGGAAACAACTCTTTCTCCATTAGCAACTCATAGTTCAACCTTGCCTTTCGCTAAAGGCTTACTTCTTTTCAGATCCTTCAAATTTGAAGAAATGTGTGATCCACATCCATTATCAAGGACCCACGACAAAGAAGTCATAAAGTTAACCTCAATTATGTATACATCTAAAGTAGATATCTCTATCCCTTGCTTCATCTTCCTTGTTTCCCTTAATCCTCTCCTTATTTTAAGTGTAGAAGATTTGGACTTTAGCTTTACGGGAGAATGCTTATGTGCCTTGCCTGTGTCCTTGGATCCCATTCCATAATCACTATCATGGAACTATCCTTCTTCATTTGTACTTTAACATTTGTCAAAACATCAAGCAACTCTGACAGTCGTTTTGCCATGTTACACAAATAATAATACTTGATAAACATGCTATATGATTTAGGAAACTATTGCAAATAATATCCATGGCCAACTCTTTACCCAAAGGAAATCCCAGTTTTTCTAGACATTCTATATGCCCAATCATATTGAGCACATGGGTCTAATTGGTTCTCCCTCTCTCCGTTTGCATTCAAACAATGCCTTAGGCATACAGAGAGTGGATTCTACAACTACTGGTATCTTAGGAATATGCATAACACTTCTCATAGTCCTTAACTAGTTATGAAAATTTATCTCAATTAAATTATTTGATTTCAACGATGATTTCTTTGCCATTTGATTCTTGAAGAGAAAACATTTACATTTTGTCAATCTCCTTCTAATTTATGCAAATAAAGTTGACTATATTTAATCAGGCCTTTAATTAATTATCACTCCCACTTTTTTTATCAAATTGATAGCCCTCACCATCAATTCAGAAGATTGCAGTGCACAACCTTCTAGTGAGCGAAGATCCAAAACAATTGAGTTATTACCCGACCAATGCCAGCATCCATAATCAATTATTAAGGTAGGTAACATTTACCTATTACATCTTATGCAGTTATTGGATAGATGATGTACGCAACTCTTTTTCATAGTCATCTCCATGCCTTTAAGTGATTAATCTCATTAAGACCACTTTGTTAAGCCTGACTCAAAATCCAACACGATAGGAGTGCACCCCGCTTGATGGG
Source organism: Alisma plantago-aquatica (assembly GCA_963693085.1). Classification (NCBI taxonomy): domain Eukaryota; kingdom Viridiplantae; phylum Streptophyta; class Magnoliopsida; order Alismatales; family Alismataceae; genus Alisma; species Alisma plantago-aquatica. Next base: position 1,402,101,955 of record OY856409.1, on the reverse strand, counting down.
CTCGCACAACTACCATCACACTTCCACGAGATAGACAATACACCACCCTTGCAATGCCCATGCTTGTCGATCAATCTTTTCATATGTGTTGCTTATGGAAAGCATCTAATACTTAATATTATATTGAGAGGTTTTGGTATTTATATACATATACATATCCAATCACCACATATATAGTACGTATCATATACATGCTATATCCTATAAGAAAACATGCAAAGTGATAAAACAATGATTATGACCATCCTATTTGTAATTCCTTGAGCCATAAGGAATTACAATCATCTAGGTCTACATCACATGCAATAGCTTGATGTTGATGAAGATCTCTGCTTGGGCCGTTCCTAGTTGATCAGCTCATACTATGACTGATCGACTCGTCTCTTGGCCAGTTGTCACCAACTGACTGTCTGGCTCCTCCAGACGGTCAGTTCGTCAGATCGTTGTGCTTTTTGTCAGGACACCAGCCACTCATCTCACACCATCCATCGGTCACCTCGCTCATTTGGGTGCCCACCATTCTTTGACATAATAGGAAATAAAACTAGCCTACTTTTACATATATCTTTGGGAAACCCCTAGTTATATTCGGGGGGAGAAAAGGTAGAAGATAAGGATCGAGTTATCTCGAGTTACATCAAGAATAGAAGAAAGGACTCAGTCCGCAGACCGAGATGCAAACAACAACAACCAACCATGGACACACATAGGGGTTTATAGGCCATAACCAAACTACACATCCACCGTCAAAACCGATTTACGATGATGCATATCGATTGCATATATATATCATATCATATATGTATATAGGTATTTGTGGTGATTAATCATATATGAAAATTAGCCAGTTAAAGTATTCACATTGCATGCAATAAATAAATGAAAAAAAAACCAAAATCCAATCATATCAATTTATCCTAAAACATAGTATGTTGACGTGACTCTGATACCACTGTTGGGTTTTGTGGGATAGAATAGGCAGTGGCAACAAAAAATTTATCTAACCACAAACCCATAACCAGCAGATCGCATCAACAACTATGCAATAGGAAAGAAGGTTTAGCGAGATATACTTGGTCTTGAATCTAGCTCAGTGATAATACCTTGAAAATAGTGTGGCCTTCAACCACCTAGTGTTTGACAACGTTTGTGCAACTCCTGGTGTAGACCTGGACTATGGTTGACAGTCATCCTCTTGAACGGTAGAAATCTCCCACCTCTATAGATAGTCCACACAGTCCGCTGGTAACTCTCGTCATCTTGATGGACATACTAGAAGGAGTCATCCCCTCCTATTGATGTACTAGTCACTGATACACTCTCCCACTACCAGTCGCTTTTCTGCAGTTGTCTTTCCCCCGTTGTTCCTCCCTTGACGGGTAGACTTTGCTTGGGCTCTCTTAATTACCACAACCAGAGAGGGCAACAACTTTGCAGAGTAGCTAATGTTCTGAGAATCCCCCTATACCCCTCTATTTATAGTAGAGGGTAGGGTCAGGGTTCCCAGTCAGTACTGGAGTAGAAGGATCTAGATTTTCCATGAAATGATTGTACTGTGCTAGGCAAACGGGTAATTTCACAACTCAACCAGTCATTTGGACAGGTGAGCCGATTGGTTCACTTTTTGAACTAGTCAGTTGAGAGTGTGAACCAGTTAGTTCACTTAGTGAATTGGTCATTTCACTTCCCATAATTGCCCACAATTGTCTTTCCTTGTTTAGTTCTAATTCATGCAAAAATTAATTCTTATCCAAATCAAATTGAACAAGTGAAACAAAAATCTTTTCTCTCAAACCAGGAAACCCAACACCTTCTCTGTTGGTCTATATTAACCTGTCATCTCACAAACCATGAGTCGATCAGTTCACCCAGTGAACCGGTCAACTGGTGGTCCAGTTTGTGTAGAACTCAGTCAATGCAGTTATCAATCAATCTGACACTCAAATCAATTGGTTCAACATGTGAACTTGATAATGTTGAGTTAAGTCTATTAGTTGAATGTTTAGTTGAGTACTTAAACACTTTAGTAATCAATCTAAACATCATTCGTGGATAAACTCCTCTTCCTGGTTGATCCTATGTGTGTGACCCTATAGGTTCCATTTCACATTGGTAGTGAATGTCCATAACTAACTTATGATTTTAAAAGCAAAGAGCAGTGCCTAATTGCACATCAGTGCTACCCAAGTGAAAAGGAAAGTTGGAAAACAACTTTCAACATATAATCTATTATTGGTGTGACAGTGAATGTATAGCCCCTTTGTTACTGATATTTGGATTGAACTTGAGGCATGGACTTGTCATCCTCTACAAATGTTCAATCCATGTTTCTTAAACCAAAGAAGACTGTCTGAGATATATGCAAGCTCAATATCATATATTGACTCACATGTACATGGCCATGTATTTTTGAGTCTCTCTTATCAAGTGGTTGGGATATCATACAACCTTAGGAGGGAAAAATTCCATATCTATCACTCACATTAAAAACCCCATGTGCCCAAGACACCCAATCATCACCTTCATAACAATCCATATTTCAAGAATGCATTTGATGATGTCAAAGTGTACCCAACAACATGTGATGAGTGCAGTGATTTTAGGTCTAAGAACCACAATCACCTCCAATACTATAAGAGATGGTCCTGAATAACAAAGTGTGGTTTCCATGCATCACTTTTATGGTGGGTCTGTTCAATACACTATTCTCTAACATGTATCAGTGTGCTTGGTTTGATATCATATATCATGACTGATGAGATTCAGTCATCAACTAATACACACTCTAGTCTTCTGTGCTATTGATGTCTATGGTTATTTACACAATAACAACTGACTAGGGACATTATAGAGAATGTACATACTCGTAAAATCCATATGATCTCATTGTTCAAGTAACGTACTTGAAGACATACATCTTTGAGTTTTGTCATTCTCTAGACATCTATCATGTAATACTATTATCTCAAAAATAGTTAAAACATATAGATGAAAATTGCCTTTATTATTATTCAAATCATTTACAAAGTATGCCATTACAATCATCATATGATTGTCTCTATGGGAATACATACCAACATGAAGATGATATAAGATTTGGGTACTTACAAATGTACATGTCTAGACAACCAATAGTGTGAACAAAACTTTTGTTTTGACAACAAAATTTGCAGCCAAGTTTAATAATAAATTGAGTGGGTGGATGTAACATCTTATGATTTAAGGATTAAAAAAATGATATTAAAAGGAATGATCAAACTATCCTATCACTTAGGTACACCTCCATTTTAAGAATCCCATCACTAAATAATTATGTGGTTAAGAATGCTTGATCTAGATTCGTACTAGGACAGGTGACCTATCAGGATGTTGAACCCTAGATTTGTGTGAGTGAGTATGAAGTGTACAACCTAGGCCAATAATGGCATGTGAGTAAAATCATCATTATCAAAAATTTACTTAAGTCTTGGGTGGTAAGATCATGCATTACAAATGGTATTAGAGCCAATTCATCTCTAGTAGGTGGGGGCCTGTATGGAAATGTGACACTCTAGTCTTAAAACATGTAATCCAGGAATGAGTGAAGCACTATCCATTGAGGTGACAAGGATTCACACAAGCATTGGTATCCATGAAGGGGGTTGAGTGCATGGGCCATTCTAGGTCTGCACTAAAATTGGGAAAAATTGGAAGGCCATATAGTTGAACATTTGACGAGGATGCCAAGGTTCAAATGGGGTAGATTGTAACAACCAAAGATTTAAGGCCTTATATAAAATTATCTTAAATGAAATAATTAGAATACCAATATCACCAAGGTGAACCTCCTTTTTAGTAGTCCATCATAAAAGTACATTGTGGTTATGAGTACTACTCAGATGGGTGACATATCAAGAAGTTGATCTAAAAAAGTGCATGAGTTATGAAAAAGAACACATCTGAGCCAAGTGATTATTTGAGGAGACAATCATCATTCCTAAAAGTCTATTAGAGACTTGAGAAGTGGAATCATGAATTTTTAAGGAAGTGAGAATGAAACAAATTTGGTATTTGGAAAAAAGCTTACCAAAAATATTTTTTTTGTACAAGACAAACAACAAACCCATAGGATGCTAATTCCTTCATTAATAAACATCCTGAATATCTTTGCAAATACCATATCTAGAAGATATGGCAAGCATGGCTTCTATCTCTAGAAGAAACTTATTGTGAGATAATAATTTATAAAATGAAATGAATCCCTACAAAGAACAACTCAACTTCAAATATGAGAGGTTGTTTCCTCCAATTCTACATTTTGTGGATACGACTTGAGCAACCTCACTAAGGACCAAGACTCAAAGCATGTAGATTTAAATTAACGAATGTGGACATAGATGACCACTATAAGGGATGAAAAAATATATTATTATTTATATCCTTATAGTGAAATTTTACAGTAAAACTACCCTACCATATCTAAGTTCTCATGCATTATATGAAACCAGTACCATGTCTTATGTTACTAATTGCGTAATGTAGAAATCTTTGCATAAGAGAGAGCTTTAGATCCCATTAGCTAATTTACTCATAGAAGACAGACAAACTAGTTGGACAAACAATATTATGAGAGATTGGCCCATAGTGTCAGGAAGTAGAAAGATATAAAGGATCCACAACCATCTCTATAAACAAATGCATATGGCATGTCTTATACCATGGTGTAGGAGGGCATTTTGATATAGTAGTATAAGATGTGGTATGATCAACAACAAATACACTAGTGAACTACATATACTCCAATGTATTTGCATACATCCATTAGTAGATCTGGATTTGACTTAGGTACTCTAAGAAACATCCACCTTCACATTATGAATGTTGATGATATTAATATTATAGGGAAATATGGCAACAAAGTATGAAGTAGAAACAAAAAATTTCTATACATATTCCTAACCAGCAGATCGCATCAACAACAATGTATCTAGGAAAGAGGGTTGCAAGGTATACCTGGTCCTAGAGCAAGTCCAATGATTACGCTTGCATGACATGTTGCTTCCTTTGAAATTAGCACACAAACAACAATCAGTGACACTGTTACACCCCGATCTCACAATTTCCTCAAATCATGAGATTAGGGTATAAGATCGGATTATTAATTAACACAAAGAACATCCTTAACTTTTTCTTTTCTAATCAAACGCTTGTTTCATCGCATTGAACCACATAAAACATCTTAACAAGGGAATCTGAACATTTCCTTTACTAATCAAACTTCAATAGTAAAGATACATGTATAAGCATTCACGATGTCTTTCACACATTATGCACATGAAACTTACTAATTAGCATACATATCAAGGAGGAACAATATTACACATTGTATTTACAACTCTCTCTCTTATCTCTTACTGAGGATCTAGAGTGACATGGACCGACTGACTCAACTAATCTCATACTTGACTCGTGTGGCAGATCTACTCTGATGCTCTGATCATCTTCAAGTCCACGCGATTAACCTAAAATGTTTGAGTAGAGGGGTGAGCCTACTCGCTCAGTGAATAAGTACTTCATGGAAACAGACTAATGCACTAATGTGATCAAAGATATAATTTGATTAAACGATATGAACTTTAACAACAATAATTACTACACTGAGCAGTTCTAAAGCAATATAATTGAAATAGCAAAGAATATAAATATTGCATCCAAAGAATAACTACTAGAAAACTATACTCTAGTCTTGCTTAACTCTTTCATTTATAAGGAACTCTGTGAACCTATGTGATCGTATTTTAGATTATGCCCTAAATATATGCAGTGTACTCTGCATATAAAGATCCATAGCAAATTCATGCTACGGCCCCACCGTACAAGACTTAGCGACACACCCGGGAATGCTAAGTCTGACGCCAGCCCCGTTCTGCCACAGGACCACAGGCTCTCCGGCCTCAATGCACTACTCCGAGTGCTCTCTCGACTCCTCCTACTAACCTGAGCACACAGGCGGAGGGTCACAGGGTTACCTTCGCGACTCCGCACGAATGGTGTTAGATAACCAAGTTTTCTGGTGAAACCGCAGTGCCATTGTGACACAAGCACAATTGTTGTTAGACACTGCCCTTTTTCTCTTTCCTCGTTTGTCCGCGACACACGCACGGATGATGTTGCAACACGAGTTTCACCCCAAAGCTGCAGATACCACTTAGGGGTTCTACGGTGTTAGGGCACTTAGGTCTATACTTGATTAACAATAAACAATTTAACAGAAATATCACATAGCAACGTCAAAACTCATGTATTCAACATATATCATATCTCAGTAACATCCCTTTCTAGGGCATGTCATATCTCATCACCTGCAATTTACGAGATATATATTGAAATATAAGAAGTCCTGCAGTATGTAGATATCATTTCAGAGAGAACAAGCATATAAAGTTAAATGCACTAGAAACATACAATTCAACAGTTAAGCATCACCACATCTCATATCGAGACCTTTCATATTACCATAGCATGATTCATTGAACACCCTATCCTTAGGGTTTTATTTACCATATTCATTCATAACATGCCAACACCCTACTCTTAGGGTTGCATTTGCCTCATTCACCTTTTCATTTACCTCATTCACTTGTCACATGGCTCTCATAATGATTTCATAAGATATAAGCATTCACTAAATAAAGATTGTATTCAACAAATCGTATGCAATCAATTTAGACATGAAACCATGGAAATTTAACTAAATTTAGGTTTTCCATATCATCACTGTGATATCATGTATCCAGAATAAGATTCAATTAAGATAACCCACGAGATACATCCTAACCACTTATAGGATTACTAGTCCTTTTCAAACAGGTTGAAACTCTAGCGATATCCCAATTAGGTCAAACCCTAATTACATCATTTGATATAAATCTAAAAGCATCCTCAATAGGAAGTGTTGCATACGTATCTGATATGAATCTACCATTTAGGAGTCATTCAAACAGAGAAGGAATCCATATCATATCAATTTACAATAACTTAAATCATATGGACATTTCAGGATTTAGAATTCACATGCTAAGCATTTAGGGATTTGGATGTTATAATCAAATTCGTGCATTAGAATGTTTGAAGGAAGAACCCACTCACCCTAAGGTGTGAAAACACCTCACAACTGCAGCTCAACTCAGGGAATCTCGAATTCCCATCAAATCCCTAGCAAATCTCCCAATTCTTCTTCTATTCAACTCGGAAACCTTGAAAAAAGAGGGATTATGAAGAAAGGGTGAGAAAAGAGGGAATTTCGAAATCCTCTTGGATCAAATCAGAGCATGGACAGAATCTCGACATAAGAGAGAAGATTCACCATAAAAGTCTATGCAAGGAATCCGAACTTACTTGATTTCACCCTTCCTGGAATCGAAAAACCCTAATTCAGCAATTCCCCCACTTTCTCCACTCAAGCCCTAATTCTCCCTCTCTCTCTAGGAGCTCGTTTCTCTGGAGTGAATGATGAAGAATGAGAGCTGCTTGTGTGTGTGGTCGTTCATATAAGTCAATTGAGCTGCTTGGGTCAATTGCATATTGTCCCAACACTTAACTTTAATTATATTGGCTGAATATTCAGTTATACAAAAGTTACTGTAATTCGTTTATTTCAGAGATCAAACATCCTCCAACAATTATGGGAATTTAGTACGTTGTTTATAATTGATCTATAGATCTTCTGTTAAAATTTGGGATCATTTGGAGTTACCAATAATTAATTAAAAATCGAACAGTGCACTGCTATATTGCAGTCTGCAGAATATTCGGCCGAGTTTGTCCTGCACAAACTCGACCGACACCCTTACTGTAGGGATTCAAAAGTCATCCTAAAATTATGCCAATTTAACAGAGTGTCTAAAATTGTATTTATCAAATACTGTTAAAATTTTAGATCAATTGGATATACCAACAAAAAGATAAAATTCAATTACCACACTGCTGTAAAATTCTGGAAATGTGATCGGTCGAGTTTGAAACTCGGCCGACAAACAGGTCAGAGCATTCTTCAAAAATTCTGATATTTTCCAATGTCGTTCACATTTTATATATCTAAATCATATCCAAATTTGAAGTAAATCAGAGTTACACATAAAATACTAAAAATCATTTAGTGAGACATTCTACTTATCAAATTCTGTATTCAAGCATTATCAAAACCCTATTTGGGCCGATTAGGGTTTATACTTCTCAAACCCTAATTCTCAAGACAAAAAGAACATTTAGACTTCTTATCATAGTTAAAACATCCTAATTGTGTTATCGTCATTAATTAGATCTCAAGAATGATTATTCTAATTAATCTTTGCAATTGTCTAGGTAAACCCTAGTTTACCAATTAAGCTCAGATGGGGTCGTAACAACTCTCCCCCCCTTAGAATGTTTCGTCCTCGAAACATAAATCTACAAGAAAGATACATTCAAGGTTATTCTAAGCTTCTAAAACCTTCCATGTCATCATATTCTTGTATTTCATACCTGAATGTAGTTTTCAACATTAGATCTTTTAATTCTTTACTAAATCACAACATATCTCAAATAGTTCTCAATGATATCAAGAAAATTCTTTATGCCACAGACAAACATAAAATGCAAAGATAAACCACCACACTTTCGCTGCGCAACTCTGATACAACTATCTCAACTTATGCTGCTCAGAGAGTTCTATTATTCTGTATCACCTTTAAGTGATAAAAGCAAGTTCACCATGCTGTTTTAAACTTTAATCAAGTGCTATTCAAATAGCAAAACAGTCTTGAATTAAAAGACTAGATTCAACAATCAATTGCACGATACTACTCTTGGCATCCCCATTGGGTCATGGATACATGAGGTGAAGCATTACCACCTCATTCCATACTATCCTGTTTCGATCCTGGGACCTGTGGGTTATGGGCCCACACACAATACAAAGTGTAACCATCATATTATATCATTTTACAGTTTCAACCACAGTAATAACGTAATCCACAATTGTATTAGTCATTCAAGCATTAATCACACTCAATTACCATCACTCAGTTATATTAGAGCTAGGTATACCTCATTAGGGTTACTTGTCCAGACAATCTAATTATCATCCCTTTCTATTAATATGAGTGAATAACTATGACTACCTTGTTCAGGGTATCTCTCCATATGTTCTGACATCATCCAAACCGTATCACTAGATGACCCTACCAAGGTAGTTATTCACCATGTATGATTCATTTTCTCTTATCCTTTCATTCCCATCTTGCTCTCATTAAGGAATATATGAAAGAGAAGATGATTTTAAGACTTGGAATACTTGTATTCAAACATTCCCTTAATACATTCTTGTATGTAGATTTACTTAGTTATCAACAGAGATATTTGATTAACTAGCACTTTCTTGAATCTCACAACCTCTTTATTTTATAACTTCTCCATCATATTTCAAACCCTTTCTTACATTTCATAGTCCTCTTTCCCTATACTACTCCTTAACCCGTCATCTTTAATTCTAGATTTTTCTCTTATGACCATGTTGCTTATTCATATGTATGGTCATGTATACCATGTTGCACATATTTCCTCCTTTATCTTTATACTATTGTGAAGTTAACATTCTAAATTAATAATCCTTCTATTAGTTTTTACTCATGTTGAATACATTACATATTCTTCATTTTTACATCAAAGTGGATCATACATGGATCAAACATAATTTCTCTTTCAATCAATTTTTTTTCTCTTCTGAATACAGTCTACCTTTGTATGACTTATTCATTCGTTAAACTACACCTATGTCCTTTGCTTAGAAACTAGTTTGTTGTTCTAGTCTTATGAATTACATATTCATACGATCCTTTTTACTTTTATGGACCTATTGAAAGCTCACTCTATTCTTCTACTTAGCCTTTGCTTTAGAGTTCATAAAAGCATTATACGCTATTATATGATTCATTCATCATGATTGATTCTTGCTATCTTGAACCATACCTACATTTCACATATCTTTTCTATATTTCATATGTATAGTTCATATAATATTAATCAATAAACTGATTATGAATCTCATATCATGTTCCTTTATTCCCAATTAAGGGTTTCACATTTGAGACCCCAAAGTTAAACCTCAGATATCAGTTTCAACTAATTCTTAGTTGTTCTGATCTTGCCCATATGTTTCAACCTCTTACTGTATGTACATTCTTACTCTGATGTGAGTCTAATTATTCCAATTCTATTCTTATTATGCTATTGATAGGATTCATTAGATCCTAATAACGCATCCTGCCAACCGGACCAGGCCAAACCTGAAGTCCTGAAGCCAAGAACTACCAAGGATTACATTCTTCCTGAACTGCCACTCACAGCTCAGAAACTCGGCCGATCACTCTGGAACTCGGTCGATCGCCTTCCAGATTCTGAAACTCGGCCGACCAACTTCGGCCGATCAGTAGGAAACTCGGCCGATCCTCTAGGGAACTCGGCCGATCGAAACACTACTTGTTTACCTACAAAGAAACTCGGCCGATTCAAGACCAAACTCGGCCGACCAAAACACTGTTTGAAATCCTAAACAAGGAACTCGGCCGACCAAAACATGAACTCGGCCGAACCGCTCACAGACTGAAAACCTAAACAGACCTGCTGATGTCAATTTCACTCGAATCAGCGGGCAAAACCATAGAAACAAAAGCTCATTCAAAGGTCAATTCTAGTCTACTTGTTACAAAGAATGAAATCAATAAATGCTACAATTGCATAGTATACAACAGATATTAAAGACCCATACTTCAAGGTATTGAATATTTCAATTCAAACATATAAGAGCATTTCTATACATTTCCAACAAAAACAACATTATGAAATGTAAGTTCTATCTCCTTTTACATTTATGCTCTTAATTCTTGTTTATTTTCTCGTTTTCTAACCCTAACATTTCTAGGGTTCCTCTCTAGCCCATTCTTCCACTGTATACCTAGCCAGGGTATACGTGAGAGAATAGACAGAGTAGCTTGTACTGGCTGATCCAAGTACCCAGATATCGGGCCAGGATATCCAAATACTCAAATCCCCAAAGCTAACATCAAACATCTCCTATCTGCCACACTTAGGACTCTAACTTACGAACTTAATGGTCCTTGACAACTCACCCTAAGCTCTGATACCAAGCTGTTACACCCCGATCTCACAATTTCCTCAAATCATGAGATTAGGGTATGATCGGATTATTAATTAACACAAAGAACATCCTTAACTTTTTCTTTTCTAATCAAACGCTTGTTTCATCGCATTGAACCACATAAAACATCTTAACAAGGGAATCTGAACATTTCCTTTACTAATCAAACTTCAATAGTAAAGATACATGTATAAGCATTCACGATGTCTTTCACACATTATGCACATGCAACTTACTAATTAGCATACATATCAAGGAGGAACAATATTACACATTGTATTTACAACTCTCTCTCTTATCTCTTATTGAGGATCTAGAGTGACATGGACCGACTGACTCAACTAATCTCATACTTGACTCGTGTGGCAGATCTACTCTGATGCTCTGATCATCTTCAAGTCCACGCGATTAACCTAAAATGTTTGAGTAGAGGGGTGAGCCTACTCGCTCAGTGAATAAGTACTTCATGGAAACATACTAATGCACTAATGTGATCAAAGATATAATTTGATTAAACGATATGAACTTTAACAACAATAATTACTACACTGAGAAGTTCTAAAGAAATATAATTGAAATAGCAAAGAATATAAATATTGCATCCAAAGAATAACTACTAGAAAACTATACTCTAGTCTTGCTTAACTCTTTCATTTATAAGGAACTCTGTGAACCTATGTGATCGTATTTTAGATTATGCCCTAAATATATGCAGTGTACTCTGCATATAAAGATCCATAGCAAATTCATGCTACGGCCCCACCGTACAAGACTTAGCGACACACCCGGGAATGCTAAGTCTGATGCCAGCCCCGTTCTGCCACAGGACCACAGGCTCTCCGGCCTCAATGCACTACTCCGAGTGCTCTCTCGACTCCTCCTACTAACCTGAGCACACAGGCGGAGGGTCACAGGGTTACCTTCGCGACTCCGCACGAATGGTGTTAGATAACCAAGTTTTCTGGTGAAACCGCAGTGCCATTGTGACACAAGCACAATTGTTGTTAGACACTGCCCTTTTTCTCTTTCCTCGTTTGTCCGCGACACACGCACGGATGATGTTGCAACACGAGTTTCACCCCAAAGCTGCAGATACCACTTAGAGGTTCTACGGTGTTAGGGCACTTAGGTCTATACTTGATTAACAATAAAGAATTTAACAGAAATATCACATAGCAACGTCAAAACTCATGTATTCAACATATATCATATCTCAGTAACATCCCTTTCTAGGGCATGTCATATCTCATCACCTGCAATTTACGAGATATATATTGAAATATAAGAAGTCCTGCAGTATGTAGATATCATTTCAGAGAGAACAAGCATATAAAGTTAAATGCACTAGAAACATACAATTCAACAGTTAAGCATCACCACATCTCATATCGAGACCTTTCATATTACCATAGCATGATTCATTGAACACCCTATCCTTAGGGTTTCATTTACCATATTCATTCATAACATGCCAACACCCTACTCTTAGGGTTGCATTTGCCTCATTCACCTTTTCATTTACCTCATTCACTTGTCACATGGCTCTCATAATGATTTCATAAGATATAAGCATTCACTAAATAAAGATTGTATTCAACAAATCGTATGCAATCAATTTAGACATGAAACCATGGAAATTTAACTAAATTTAGGTTTTCCATATCATCACTGTGATATCATGTATCCAGAATAAGATTCAATTAAGATAACCCACGAGATACATCCTAACCACTTATAGGATTACTAGTCCTTTTCAAACAGGTTGAAACTCTAGCGATATCCCAATTAGGTCAAACCCTAATTACATCATTTGATATAAATATAAAAGCATCCTCAATAGGAAGTGTTGCATACGTATCTGATATGAATCTACCATTTAGGAGTCATTCAAACAGAGAAGGAATCCATATCATATCAATTTACAATAACTTAAATCATATGGACATTTCAGGATTTAGAATTCACATGCTAAGCATTTAGGGATTTGGATGTTATAATCAAATTCGTGCATTAGAATGTTTGAAGGAAGAACCCACTCACCCTAAGGTGTGAAAACACCTCACAACTGCAGCTCAACTCAGGGAATCTCGAATTCCCATCAAATCCCTAGCAAATCTCCCAATTCTTCTTCTATTCAACTCGGAAACCTTGAAAAAAGAGGGATTATGAAGAAAGGGTGAGAAAAGAGGGAATTTCGACATCCTCTTGGATCAAATCAGAGCATGGACGGAATATTGACATAAGAGAGAAGATTCACCATAAAAGTCTATGCAAGGAATCCGAACTTACTTGATTTCACCCTTCCTGGAATCGAAAAACCCTAATTCAGCAATTCCCCCACTTTCTCCACTCAAGCCCTAATTCTCCCTCTCTCTCTAGGAGCTCGTTTCTCTGGAGTGAATGACGAAGAATGAGAGCTGCTTGTGTGTGTGGTCGTTCATATAAGTCAATTGAGCTGCTTGGGTCAATTGCATATTGTCCCAACACTTAACTTTAATTATATTGGCTGAATATTCAGTTATACAAAAGTTACTGTAATTCGTTTATTTCAGAGATCAAACATCCTCCAACAATTATGGGAATTTAGTACGTTGTTTATAATTGATCTATAGATCTTCTGTTAAAATTTGGGATCATTTGGAGTTACCAATAATTAATTAAAAATCGAACAGTGCACTGCTATATTGCAGTCTGCAGAATATTCGGCCGAGTTTGTCCTGCACAAACTCGACCGACACCCTTACTGTAGGGATTCAAAAGTCATCCTAAAACTATGCCAATTTAACAGAGTGTCTAAAATTGTATTTATCAAATACTGTTAAAATTTGAGATCAATTGGATATACCAATAAAAAGATAAAAGTCAATTACCACACTGCTGTAAAATTCTGGAAATGTGATCGGTCGAGTTTGAAACTCGGCCGACAAACAGGTCAGAGCATTCTTCAAAAATTCTGATATTTTCCAATGTCGTTCACATTTTATATATCTAAATCATATCCAAATTTGAAGTAAATCAGAGTTACACATAAAATACTAAAAATCATTTAGTGAGACATTCTACTTATCAAATTCTGTATTCAAGCATTATCAAAACCCTATTTGGGCCGATTAGGGTTTATACTTCTCAAACCCTAATTCTCAAGACAAAAAGAACATTTAGACTTCTTATCATAGTTAAAACATCCTAATTGTGTTATCGTCATTAATTAGATCTCAAGAATGATTATTCTAATTAATCTTTGCAATTGTCTAGGTAAACCCTAGTTTACCAATTAAGCTCAGATGGGGTCGTAACAGACACCCTCATGGTGTATCACCCACGATGTCCTCCTAGCATGGAAACAACATCCTACATGCCTCTATGTAGTCCACACAGACCACCATAAAGTTTGTGTTGTATTACCATATCCAACGCGAAGAAGTTGTCCATTTGCATTGTCAAGGTGCTAGCATTGACTTTTCTCCCCTTTGGCTATCTCTCCCTTTTATGGGTAAGATGCCTCTATCTCTCATGTTATCACAATGTTGATATGAGGAGTCTTGTCATACTAGAGTGTTGAGAGCCTTGGCCACCCCTTTTATATAGGAGTGGATGGGTCAAGGTTTCTAGAAATTGAGGGATACAGGGGGTAGTATTTCATGGTTTGATGGCTATTCCAAATCACCAATCAATCTAATGGACCATCCATTCAGTCCACTAGCATGCAAGTTGACTAACTGGTCAATCTAGTCAATCAATTGGCTTGCTTTCCTATTCACAAAAATAATGTATTTTGATTAATGTACATCATGATGGCAACATTAATTACCTAATCTAGTCCTAGTAATCTACCCCACTTGGTCGACTGGACTCTCCATTTGATCGATTGGTGCACCATTCGGTCGAATTGCTCACTGGTGTTGTTTGTGTGGATTACCTAAATATTTAAGTAACCAACTTAAACATAATACATGAGTAAACTCATATTACAAGTGCATCCTATGTGTGTGACCCTATAGGCCACAAATTACATTGGTAGTGAATGTACATAACTAGATTATGACATCACAAACAATGAGTGGGATTTCATTGCTATCCAATAATTGCAAAATTGGAGAAAAACTTCAACCTACATCCATGATCAATGTTTCTGTGATCATATACTTCCTTTTGTATCTGATTTCCATATTGAAAATGAGGCATGGAATGGCCATCCTCTTATTATTCAATCTATGTTCCTTTATCTAGAGCAGATTATATCATATGCATATGAGCTCACATATCACATATTGAGTCAAATGAGTATGGCCATACATATCTCAGTCTCTCTTATCAAGTGGCCGGCATATGAACTCAAGTAGGAGGGACAAAGTTCATCTATATCACTCATAGTCAATCTCCGTGTGTCACAACATAACAAGAACCACATTTATGCCAACCCTTATTCAACGTCAAGTAGGACATTGTCAAAGATCATCGAGTGACATGTGATGAGTATGGATACTCCATGTCTAAGAACCAAAATCACCACTATCACTTTGAGAGCTGATTGTGACTACCATTACATGGTTTCCATGTATCGCTCTAAATGTGGATATGTCTGGTACACTATTCTATAACAAGTATGTATGTGTTTGACTTGATATCCAATATCATGACTAATACGACTCTATCATCAGTCAAAACACATTATAGTTTTAAGTAACGTCTTACTAGGGACATAACAAGATTGTATATACAATTACCATACATATGATATCATTGTTCATGTCCTCAACTTGAAGACATATGTCATTAAGTAACATCCATCTTTAGACATCTATCATGTTTGTGCCATCATCTCATGACAAAGATAAACATAACAGATGAAATTTCTTGTACATTATTACCAAATTAAGTACATGACGCCCCAATAAAATAATCATATGGTTCACTCTATAGGCATACATACCAACAAATATTTGGAACCACCTTCCATACTGTATAGATATTTTGATTATCGCCAACCACAATAGGATCACCGAAACCATGACCATTTCTCTATCATCCTAAGATTAGTTTCATGTTGAGGGTAGCAAGATTCAAAAGCATGGTGTTCTATGGTGGTATGGCCTTTGTAATCCTTGTCCATTATTCTAAGTTTTGCCTAAATGACAATTTGACATGACTGCCTTAACTTTGATTTAGCATTCCTTGCATTTGTAATGCATTTATTTTAAATTTCTTGCCATACCATCTCATGTGTTGCATTGTATATATATTTTGAGTAATTTCTTGCATGTAGCTTAAATGGATTTCTATTCCTTTCTATTAAATACCTTTAGGTAACTCTTGACCTATTGATGAGCAATTTAATGCAATGTTTTTCTTATCACTCAAATTCAAAAGTATCTTGACCTAAAAAGGTGTTTTGGTTAGATCTCCACTTTTCAAACTAAAAGCCTTATGTTTGGTGAAGACATCTACATCTTTTTGTACTTGTTTCCACTCAATGCCATTTGTTGTTTTTTCATATCTCTCTTCTAGTCTTATGAAACTTTGTGTGATAGATGATTTCACTCACTCAAACTTTCAAACCTATATGGTTTTCTTGAATCTTGTAAAAATTATATGGTTAATTTGCATGATTACTTGTTCATAATGGAGTGTGTCTTAGTTGGAAAAACTTTTTGGTTACCTTTCTTATATGAAGCCCTATGAGGAAAAATTGTACTACCTAGCCCTTTTCTTCATCCATATTCTTCCATCATTTCCAACCTCTCTGCTTCATCAAAAATACCAAAAACACAAAAATAACCAGCCTTGTCCTCCTCTTAAAGTGTGAGGTGGCCAAGTCTTACTCCACTCATCTTATTTCTATCACCATACCACCTTACACTACAAAAAGGGTAAATAAAAAGAATATCAATGTAAGAATAAAATAAAGGTGACACTATGTAATACAATCAGATAATAGAAATTAAAAGGAACATGTAATAACACTCCAATCTTCTTCATCAACTAATTTTTCTTCTTCATACCTATTGGAACAGGGAATAAAAACACTAGCCTTATAAAAAATTTACATAGAAAAATGGTCCAAGTGGGAGGGATGGATTCATAGGGTTAAATTCTCACAAGTAAAACAATCTTCTAAGACACTTTGACTTTTCCTGTATGAAATGGTTTACCTGAAGAATTCTAGTTTTCACTTCCCTTTGGAACAAATTTTTTATGCCCTTTATGGAAAGTCCATAATTTTCTTCTTTGATTGCAATAGGTTTTCTCATTTTGTGAAAGGAGAAGTGAATTTCATAAAGAAAATCAACTTTTTACCTATTTGGATGATAAATATCTTCTTAGATAAATTCAATATTTCTTATTAATTAAGCTGGAAAGATAGATCTAGGTGGAGAATAGTTGAGGTCAAGTATGTTTAATCTTGGGGTGGTGATGGAAACCTAGTTTGGTACTCCATCTATCTTGTTTGTTCTCATTGTTCATATTAAAATAGTTCGAATGGATGCTTGTTCCCAATAATTCCCATATATATCGAAATGCACTTATGGAGTCTTTTCTCATATTTTATAAATATTTGATAGATATTTAGTGAAAGGATAAGATGGAGATTTATACATGGAGTTCACCAAGAATGGATGAACCCCAAAACCCCTCAAGATCATATCTAACCTACACCAAGTGCTCAATCATCAAAGTGAAAGAAAAGACCATGGATGACAATGTCAAGATTCAAAGTTCTAAAAAGCCCTTAGAAAAACCATGGTAGTCCATTCCTAAAAGATACAAGTTGCTAAAATGTCATAGAGAACAAGAGAGCTAGACCTCAAGATTGGGAACGATCGTGGAAATCATTGAGAAGAATGAACTTTCTGGCTTGCCATGGTTGTTCTATATGTTATCCTAGACCACAAAAATCCAAACATCCCTTACATTACGAACATGGCTATTCCAACCTATAATCTTTTCTTTGGTGGGAGGGTACTCTGAGTAGTGGATTCCTCATAGGACCTCGACCTGCCTACTCTGGTATTGTGTGGTTGTTCTACCAAGAATCAAATTTCTACCTAGACCTCATCACCGTCATTCTACTCTAGAATGGTTGTGATACTAACTCATATTTCACCGCTCAACCCTGACCTAACCTACCAAACCACCACAAATATTTTCAATCATGACTACTATTCCACATCCTCCAAGCCATGATGATGGTAATGCAAAAGGAATGTTCCTCCCTAAAACAATAGTACACATTATATATAGTTTATCCCATTTCTACCCCTATTTAAACTTTTTTGTTGAACCCCATAGATATACATTCATCTTGGTCTCCTACTCTAAGACAACATAAAAAAGTATTAAAAAATCTATTAAATTCACTCTAAGCTATTTCAGAGATGAAATCAGGTGGATTACACCAACATGTAGAAAATACATATAGTTCTGTTTCAGGATTAGCTAATGTGTCTACCACTAATTGTAGTTCTTTCTCACAAAATATATGTCAACATGTAGATTAGTTTTATCTCTTTCAATTCTCTTACAATGGGGTCTAAATTTTAAGGGAGTAGGAAACTTCTTTGTAATCAACTTGCGGGCATCTCTATTGTTCGTCATTATGAAAATGTATTGATTAAACTTTTAGCATACTTTATAGGAATATTTGCTTGGAGTTAGGCTTCTAGAATGTCGAAATGAACCCATTTCATGTATTTTCATTGGATATATTTTCCTTCATGGTTCCTAAATATAAATTTGAGGCAATATCATTTTTCTTCTTCTTGACTGATGTGTCCACATTCATCAATAAGGTTTCATCTGATGGTTGTAACCATACAACCTCAACATTTATTTGATTATGTGAACATGAAAACTATGGAACTTCTTCCTTTAATACTTGGATGCATAGAAAAACCTCATTCCTTATGTTGTTAAACATATTGGTTTTGTTATGTTTATTATTCTAAAAGATGTATTGACATCTGAATTTCCATAATTTTCATAACCTTATTGCGCACCAGGCTGGACAATCCTTGTAGTTTTTCCTTCTGTTCATATTGATATACATGAACTTGTTGACATTTCTCTTCCCAATTAGGTTGTAGTTAGTTTGAAGTCTTATTCATCCCCCCCAAAAAAAAAACTTCCCTAACTACCTTACACTCATATAAGGCATGAACAATGTTTCATGTTCGTTGTTGCACCTTGGACATAGAGAGTTTTCAGTGAGTCCTCTTTGTGTTCTACTAAGATTTGTCATAAGCATGTCATGCGTATATAGACATAGGAAGAATTTGTCTCTGTAAGGTATTTTCAGACCCCAAATGCAAAGAAGAAACAAGATCATTACTCTAAACAATAACCAAGGGGAGTGGATTACTGACAAAGGTGACCTAATGAACATGGTAGTAAAGAACTTTGTAAAGGTAGTCATAGCACCCATAAATGGTGTTATCTCAAATTTGTCAAAGTACCCTGGGTCATTCAATGTATTGAGTGATAATCGACTCAATATCCTTGGTGCCTTCCCAACGATAACGGAGATCTATAACATCATGATGTCTTTGGACACAGTGAAGGTGGCATGTCCTAATGGTGTCAACGAAACCTTCATCGATAAAAACTAGAACGGTATTAGTACTAGTGTCTATAGAACTGAATCTGAAGCTATAACTAACAACTACCTACCTGAAAAGCTGGATATATACACCTGAGATATATACAGTTGAGAAATTTGGATATTTGAAACCGATATAGTTGAATAATGTGGATCTTAAAATCACTTCCAAGTTATTTATGGAGAGACGTAAACCCTTCACTTCTAGTTGTATATCCAATGCTTAGAGTAGTTTCATGCCCAAACTCCACATCATAGACATCATCACACTGGTACAAGAGCTTATCCATACTATGAAAAATAAGAACATAGCCAAGACTAAAACTATCAAGGATCTCATGAAAGCCTATGGCCAGATGTCATGGGATTTCAGATGGTATATAGTGAATCATGTGGGACACACTTGGAACATTAGAAGTTATATAATGGTGTTGATTTATGGTGGGGAGACCTCCATTGTTTGTAATGGGAAGACTACCAACACCTTTAGGTAAGTAGGAGCCTATAACAGGGTGACCTGCTCTCATCATATCTATTTGTGCTCTGCCTTGAGAGGCTGAGCCAACTGATACAACTAAAAATTACTTTAAGGAAATTGGAAACTAGTGAAGCTAGGTACCAATGGACCAAGTATTTCATATGTCTACTTTTATATGATCAAATACTATTTTTATGTGCCAGTGGGCAAAGGATGAAGATCATAAAGTAATGCTTTGGTGCATTTGAACATGTCTCTGGTCAATCGATTTTGACTTCCAAAAGTAGAATCTTCTTCACGAGTAGTGTCGATCTTGCATTCAGGAACAAGATCGGGAGGATCAATGGATCATAGGTTACTGACTATTTGGGGAAATTCTTAGGCATGCCCATAATACAAAAATGAGTTACCAAGTAGGAATACAGTGAGGTCTTAGGAAAAGTCACAGGAAGAGTATTGACCCAATTGTGAGGAGCCCATCCCTTGATAGCATAATGTCCCTAGCTAAAGCAACCCTCTCATCCTTCTTGACTTATGTGACGCAAATGGTGGTGTTGTCAGCCAACCTATGTGATAGAATAGATGGCATAATATGAAAATTCATTTGGGGAGGTTCATAGTAAACCCACACCCTTGCTCTGGTAGCTTGGGATAAGGTAACTAGAAATAAACATACTTGAGGATTGGGAATGAAAGTGAAGCATGACTGGAACAAAGGCTTGCTTCTTAGACTTGCCTTGGATCTCAGTAGTACCCATTGGTCAATGTGGTGGAAGCAACAACATATCTAAACATGGTAAAGTTCTAATAAACAGGAAAGGCTTTATAGGTGATAATTTGTATATAGTACCCATGGGTGGTCCAAGCATACTGGTTTGAAATGATAAATGGTGGAGGGAATGTTGTATTCTGAAAGATCAAGTTCAAAAACTAGTGCCTAATGAGATCATGGATCTGAAAGTTGAGAGTTTAGTGAATCTGAATGGGAGTGGGATTATGACTTCCTGGAAGAATGGATACCTCAACAGACAATTGATAAATATTACAAAGCTCAACGTCCCAAGTGCAACAAATGAAAATGATATAAGGGTTTGGATACATAATGCTAATGGTTAATTCTCTATTTACCAAGTCTACTTACAATAGAATAAAAGAAGGGAAAGTGATACAAACTATAGGGGATTGGATGCGTATCAGGAAAGCAAAAGCCTCTCCTAGAATAAAAACATTCTCTTGGATTGCATTGAATGAAGAACTACTTACAAATAAGAGAAGAGCTTAGAGAAGAATAACAGACTGCAATGTCTGCCCTACATGTAAAGATGGGGAGGAGACATAATTGCATGTGCTTAGGGATTGTGTCTTTGCAAAGGCGATATGAGAGCGATCTTACCGACCTGCATTGTGGCTAGTTTATTTAGCTCAATCGTGTTTAAGGACTGGTTTCAAGAGTAACTGACAGAAGAATAGTAGGATGTCATTATACTCCTTACTACATGTTGGCATATATGGAACTGTAGAAATAAGCATTCATTTGAGAATGTACAAACCCATAGCCTTCAACAGGGAATGTTCATTATATGGAGGTTTATGCACATGTTTTGGCATATAAAAACCATCGTATGCAGCCTCATGTAGCCAACTAGGATAGGTGATTGCCACTGGAATGTAGGATGCTTAGAATTAATTTAGATGCTGTTGTGAAGAAGGGGAACACTAGTTGTACTATTGTCACTATATATGAAATCAATAAATGGGTTAGGAGCTGCAAAATGTGTAATCGCATTAGATGTCATTGATGTTGAACTCTCAGGAATAAGACTATCACTACAAATCTCTGGTATAAACAATTGGAACACTATCCAAATTGGTCTGATTCCTAAAGTGTGGTTAACATGCTAATTGAACCTATACAAGGAGACCCTAGCTATGCTAAAAGCGTCAAAAGTATCCAAAATTTGTAGAGATGACATTGGTAAATGTTGTTCATAAGAAGGGAATGTAATGTCTTGGCTAGCGATTTAGATAAACACCACATTAAAATCCTAGGAGATGTAAGGGATACATTTCCCCCCTTCAAAGATTAGGAATTTCTTTGTTCAAGAACTAAGTATGTAGTAGTACTACCACATTTATAAATTCATGTTTAATTAGTGATTGTAGACCAAACTTAGATATACTCACCATGGGAGGGTAGGATGAATAAGATTACCTCCTGACTTCTTTAAAAAAAGATTCTACATTGGGATCCATCTTCCCTCAATTTTCTTTTAAGCAATTTTTTCTCAAGTTTTCATAAAGTGACTTCTCAAGAACTATCGATTTGGATCATCAGTGTACACTTGTAAATCATTGTCTGACTCAAAGTGATGGTGGCATCATGGATAAAATTGCTTTACAAATATCTCAAGTAAACCACTCAATAATGAAATTTCTATACCAATATCCTCCTAAGTAAAGTCTATCATGGAGAGTACGTTGAGGTCTATAATGTATTATCGAATGATTTTTTATTGAAGTTATTGAAGTTTACCATGCACCCAATTGTCTTCCCAAACATTGGTCAAGTTTCTATATAAAACAAGTTTCCCCATATTTGTTGGTAGAATTTCCTTCTTTTCTACAATGAATTTCCACATTCTGAAGCATGTAGAAATTTATTTATTGTTGGACTTGCCATATTTGTATTTCATGAACTCACACCACATGCTAGGTTTTTTAGTGATGTCCTCCCAATAGCATTTCATGAGTAGTGATTCGCTCTGGTACCTTGCCAATATTATGTTAAGTCCTCGATCTTTCATTTTTCCATCACCTTCTTCAAAGAAACTAGGTTTAGACCCCTCTTCGTGTTGTTTCCTCTCCACAAGAATGTTCTTAGCACCTGCTCAATTTTTTCACAAATACTAATTGGTAATTGAGTGGTATGAATTATGTAGATCGTAGTAGAGTTCAATATAGATTATATCAGGGTCTTCGTTCCAACAAAGGATAGGGATGTATTTGTTTAAGATAAGACCTTATTATCAATTTTTGTGATAGTGTCTAGATAAATTTCCTTGTTAGCCCATGTGTGTAGAACGGTCATCCCAAGTACCTTCCTAGGTTTTTAGTCTCTTGAATGTTTTTTCTTCTACATATGGCTCTTTTAATTATGGATTCAGTTTTGTTTATAAAGAAAATAGTTGATTTATCTTTTCTAATGTCTTCCATGATTCTTATTTCTATTGTTTGATACAATTCATCACGATTCATACATATTGTGGGGTATCTTCACTGAAGATAATGATATCCTATACAAAACACACATGAGATATCGAAGTTATGTTCCTCGATTATATATAGAGTTTCAAGTTGTGACAAAGTGGATTTTTGTCTATCCTTGCTCAATTACTCTTTTTCCATCTTTATGTTCACTCATAACCTCAATTTGTCATTCTTTGACTAGTTGATCAATTTTGACACTCAAAATTGATATATGATGACCAATGTGTACTTTATACACCTGGTGACCACATATTTGATCAATTGATTACTTTTCCCAATGAAGTAAATTTTTTCATCAAACTTCATCTTTTGATTCTCAAACTTCATCAAACCTATGATCCAAATTTCATCACATTTGGAAATTTCTACAATTTTATATGAATTAGTGAATTTATTGTTTTGAAAATTTGCCTTTTTATTTGCTTTTTCCAAGTCAGTGATACTTGGAATGAGTAGGGGGTGCATCTCGACCCTTGGATCTACTTTCCCATGGATCCTGGCTCTATCGTGTGACTGGGACTTCATCTTCAACCTCTTGCAATCAGTGGGGAGGTGTTAATGGGAATGAAAATGGAAAGTACTCAATCATGACCTTGATTTAAAATTGCAACCGAGAAGAAACATTCCTCTCATGATTTCATGCTCACCCAATCCTACATTGACTAGATTTTGTACACTATTATGATGCCATCAAGCCTCTCTTTCTCTCCCATCTCACTCTGGAAGCCATGACCTTTGACCAATTCCTCTAGCCCTAAACCTACTCCATACCCTATAAAAACCATTACAATCGATCGCCTACATCAATCTGTAGGGATCCCCACTTTCTATTCTCACAAATAGCCACAAACCTCCCTTTTCCCCCTCTGGTCACCTACTTTTCCAAGCAGCGGTGCCACCACTACTGCCTTGGGCATTCCTTCTCCTTGCCTTCTCTCCCCAAGTTCTGGCCCCCATTCAACTCACAGCATGGAGGCAAACTTAGACGACCATCTTGATATCACCAACAGAGCTCCCTTCTCCCGGAGCCCCTCCATGCCGACAACCCTACTTTGCCTCCTTTCTGGGTCCATGCAGAGTTCTACATGGCTGAGCAATGGGGGGAAGGAACAAGCTACAGACTGAACGGTCTAAGAGAGAGTCCCTCGGTCAAAGGCTTAGCTAAACCAAGCTATTGAACAGGGCAATCAAGGCTTGAACCATCCAATCAAACATCAAACCAAACCACTGGGGTAGAAAAATGCAATGCCTATGTGGTGCAATCCCACCCCTCCAATTGTACAATCAAACAATCCACTTTCACAACAAATAATGTAATTATCTCCTCTCTTCTCATAATTTCATTTAAATGTCTACATATTACTTTAATCATAGAAAATACATCCTAGCTCCAAAAGTTATGAACAAGTACTACCTTTTTATCATAAAAATCCAATGAATCATTTAAAAATACTTGTGAAGCCTAATTATTGATATACTTAAATCTTGTTCCTTTTCTTATACTTTTATCTAAATGACTCTACTTTGTGATTAATCTCTAGAAACCTTAATATCTGACTCTGATGTCTCTATTGAGACTGAAAAAGAATACTTGACCCATTAGTGATCTAGATCCATATTTGTTGACATGATTCAATCTTGAATATGATGATGAAATCTTAATATTATGTTTCACTTGAATATTGTGGAATATTATGATCTATTGACCTAAAACGTGATCTCTGATTTACTCATTATACCAATCAGAACTTGATCTAATCTTGAACACCAATTATACTAAGTATCATGATGACGATATAGAAATGTGATTATAACTTGAATAATGATAATAATTTAGGGTTAACAAATATGATCTTAGAAAACCTAGGTAAGTCATTCACACTAAAAAATGCTTGACACTTGAAATAATGTTGGACATACAGAAATACTGATTGATTATAAGTGAATGACCTAACCCTAAGGTTGACATAGGAAAAGTGTAACCCTAATCTTGAATATTGAAACATGATCTTATAAACATCATGATATTGACCTTTTGATCCAAATAGTTTAATGTAAGATCTGACTCAAAGGGTTGACTTGTTGAGATTTGTACTCTAAAACTTTAGTGAATGCCATTATATCTCCTCCTTAGTTGTATTGAAGATACTTTTTATGTATCTCTTGATTGTATACTTGGCTATATACTTGGTTGAGCTATTGTTCCTTATTGATTAGTCTTCCATTTTTTGTATGTTATATTTTGAGAAAAAATGAAACATAAATGATATTTCCCATTATGACTGCCATAATGTTGATATTGAGTACAAGTGGCCTTCTCATTGGGAGGGTGGAAACTTTTACCTGTCAAATGATATTGAATATTGTACATGTGAATCGACCTCCTAGCTCATATGTAGAGAAGGAGCTTGGTTACCTCCCCCATCTTGGTGGGGTGATAGAATCACACAAAATATATAAACATGCTTCTCGATTACAACATAATGGGAACTCGTAATAAATTTTGAATTGTTTGAAATAAATATCTTGTTGAATAAATATTAGATTTTGGAAAATCTCTTGTTATACTTTTTGAATATTAGTCCTACCAAGTATACTCTTTTGTTACAAACTGTTTTACTTGATTTTGATAGCGTACTGTGCATTTGCATGATTGTGTCTCAATTTTCTTGATTTTAGGAAAACAAAATGGAACACAAACTAGATCACTTTCACATTTGATATACCTGATGTCAAAGATTGCTCTACAAAATTTCACAATTGGGTTAGTTTGTTGTTTAAATATCCTATTTTTGAGTTATTATTTCTTATTGTACATGTCATTGTGTGAGATCCTATCAGGACAGTCAGGGACGGGTGCTTCAATCCTTTTACTACTTTGTAGGCAGTGGGATTGGGGTAATAATGGTTCTATGATAATTGGTATTAGAGCATACACACTCCCATATACATAAGTAAATAATTTCTTGAGTCTCTTGAACCTTGGAAACCCTAAAATCCATAATGGTGAAAATTGAGGTGTGTAGGTTTGGGGTTCTGGAATAATTTCTCCTATCCATCTTCATGGTGGTTGAGATTCCCCACTCTACCTAGCCTTAATTGATCCAAAACTGGACCTAAAGATTCTCTGTTGAAACCCTAGAGGGTCTTCGAGCATCTCATCTCTTCTTTAAGGATTACCCTAAGCTACCCAAGTAGATGATGATTAGGTAGTGTTCTCATCTCCTTTTGTGGTCCTTCTCTTGTGACCATTTTCCACTTGATGTCTTGATTATGGGTAACTTATGAATAGGAAAAATAAAAGTTATTATAAATTGTGAAAGTTGATGCCATGATTTGACTTTAATTTGAAAACTCGATCTTTATCAATGAAAATTTATTTTGAAAGTAGATACTCATGTATGACCCTTATATCATGTAAACTCGATTTAACCAAAAGTAGAAAAAATGTTGCCTATGTTTGAGGTAAATATTAATAATATTGATATGCTGAAATAAGGAGGACTTATACCTTATACCTTGTTGTCGATGAGGTCTTTATTTGAAAAATGTCCATATTTCCCTATTGTTGATTAAAGCTTAAATATAGTTAACTTTTTCCCTATTGATGCACACCATGACTATGCCATAAAGTGAGTAATCCTAAGACTCACAAAATCATGATGTAAGACTAGCATGCAAAAAGTAGTTTCCCTATTGATTATTGATGCCTTTTGCAATCTCAATTTTGATATGATGAGCATGGACCTAAATCATGCACCTATTTTCAAATTATATCACTAATTTGATCATAAAAAAAGAAATGCAAATATGACCTTCACTTTGTAAAATCTTAACATTATTGCACTATTATAATCTTGAATTTTGATCGTATGACCCTGTAGAATATGATTTGATGATTGATAACCCCCTATTTGAATAAGCTTAATGGATAATGACTAATGTAGGTAATGTGCTAGATTAGGGTAGTAGTTGACTCATGACTCCACTAACCAAGGTCACATCCTTAGTAGGACTATCTCCAAGTTTTTACCTTATTGATTATTTAGAGTTTGGAAAGATATCTCCCTTCATCCGATTTGTTTTGGTTGGCCTAAGTTTAATAGGTTAAATCTAGGATGATATTGATACTTAGTCTTGAATATGATTTAATAATGACCTTGATATATGACAATGTTGGCTATAGCTTGTGGTTGACTTCCTAGATATACCTAGGTCTAGGTCGTTCATCAAACTTGGATACCATGATAATGAAATATTGATATGTTGCTCAAATATTTTCTGAACATTGTTGCTTGAAATTGAATATAGATGAGTGATATCCCCCAAGGTCTAAATAGGAATCTAAACCCTAGCTTTGGAATATTTATACATATGATCTTGATGTCTAAACTTCAACTCTTGATATCATCATCATCATCATCATCTAAGCTTCAATCCCAACTATGTTGGGGTCGGCTACATGGATCCTTCATTTCCATTCAGCTCTATCATGGGCCATATTCTGATTGAGATGTAGAGATTCAAAATCTCTCTTTATAAGATCATCCCATGTTAATTTAGGCATTCCTCTTCTTCTATATATAGTGTCTGGCTCAATAGCATTGCTTCATATAGATGCACTAGTAGATCTGTGTTGCACATGTCCGTACCATTTGAGTCATCCCTCACACAACTTGTCCTCAATGCTCGCCACCCCCACTTTATTCCTGATATAGTCATTTCTCAAGCGATCTTTTCTTGTCTTCCCACACATCCATTTTAGCATATGCATTTCAGCCACATTCACCTTGTTGAGATCTTATTTCTTCACCGCCCAACATTCACTCCCATAGAGCATGACTGGTCGTATAGTTATTCTGTAAAGCTTACTTTTTAACATGAGAGGGATCTTCTGATCGCATAATACTCCAGTTGCAATCCTCCATTTCAAACATCCTATAGTGATCCAGTGCAAACATCATTTTAGACATCCCCGTTTATTTGAATAATAGAACCCAAGTAATGAAATTTATCACATTTTGATATATCTACTTCATCCAACTTGGCTCCATCATTCAAACTACGAGATTGGATGAAATTGCAGTGCATATACTCAATTTTTCTCCTTCTAATCATCAATCCATTTGATTCCAATGTCTTTCTCCAACATTCAACTTTATCATTCAATCCATCTTTAGTTTCATCAATCAAAAAAATATCATCAACAAATAACATACACCAAGGAATATCATCCAAAACATTCTTTGTCAACTCATCCATAACAAGAATGAATAGATATGGGCTGAGTGTGGATCCTTGGTGTACCCTAACTATGATAGGAAAAGTTGGTGTCTCTCCTCCAAAGTCTTGACACTTTTAGTAGAGCTATCATACATGTCTTTGATCAAGTCAATGTATTGGATAGGCACACCCTTTTCATTTAAAACCATCCATAACACTTCTCTGGGTACTCGATCATAAGCCTTTTCTAGATTGATAAACACCATATGAAGATCTCTTTTTCTTTATCTATACTTCTCCATAAGCCTTCTTATCAGAAAAATTGCATATGTTTCTGATCTTCCAGGCATGAAACCAAATTGGTCGTTTGGTACGTGCGTTATAGATCTTAACCTCTACACAATAATCCTCTCCCAAAGCTTCATCATGTGACTCATCCGCTTGATACCTTTGTAGTCTGTAAAGCTCTAAACATCAACTTTGTTCTCGTAGATTGGGACTATAGTACTATTTATCCACTCATCTGACATCTTCTTAGTCTTCACTATCTTGTTAAAGAAATTTTTTAACCACGTAACTCCTTCATCCCCCATACTCCTCCATACATCAATGGGAATACTATCTGGTTTGTATGCCTTTCTCATTTTCATATTTTTCAAATCATTCTTGACCTCAAATGGTGAAACTCATCATGTGTACATGATATCTCTTATATGCATGTCACACGAGTCGCTAACATTATATGCATTATCACCATTGAAAATCTTATGGAACTAATTTCTCCACTGGTTCTTGATATCATCGTCCTTCACCAATACTCTACCATCTTCATTCTTTACACATTTTACTTGACTCAAATCTCTTCCTTTCCTTTCTCTTATATGAGCCATTTTATATATATCTTTTTCCCCTTCTCTAGTGTCCAACTTCTTATACATATCATCAAAGTATCTAGACCTTGCCTCCTGAACAACCTTTTTAGCTTCTTTTATGACATGGATGTAAAAAATCCGAAAACATATCATCAACTCTTGATATGGATGTAAATGACAAATGACATTAAAATCCCAAATCTTGAAAGTTTTGAAATGATGACTATTTTGACTCTCTCAATTTATGACCTAGGGTTTATCTCTTGTTAGGACTAGGGTGGGATCTCCCATCGATTTTGGAGCTCGAAAATCATGATTTTGAAAGTGTGATGTTGTCTTGAAATTGTTGAAATATGAAATCTCAAATCATGGATGTATAACCCCACCTAGGCCAATGTAGAAGCTAGAATCTAGAGATATTGGGATTGAAAGACACCTTGTACACTTGATTTAAGAACTCTATTTGTTTGTTCTCTCCAAATTTGTGACCAATAGGATGCCTTCCATATTTGTGACTCATATGATGACCTTGAATAATATATATGCATTGACCTTGATACTTAATCACTTGATGATGAAATTTTGTTGGTACCAAGTTGGTTATGATATGGAACATGGAATCACAATGATGATTATTGGACTAGTTAAATTTTGAGGGCATAATTTTGAATATATGGTTGAGGATGTTCCAGTGTATGAGGATACGACTTAGATTGGATATTCCCAATTTTGAGGATGTTTTTAATTTTGGGCACAAAATTCTTTTTAAGGAGGGAAGAATGTGACAAAGTGGATTTTCACCTATCTTTGCTCAATTACTCTTTTTCCCTCTTTATGTTCACACATGACCTCAATTTGTCATTCTTTAACTAGTTGATAAATTTTGACACTCAAAATCGATATATGATGACCAATGTGTACTTTATAGACGTAGTGACACCACATATTTGATCAATTTGTTACTTTTCTCAATGAAGTAAAATTTTCCATTAAACTTCATCTTTTGATTCTCAAAATTTTTAAAGATTCTACACTCTATTTTGAATCTATGGTCCAAATTTCATCACATTTGGACATTCCTACAATTTTCTATGAATTCTTGAAGTTATTGTGTTGAAAAACCATTTTATTTGTCTTTTTCCAAGTTTGCGATCCTTGGAATGAGTAGGTGGAGAATCCCAACCCTTAGATCTACTCTCCCATGGATCTCATCCCGATCGTGTAATTAGGAATTCATCTTCAACCTCACATGATCAACGGGGAGGTGTTAACGGGAACAAAAATGGAAAGCACTCAATCGCGACCTCGATTCAAAATTCTGACCGAGAAGAAACGTTCATCTCATGATTTCACGCTCACCTAATGCTACTTTGAATAGATTTTATACACTATTGCACCACCAACAAGCCTCTCTTGCTCTCCCATCTCACTCCGGCAGCCATGACCTTCAACCCAATTCCTCTATCCCTAAACCTAGTCCATACTGTATAAAATCCCTCACAATTGATCGCCTACATCATTCCACTGGGATTCCCCCTTTTCATACTCACACATAGACACGAACACCCCCTTTCCCCCCTATGATCACCTACTTCTCCAAGTGACACCGCCACCGTCACCTTGGGCATCCCTTCTCCACACCTCCTCTTCTAAAGTTCTAGCTCCCAATCCACACACTGTGTGGAGGCAAACTCGGACGGCCACCTTGCTGCCGCCAACAGAGCTCCCTGCACCCAGAGCTCCTCCATGCTAAAGACCCTATTATGCCTCCTTTTTGGTTCTGTGAGGGGTTCTATGCGGGTGAGGAATGTGGGGAAGGAACAAGCCATGCGGGTTCCAAGAGAGAGTCCCCTGATTCAAGGCTTAGCTAAACCAGGCTATTAAACCACCCAATCAAGGCTTGAACTGGCCAATCAAACATCAAACTGGACCACTGAGGTAGAAAATCACAATGCCTATGTGGCACAATCTTACCCCTCTGATCGTACAACCATACGGTCCACTTTCACCACAAATAAGGTAATTATATACTCTCTATTGAGAATTTCATGTAACAGGGTTGACATGTGAGATCAGTATTCTAAATCTTGGATGAAAGGTACACTATTATATCTCCTCCTTGGTTGTATTGAAGTTACTTTTTATGTATCTCTTGACTGTATACTTGGATATATACTTAGTGTTGCTACTCTTCCCTATTTGATTAGTCTTCCATTTTTCCTATATTATATTTTGAGAAAAACATGAAAACATAAATGATATTTCCCATTATGACTGCTAGTATATTGATGTTGATAATATTGATAATGTTGATATTAAGTACATGTGACCTTCTCATTGGGAGGGTGGAAACTTGTACCTATCAAATGATATTGAATCTTATATATGTCAATCAACCTCCTACCTCATATGGAGAGAAGGAGCTTGCTGACCTCCCCCATCTTGTTGGGGCGACAGAATCAAACAAAATATATAAACATGCTTCTCGATTACAACATAATGGGAACTCATAATAAAAATTGAATTGTTTGAAATAATAATCTTTTCAAAAAAATATTGGATTTTGGAAAATCATTTTTTATACGTTTTGAATATAAGTCATGCCAACTATACTCTTTTGCTATAAACTATTTTACTTGATCTTGATAGTGTACCATGCAATTGTATGATTGTATCTCAATTTTCTTGATTTTAGGCAAACCAAATGGAACATTGACTAGATCGCTTCCACACTCGATGTACTCTGATGAGAAAGATGGATCTGTAAAATCTCACAATTAGATTAGTTTGTTATTTGAATCTCCTATTTTTGAGTTATTATTTCTTAGTATATATGGTAGTGTGTGAGATCCTATTGGGCCACTCAAGGATGGGCGCTTCAATCCTTTTACTACTATCTAGGCAGTGGTTTTATGATTGGGGTAAGAATGGTTCTGTGAGACAAGTTCCCTTCTTGTTCCCCAAATGGTGACGGCTTGGCTAAATCTCTTGAGACAAAGGACAAAGATATACAATGACAGAAGGTCCCCTTTTTGAACACCGCGGTTTGCTTTATACTGATGAAATGTGTCACCATTTCATGAATTGGTAATGTAATCAGTGTAATAATATTCATGATTTGGGCTATAATATTTGGAGGTATTGTAGTTCTTCAAAGAGTGTCATGAATTCAAGACCAAATTATCCTCTCATATGCCTTAGAAAGGCCATTTTTCAAATATAATGTTTTAGTTCTTTCTACTTTGGATCCCATGGAGTGTATGATTTCTTGGACAAGGATAATATTATTAGATATTCTTCTCCATGGGAAGAAGGCATGATAAAGAGGAGATATCCAAGATGTCAAGAAGAGTTTGATTTTTGATGTGTCACTTAAGCACGAAATAACCAGGGGTTTTATCCTAGAGTTTAACCTTTTTAGGGTAAAACTACCAATTAAGCTTGGTTTATTAGTATAGAAGGATCGACACCATAAGAAAATATGATTGGATTGAGTCTTTTGAATCAGTTTATTTAGAAAAGTTTATTTTGTTTGGATAATAAAAGGAAATTTATGTTAGTTGATGGTTGATTATGCTAGAATAAGAATTAAAGAAAATAACAAGAAAGAAAGTTTCACTAAGAACAAGAATAAATTTTTTTACTAGGAAAATGAAATACAATATTAAACTTGTGAACAAAATTAAAGATTACACTGTGAGCATAATTTAAGTGAGAGTAAAAGGCAATTGGGAAGAGATTGAAAGGTAGTTGAAAAGTTGATTGATCGATTTAAAAAAGATATTGGATATGGATTTTGGACCCAAAGAAATCATTTAAACATTAATCAATCAAATTCATAGAATATAACTAACTATATAAGGGCATGTGAAGGCATATAAAACATATTTACAAAAGTCACACTTCCCATAAACCCATTGATCATGGCGTTTGTGGGTCCCTACTCAACATCCTAAGAGAACTCCTTCTATGCATTTTGTTTTGTATTCCAAACCTTGGGGTCTGACATCTCATCTCTTAGGGATAACATTAAGTAAAAACAAGAGATCAATTTGTTTAAATCGATGTTAGATCAAACAAAAACTATCTAATATTTGTATCATGGATACCATCTCGATCAAGTAACTATAACTATGGGGCTTCTCCCCATGTCTGATATAAAAGACATACTCGTGATCCATAAAGTTGATGGAGGGAATGAAGGAAGGAAGAAGAAGAGACATGGATAGTACAAGAAAATGATCCATGGACTCTGGTCTAGTAAGAATATGGTTGTTCTTCTTAGTTTCTTTCCTGTTGCACAAGAAAACCATGAATTAAATGAAACCATAATTTTAATTGAAGAATGAGATAGTACACCATACAAGAATCCCAATGTAAGAATAAATTAAAGAACTTATGACTAAAAATAAGTAAAAGTTTCTAAAAAATTTCTTTGTGGAGTCCCCCCTCCTTTTATAAGAGGAGGGGGGAAATCCTAAATAAAATGTGTGACATCCCTGAATTTTTTTTAAACTTAATCTAATGTGAGATGTCCAAATTGAAACCTCACCTCAATGAGAATCCCAATTTAAACACCACACACTAGGCTAAGAAGAAGAAAAATCTAGGGATTCAGAAGGAACAATCAGTAGCCCATGCACATGAACAATAATAAAACCATACAACATATGTTCACCATTCAAAATATAATTCCAACATGAATTGTTACAACATTTGATATTACATATTGAATCGAAAACTTTAACATATACATGTAATACCACTAAACTACAAGATCTTAAGTCAGTAGGTCCACCTATACATCAGCTCACCACACAACTCACAACTCACAACTATCCTGGATCTTCAAAAGCATATCCACAACCTAGACAAAAGATTACATGTGGTGCATGCCAGCACAATATTCAAGAATATTGTACTGAGTACGCCTACGTGTCTTTTATATACCTCTCATCATATCTTGGAAATAAGATAAAAATAATACTTGGCAATGATAAAGAAATATAAGAAAATCATATACTTGCACAAAGATGTTCGTTAGCAAAAGAGAACACATATTTTAAGCTCATTTTACATTATATCATCGATGCATTTATTACCTAAGAGTTGAATGCATTAAGTACTTTATGATCTACTACCAAAGAGTTGGATCATTTCCAAGTACTTTACTACCAAAGATCTGAAGTACTTATTTTCCAACACTTTACTACAAAAAAATTGAAGTGCTTAGATATAATGGAACAAATATATTATGTTTCATGTGGTCACAACAATAAGTATGGAAAATCATGCAACATATCATATAAGAACAATAATTTCATCCAATATCATATGCCAAGTATTTTACTACACATATAACACAAGCATATTGTATAATAAGCCAAGTAAGAGGTAATGGAGTACCTTGAATAGAGACATCCTAATCATCACACATATTCTTGATATCAACTACATCTTGGTCAAACCTTGATTAAGATAAGATCATATATGTCATGCATTAGATTCTCATCATCTTAACCCTTGTCATGTTCATTAGGGTTTACCTTATCTCATTGGGATGTTTTCATTATCACTTGCATTCTTGTCTTGGAAATATCCTACTAATGTCATATTTTAGATTATTTACTCCTTAACTTATAATCATGTTTTTCATCATTAGGTGAACACATTAACATTATGTCACACATTAATCCTAGGTTACATCATTCAAATTAGGGTTACAACCCATGTATTAAGGGTCAACTTCATAGAACATGGATTTCATGTATAAAACTGATCTCAAATTTACATATTATTTTTCAGTTACTGATATGAGCTTACTCTAAAATTTTCTAGATTTCTTGAGCATATTTGTAATCATTGCACATTAGTTAGTGTTATTAGTACTAATTAAGCAAATTACATGATTTCATGCATCAACATCATAAAAACTAACCTTAAATGGATTATAAACATGAATATGGATTTACTTAAATTTTATCATAATTTTAGGCCATCGTTTGATATTTATTACTCATGAAACAAGCATTTCACAACTTACATGATATCACTGGTATTAGTGCATATAAAGCTTGATATTATGGTTCAAAGTTGTTCTACTCATTTTCTAAACATTTTGATACCTTATTCATATTTTTCAAATGAACGTACTAATTACTTTTATTTATACAAGATCTAAGGTTTAACTGGCATTTTCTTACCTTTGGGCCAATTACAGTGTGTCACGTGGCTCCAACTGGTGCGGCTCTCTCCTGGCTTGCGCTGGGCCAGCCAGTTTTTCGTTGGTTTCAGTTGATTTGGCTCTGGATTAATCTGGTTTAGGGTCTCTTTTCCTCCCTTTCTTTCTCACGTGCTCGCTGAGTCCCAGCGGGACTGTATTCTCTGCGTGCTCTACCGTAAAAGCCAACTGTGATGAGCGATCGATATGGTTCCAGGGCTCCTTATCGTATACTAATGGTACCATTAGCTTTAGCATAAACCTCCTAATCTTCACTGCTACTCTCCTCCCTGGGTTTGTCTGTGGAGCTCCTTCTCCAATAGGGCGCCGCTCCCTGGCAAACGACCTCTTCTCATCTTCATGCCAGACTGAATCTTTGAAAATCTTCGCAACACCTTCACAAACTCTATGATACCCTCCAATTATGATGAGGAGACCTACTCTAGGATTCCTGACTCTAGCTTGATGTTGTGATGGAGTATCATCAGGAAATTAGGGCATTTAAGCTACTGTGGTCTTCTTGGCCTTCCAAGGATGGGCATGGAGGGACGAGGAACAAAGTCCTATGACTTAATGCTCTCTTTTCCTTTCTTAGATCTCGACAAACCCCCAACATAGGTCCTTTATTTCTCCTTATCTTCTGATCTTTACATGGCCATGGAGGAAGTGGGAGCCCGTTCTGCCTCGTTATTTCTTGAAATAGGCAACGTAATGGGTTGGTATGTAAGCTTAATCAAGGCGAAGAGAACTACCCACTTATTTTTTCTTTCTAGGTCTATGATCACCCATGAACCCGTGATAAACACTTCTCACTCTAGTCATGATGCCTTGTATAACTATTCTTGAAGGTAGGATTCTAGGCATTAGATTCGACCCATCCAAAGGTCAGGATGATGCCACATTGTATATCTGCGGCTCCTCAAGTCAGGGGAGCATAAAACTGATTAACTTACAACTTAGGTCTAATAAATGCTCCAATTGCCACAAAATTTTAACCATAGCTTGGCTACCCCTCAATCTACAATATATTAAATTTTGATGACAGAACTCAGCTATTTGGCTTGCCAACTAAATTCCTCAAAAGACATTAAATATAGGGATCTTAATCATGATATTAAAATCAATCACCACACAAACTTTGCCAAAAACTTGGAACTCTAAAAAAAACTCAACATGCATGAAATCACTTGTGTCATTAGGTATCAAAATACTTCAAAAGTTCATTCCATAACAAAATGTCTGATGATGGCTGCTGAAAAGTTTAATTTATGATGCCATGTCAATCGACTCAAAAATGTTGTCTTATGACATGAAAAATCCTATGAAAATATACTTTTCCTAAGTATTATAAAATTCCCTTTCCAAATCATATTTTAACATAAATTTTTGTCTTAGGATGTGAAGGATATGATGCTTTTGGTGTGGGACATATTAGACAACATTAGAATATCTGTAAGCATCTCTATCAACTCAAAACCTAGTTGATTGACTGATATAGTTGATCAAAGATACATCTTTCGTCTAGAAAATTAAATTCTTTTTGCAATACATATTTGATAATTAAATTTTTCCTTGATATGCAAAAATTATGGCCATTTTGATGCATGATATATTTTTATTAGGATTGCGATAGTTGTAAGATCTGGTCTATGTAGATCGATCGACTAGGTGAGTCACTCGATCCTCTGGGAAAAATGTTATTGAAGCTTCAAATTCTTGAGATTTTTGGGGTTTGGATTTGTTGGATACTTTTATGCAAAAGTGTATGTAAATTAAGTAAAAACTCAAATTTAAAGGTAGAAAAGATAAACTATGATAATTTATGCTAAAATCATGCAATAATTAATGGAATGTGCACAAATAAAGGTCAAAACGATGCAAATAATATGATGAGTTTGCACCCATCCATATACCCTTGAATTGAATGTTTCTCTTCCCCGAGCAACATTGAATCTAAAACACTACCACATAATACTTTTGGCCCATCATCCTCTCTCACATAACACCACCCAAGTCCTTCCACCTTATATGGCCAAGAAATCTTAACTTCCAAGATTTTATGGAAAAAATATTTCATATTCTCTACAATGAGATTATTTCACAACATGAATCTCTTTCAAGACATGAAATTAAGCATATTTCATATTCCCTTTGCATTTGCATTTGGTACTCTAACATATTCTTCTCAGTCATTGCACAAGAACATGGCTATCTTGATTGGTTGGGGTTATGTATTTGTCCTAGGTATAAAATAGAATTGAGGTATGGAAGAAGAATGATCTCTCCTTTATTTGACTGGATATCTTTATTTTATGTACTGTAGTTACATTGACCCTTTTTTATCTTATGTACTAACTGGTATCTTTTCTTGATGGTACTGTAGGGAAATTAGGGCGACAGATATGGTAGCAGAAACAAAAAATTTAAAGTATGATTTCCCTGGACAACAAGATCACATCAAAAAGTATATATATAGGAAGGAAAGGTTTGCAAGGTTATACCTGTACTGGGAGAAAGTCTAGTGACATTACCCTTGTAGTCGCATCATGCTACTTCTTCTGGCAACAACTAGCTCCTTCTTTAGAAAGAACACTAAAACAATCCACGCAGGCCACTGGCCCCCTAGTGTAGCACCAGGGACAGTGGTTGATAGTGTCCTCCTAGCAATAGAATATGGGCTCTACCTCTATAGTAGTCCATGCGGACCACAAGGAGCTCAATGTTGTGCAACTAAAGCCAACGGGAAGGAGTTGTCTCTTTTGAATGTCAACCTCCTCGAGTTGATATGCTCTCCCACAATTGTCTCTCCCTTTCTATCCCTTCCATTATCAGGTAGGAGTTGGTCAAACTCTCTATTGGTTACCAAAACATGAGAGGACAACAATTATCAGAGCAACTGTTGTGTTCAGAGAAGACCCCGATACCCTGTTATTTATAGGATAGACTAGGCTCAGGGTTCCTGATATGTGTGGTAGTCATAAGAGTCAAATTTACAAATTTTCTAGAACCTACACACTGATAACTAGTCACTTCTAACACCCAAGTTGTGGGTTGGTGCATGAGATAGTTGGTTTACTAAGAAAACCAATCGATCCATGCAGTTTTCTGCTTAGAATCAAATTGAAAATCAATGTACGATTAATGCACAACATGACATCAACACTTATCCTTGATCCAATCAAATAGATAACTAAACTGTGTGGTTCTTGTCATGAACTGGTTGGTTGGGATATGTGAACCGGTTGTCTCACTCCCTAGTCCAGCCATTGATAAGCCAATGTTGCTTCCAATTGACCTAACACTCCAACTGATTAGTTCACTACCCAACTGCTTGGTTGGTAGGGTGAACCAGTCGGTTCAAATTCCATTCAGTCATTTTTCATACTCAATTGTTTAAGTGGATACCTAAACACCTTTAATAATAAAATCAAACGTTATTCATGAATGTACTCCATTAATCAAAGTGTATCCTATGAGTATGACCTATAGGTATAATGACAATGAATATTCATTAATTAACTTACATCATCACAAGCAATGAGTAGTGTCTAGAAACACATCATTCTACCCAAGTAATTCAAAAAGTTGGAGAACACCTTCAACCTACAATTCATGATTAGTGTTACCTTGATCATATAGTTCCTTGGTCTCTAATATCCTGATTGAACTCCAGGCATGGAATCGTCATCCTCTCAATGTTAAATTTATATTCCTTGATCTATAGTAGAATGTCTGAGATGCACCTGAGCTCATGTATCATATATTGCTTCACATGAGTACGGTTGTACATTTCTTAGTCTTTCTTATCAAGAGGCCTTGGATATCAATCTCCTGTAAGAGGGACAAATCCCATATATGTCACTCACACTCTTTCCCCATGTATCATAGTGCACTCAATCATCACCGTTATGGCAATCCTTATTTAGGATCATGTTGGATGGTGTCAAAGTACATGAATGACATATGATGAATGTAGTGAGTTCAGGTTTAAGAATCACAATTACCACTATCACTTTGAGAGATGATTTTGACTACCATTCCATGGTCTTCATGCATCATTCTCATGGTAATTCTATCTGATATACTGTTCTCTAACATATACCTATATGCTTGACTTGATATCACATATCATGAGTAATGAGATTCTATCATTAGCCAAAACACACTCTAGTCTGATGTGTAATTGTTGTCTATCTTGCTTCCACAATAATATGTGACTAGGGACATAACAAGAATGTATGTACTCATATCATACATTTGATCTCACTATTCGAGTCCTCAACATGAAGACATATCTCATTGATTTACATCATCTTTATACATTTACAATGTATGTATGATCATCTCATGACTGAGATAAATATAATAGATAGAATTAACTTTATTATTATCAAATTAGGTATCCAATTCGACACTCCAATCATCATATGATTGGCTCTCTGGTCATACATATTTACAAACTCTCACTAGCAATTAGAACCAATCACCCACGAATCTTATTCTATGTGATCTTTCACATGTTCATCATGTTTATGTTGTACACGTGCTTTAATCACAGGTTTAGCAACATTTGCTTCAAGTCGGTATTTTGCAATTTTCACATCTCTTCATTGTATGACATCACGTATGAGATGGAATGTGGAAGTATTCTATCTGAGATTCCCAGTCTATTCAATATCTCCATTGATGTCACAATATTTCTACTATGTCATCAATGGTTGGAACCTCACACAAGTTCACCCATATGAAATTCTTCATCCATACAATATCCTCTATTCTTCTCATGACATAGAGATACTTGACTTCTTTTGTAGATTTAAACAACTGTAAATAGCTCGAACCCTTTCTAGCTTACAATTCTCAATTAGGGTCAAACATAATATAGATTGTGATCATTAATTTTACTTATCATTTCAGAAGCTTGCGTATGTGTAACCCTTTAAATCCAATTCTTCCATATTACCTTAACCAAGGAACCAATCCTTTTAGTGCTTCACAAGCACCTAAGGATATCCTTTATGGTATTCTAATGACTCTCACTGACGTCTAACATATACCCTCTTGTCATGTCCAATACATACTAGCTTTCTAGATAGTTATATATATCCCTTCATCATGTCCAATATATATGAGATGATTGGATATACTCCCTTCATGACTAATACATACAAGATAATAGGATACATACCATTGCATTCAAGATAGATCCATCTACAAATTCATATGACATCTATCCATGGGTTCCCATTCTTTACAAGAACTGGCACACTAGGCTTCTAAGAGACTAACTCCATGGAACACATTTTCTCTCAATGAGTTCTTGCATGTTGAACCCTTTCAACATCTTTCCAATGTATGTGCTCTCTCTTAGGTCAGGAAACTTTCTAGATCTATCTCTATAGATTTCAATCCCGACCACATAGAACGTCTTGCCTAAACCCTTCATAGGGAAGGTGTTTCCAGCCAGGTTTTAACATATACATGATAAGGGCGTTATTCCCCATCATAATGTGGAATATAAATATCCTACCACTGAATCGTTTGTATCATTAATTTTTTGCTTCATTCGGACTCAAGTCAAACTCTTTGACTATATGGTCAAAGTGAAGATTCTAGCTCTGAGATACTTGCTTCAATCCAAAGATTTACCTTTGTATCTGATAGACTTTATTTGCAATATTGGATTCATAAAACCTTTAGGCCATATCATGTATACATCATTATAATTACTTTAGTTAAGGAATGTGGTTTTAGCATCCATATGACAAATGTCATTAGTCATAATAAGCTTCTACAACAAGCATGATCCCAATGAATTTAACCATGGTAACTGTGAAAGACATTATCATGTTCAACACCTTGAATTTCCTTGAAACTCTTTGCAACCAATATACCCTTCCATGCTGGTCTTCTCTTAAAGATGCAAATGCACCTTATGGGTTTTACTCCTTCAGGTGGATCCAACAAGGTCATACCAAGATGGTTTACATGGATTCCATCTAGGATCTTATGGCCTCAAGCCATGCTTCTGATTCTGGTCCCTTAACAGATTCTAGGTTGTTTTCTAACTCATCATCTAGAATGAGATCATCACCTTTTGGAAGATATCATAATCTTTCAAGATCAAGGTGTGGTCAACTAAAACTATGAGTTTGTGTGTTACATAAGGAACTTGAGATTCCAAAACATCTTGTGATTCTCTATGATCCTATTATACCTCTTTAGGTTCAATGTTTTTTTTATTTGTCTCGAACAATTTGAGTTCTACTTTCTCCCACTGATTCCTTTGGAATTAAATTCCTTTTAGGAATTTAGCCATACGAGAAACAAACATCTTTGTTCTTGGATTGGGATAAAAGGTAGTATTTGACAATATAACATTTATGTGATTTTAGACAAATATTTTAAGAAACTTCTTTCTTATATAAAATTTCAATCCTAATCACTATAAAAGACATATCAAGACAATTCCCATGCCATATCTCATATGGTGTCTTTATGAACTATTTTAGATGACACATTGTTTAGTGCTAAACATGTACCCAAAAGAGATTGGAAGATCAACTCGATTTTATTGATAACCTCACCATGACTAGAATGGTGTCATTCCTTCTTACTGATACACTCTCGTGATACACAATCATTATGTTTCAGTTGTAGTTCATCATTATATATTATCATGATCTCCCATAAGTTACTCAAACTCTTGATTTAAAATATTTCAACATCGATCACATCGAAGTATCTTAATGCTTTTACAAAGTTAGTTACTTACTTCACTCACAATTTCCTTGAACACTTCAAGAGATTCATACATATATTCATTAAATACAATTATGGTATCAACTGATAGCATTAGTAAATATAATGAGGTACTAGTAACTACCTTTAGCATTTATTCTTAGGTCTATATATACATTAGTATGTATGTGCCTTAATTGAATAGTGTCTTTCCCACTACATCTAGTGAAGATGTTTTTGTCATATTGCACAATATATAGGACTTGCATGTCTCTATTGGTTCAAAAACCAAAAGAGCCTAGATAAGAATGATATGGATTATAGAAATGCATATCTCACTTATCTACTTTAGATGTCAATGTTATAGGTTTTAATTGTTTGAGTAATCAAGGAATTCAATATATGTGCCATATACATTTGTCTCTACAACTATGAAGTATGGATTATGAGACATAGAGATTTTCAATAAAGGATCTAATTTTATAAAAAGATACATCAACACCACATTCTTATCCATACAAGATACATGATGTTTTCATTAATAGCAAGTACATAATAGCAATTCATTCATTCTATTACATGCCCAAGAATGACATCTTCCAACTATAGTGGCAGAGACCCTTGATCCTTATAGTTCTATCTTATTTCTTATATGGTCATGAAGTAGAGATCTCTATCTCTTTCTTCTTCCTTTGTTCCTATAAGTGAAAAGGACAAATATCTTTGCACTTACCCTTCTCCTTATCTTGAGTGTAGAATACTTGGACTTTAACATAGCCTTAGAACTCTTATTGGCCATGCCTTTTTGTTGGACTCACATCTGTTGATAACCATCATAGATTTGTCTTTCTTCATCAGACTTTGGCATCAACATTCCAAGTAGTTTTGACAGTAGTTTAGCCAAGTTAGTCAAGTGATAGCACTCAACAAATTGGATATATGATTCAAGAAACGCTTGTAGAATCATATCCATTCTCAACTCTTAACCTAAAAGAAATCCCAGCCACTCCACATTCCCAATCATATTGAGCACATAGGCTTTTTTTGGATCCCCCTCTCAGTTTTTACTCAAACAATGCTTTGTAGACATTTTACCTTATCGCTTTACATGATTCTTAAGATGTGTTACCATCTTGAGAATTTTCATGTTTTCTTGTTGCTCATGCAACTTATAGTTCATACTAGCATACAGTAGTCAAATGTCTTTCACATTATTGGCATGCTTCCAGTAAACATCTGTAATGACCTCGCCTCCCGATAACCCCCAATTAAGGGAGACCAAGAGATCAGAGCCATTATCCCCATTAACATGATCAAAGGTTCGACAAATAATCAATAACAATTATCAAATTTTACCAACTAAACTGGAAATTGGTATAAAATAAAACCTTGCATACCTTTTTAAAACTTTGGTAAGCTACTCTATCCACATCCTGGATACATTCTATCTAATCCTCCTTGCACTTTATTTCTTATTTCCACAATGTGTCACTTTACTGTTTATTCTTTCAATCTTGTAGCTAAAATGCCGACAAACAAAACATCAGACAACTTATCAAAATATGACGGTATGTGGGGACAATGAAAA
The DNA here is from genome assembly GCA_963693085.1 of Alisma plantago-aquatica. Lineage (NCBI taxonomy): Eukaryota > Viridiplantae > Streptophyta > Magnoliopsida > Alismatales > Alismataceae > Alisma > Alisma plantago-aquatica. The sequence goes on along the minus strand of OY856409.1, from coordinate 1,402,057,794 downwards.
TTTCACAAATATGGATAACAATTTAATTATCACAATCAGGGTACTTAGCAAACCAATTTACATTTTCAATGTGTCATTCTTCACTGCTTTTGCCCTAACCCTAGAATACCCCTCTAGGGTTTCTCTTTTGCCATTGACTTAAGGCCACCTTCTCAGTCCTGAGCTTGGTGCCTGGGGGTCACCTCTCATGGTGCCCCATAGTCATGCAACATAGACCACCTTCTCATTCCTGAGCTTGGTGTCTGGGGTCACCTCTCATGGTTCCCATTGGTCTACCCTCTTGGGCCTGACCTTTATGGCATCTTCCATCAAGGTGGCATGTAGGTCCGAGAATACACATGTATTTATAATTGTGATAACCATAGTGACTTTATAATTGCAGTATGAACATCCAAACTATTTAGTTTTAATCAATGCGATTAACCATCTGGAAACCTTCGAGAAAACTAATGAGATTAATCGTAATTAACCACATACATGTTTGGATGAATTGAGATAGAATAGTCCAATCAATCAAGAGATCCAATCAAGCATGTACAAGAGTCCTGAAATTACATCCAATTCCTTTTTATCAAAATCTATTCAAACCATCTTGCTACTTAAGGTTTCTATTCCCTTTTTAGGATTTCTATCTCTTTTAGGGTTTTTACATCATTTTACTCTTTTAAACCCTAATTTCTCATCTATCCTTCATGAAAGTTATTAAGGTTAACTTTTAAAAACATATAACCTTAAGTTCAGAAACAACACAATTAATCATCAATTAAGTCCATTAAGCCTCTTTTACATTAAAGCTACCATTTTTATCCTTTTAATCTATGACTAAGTCATTATGCTCATTTATCATCAATTCGTAGTTCATTATGGTCTAAATCACATATGACCATTATTTATCATTAATTCTACTTTTATCCATTAGAAAAACCCTAATATTCATATTAAGGATATTTATCCAAAATTAAGAACTTCTATACTTAAAATAGCTTAGAATCATCATATCTTAACTTCATTCATGATTTTGAATAATTAAAGCCATTAAGAGTCACATTTACCAATATTAGGGTTTCAAGGCCCATTAAAGAATATTCATGCACATGAAACTCTAAATTAAGCCAATTATGTGCAAAGTTCATCCTTTTTGTTCCTAATGTTCATTTTTATCATTAACAGGTTAAAGACAACTTTAATCATCCATTAAACCCTACTAAATATATTAATCATCTCAAAATAGGGTTTCTTAATCTTTAATTCATCAAAGTTTATAACTTACACTACTTTTCGAATTGCAAGAGGAATTAGCTTCTATATGCATTTTTATTGGATTCCTCTCATTTTATGAGCAATTTTCATATTTTACATGTACTAATCCGAGCTACGAATAATTAACTACGAATTCTACAAAATCCACTTACTTTGGCCAATGAGAGGCCGTCATGTAGGCCTTTCCATGAAACGAACTCGGCTAGTTGAAGAACATTTTGAAATGTTAGTTGTACCCTCGCGTGGCTCCTTGACTTTGTAATGACCAGAGGGGCAAAACCATCCAACGAAACCCCTCATCTTCAACCTTGCAAGCCCTAGCACTGCGGTTGACTACAGTGGCTTGTGGAGTCATCAACCTCCTCTACCCTACACCCCTAGGGCACCGATGATGGCCCCCCGGCCTCTACTTCCTCTGCCACACCTATGACAACCCCTAGCTGCGGTTGAGGTGGTCGGAGTTAGGCTAGAAGCCACATTCACTGTGGCAAATCCTACAGGCCCGCTGGGTGTTAAGAGAAAAGATGGGAGCAAGGGAATAATAGATAAACACCTTGGATCTTCATGGTTGCTTCGGACCTCCACCAAGATCGCGAAACAACTTTATGCTCTTTTGGTTAGGGTTAGCATGGAAGGAATAAGGAGAAGTGGTTGTATTTCATGGGATCTCTCTAGATCTCGAAGCAGGGGTTCTACCCCTTATATAGGGGAGGGTTTTTGCACCCCAAGATGTGCATCCACAAAGATGCAAGGTCTTTTCCCAATAGGAAACCAATTCCTTCACTAAGAAGCAAGTTTTCTCTCTCCTTACTATCTCTTTGATATTTCTCATTTTTTGGATAATTAGGAATTCGAAATTCCTCTCACTTATTCTCTTTATTCTTGCTTTTTAATCCATTGGCACAAATTTCCATTTTCTTTTAATAGAAATTACTTCCTTTTTAACAATACCCCAAAAACATTCATTATGCATCATATTATCTTCTTATTTGACATTATTAGTATTTTATCTTTCCTCTTTCTTCATCGGGGCTCCTTGGACTCCAAGAAACTCCAAGATTTCGAAATTCCTTCATAAGGATACTTATTATCCTTCTAGATGCATCTATATTCATTATTTCTCATTATCTTGTTTATTTCTTATTAAAATATCTCATTTTTTAGGATTTATCTTTATTTATCTTTTATTTTCCTCATTGGCATTCCATTTATCATTAGGAATCCTTTGGATACGAAAATTCATCAAGGATAACTCAAATATACATCTTTTCACTTATTTTCCACATTTTATCATTATTTTCAATTTCTTTCTTAATAAAGAAATATTTAATTGATCTTTTCTTTTCTTATTGATTTCTTTTTGAAACTTTGGACTCCTTGGAACCCAAGGAACCCAAGAGGCACGAAATACACCTTTGGATTATATACTTTTTCCTTCTAGAGGTTTCTACATCTTTCTTTTCTCCATTTCATATTAACAATGGAATTCCTTTTGTCTTTTCCTTAATATTGGGCCCAATAGCCAATAAAGCCCACAAAACAATCATCAAGGCTATTGTAAATGAAATCCATTTATTCGAAACAAATTATATCATTATTTGTTCAAATATCTTTAATATGAGAAATTACATTTCTCACTAAATGAACCCAAAAATTGGGGTTGTAACATCCTTCCCCTCTTATAGGAATTTTGTCCTCAAAATTCCACTAGGCACATAAACAAACAGGATAAGCGTTTCTTATGTCCATCAATGCTCCCATGTGAAAAACACTAGGGTGGGGTGAATCGAGTTTTTAAATTATTTTAATAATTATTTAACTCAAACAACCACAATTGAAAATGGAAGAAGGAGACAAGTGTTTAGAGTGGTTCCAACCTTAGCAAATACTAAGGTTGTCAGTCCACTACCCGGTTGCTTACCCAACCGGGATTTTGAAAGTATCAATTTTATTACCTTCACAAGGATTTACACAAAATACAATACTTTCTTACACCCCTTGAACAGCCTTCACTTGAAGTAGATGCATCAACCCGAGGTAGCCTTCTTGAAGTAACTCCAAGCTCCCCCTTGAAGTAGCCTTCCTCTTTAGAAGTAACCTCCCGTTGCACCAGCCTTCTTGAAGTAGCTCAAGGTCCCCTTCTTCACCAAGAAGTTTTACAACCTCTCCAATCCACAGCCTCCAACCTAGGAGTAGTAAGGAGAGTACAAACAATAATAGTGAACAAGAAAGGAAAATGGAAATTACAACTTATCCTTTGAAGCACAAGGCTTGATTTGCCTAGATCAAGCGTATAGATCTCCTAACCAATGTGTATGGAATTGTGATTGCTGTGGATAGGAGATGCTAGCCTATAGGACACAAAATTTGAGCTAAGAGAAGAAGTAGCCAATTGTCAATATGCTCAATTTCTCACAAACAGGTTGCTCAATGTAAGTGTATGCTCAAAGATTGCTCAAGTGTGAAACCAAGTGAGTTTAGGTGTCCTAATGCATGTCATATTTATAGGAATGTACTACAAGTGCTTAAGGACGTTCTAGACACTTTCTAGGGGTTTCTAAGTGCTTAACTAGCTGCTAGATATAAGTTAGTTGCTTTAATAACGACTAGTTAATTAATTCTGCAGTTGCTGTCAGAGACCATCTCGGTCGAGAAATGGTCGACCGAGACATCTACTCGGTCGACGTTTTGTCGACCGACAGGATCTCTAGATCAAGTGATTGCAACGTTTATCTCCAACTGCCAACTACCTTGTCAGCTGTGTCTAACAGCTACTTGGGTCTTTCTCGGTCGAGAAGTTTGTCGACCGAGAGTGTCTCGGTCGAGGATTTTGTCGACCGAGATAGACCATGTTTCAATGTTTCAAATGAAGACATTAAGTGTGTGTATGAGTGTGCATATGTGACACTGTTGAAGGGGATGACCTATCTAAATGTGGTGTTTAGCTAGGGAAGATCTAACACTTGATTTACATGAAGTCTAAGTACTTGTACATTATATATTTGTACAAGTTTACAATTGATTACATGACATTTACAATCATTCAAGCATATAGATTCCCTAGTGCTTTGTCATCCACCTTATTCCTGCATCACTCATGTAGCACGTTAGATTAAAAAGAATGAAATGTTTGTCATTATCAAAACAAAGGGATTTACAGATGTCCATTTAGCCAACAATCTCCCCCTTTTTGAAGATGGCAAACATTTCCTAAATATAAAATAAGAAAATATAAAACATGTGAGTTTCATACTTGAAGATTACCTTTGTGAATTTCTTCTCTTGTTTATAAAATGTGTGCTTATTATTCCCCATGAATTATGGAACATGAAATCCAATTCTTTAGGGAATATAGCAACTTTCAATGTAAAGCTAAGAGTTTATGAAACTCATTGATTGAGTTTTGCACAATTACTAAGTTTTATATTTATTTCTCCCCCTTTGTCATTTCAAAAAAATATCCTTCAAAAATAAAACTCCCCCTTAATTAGATGTCCCAACAAATTCAATGACAAAGATGTCCATTAAAAGCTAAAAATGATGCAAATAAATGACATTTTAAGAAGCACAAATATCAAAGAAAACATCTTCCAAAGGAGTGATAAGCAATTGCTTCCTTATTTTGTTGAATTGGTCTAGTGGAAGTGGTTTTGTAAAAATATCAGCCAATTGATCTTCCGTATCAACATGATGAAGAGAAACATGATTTTTAGAAATATGATCCCTTAAAAAGTGATGACGGATTTCAATATGTTTAGCTCTGCTGTGTAAAATAGGATTGTGTGCTAAGTTTATAGCGCTTGTGTTGTCACAAAAGATAGGTGTAGATGAAAGAGTAAAACCATAACCGTTTAATACTTGTTGCATATAAAGCACTTGAGCACAACAAGATCCGACTGCCATATATTCAGCTTCAGTTGTAGAAAGGGCAACCGTGTTTTGTTTCTTGCTAAACTAAGATACTAAATCTCTCCCTAACAAGAAACAGCCACCACTAGTGCTCTTGCGATCAAGTCGACAACCAGCATAATCAACATCAGTACAAGCTTTAAAATCCAAGGATTGTCCTTTTGGATACCATAAACCAAAACATGTAGTGCCGACTAAGTATTGAAGAATTCGTTTAACTGCTTGAAAATGAGAGTGCATAGGTTGTGATTGAAATCGAGCACAAAGACCAACGGAAAACATGATGTCCGGTCTAGAAGCAGTTAAGTAAAGCAAACTACCAATCATGGCTCTATATAAGGAATCATCAATAGGTTCCCCATTTTCATCCTTATCAATTTTAGTAGAAGTGGCCATAGGAGTAGTAGCATGTTTGCACTGATCCATCCCAAAATGTTTTAAGAGTTCTTTAGTATACTTTTCTTGGCTTATAAAAATCCCGGCAGGCGTTTGTTTAATTTGGAAACCAAGAAAGAAAGTTAGTTCACCCATGAGGCTCATTTCAAATTCTTTTTGCATAATGTCACTAAATTGTGTGCACAATGATTCATTTGAAGCTCCAAAAATAATGTCATCAACATATATTTGAACAACTAGAAAATTAGATGTATATGTTTTGAAAAATAAAGTAGAATCTGAATTTCCAATAGAAAAACCATTATCAAAAAGATATGTCTTGAGCCTTTCATACCAGTTCCTAGGTGCTTGTTTTAAACCATAAAGTGCTTTCTTAAGTTTATAAACATAGTCACCTTTTTTCGGTATTTCAAAACTGGGTGGTTGGGCAACATATACTTCTTCTTGAATGATTCCATTTAGAAATGCACTTTTTACATCCATTTGGTAGAGTTTGATGTTTTTATGAGCAGCAATAGCTAGTAACATTCTAATAGCTTCAAGTCTAGCTACTGGTGCATACGTTTCATCAAAGTCTATTCCTTCTTGTTGATTATATCCTTGTGCTACTAACCGAGCTTTATTCCTTATTACTTCTCCTGCCTCATTTAGCTTATTTCTAAAAACCCATTTAGTTCCAATGATGGTTTTATCTTGTGGTTTAGGAACTAAATCCCATACATCATTTTTTGTGAATTGGTTTAATTCTTCTTGCATTGCTATTATCCAATAATCATCTTTAAGAGCTTTAGATATCTTCTTAGGTTCAATGATAGAAACAAAAGCCATGTTTGCGACATCCTTAAATGAAGACCGAGTTTTTACTTTATCATTTGGATTTCCAATAATTAATTCTTGAGGATGATCCTTAATAAGTCTAGGTATAGGTTGTGTTTCAGCTTGGTTATTGTTTGTAGTATCTTTCTCACTATCATTTGGTATGTTTAAGTTTTCGAATTGATTAGTAAGATCAATTATTTCTAGATTTTCTGATTTGGACTCTTCATGAAAAGAGACATGAATAGATTCCTCAACTTTTCTAGAGATAGTGTTGTAGACTATAAATGCTTTGCTAGAGGTAGAATATCCCAAAAAGAATGCTTTGTGTGATTTAGAATCAAACTTATCTCTATCATCTTTGGTATTTAAGATATAGCATGTAGATCCAAAGGTATGAAAATAGTCAACTCTAGGTTTCTTAAAATGTATTATTTCATATGGAGTTTTCTTCAAATGAGAGTGAACAGTTACTCTATTTAACACATAGCATGTGGTGTTTACAGCTTCAGCCCAAAAGGTTTTGGGTGTGTTATGTTTGAGCATCATAGTTCTAGCCATTTCTTGTAGTGATCGATTTTTCTCTCAACTATACCATTTTGTTGTGGAGTGTGTGGAGCAGAAAAATTATGAGTGTACCCTTGAGATGTGCAAAATTCTTCAAATACATGATTTTCAAATTCTCCACCATGATCACTTCTAATGGTACATATTTTGCTTTGTAATAGATTTTCAATCATGAAACAAAATTTTATGAAAACATGAATAGTATCATCTTTGGTTGCAATAAAATGTACCCATGTATATCTACTATAATCATCAACAATAACAAAACAATATCTTTTGCCTCCAATAGATTGTGTCCTCATGGGTCCAAATAAATCCATATGAATTAATTCTAAAGATCTACTGGTGCTAAGTACATGTTTAGGTTTAAAAGAGGTTTTTGTTTGCTTTCCCAATGTACATGGTTCACAATTTTCAAATTGATCAAAGGATAAAGTAGGCAAACCATGAACAAGATCATATTTCACTAACTTTTTGATAACATGTGAACTAGCATGTCCTAGCTTTTTATGCCATAGTTGTAAAGTATTTTCATTTGCAAGCAAGCATTTTCCTACTACAGATTTCATAGAGTTAGGTCTAAGAATATAAAGATTTCCAACTCTTTTTCCTTCATAGACAACATTTGTAGTGTTTTCTATTAATAATTTGCAGCAGGTTTTGTTAAATAAAACATCATAGCCACTATCACATAATTGACTCACACTTATTAAGTTATGGTGCAAACCATCAACGAGTATAACATTCTTTATTTCGAGGTTTGTACCAATGTTACCTATTCCAACGATTTTACCTTTACCGTTATCTCCAAAAGTGACTCTTCCACTCTTCTTTTCTTCAAAAGTTTGAAATGCATCCTTGTTTCCGGTCATGTGTTTGGAACATCCACTGTCGACCACCCAATCATGCATTAAAATGTAGGTTTTGGTACCCATGTGATGGTCTGATATGGTTAGAAGCATTTAAGTATAGACTGTATAAAAATTCTGTTTCAGAACTTCAGTCGTTCGATAATTGTTCGACCAAAATCTTTCTCGGTCGACTAATCGTCGATCAAGAAGGTTGCTGTATTGCAAATTGAAAAATAGAAATTCTACTCGGTTGACCAATTTTCGACCGAAATAGTTGTTGTTGATTTGTTACAGGCATCTGGTCGGTCGACAAAAGTTCGACCGATTATCTTTTCGGTCGACAATACTTCGACCGACTAAGTTTCTGTTTTCAGTACAGCAGTTCAGAAAATTACCATAATGCAGGAAACCTTTTATTAAGTTGAGATAAGACAATATAAATTGCAAAATTGAGCGTTTGATCATATCTCAACTAAATTGCATTCGACTCTACTAAGTTTGGGGTTGTGGGACCCAAACTAAGTAGGAATCCTTGGTCTTATAAGGGCATGAAAATGAATAATGTCCAAGACGTAGACAAAAATGACAAGTAATAGAGTCAACTTCATTTCTCTTTCTAGGAATTGTGTTCTTAGGTACAAACATAGTCCGAGTTCTTTTGGGTTGATTTTTCTTTTGAGCATATCCTAAACCTTTTCTTCCATTGAAACTAGAGGAGGCTTTTAGAATGTTGTCAAGGATATCTTTTCTTCTTAACTCATGTAGGTTTCTTTGTAGCTTAGAAATGTCATCCATCTTCTTGTGTAAATCTTTTCTTGCTTGATCTAAATCAGATAATAGGGAGTCTCTTTCTTTTACAACATTGTCATAGTCTAGATGGTTACATAGAATTGGTTGAGTCTGAAAATCTTTTAGTTTAGCTAACAATTCAGTCTTTTCTTGAGAGAGAAGATCAACGTTTGTTTCTAGAGTGAGTAGATTTTTAGTGCAGTCATTTAAAGATGTTTTTAAAGACAAATTCTCAAGATCAATGTTGTTCTTTTCAGAAGAGAGATCATTTAATTTAGCATATAGCTCATCATTTGTTTTGATAACCTTCTTTAGTTTCTTCTTGACATCAACATACTTATCATGAATATCTTGTAGACTAGTAATTAACTCTTCTTTAGGAAGATCAAGTAGGCTTACCTCTTGAGAGTCTTCATCATCTTCTCTTGCCATTAGACATTCTACCTTTTCTTCTCCGCTTTCACTTTCACTTGACTCATCCCATGCAGCTTTATAGGCTTTTTCTCCCTTCTTCTTGTGTGAGATTTTCTTTCCTTTCTTTGCTTTAGGACATTCATTTTTGAAATGTCCTTTCTTTCCACACTCAAAGCACCTAGGAGGAGAAGAAGAAGAACTAGAAATTTTGTTAGATTTAAATCTTTTATATTTCTTACCATTGACAATCAAGGCTTCTTCTCCTTCTTCTTCACTTGACTCCTCACTTTCTGGTGTGATTATCTTTGAAGCTTTTAGAGCCACATCCTTCTTCTTTCCTTGCTGAAGTTCACGTTCTCTTCTTTATTCCTCTTCTAGGGTTGCTTCATGAGCTTCTAGATTGCCAATGAGTTGCTCCATTTTCAGTTGAGTGAGGTCATTAGCTTCTTCAATGGCTGTCACCTTTGGCTTGTATTTAGGAGGAAGTGATCAAAGGATTTTTGATACCTGATCTTCTTCAAGAATAGTTTTTCCTAGGGCATTTAAACCATTAACAATAGAAGAGAATTTTGCAAACATTTCACTAATAGATTCATTTGGATCCATACGGAAGTGTTCAAACTTTTGTTTAAGCATGCTAATCTTAGAATTCTTGACTTGAACTGTACCTTCATAAGTTATGGACAGTCTATGCCAAATGTCATAGTCTGTGTCATAGTTTGATATCCTATTAAATTCTCCTACTGAAATTGAACAATATAAAATGCTTACAGCGTTGACATTCATTTGAGCCAACTTTACCGTATTTGCATGCCACTCTGCATATTGTGTTTGAGGAAGCTCGTATGGGGTTGACACCATCCTCCATAAGTCCCAATTGATGCCTTGGAAGTAGAACTGCATCCTTCTCTTCCAATATGTGTAATTTGTTCCATCAAACGCTGGAGGTCTAGCAACAAGTGTCCCTTCAAGGTTAAGGTTGTTAAGCACTCCGTCACCCATTCTTCAAGACCTTGTTAGGGTTCCTTGAAGCCTGCTCTGATACCAATTGAAAAACACTAGAGGGGAGGTGAATAGAGTTTTTAAATTATTTTAACAATTATTTAACTCAAACAACCACAATTGAAAATGGAAGAAGGAGACAAGTGTTTAGAGTGGTTCCAACCTTAGCAAATACTAAGGTTGTCAGTCCACTACCCGATTGCTTACCCAACTGGGATTTTGAAAGTATCAATTTTATTACCTTCACAAGGATTTACACAAAATACAATACTTTCTTACACCCCTTGAACAACCTTCACTTGAAGTAGATGCACCAACCCGAGATAGCCTTCTTGAAGTAACTCCAAGCTCCCCCTTGAAGTAGCCTTCCTCTTTAGAAGTAACCTCCCGTTGCACTAGCCTTCTTGAAGTAGCTCAAGGTCCCCTTCTTCACCCAGAAGTTTTACAACCTCTCCAATCCGCAGCCTCCAACCTAGGAGTAGCAAGGAGAGTACAAACAATAATAGTGAACAAGAAAGGAAAATGGAAATTACAACTTATCCTTTGAAGCACAAGGCTTGATTTGCCTAGATCAAGCGTATAGATATCCTAACCAATGTGTATGGAATTGTGATTGCTGTGGATAGGAGATGCTAGCCTATAGGACACGAAATTTGAGCTAAGAGAAGAAGTAGCCAATTGTCAATATGCTCAATTTCTCACAAACAGGTTGCTCAATGTAAGTGTATGCTCAAAGATTGCTCAAGTGTGAAACCAAGTGAGTTTAGGTGTCCTAAGGCATGTCCTATTTATAGGAATGTCCTACAAGTGCTTAAGGACGTTCTAGACACTTTCTAGGGGTTTCTAAGTGCTTAACTAGCCGTTAGATATAAGTTAGTTGCTTTAACAACAGCTAGTTAATTAATTCTGCAGTTGCTGTCAGAGACCATCTCGGTCGAGAAATGGTCGACCGAGACATATACTCGGTCGACGTTTTTTCGACCGACAGGCTCTCTGGATCAAGTGTTTGCAACGTTCATCTCCAACTGCCAACTACCTTGTCAGCTGTGTCTAACGGCTACTTGGGTCTTTCTCGGTCGAGAAGTTTGTCGACCGAGAGTGTCTCGGTCGAGGATTTTGTCGACCGAGATAGACCCTGTTTCAATGTTTCAAATGAAGACATTAAGTGTGTGTATTAGTGTGCATATGTGACATTGTTGAAGGGGATGACCTATCTAAATGTGGTGTTTAGCTAGGGAAGATCTAACGCTTGATTTACATGAAGTCTAAGTACTTGTACATTATATATTTGTACAAGTTTACAATTGATTACATGACATTTACAATCATTCAAGCATATAAATTCCCTAGTGCTTTGTCATCCACCTTATTCCTGCATCACTCAAGTAGCACGTTAGATTAACAAGAATGAAATGTTTTTCATTATCAAAACAAAGGAATTTACAGATGTCCATTTAGCCAACACCATGTGGCTTCACCCTTTCCATGGTGCTTCCCAAGAACCTTCATCATCTCATATTCTTCCATCTGAGTTCTTTCTTACCTTGGTATATCATACCCTCATAGGTGACTCAGGACGTTTCAGCCTCTCAAAAGATGAATAGGTGCAGGGCTCAACACATGGCTTGGGTACCTCAAATAGTGCTCTAGATCGGACTCATGGAGCACATTATACATGATGTTATCCTGAGGGGTAAGGCTAAACACAACCTTCTCCACCAATCCATCTCAAATGGACCCATATATTGGGGACTCAACTTTCTCGGCTGTAGCTTAGAGGGGTCGAATTTTCACGTCACATACTCTCCCACAATGAACTGCATGTCAGTCTGATTTGCATCAACCCATGACTCATGTCACCTCTGGCTCCCTCTCAGCCATTACACGATAAAAGCGACTTCATCTGCACACATTGTGGTTCTTTCCTGACCTTCGTGAAGCCTCCTTCACCAACATCATCTGAATGAAGTGGTGACCGACACAACCTCCTTATAGAAATTCTTGCATCCCGATAAAGACTATGGTGGTTAAAATCACCTCTTAAGAACTATCTCTATGTATCACCCTGAATGAGCACACATGCTCTCATCAGACCCTCTAATCTGGATCATACTGACCATTAGTATGGGGTGATAAACTGTACTGACATCGAGTTCTTCATGTATCTACTTCCACCTAATGGAAGTGAACCTTTAGGTCCTACTCAAGAACTTTTGAACTCACATCATGGCATAGCTGAACCATCTATCTCTCTTATAAGTAGTTCAACCCAATCTGTCCCTTGACAATACTCTTTCTCTCTCTTGTCATCTAGGTAAGGTGATCTACCATAACCCATATTGTATCTTGACCTCCCTGGGTCAAGGGGAGACTTACCACAACATCCATAGTAGTGAACTCCCTTTCCCTCTCAGGGACTCTTTATCCTCTATGTCAAAGTACTGGGTTACTGGTGTTCGTCCTTCACCCCCGGCTTGCATGGCTCTCATGCCACATGCAACTTCATATCAAGAATCCAAAGTGCTACTATCACTTACTATCTTTGTAGTATCATGGTGTATGGTGATCTTAAAACCATGATCTCCTGTATGTCACGATTCCTCAAGATCGATTCCTCATAATCCCTAAACCACTCTCATCAGGGTTTTATTACTTTCCTATCCAAAGAAGCGTATCTGAGGTTCTACCACCATCCTTTCATTGAATCAAAGACTAGGCTGGCTAACCAATCAACCATTAACTTGATTAATCGGAATCGTTTCATCTGAGGATTAGCCAAACCTATATTCATTCCAAACTTAGGGTTAGCCTAACAACCTCTTCTAGTCTCTAGCCAATCTAGGAAGCTATATCTCAACCAAGTCATCCATTACCACTTTACATCCTTAGGTATTAGGTAATGTTCAAGACATACACTTCCATGTATTCCACTTATCATCTCATCTCCAACTCTAAGTATATCTTCATCAGAACACTCTGAGCTCATCCTCTTAGTTATCAAACTCAACCTTGTATCACTTGCAAATTCCACATAGCTCATGATAAAACATTCTCACAAGATGATTACCTTAATACTCTTATCGTTTGTACCTATCGTTCACTTCATAAGGGTATGTTATCATCTCTGTCCTCATACCTCTTAGCAACATTCCAACTCACATCATCTTTATCCTTAGTGTATGGCATGCATACTGTCCTATCTCTCACTCCCATATTAAGAGGGAATAAGCATTTGGCTGCAGTCCAAATACAGAGTTCTTCCTATTCCAAGAGTAGAGTTGGTACATCCCACCTTTCCAGTACACCTTCAAATCTAAGTTGAAACTCACAACAAACATCCCGATATCAAAGTTACATCCATGGAGAATTGGTCTCGAACCTGCTGGGGTTTACACACAATCCTTGGTCATCTCCTCTGGGTCTATAGGGTGCCGAAACATTTGGGGTCATCCCTCTTCCCTCATGCATCAGAGAGTGCCCTACTCATCTGCCCTTTGGGTCCCATGAGTTCATGAAGGTGATCAATCTCCTAACCCATGGCCCTTAGACAATGATAGTTGTTACCTCCTGACCCTATGGTCATGTGCAACTAGGGAATTAGGTAACTCCTACTTCCATCAGTCTTATCCCTACCTGACCCTAGGATAGAATTAGGATTCTAACATAGTATGTGTGAATCTTAGAACCTTACTCAAGCCTTCATCATCTCTCTCTCTGCATTCATGGCTGACTCCCATCCTTTCATAGGGGTCATGGCAACCTGCCTATCTTGGTTGGGCCCCATACCAGTTACCTCCATGGTAACACATCTACATGCACTTAGAGATGATTAACTATGGGTCTACAGTTCATTCTCATACCATGTACTTTTTACTTAACTTCTCATGATCCTATGAGACTTCTTTAGGTTTCCACAAAGCCCACAAACTGGTACACACCCTACCAAAGGGTTCCTCTCCCAGGATGAGAGGAAACTACAACTCTTGACAACAAGGTCACAAACATCCCTAGGGTTTATATTCACATGAGCATGCTTAACCCAACAACCACTAAGGCACAAGCAGACCACCTACTAAACCATGCTAGGTAATAATTGTTTTCATCATCAACATTAGACCAACTTAGTTGTGATGGGTTCATCAAACATACCTTTAACTTAAGGGTTTTCTCTTTCCTTTAAACATGAGAAGTACCATGCTCGAATCTATTGAAACTAAAACCTCGTCATGAGCATCAGGTACACCACTTCCCCTCTTATACCTAGGAACCCTAGGCTCACCTTTGGGTATCCAACTGCATGATCAAACTCCTAACCACGAATCTAGCATGTCCAAGGTATGCCATGTACTCACATGATCCTTTAATTCAAGCAACGCCCCAAAGTTGAGTCCTCCTCAAGGACATTCAACAAGGTATAAGGCCTCACAACCTGTTACTAAACCTCTCCAGGTCTAAGGAACTCTTCTTCCTATCTCATAAGGTAAACACCTACACCGTAGGCACATAGGTACCAGAAGCCTCATCCTCTCTCTAGGGTTTGGTTCCTCTAAAGTCCACCAAGATATCATCAGCCTCCAGGGATCAAGCATGGGCAACCACTATCATCCACTTAGGTTACATCATCCTCAACTCCCCACTTTTCCCGGAGTCTAGGCTTCCAACCTTTTTCCTTGGGTCCTACTTTCTCTCTCTAGAGTTAACTCCACATCCAACCTTACTACTAGAGGTCCTTTCTTCATGAAGGATCAAGCTCACAAGCACACCTCTACATGGTGAAGCCTATGTTCAAACTTATGTTTTCTCGAGGTTATTCATAGCTCTTTATGCTTATCTCATCAGCTATCCAACATACTCCCTTGGCCATGGTTTCAACCTACTACTCACACTACTACTGTACTCTAGGTGCCTACTATGCCATGCTCATATAAGATCATGGGGTTTCTATAGGTTCTTCTCTAACCTCATCAAAGAAGGTTCTATCCTTCACTCTAACATGCACGACCCTTCCTAGGGTTGGGTCGCCAAGGTACTCGGTCGTCCAACCTCTCATGGCTCATATGGCATCCAAGGCATGTCTATCCAAACACCCGGTCTACCATGACATCTTCACTCTAGGGTTAGGGTTAACATCATCCTCAGATGCTGTGCCATGTCTCTACTTCCAATGGAGATCTTTACCTCCAAGACTAACTCTCTTCACTTATCCTCCTGTCAAGAAGGCCTAGCCTCAGGTCTCTCCTGAGGGCATGACAACTTATGTCATATGACCTAAGCATGTATCTATCCTTTAGTTTACACTTAACCTATTAAGCTTATGTCCAGACATCTTATTTACATGCTTTTCATTAATTTTGGTGGAGGATTCCTTAATCGGTATCAACCTTACCCATCCCTCAGGAAGGTGAGAAAAAGAGAGAAAACCCTAATCCGTAAGGTCCTTAAAAACATTTTATTTGATAAGGGATGAACAAGATGATAGAGTCCTAAAGGTATCTTATTTCGAGTCAAATGTTGAGACTTTGGCCAGATAGTCACACTAATCCGGGAGTCCTCGTATTCTGACTAGTGGTGCGGAGGAAAATCTTGTCAGCCCCCAGACGTGATCCTTTTCTAAACACCTCTATCTTTCGGAAAATCCTCTAATAAATCCCATGGGTTCTATGGAGTTTGAAAATTTTAATAATTATTAAAGATTAAATGAGGAACCTGGCTCTGATACCAATTGTAACGACCCCACCTCCCGACAACCCCCAATTAAGGGAGACCAAGAGATCAGAGTCATTATCCCCATTAACAGGATCAAAGGTTCAACACATAATCAATAACAATTATCAAATTTTACCAACTAAACTGGAAACTGGTATAGAATAAAACCTTGCATATCTTTTTAAAACTTTGGTAAGCTACTCTATCCATAGCCTGGATACATTCTATCTAATCCTCCTTGCACTTTATTTCTTATTTCCACAATGTGTCATTTTAATGTTTGTTCTTTTAATCTTGTACCTAAAATGCTGACAAACAAAACATCGGTCAGCATATCGAAATATGCCGGTATGTGGGGACAACCAAAATTTCACAAATATGGCTAGCAATTTAATTATCACAATCAGGGTAATTAGCAAACCAATTTACATTTTCAATGTGTCATTCTCCACCACTTTTGCCCTAACCCTGGAATACCCCTCTAGGGTTTCTCTTTTGCCATTGACTTAAGGCCACCTTCTCAATCCTGAGCTTGGTGCCTGGGGGTCACCTCTCATGGTGCCCCATAGTCATGCAACACAAACCACCTTCTCATTCCCGAGCTTGGTGTCTGGGGTCACCTCTCATGGTGCCCATTGGTCTACCCTCTTGGGCCTGACCTTTATGGCATCTTCCATTAGGGTGGAATGTAGGTGAGAGAATACACATGTATTTATAATTGTGATAACCATAGTGACTTTATAATTGTAGTATGAACATCCCAACTGTTTAGTTTCAATCAATGCGATTAACCATCTGGTAAACCTTCGAGAAAACTAATGTGATTAATCATAATTAACCACATACCTATTAGGTTGAATTGAGATAGAATAGTCCAATCAATCAAGACATCCAATCAAGCAAGTACAGGAGTCCTGAAATTACATCCAATTCCTTTTTATCAAAATCTATTCAAACCATCTTGCTACTTAAGGTTTCTATTCCCTTTTCAGGATTTCTATCACTTTTAGCGATTACTTTGCAATTAGGGTTTTTACTTCATTTTACTCTTTAAACCCTAATTTCTCATGTATCCTTCATGAAAGTTATTAAGGTTACCTTTTAACAACATATAACCTTAATTTTAGAAACAACACAATTAATCATCAATTAAGTCCATTAAGCCTCTTTTACATTAAAATTGCCATTTTTATCCTTTTAATCTATGGAAAAGTCATTATTCTCATTCATCATCAATTCATAGTTCATTATGGTCTAAATCACATATGACTGTTATTTATCATTAATTCTACTTTTATCCATTAGAAAAACCCTAATTATCATATTAAGGATATTTATCTACAATTAAGAACTTCTATGCTCAAAATAGCTTAGAATCATCATATCTTTACTTTATTCACGATTTTGAATAATTAAAGCCATTAAGAGTCGCATTTACCAATATTAGGATTTCAAGGCCCATTAAAGAATATTCATGCACATGAAACTCTAAATTAAGCCAATTACGTGAAAAGTTCATCCTTTTTGTTCCTAATGTTCCCTTTATCATTAACAAGTTAAAGCCAACTTTAATCATCCATCAAACCCTACTAAATATATTAATCATCTCAAAATAGGGTTTCTTAATCTTTAATTCATCAAAGTTGATAACTTACACTACTTTTAGAATTTCAAGAAGAAATAGCTTCTATTTACATTTTTAATGGATTCCTCTCATTTTTCTGAGCAATTTTCATATTTTACACGTACTAATCCGAGCTATGAATAATTAACTATGAATTTTACAAAATCCAATTACTTTGGCCAATGAGAGGCTGCCACGTAGGCCTTTCCATGCCACGGACTCGGCTAATTGAAGAACATTTCAAAATTGCAGTTTTATCCTCGTGCGGCTCCTTGACTTTGTAATGCTCAGAGGGGCAAAACTGTCCAATGACGCCCCTCATCTTCAACCCTGCGTGCCCTAGCGCTGTGGTTGACTACAGTGGCTCTTGGAGTCATCTACCTCTTCTACCCTACACCCTTAGGGCACCGGTGATGGCACCCAAACCTCTGCTACCTCAGCCGCACCTACGATGGCCCCTAGCTGCGGCCGGGGTGGTCGGAGTCGGGCCGGAAGCCACATCCACTACGGCAAAGCCTGCAGGCCCGCTGGGCATTTAGAGAGATGATGGGAGCAAGGGAAGAGTAGATAAACACCCTGGATCTTCATGGTTATTTCGGGCCTCCACCAAGATCGCGCCACAGCCGCTAAAGCCCCCAAAACAGCCTTATGCTCTCTTAGTTAGGATTAGCATGGAAGGATGAAGGAGAATAGGTTATATTGCATGGGATCTCTCTGGATCTCGAAGCAGGGGTTCTACCCCTTATATAGGGGAGGGTTTTCACACCCCAAGATGTGCATCCACAAAGATGCAATGTCTTTTCCCAATAGGAAACCAATTCCTTCATTAGGAAGCAAGCTTTCTCTCTCCTTACTATCCCTTTGATATTTTGTATTTCTTGGATAATTAGGAATTCGAAATTCCTCTCACTTATTCTCTTTATTCTTGCTTTTTAATCCATTGGCACGAATTTCCATTTTCTTTTAATGGAAATTACTTCCTTTTTAACAATACCCCAAAAACATTCATTATGCATCATATTATCTTCTTATTTGACATTATTGGTATTTTATCTTTCCTCTTTCTTCATTGGGGCTCCTTGGACTCCAAGAAACTCCAAGATTTCGAAATTCCTTCATAAGGATACTTATTATCCTTCTAGATGCATCTATATTCATTATTTCTCATTATCTTGTTTATTTCTTATTAAAATATCTCTTTTTTTTAGGGTTTCTCTTTATTTATATTTTATTTTCCTCATTGGCATTACATTTATCATTTGGAATCCTTTGGATACGAAAATCCATCAAGGATAACTACAATATACCTCTTTTCACTTATTTCCCACATCTTATCATTGTTTTCGATTTCTTTCTTAATAAAGAAATATTTAATTGATCTTTTCTTTTCTTATTGCTTTCTTTTTACAACTTTGGACTCCTTGGAACCCAAGAGGCACGAAATCCACCTTTGGATTATATACTTTTGCCTTCTAGAGGTTTCTACATCTTTCTTTTCTCCATTTCATATTAACAATGGAATTCCTTTTGTCTTTTCCTTAATATTGGGCCCAATAGCCAATAAACCCCACAAAACAATCATCAAGGCTATTGTAAACGAAATCCATTTATTTGAAAAAAATTATATCATTATTTGTTCAAATATCTTTAATATGAGAAATTACATTTCTTACCAAATGAACCCAAAAATTGGGGTTGTAACAACATCAATTTCAGCCTTTGGCCCATTTGGAGTTGGTCCTCTGGATTTGGTCTTTCAAGGACATAGAGATTTCTCTCATTGATGAGAACATTTCTCAAAGTCCTTAACCAATTGTGGAACTTTGTCCCATTTTGTCCTTTCTCAAGGAGTGATCACAATGTGAATGTGTTTGTGTTTGTTTACAAAAGAATATTGCAACTTTTCAAAGCATTTTTATTTGTTAGATTTAATAAGTTTAAAATATTAATTAGGCCTTTAATTAATTATTGCTTCCCCTATTTTGTTAAAATTGATATCCCTCATGTAATAATTTAGAAGATTGTAGTGTAAAATATTCTAGTGACCCAAAATCTAAAAGAATTCAACTATTACCGGGCCAACACCAACATTCATTGTTAATTATTAAGGTAGAAAAATTTTATCAATTGCATCATATGCAATTTTTAGATAGATGATCTATGAAACTATTTGCCATAATCATCTTCATCCCTCTGGTGCTTAATCCCATTAAATACACTCAGTTAAGCCTGACCCAAAGGCCAACATGATAGAATATGCACCCTGCTTGGGCAAAACCTACATATCTACCATCATACTTCAACGAGATGGACGGTGCACCATGCTTGGGAAAAACCTATGCTTGGTCGATCAAGCTTTTCATGTGTGTTGCTTATAGAAATCATCTAAGAGTTAATATTATATTGAGAGATTTTTACATATAAATGAATATAAATATATATATACAGACTTATATATACATATATATACGTATATATATATATATATATACATATATATATATATATATATATATATATATCCATTCACCACATACTTACAATATGTATCATATACATGCTATAACTACAAAAACACAAGTGATGGTTATGCCCATACTAATGTAATTCCTTGAAGCCCACAAGGAATTACAACCACCTAAGGTCCACATAATATGCAACATGTTGTTGATGAAGATATCTATTCAAAAGTATCCAAGTTCATCAGTTCAACACTTGAATCAGTTAGCTGGCCTCCAGGTCACTCGGTTGGGCTCTTAAACTGATCGTATTCTCTTTAGGTTCAAGTGATGACTGGACTCCTCCAACCAATCATTTGGGTCATCGGTCGATCAGTTCATCCTCTTGTCATCTAGCCTCCTCAGTCCCATAGTTGATTGGTTCATCTCATGAGCCAGTTGGTTCACCTGGTATAGAATGTCTTCTCATGACAAAACATAAAATCAAACTATCATCTTTCTTATTACATTATAAAAGGTAAAACATCGATTTATAGTTGGAAAGGAGAGAGTGGATTGGTACACAAATTAAGTAACAACATGATTAAACAACCATAACCATGCATACACATATCTAGGGTTATTATCCATAACCATACTTCATATACACCATCAAAACTTATATATATATAGATATATATATATGTGTGTGTGTGTGTGTGTGTTTGTGTGTTTGTGGAGTGTATGTGGTAATTAATCAGATATGCACATTAACATTTTTAATATTCCCATCATATGAAATAAAATAAATATGATCATATTCATTTACATACCAGATACACCATAAATTGACATGGCTCTCATACCACTGTAGGAAAAATCAGGGCAACAAATAAGGCAGTGGAAATAAAAATTTAAATCCTGATTCCCCTAGACATCAAGATCACATCAAAAATAATGTATCTATGAAGGAAAGGTTCACAAGCTTATACCTGGTCCTGGAGAAAGTCTAGTGAGATTATCCTTGCAGTTGAATTGTGATTCTTCTTCAAATAATGGTTCTTTCTTCTTTAGAAGCAACACTTGAAAAGTCATCTCCACAGGCCTCGTAGTGCAACACCATAGGAAGCGGTTGACGACATCCTGCTAGCAATAGAAACTAGCCTCCTACCTCTACACTAATCCATGCGGACCACCATGAACTCCATGTTGCACTAATAGAGCCAACGGGGAGGAGTTGTCCCTTTTGAACGTCACCTGCTAGAGTTGTTACACTCTCCCACAATTATTTCTCCCTCGTTATCCCTTCCTTTATCGGGTAGGATTTTCTCAGGCTCTCTATTAGTTACCACAACCAGAGAGGACAATAATTGTCAGAGCAACTATTGTGTTATGAGAAGCCCTCAGTATCCCTGTATTTATAGAAGAGGCTACAGTCAAGGTTCCTAGTCTGTGTGGGAGTTGAAAGGGTCGAATTCACAAAGTTTTTAGAACATGTGCATAGAAAACTGGTCGATTCACACACCCAACCAGTTGGTTGGTGCAAGATCCGGTCAGTTCACTAAGTGAACCTGTCAGTTCATGTAGTTTCCTATTCTAAATCAAATTGGTAATCAATCTATGATTAATGCACAACATGATGTCAACACCGATCCTTGATCTAATCAAATTAGCAACCGAACCAGGTCATTCATCCTATGAATCGGTCCATTGGGATATGTGAATTGGTCATCTCACTCCCTAGTTCAACCATTGATCAGCCAAATTTTGATTCTAATTGACCTAACACTCCAACCGATCAATTTATAGCCCAACATGCCGGTTAGCAGGCTAAACCAATCAGTTCAACATCTGTTCAATAAATTTTGAACATCAATTGTTTAAATGCCAAAATATGCTTAGTAATCAAATAATCATCATTCATGAATATACTACTTTAATCCAAGTGTATCCTATGTGTGTGATCCTATAGGTCCAAAATTATGTCGGCAGTGAAAGTTCATAACTAATTAACAACATCACAAGCAAAGAGTGGTGTGTAGCAACACATCATTGCTACCTAAGTAATTTGGAAAGTTTGACAACAAATTCAGCCTACAATTCATGATTAGTGTTACTGTGATCATATCGTTCCTTTGTATTTGTTATCCTGATTGAACCGAAGGCATGGAATCATCATCCTACCAATGTTCAATCCATATTCCTTGAACAAGAGCAGACTGACTGAGATGCACATGAGCTCACATATCAAAAATTGATTCACATGAGTATGGTTATACATTTCTCAATATCTCTTATCCGGAGGACTTGGATATCAATCTCATGAAGAAGGGACAAATCTCATCTAGATCACTCCAACTCTATCCCCATGTGTCACAGTTCACCCAATAATCACCGTTGTTGCAACCCTTATTCAGGATCACATTGGATGATGTCAAAGTACATGAATGACATGTGATGAATGTAGTGACTTCATGTCTAAGAACCAAAATCACCACTATCTCTATGTGAGATGATTTTGACTACCATTCCTTAGTCTCCATGTGTCATTCTCATGGTGGTTCTTTTCAATATACTATTCTCTAACATATACATGTGTGCTTGACTTGAAAACTAATATCAAGATAATGAGATTCTATCATTAGTCAAAACACACTCAACTCTTATGTAATATTGTTTTCTATTTTTCTTGCCTAGTAATATCTGACTAGGAACATAACAAGAATGTATGTACTTTTATCATACATATGATCTCATCATTCAGGCCCTGACCCTGAATACATATCTCATCGAGTAACATCATTCTTTAGACATCCTACTATGTATGTGTCATCATCTCACAACTGAGACAAACATAATAGATGGAATTGCCTTTATTATTATCAAATCTGATATCCAATGCCACACTTTAATCATCATATTATTGGCTCACTGGGCATACATACCAACATGTACACCACTACTATATTAATGAGGGGTATGAAAGAAGCGGTAGAGGGCAATGGGGTGCCACCCCAAACTTGGAGTTTGGGACATTTATTTTAATTTGATTATTTTTTCATAATGGAAGGATAAGAAGGTGATTAAAGAAGTGTAGAAAAGGTAGTGTTGTGTGAAACTCATTTCTAATTTAAGCGCATTGGTAGTATCATTTTTTGGGTCAATTACTTGTGAGATATGTAAGATCAATAAATTTTTTAAGTTGGTCTATAGCTCTAGTTAGGGAAGCATTGTTTTTTAACCATGTTAGTCCTCTATGTCTCACCATATTTTCAAAGGAATGGCGATAATTAAGGTCGTAGGTGACAGGACAATGTTTATGAATGTCGGGTTCTATAAAACATGTTACAAGAGAAGTTTCTTCATATAAGGGGGTATATCAATAAACATGTACATCATCAAGGCCAACTAGAAAAAGGTCTGGCTGACTACATAAAGGCCAAATCTAAAGAAAGTAATCTTTTGAAAAATTAAAAATAAACTACTTAACATAATGGAAATTGCAAGAATTATAAGATAGAGTGGGTGGAATGAGTACGTACCGCCCACCTCCACCTCAAACTTAACATGTTGCTCATCCCAAGCAAAACTTAAATATGGAATGGTGGGAAGAAAATGGTGAAGATCACCAGGTGGCCCTAGTAGCTCGAAGAATGTCTAGATGAATGGAATGTGTATGAAGATGGAACCTTTATTGGTGTAGCTTCAGAGTTCACCCAATGTTTGGGTGGTCGTGGAAGCTCAAAGCATCTTTCATATTGATTATCACCTCACAGTCCCTTCAATAAGATCCAAAAATCTTCCTTCAGTGGTAATGGAAGTGTGGGTGATGAATGTGGACTGGGGGAGATTGGCGGCTGCCCGATGGGTAACATATGTAGTGTCAGGTCGGCAGGATCAGGTGCAAGATTTGGTTCATGTATCCCTTCATCACCTTTATGCACATAAGAGTAGTGTTGGTATGAAATGAATAGATTCAATAAACCAACATTATAAATATATTTGTTCTCCTAAAAACCATGCAATCAACATACCGGTTAGTGGGATTAATGGGTTTCCTTGTTGAGAAATGATAGAAATAGGAATAATATTTTTGCAATCAAAGAGTGGGGGCATGTAGCCTTTTTATAAATGTGGAGTCTCGCCATCAAACCAGTTGGATGTGAAATAAAAATTTGTTGTGATATAGTGTGAGGAACTAATTTATTATTTTAGGGTGGTGGCTTATTGTCCACTATAGACTCAACCAAAGTTGGTTGGTCATTGATAGTGCTTGAATCAAGGTCAATAATAGGAAGGATTGTTAGAGCTTGGAGAACTATAAACAAACAAAGATGAACTTTTTTGTTGTGACTTTTCATAATCTAGTAATAAAGCCTCTAGTGGAAAAGTCAAAAGACTAGTGTACTGATCACCTAATAATCGGAAATCCTTAGTTTGTGCTATTATTTTGGATCTGACATAAACGACATATGGGTAAAATCATCATCATCGTCGGGGAAATTCATCCTAGGTTTGTCTAACATCCTAGAGGGTCTTTGTTTGGGCTTCTAGTAAACTATCTATTAAGACTTGCAAATTTTTGAATTTTTTTTGTTGCTCTTCTACTGTATTATCTAAGGCCCTAAGTCGCTCCTCTTCATGTGGTGTATATTGGTTTTCGCAATAAGGTTTGGACCCCATAAAATTTGTTTTAGTCATATTCTTCATACCCCCATTAAATTCTTGGTCATAACATTCCTCATATTGATATGTGTAGAATGGTTCCTCAAAATAGCCTTTGAAAAATTGTGGATTATAGCTTTGTCATATCCAACATGATAGGAAGAATCAATATGACAAGGTGCTACCATATTTCGAGGGGGAATGTTTGGGCAATCAAGTGATGTATGGTTGTAATAACCACACAATTGACATTGTAAGGATTGGGCTAACCACTCCATTTGATATGACTATGAAAAATATGTCATTTAATTAACTTTTTTGTAAAATAATTGATAACACCCATTTTATGGCTATTTAAAACCCCTATATTTCATTGTCAAACCTTCCTTCTAAACTATTTTCCTCTCCGTTTTATCGTGTTATTGCATAGAAATAACCCGCACTATGCTTCTAACTCTTTACCCATCTTTTGAAGAGATTTCCCTGGTTTTTCAACCCAAAGTCCGCAAAAAGTCCCATCTCGGCCCATCTACAATGAGCACCTACACTGACCCTTCTACTTCCCGCTGGACACACCCATTTACCCGTCACGGTCACTGCCTGACACGGTAGCAAACCGATATGGGTGTGTCACATGACGAGCTCTCACGAGCGATATGCTATCTACCCGATAGGGAGCTTTGCCCGCCATGACTCGTCAACCCGATGGAGTCTATCGCGTGATGAAGCTACTCATCGGAGCCGCTACCCGCCAGGGTCATTACCCGACACGGTCTAGTAGTTTGCTCGCAACCCGGCATGCGACGCCAGCCGTGCCGGGAAACAGACATGTCGACCCTCCCCTAAAGCCACGTGAACAAAACTGATAAAGGAAACATGGATCCACAAGAACCACAACCTCTACCAGCCATTGCCTATAAATAGCATCTACATGACTCCGATGGAATGGGTCGGAACCTCATAAAAGCTAGCTTTGGAAAGCTCTCATGAGCTAGTGCATCGAGTCCCTCCCAGGCGTGCCAGGCAATACTAGGTGAGCACACCCCCAACCCGAGAGGGGCAGGAGCAGTTCACTTAGAACTCATCCGGGTAGCCGCAGCAGCACGATACGGCCAAGAAGGCCACCCCAGTGTGTCAGGTTCTTAGATGAGCCTCAACCCAAGATCGCTCGTCCTCCTACACCTGATACAAGGAACCTGAGAACCTAAGTGATTCCTAAGCTGACATGATACTGAACCCGATACAGACCACCCATCACGACCTGTCACCCGACAGGGTTGGCAGCCCGACAGGGCCGCATCGGGTAGGGAGTCCTATCATGATATGCCCCTAGACGTTAGGCATGACGCCCGACATGGGCATATCGGGCAGAGATCTTGCCCGGTATTGGGTTAGAAGTACTTTAGGGGTCTGCTGCTGTATATCGACCTCCTATATCACGGAGGCCGATACCTATCTTCACTTTACAACACGTTACTTTCATTTACTTATACATTGTAACTAAAACCTTTTTACATATCTATGCTTATGGAATCAGTGGAGTTTAATACATGTTGTTCTGTGTTTGGTTCCTTTTTGTCAGATGATTTCTTCATAACATTTGAACTCTAGTTTATTATGCATGGATCATGTTTTGACTAGCTATCAAATCATGTTTCCCCTTTGAACTCCTTCGAGAGAGGGATGTTTTAACTCTAGAGTTTGGTCTAATCTGGGAGTATGAGAGTACCCAGGATTGGGGCTGCCCTAGTTTATCTTTCCACTCCAACCTATGTCCCTTACTCTTGAGAGAGGGTATTTGTACATGGTTGGAGGTACTCTCTTTGAGAGAAGAGGGTACTGGATGTTTTCCACTGCCGCTTGTTATGCCCAAGTTTTCATCTTTCGTGCTTTACATCAATGATAGTTTTATCTCCTTGGATTCTGTTATACAAAACCTCTATAAAAATCTCTTAACCCCAAAGCTTAAATCTTTCTTGTAACTCCTTTTTAGAAATAGGGTTTTCTGTTTGATTTTTTGTGATTCTTTCGTGACACTACAACCTTCTTCTTGCACCCCTTTTGATGTGCTTAGACAAGTAAATCTCAAGTTCTAAAGCACCATTCTTCCTATCCCTGCGTTCGACCTTGTGCTAGTTGCAGGTGTCTTAAATAGTCAGGTATTATAAATTTGAAAAGTCTGATAACCTAGGCATGTATCCATCTTTTGGACCCACATTTAAGGCTTGTCAAATTTTTGGCATCGTTGCTAGGGATAGGAAATGAAAACCGTTCTACAAACTTGAGTTTTTCTTGCACTTTGCCAAAACCTCACACATATGCATATAATACTACAAATATATACTGCACATAATATTGATTGTTCATGATACTAATACTTATACACCTTTCTTCTTTTCCAAGTACTTCTCTCCTTTCTTATAGGTCATCCTTGTCTTAGCAAGTCATGGCTGACGAACCTCCTACAACTTTCTCTTTTCACTCATTTGTCCAAGTTTGGGCAAATGAGGAAAGAAATCTTGTTGTCACACAACCTCTTAATGTCACCAACTTTGAGTTGAGGCCTACTTTCCTTTAGCTCCTTCAACACAATAGGTTTGGCAAGAACACCATTGAGGAAAAGCCGTACAACCATCTAGTGACGTTCAAGAGGACGTGCAACACCTTCAAGATCAACAGAGTCCCGCTATCACACATCTATATTCAGTGCTTTCCATTCTCTCTGAGGGACAAGGCACTCGAATGGTACACCAACCTATAGGATGGAAGTCTCCCTGATTGGGAATATCTCATAGATGCTTTTATCTCTAAGTTATTCCCCAACAAAAGGACAATCAAATGTCAAAACAAGATCATGACATATTCTCAGAAGGCTTCAGAGAATCTTCATGAAACTTGGGAAAGGTTTCTGAGTTATCAGCGAGAATGCCCGCATCATGGTTTCTCTGAACCAAAGCTTATCACCATGTTTTACAACGGGGTGTGTCCTACAGAGAGGGAGTCTTTGCATGCTGCAACTAGAAGTGACTTCTTAGGTCTCAGTGCCGAGAGAGCTAGGGAGATCATTGAAAACATGGCCACAAATTAGCAAGATGGAGAGTATGACTGTGAGTCAATGAGCCATACCACCCCCAGAGATTCTAAGGCAATGGAAGTCGTCGCAGCCAAGCTCGACAAGATTGTGACCAATGTTCAAACCCTCAAGAAACAAGGTTACAAAGGGAAAGTTCGACAAGAAGTTGTAAGAAGTTATGTCACATGTGGAAAGCCTGACCACATGTCAGATTTTTGCCCACACATGGTACCCTAAGAAGATCTTGAAAGGGACAACACTGAGAATGTGAGCTTTTTCAAATATCGATGACCTGACCACCCTGGTTTCTCTTATGGGAAAACAAGTGCTGCTGAAAACTCTCACCAGCTGGTGGGTGGGAATCCTCTGGGAGGACCATCAAATTAGCAACAACAGACAAGGTTTCAGCAGCAAAGGACATACCAATAGAATCAACAAAGGCCATCCATGATGATAGAGCTTATGTCTTTATCCAAGAAGCATAAAAACCTCAATGAGAAGATACACAAGAGTTTTGTGGATAGCACCACTCTTTTGAAACTAATGTATCAACATATGGGAGGATTTTCGGCCCAGATAGGGGATCTCCAGCAACATAATAAATAGATAGATCAATAGCTGGCGAGCCTCGCCCAAACCATCAACCATCAAGTGGGGCATTTCCCCTCAAATAATGAAGCCAATCCATGGGGCCACGAGACAACAAAGATGGCCATTTTGAGGTCTGAGACAATTCTATCACCAGCTTTTGAGAAGACAATAATGTTAGCAATTGTGCCTACAGAAGAAGTCAACCCAGAGGTTGACAAGGAAGAAGTTCCACCTAAGTCAAAGAAGGTAACCAAAGACCAAGTTAACGATGATTCTTCTGAAGAGCGTCTAGATAGGTAGACACCCCGCATACCCTTCCCACGTAAGATGGTGAAAGCCCAGCTGAAAAAGAGGTATGAAAAGTTTATGGCCGCTATTAAGAAGTTGCACTTGGACATCTCGTTTCTGGATGCCATTAAAGAGATGCCTACCTATGCCAAGTTCCTAAAAGATCTGATAATAAGGAAAAAGAGAGGAGAGGATGAAGACATTGTGAAGCTCGCCAAGATGTCTAGTTCTTTCATCAAGGCTAGTATTCCATCAAAGAAGAAGGATCCGGGGCCTTTGTAATCCCATTTCAAGTTGGAGACAATGTAACTCGAAAAGGTCTAGTAGACCTAGGGGCCAGCATCAGTCTGATGCCTCTGTCCCTTGCCAAGAGAATAGGGCTCACCGACATGGTGAGCACCAACATGAGGATACAATTGGCTGATCACACTTTTACGATGCCAGTTGGAGTCGTTGAAGATGTTCCCATCCGAGTGGGGCATTTCTGTATCCCTTACTATATTGTTTTGATCAACTCCATAGATGATCCAAGATTCCCTATCATCTTTGGGCGACCATTCCTTGCAACTGGCCGAGCTCTTATCAATGTCAAGGCGGGAATGATTATGATCTGTGTTGGAAGAGATCACATCGATTTCAACATTAGTGATTGTATGAGGGCCCCCTTGTTGTTTGAGTCTTCCTACTTTGTTGAAAGCTATCAGCAACTATGCGATGAAGTACAGGAAGAGAAGGCCATGGTAGATCCTTTGATGCATGCCTTAACTGGTGAGGTACGAGATATCGATGACCCTAAGGTCAAGCAATTGTTGGCCTATCTGGATGTTGAAGAAATGACCGAGGATGAAGATCCTATTAAGACAGTTAGATATGCCACTCTTTGAGAAGCCCCTACCGAAGAATAGAAAAAATAAGTCCCACCAAAGTGAAAAATTTTGCCGAGAGACCTTGACTATCGTTTTCTAGATCATGAGAATATGCACCCAGTAATCATCAACTTGGAGTTGACTGATCGCCAAAAAGATCAGTTGCTTGAAGAGTTAAGGATGCGGAGGAAAGCCCTGAGTTACTCAATCAGAGACCTAAGGGGGATAATTCCTTCTGTGTTCATGTACATGATCCATATGGAATAGGACTCTAGGCCATATGCCCAACCACAGAGAAAGCTAAATGACAAATTCGAGAGGTCGTTAGCAAGGAAGTGGTTAAGCTCTGAGATGTTGGAATAATCTATGCTATCAGTGATAGCACGTGGGTGAGTCCAATTCAAGTAGTCCCAAAGAAGGGAGGTATGACTTTGGTCAAGGGAGATGACAGAGTTGAAGTGGCCACTAAGATGGTCACTAGATGGAAGATGTGTATAGATTATCAGAAACTTAACACTGCCACCCGCAAGGACCATTTCCCCCTTCCATTCATGGATCATATGCTTGAGTGCCTGGCGCATCATTCCTACTTCTGTTGGCTGGATGGGTACTCAGGTTTCTATCATATCTCCATCCACCCTGATGACTAGGAAAAGATGACTTTCACCTGCATCTATGGAACTTTTGCCTTTAGAAGGATGCCCTTCAGGCTCTGTAATGCACCTGCTACCTTCCAGTGGTGTATGAATGCTTTCTTTGCAGATCTGCTCGAGGACAAGATGGAAGTGTTTACAGATGATTTCAATGTATATGGCAGCTCATTTAATGATTTCTTAAGCAACTTGTCTCTAGTGACGAGATAATGCGAGGAACATAGTCTCACCCTCAACTGGGAAAAATGTCATTTCATGGTTTAGGAAGGTATAATTCTAGGGCAGAAGGTGTCCAATAGAGGTATCGAGGTTGATCCCTCCATGATCGAAGCTATTGCTAAGCTCCCTCTGCCTGCTTTAGTCATGGGTATTCATAATTTTCTGGGTCATGCCAGTTACTACCAGTGGTTCATAAAAGACTTTTCTAAGACAGTGAAGCCCCTATCCAACCTTCTGGTAAAATATGTGAAGTTTGACTTCACAGATGAGTGCATGAAAGCATTCTCAACTCTAAAAGATGCCTTAGTATCTGCACCCATTCTTCTGTCCCCTGATTGGAATCTCCCATTTGAGCTTATGTGCAACACCAACGACTTTGTTGTTGGGGCAGTCCTAAGACAAAAGAAAGACAAAAAACACCATGTCATTTTCTACGCGAGTAAGACCCTGGACGAGGCTCATTAGAATTACACAATAAAAAAGGAAATGCTAGCTATCGTATATGCCTTCGACAAGTTTAGGTCTTACCTCATAGGTTCCAAAGTGGTAGTCCATACCGACCACATGGCAATTAAATATCTAATGCAGAAAAAGGATGCAAAGCCTAGGTTGTTGCGATGGGCGTTACTATTACAAGAGTTCGACCATGAGATAAAGGATAAGAAATGTTCAGAAAATGTGGTCGCAGACCATCTCTCCAGAATCTGGGTGGAAGATGATCACCCAATACCCATCAATGATAGTTATGCTGATGAATCCATCTACACCACCCAGTCAGCCAACCCTGAGGGGCCATGGTATGCAGACTTCTGCAATTACCTGGCTTGTAAATAGCTACCCCCTAATATGTCCTATAATCAGAAGAAGAAAGTCTCCACTAATTTGAAGAACTATTATTGGGATGATCCTTTGTTGTTCAGGCATTGTGTTGATGGGTTATATAGAAGATGCTTATCATATGAGGAAGTTCCAAAAGTTATGTTCGAGTACCACTCCTCTGCTTATGGAGGACATCTGGGAGGTGAAAGAACAACTACCAAACTGCTACTTTCTAGTTTTTACTGGCCGACCATGTTCAAGGATGCTCATGCTTTTGTGAAGTCTTGCAATGAATGCTAGCGAACGAGAAACATTTCTCATTGAATGAGATGCCGCTATCAGACTGGATTGAAGTTCAGATTTTCGATGTATGTGGTATTGATTATATGGGCCCCTTTACCACCTCCTTTGGTTCTAAATATATTCTTGTCATTGTCGACTATGTCTCTAAGTGGGTAGAAGCAGTTCCCACCCCAACGTGTGACACAAAAGTAGTAATCAAGCTCTTCACCAAGATCATCTTTCCAAGGTTTGGAGTTCTGAGAACCGTCATTAGTGACGGCTCTCACTTTGTAGAAAAGTAGTTTGAATCACTATTGTGTAAGTACGACATCCGTTACAAGGTTGCAATGCCATATCATCCATAGATGTCTGGTCAAGTAGAAGTTTCCAACAGGCAGATTAAGCAGATTCTAGAAAAGATAGTCGGTAGGTCCGGTAAGGATTGGTCAGCTAAGCTGGATGATGCTCTCTGGGCGTACAAAACTGCCTATAAAACACCATTGGGAACCACCCCTTACCACTTCATTTATGGAAAATCATGTCATATTCCCTTTGAATTAGTGCATAAAGCATTCTAGGCAATCAAGCAACTCAATATGGACCAGACGTTGGCTGGAAAGAAAAGATTCCTTCAGCTTCAAGAACTCGAGGAGCTGGGACTCCATTCCTATGAGAATGCTAGGATTTACAAGTTGTAAACCAAGATCTGGCATGATTCACATTTGAGGAAGAAGGATGTCAGTGGAGGTGATAAAGTTTTATTATTTAAATCTTCTATCTGTCTTTTTCCAAGAAAGTTGCAGAGTAGATGGTCTGGACCTTTCATCGTAGCAAAGATATATCCATCTGGGATGATGGAACTGTACGATAAAGATGATCCAACGAGAGTCTTTCCAATAAATGGGCACAGAGTCTAGAGAATTTATGAAGATGAGGCATTTGTGAGAAGATCAGAGATAACCCTGTAGGATGTTGAGGCAACAACCACCGGTGTGGAGTAGAAGAATTTGAAGTTGTTGAGCTAACGACGCAAACCACAACGCTCCTCAGGAGGTAGCCTGAGTCTTTACTTTTCCTAGCATATGATGTTATTTCCTTTCCTATAGAAAAAGATTACAAACCTTATCATTGTAATAAGGCCCGAGTTAGTGCATACACCACGTGCACATACTATCTCATTTCATGTGCCACCGAATTGGTTTATAGCCTTGGTGAGTAATACTACATGAGGATGAAAGTCTTCTTTTAGGCCAATGATGTTTTACCCACAAATGATCTTTGATTCTAACCTTTCTCACCTTTGTTTTGTTCTAAGTTTTACTCTTCTTGCTGTCGTGTTGGGCATGTTTTGTTTTCTTTCTCACCTTACGCCACGCGCTATCACCCGAACTGACTACATCTTGTATCGGGCGAAACCCTCGGCTCTTTGAGTGGTGTATCGGGCAAGGTACACTATCACACATTGTGCCGTATCGGGCATCCTTATCGCCCAAGGCCATATCGGCCAACTCACCAGCACAAGGCAAGAAGGGCGAAGACGATATCGGGCTGGTGCGACATGTGTTGGGCCTTATCGGGCAGCAGACGTACCAGCTTGAGTGTATCGCGTGACACGCCTCTACCACGTGACACAAGTGCAGTGCAGAGTGAGACATGCTTAGGAAGTCAAATCATCCCACGATGTGACTGATTAGACTGATTTTATTGTGTCTCAGGAGACGATTTGTCTCCTCACGTGACACGTGTCCCGTTATACCCGATTTAACCCCGCTTGCTACTACTATATATAGTAACTTGAGTTTAACCGTGTCGGGCAATGCATTCACTTTTCACCTACTCCCATATCTTGCATCTTGCTCTTACTTCAGCTCTCGTGTCGGCCAAACTCTTCCTGACGCCTGTGTCATGCACTAGCAATCTTACTCGATATAGGTATAACCCATTACGCCTTATCGTGTGATTTAATCGATCGTGTCGCACGACATGTATCGGGCAAGGCAACCCAGTGACATCTATCCTCGTGTGAGGCCTGTGTTGGGCTAATATTTAGTTTATTAGAAAGTTTGCATATTGCCCAGATCTAATCGGGCAGTATGTGTGTCACGCAACACCCTTTGCGCGATGCCGGTATCGGGAAACTGCCTTTGCTTTGTGCCGGGTTTTGCCTATCGAGTTTTCTTCATCAGTATTTTGATCGTACTGCGTGACACGCATATCACACGATACTCATGCCCAAATGATACAAATCATACTAGGAAAAACTCATATCGCCTAGTGTTGTTTTACAAACGTGCTTTGACTTGTATCGCGTGACACTTTATTGTATCGAGCGGCACCTTTTCTTACGAGCCCGTGTCAGGTAAGGCCCTTGTTTATACCTTGCTACACTTATTGAGTGATAGGCTTGCATTTTACTCCACTGCTTTGCGAACGTATCAGCCTTCGACACCCACCGGGTGATACGAGTATCACACAGAGCCCTTATCGGGAACACATATCATGCAAGGTTTGTTTAGTCAAAGCGACCCGATATCGGCCTCCCCTTTCAGTTAGGCCTTATATCGGGTGACATGATGTTTTACCTCTGCCCGATACTGACTAGCTTATATCGGGTATTCTTATATCGTGCAAGATTCTTTTGATAAATACTTTAACCCGATATCAGCTTTTCAAGCATCACCTATCTTCTATCGGGTGACACGACTCCCTTGGTCTGCCGCCCGATATTGGATAAGGTGATCAAGTCAGTGATTTTATTACTTACCGCACTCTTGTTTAAAACGTTGTACAAATGGCCCACACCAAGCAAACCGTCATCCAAGTCGACGAACATGGCTGGAGGATCAATCCTGAGTCCACAACCAAAGCAACTACAACTGGGCAGAATCGCCCAAACCCCGATACAGCGGGGCCGTCTGAGGCCGAGAAGCGGCCCAAAATAGAAGAAGAACCAGCCCCAACAACTATCTCAACCGCGGCGGATGAGACGGGATCTCAGGATCACTCTTTAGGCCAGTTTGTGCCTAGATATGAGGAGCACAGGTGACAACATGTGGAGTTGACAGTCAAAGTCTACAGGCCAGCCTGTTTATGCCACTAGGCCTCCTTCCATGAGATAGGCATTTTTAACCGGCTAGAAAATGTCCTAGAAGCTGCTGGGCTGAGGAAGATATGCTTCAGCTACACCACATCTTATACCTAACTCACGAAGGAGTTCTTGTCATCCCTCCACCGGGAGCAGAATACACCAGAAGAAGTTGAAAGATTCGACGGGGCAGACAGACTACAAGGGCGACTGTACAACATTGAGCACAACATATGTGAAAAGTTGCTCAATGAGATCTTCTCCTCCAGTGAAGCTAAAAGAGACTTACTCAACAACAATGTCAGAATCACTAAAGGTGACAGGTTCAACCCGGTCGCACTCTAGAGGAGGCTGACTGACGAGTCAACATTCAAGCCGGGAAGCAAGGTGGTGGCAGTGCACTCCTGTTTCTAGAGAATAGTGTAAAAGATCATGACATGCCTGCTCTTCAGCAAGTATGAATCAAGTAACATGTACACTGAAGAGCTCCACCTCATGTGGTACATGGTGGAAGGGCGCACAATCAACTTGGGCAGTTTCTGCTCAACCGACTTCATCTAGTGAAGGACGCCACCAAAGACTACAACAAGGGAGGGCTGGTAAACCTGATCGCGGAAGGGTTGGGATACCCCAGAGAGCAGTGTAGCCTATCAAGAACAAGGGGTGATGACATAATAGATCTGAAGTTTCTCACGAGAGCCAACATAATCAAGAAGGAGCGAAGTCACTTCTTCTACAAATTTGCGAGGACAGATCTGCTTATGCCCCTCCCATTTTGCACCAACTACGACACAGAGAAGTTGGCCTTCACGAAGGAAGAGATAAAAGCCATCATCATTGAAGCCAGCTATGCCACCACCAGGAGAATACAAGAGAGGGTGGCCACAACGGGAAGGCCAATCCCTCTCAATGCTCAACAAGACAAATCATTGACAATCATCATCCCTACTGAGCCGTCAACTTCCGCCACACAACCAGCAACAACCGCTCCTGTAGCCACTACTGCCGCACCCGAACTAGCCGCGGCAACCACAACAACACCCGCCACGGATGATGAAGAAAAAATGATGATCGTGGAGGTCGTCGGTACAACTGGGGTAGAAACAATGGTGATAGCCCCCAAGGAAGTTGTCACGGAAGAGACAATTGTAGCTCCTGAAGCTTCAACTATGCCCGTAATGGCGGAAACAGTGGTGCAGTCAGACGTCGGTAATGACAGGTTCACTGAGCTCCTGGAGGCGGAGCTCAGGGCTATGCAGCCCACACCGCCGCCGCCGCCGCCAACGACGCTGGTGATTGCTGGGGAGGAAGACGTAGAGAGTCGGTTGGTAGATCCGTAGCTGCCTTCTCCACACCCTTCTTCCCAACCCCAGAATGATGAGACGAAGGAGACCACAAAGGTGCCAATGCCCCGCCATGAAGCAATGCCCTCACAGACAACTCAGACGGACTCAGCCCCATTCGAGGATGCACAATCGTTGGGTCGAGCCTCTCACGTGAGGAGCGTTATGAGGATGAGGGGCCGATCAACTATAGTCACACCATCACTGGGGCATTTCCTTGACCAAGAGTTTGATAACTTGCGGGAGGTAATGAGCAACCACTCAGCTACATTTGCTTCCCTAAACCACAAGTTTAATCTTTTCCAGATGAGGATAAGTGAGCAGGAGCATCAACTGCTAACCCTAGTTGGCCTTCCTGGCTAACTAGAGGCACTGAATAAGATGATGCAGACGACGCTCCAACGCCTTGATGCAATCAAAGAGAGACTGAACTGGAGGGACGACCACCCTCGCTCAAGGCGTCCTAGGAGGTCCCCATCGCCTCCAGGCTCTGGCTCTCAGCTATCATCTTTAGCATCCTCCTCCAGAACGTTGTCTTCCTTCTCCTCCAGCGTGCCCTCCACAACGTCCGAGGAGGAAACGACGAACAAGACTGTTGAATGGCTCCAGCAGGATAGGAGAGCACCCATGGTGTCGAAGAAGCTACTCCGCTACCCTCCCTAGATGAAGTTGAAGATAAAGACACATCTATCAGCCTAGTGGAGGGTTCTTTTGAAGATTCAGAGGGAGAAAGGGGGGATGTTTACTCAATAATCAACAACTACCTCCCATAGCAAAGAACTCAACGGCAGATGAATTTTTCGCACCGTCTGAGATCCCCTCCTGTGAGATGGCTAACTTTGATAAATGAGCCATTGGCTACCTAATGATTAGAGACTAGAAGCTTCTGAATGCTGTCCTAAGGTCACAGGCAGATGAAGAGGACGTCGTCTGGAGTGACAGTTACTTCTCTGTACATCGGGGAGTGCTGAGAAGCATGTTTCACTCGCCAGCTATTGTAGGGAAGGTTCTCTTTTGGGTCCTGGAGAGTGCCACGATCGAGAATATAGGCATTAGGACAGGCCAACAACCAATCTACAATGCCACCCCAGCCTTGGCAAGAAGATTGATGAAAGGGGCATACGACTCCATCAAGGTGGCCAACATGCTATAGTACATTGAAGAGCACAACCCAATCCTGGTGTTGCCCCCTATAAGCACAGAAGAAATTAATTCCTCTACGTGGCAGACCTCCACAGCCACGACGTCCAGCTCCTCAGTTGCTACACTGAGGAGGTACCATGCTCAGGACATATATTCAAACGCCCAAAAGACAAGCATCTTAGGCTTCTTCGATTGCGTCTTCTCCGTGGTATCAAGTAGGGAATCCAAAACCACAAAGACGTTTGGAATTTCTTCTCCCCTGGAGACTTCCCCATCCAAGAAGAGTTGGGAAGTGGAAATAGTGCATTTATAGTCCTGCGAGCCATGGAGCTGCCCCACATCTTAAGATATATAAGGCACCTCCAAGGCCAGAATTTCTATCAGCTCAGAAGCACATACACACTACTGCTGATCAAGGACATACGCTACTTCTGAGACATAGGTGTACCAGAGAAGTTGTTGGACAGTGACCAAGAGTCCGCATCCTCTCAGTCTGGAAGCCCTTCAGAAGAAGAAGCCCAGATAGCCCCTGACGTCTACGGGACAGGCAAGCGGCTCAAAGTCCTTTGGAGTGTACTGTTGAATGAAAGCTCCGCTTCGCCTGTTGTATTTGAAGAATTAATCAGCAAATTCGAAAGATTAGCATGTGCAACTCAACTGCAGGAGCAAGCCAATGAAGTTCTTCTCAGACTCGTTGATTCTATACCCGCAGATGTCATTTATAAGAAAGATGATGTCATAGTCCCCACAGATGATCTTCGAGACTTAGTCAAGGCAAGAGGATGTTTAGCGCTATCACTGGCAT
Organism: Alisma plantago-aquatica; assembly: GCA_963693085.1. Taxonomy (NCBI): domain Eukaryota; kingdom Viridiplantae; phylum Streptophyta; class Magnoliopsida; order Alismatales; family Alismataceae; genus Alisma; species Alisma plantago-aquatica. The sequence continues at coordinate 1,402,020,190 of OY856409.1, read as the reverse complement.
CATCATACATTCCGATTCTATAGAAAAAGATTGAACACGCCTACATCGCACATCCGTTACTGTTCAACAACCTCTGCCTTGCTAATGAGTCAGGAGCGAAGAAGCTATTTCTGTACCAGATACAGAGAAGCATGATGTGTATCATCTACTTTCCAATGTTGAATGACAACCATTAGACGCTCCTGATGGTATACACTCACGCACGAGCAACCATCTTCTACAATAGCTCTGACGCCAAAAAAAACTATCCAATATAGTGTACATCAACCCCGTTGACATCCCTCAAGCATTTAGCAAGGAAATACTATATCGAGATGGCAACACTGATCTAGCCGTATCAAGAAAGCACAACGGCCAAATGGCACGAGCTTCAATTCCGCCACCCCAGTCCACAATAGGCTCCACAATCAAATGATTGTGGCATCTACGTGCTAGAATGGTTCTACAACACAGTGATGTACAAACTAACACTGGAGAAGCTCCTCCACATCGACTATCACAACAAACACAGAGAATATGTGATGGAGCTTCTATCAGATGAAGGTGCACTCACCGGCTAAACCCTCACCAACTGACCACTACCCTTCCTTATCTATCTCACAACTCTGGGACAGAGTGTGGGGTAAGTTTGGGGGGATACTATATATCAGTGAGGGAGGTACCCAAAATTCTCCCTTTTTGCCTTTATTTCTTTTCTATCTCATACCTTGTGTACATATACATACATGTCTGATACAAAATAGTACATATACAACTGCCTACCTCTAAAAAATTGTACAAAGATACTCTAATAGTAAGTATTTGATACAATTTCCTCCGCTTCATTTTCTCTATGTCTAAGGCAGTGCATAATTTTGTTATTTTCTTTTCGAAAATGAAGTCCCAAACGACAAAGGCTACAACTTTTCTATGCCAATTTTGAAAAATAATCTCACAACAGCTAAGAGATGTGTATGTGAAGGAAAAAGCTGCCCAAATAGCGAACTTTCTCTTATTTCCCCTACCCACCAAAATCCCAAAAAGAGAGAAAAATCTTATGAGAGTGAATAATAGCATGAGAGTTGTGCCAAATGAAAAAAAACACTTGTCTTTCCAAAAGTACCCATCTTTAGTCATGGTAGATCTGGGGCAGTTGTATGTAGGATGTGAAATCACTGCTCTAAAGACAACTGGCTTGGATTGTAGGGACCACTTGCCCATTAACAAACCCGTACCTAGATGGACCAATGGAAAACAAGAAAAACCCAAAAAGCCTTAAACTTACCCAAAAACCCAACTTCTATTTCGAAGCTATTTGGTATGAAATCTAACTTCAGAATCATGCATCCAAGTCTCGCTGAAGCTGAAGAGAAATTTTTTGCTTAAAATAAGGCAGGAAAATTAAAGTCCATTGCTCGTAGATAGACATAATTTTCATTAAGACATCTCAGAACTCACTTAAACGCCTTATCCGTGGACTATGTCTGGTGTCAAAAATTATTGCAAATAAAGTGATAAAATAAGTATGATTGATTGAGGACAATCAAAATGCTAAGTTTGGGGGAGTTGAGAAAACCCATTTTATGGCTATTTAAGACGCTTATATTTCATTGTCAAACATGCCTTCTAAATTGTTTTCCTCTCCATTTTATCCTGTTATTGCATAGAAATAACCCACACTATGCTTCTAACTCTTTACCCATCTTTTGTAGAGATTTCCCTGGTTTTTCAACCCAAAGTCTGCAAAAAGGCCCGTCCCAGCCCATCTACAACGAGCACCTGCACCGGCCATTCTACTGCCCGCGTGACACACCCATTTACCCGTCGCGGTCGCTGCCCGATGCAGTAGCAACCCGATATGGGCATGTCAAATGAGGAGCTCTCACGAGTGATATGCTATCTACCCGACAAGGAGCTTTGCCCGCCATGACTCATCAACCTGATGGAGTCTATCGCGTGATGAAGCTACTCATCGGAGACGCTGCCCACTAGGGTCATTACCTGACATAGTCCAGCAGTTTGCTCACAACCCGGCACACGAAGCCAGCCATGCCGGGAAACAAATGTGTCGAAACTCCTCTAAAGCCACATGAACAGAACTAATAAAGGACACATGGATCCATGGGAACTGCAACCTCCGCTAGCCGCTGCCTATAAATAACATCTACAGGACTCCGATGGGAAGGGTCAGAACCACATAAGAGCTAGCTTCAGAAAGCTATCAGGAGCTAGTGTGTCGAGTCCCTCCCAAGCGTGCCAGGAGATACTAGGTGGGCACACCCCCAAACCAAGAGGGGTGGGAGTAGTTAACTTAGAACTCATCCCGGTAGCCGCAACAACACGATACAACCAAGAAGGCCACCCCAGTGTGTTGGGTTCTTAGATTGGCCTCAACCCGAGACGGCTCGCCCTCCTACGCTGGATACAAGGAACCCAAGAACCTAAGTGACTCCTAACCTGAAACAATACTGAACCCAATACAGACCTCCCGTCATGGCCTGTTGCCCGACATGGTTGGTAGCTTGACACATCCATATGGGGTAGGGAGTCCTATCCCAATATGCCCCTAGCTGTTAGGCATGCCGCCCGATAGGGTAGTAGCCTGACATGGGCATATCGGGCAGAGCTCCTTCCCAATATCGGGTTAGCAGTACCTTAGGGGTCCGCTACTATATATCGACCTCCTATAACAAGGAGGCTAATACCTATCTTGCCTTTACAACATTTTACTTTCATTGACTTATGCATTGTAACTAAAATCTTTTTACATATCTATGCTTATGGAATCAGTGGAGTTTGATACTTGTTGTTCTGTGTTTGGTTCCTTTTTGTCGGATGATTTCTTCATAACATCTGAACTCTAGTTTCTTATGCACGGATCATGTTTTGACTAGCTATCGAATCTTGTTTCCCATTTCAACTCCTTCAAGAGAGGGATGTTGTAACTCTAGAGTTTGGTCCGATCTGGGAGTATGAGAGTACCCAGGATCGGGGCTGCCCTAGTTTATCTTTCCACTCCAACCTATGTCCCTTACTCTTGAGAGGGTATTTGTACATGGTTGGAGGTACTCTCTTTGAGAGAAGAGGGTGATGGATGTTTTCCGTTGCTGCTTGTTATGCCCAAGTTTTCATCCTTCGTGCTTTACCTCCACGATAGTTTTATCTCCTCAAATTCTATTATATAAAGCCTCTATAAAAACCTCTTAACCCCAAAGCTTAAATCTTTCTTATAACTCCTTTTTGGAGATAGGGTTTTCTGTTTGATTCTTTGTGATTCTTTCATGACACTACAACATTCTTCGTGCACCCCTTTTGATGTGCTTAGACAAGTAAACCTCAAGTTTTGAAGTGCCATTCTTCCTATCCCTGCGTTCGACCCTGAACTACTTCGACCCTATGCTAGTTGCAGGGGTCTTAAATAGTCGGTTACTATAAATTTTAAAGTCCGATAAACTAGGCATGTCTCCATCTTTTGGACCCATATTTAAGGCTCGTCAATAATATAGAAGGAAACTGAGAATTGTGAAAATAAATAAAAAAAACAAAAAAAAAACTAAAGTTTTAATTAAACTAAAAAATAAAAAAAGAAATAAGGACTTATAAAAAACATAAATTACAAAAGAATAAGTTAAATTTTTTTTACACAAGACTAGAAATTAGAAAACTTAACCAAAATTACAAAACAAACTAGAAAAACCAATTTTACTAGAATGGAAACTCAGTAGAACAAGGAGTAGAGTTGTTAGAATAAGACTTAGCAGGCAAAGATAAAAATGGAAAAAAAATGTTTTCAAGATAAGTGGGGTTCAAGAAAAAATAATACTTTGACCCCAACAACGATGCTAAATTTGATATGTGTCTCGTACAGACCAAATCACTAGGGGTTATATCCTAGAGTTTAACCTTTTTTATGGAAAAACTACCAATTAAGGTTGTTTTACTAGCATAAAAGGGTCGATCCCACATGATAATGTGATTGGATGGAGTCTTTTAACTGGTTTGTTTTGAAAAGTTATTTCATTTATACAAAAACAAAGAAATTTGATTGGTTGTTGGTCGATTTTGTTAGAACAAGAATTAAAGAAATAACAAGAAAGAATGTCAAACTAAGAACAAGAATAAAAGGTTACACTAGGAACATGAAACAAAAGATTACACTTGTGAATATAATTAAAGAATGTAGCATGAGAAGGATTAATGTGTAAGTAAAAGGCAATAGGGAAGAGATTGGATGGCAATTGAGAAACTAATTGATTTTATTTATAAAAGATATCAGTTATGGGTTTTGCACCCAAAGACTTTGTTTCAACATTGATCGATAATTTTTTTATAAAAAAGTGAAAAGGGAATGTGAAAGCGTTCAAAATGCATTTACAAAATTTGAACTTCCAGGAAACCCAATGATCTTAGCTTTTGTGGATCCTTGCTCAACATCCCAAAAGAACTCCTTCCACGATCACAATCAGAGTTCTATGCATTTTGTTTAGTGTTTAAAACCTTGGGGTCTGAGATTTCATCTCTCAAGGCTAACAACAATGAAAATAAGAGATCAATTCATTTAAATCAGTGTTAGATCAAACAAAAAATATCTAATCTTTCTATCATGGAAATCATCTCAATCAAGTAGCTACAACTATGGGGCTACTTCCCATGCTCAAAATAAAAGAAATACTCACTATCCAAAGAGTTGATGGAGAGGAGGAAGGCAGGAATAATAAGACCAATGACTACTATAAGAGAAGAAAATGTGGACTCTGGTCTAGCTAACATATAGTTGTTCTTCTTAGTTCCTTGCTTGTTACAAATGTAGCTACTTGATCGAGATGATTTCCATGATAGAAAGATTAGATATTTTTTGTTTGATCTAACACTGATTTAAATGAATTGATCTCTTATTTTCATTGTTGTTAGCCTTGAGAGATGAAATCTCAGACCCCAAGGTTTTAAACACCAAACAAAATGCATAGAACTCTGATTGTGATCGTGGAAGGAGTTCTTTTGGGATGTTGAGCAAGGATCCACAAAATCTAAGATCATTGGGTTTCCTGGAAGTTCAAATTTTGTAAATGCATTTTGAATGCCTTCACATTCCCTTATCACTTTTCTATAAAAAAAATTATCGATCAATGTTGAAACAAAGTCTTTGGGTGCAAAACGCATAACTGATATCTTTTATAAATCAAATCAATTAGTTTCTCAATTGCCATCCAATCTCTTCCCTATTGCCTTTTACTTACACATTAATCCTTCTCATGCTGCATTCTTTAATTATATTCACAAGTGTAATATTTTGTTTCATGTTCCTAGTGTAACCTTTTATTCTTGTTCTTAGTTTGACATTCTTTCTTGTTATTTCGTTAATTCTTGTTCTAACAAAATCGACCAACAACCATTGAAATTTCTTTGTTTTTGTATAAATGAAATAACTTTTCAAAACAAACCAGTTAAAAGACTCCATCCAATCACATTATCATGTGGGATCGACCCTTTTATGCTAGTAAAACAACCTTAATTGGTAGTTTTTCCATAAAAAAGGTTAAACTCTAGGATATAACCCCTAGCGATTTGGTCTGTAAGAGCCCGCATTTTCTAAAACTTAATCTGACGTGTGACGTCCAAATTGGAACCCTCACCTCAGAGAGAATCCCAATTTAAACACCCCACACAAGGCTAAGAAAGAGAAAATCAAGGGAGTCAGAAGGAAATAAGACTAGCACATGTACATGAACAATAATAAAACCATACACACATGTTCACCATTCAACATATAATTACAACATGAATTGTTACAACATTTGATATTACATATTGGACAGAAAACTTATACATATACATGTACTACATCTAAACTACAGGATCTTAAGACAACATGTCCATCTGTACATCAACTCGCCACACAACTCTCACTTTCCTGGATCTTCAAGAGCAAAAGCACAACCTAAACAAAAGATTACATGCGGTACACGTCAGCACAATATTTCATGAATATTGTACTGAGTACGCCTACGTGTCTTTTATATACCTCTCATCATATCTTGGCAATAAGATAAAACTAATATACTTGGCAGCATTAAAGAAATATAAGAAAAGTGTGTACTTGCAAAAAGATATTCATTAACAAAAGAGAACACATATTTTTAATCACATTTCCATCATATATCTCGTACATCTGCCCCTAGGGCTTTGATGTCTTTAGGCCTTGTCATATAAATCGTACATCTTCCCCTAGGGCTTTGATGTTACATCTTCCCCTAGGGCTTTGATGTTTGTCAATGCAATGTACTACCAAAGAGTTTAGTGCTATCATATGATGGATCAGAATATTTTATGTTTCATGTGTTCATAGAAATAAGTATGGAAAATCATGCAACATATCATACAAGAACAATCATTTCAACCAATATCATATGCCAAGTATTTTACTACACATATAACACAAGCATATTGTATAATAAGCCAAGTAAGAGGTAATGGCATACCTTCCAAAGAGATATCCTAATCACATATTCCTCATGTCATCTACATCCTTGGTCAACCCTGATTAAGACAAGATCATATACTATCATCATGTTCTCATCTTATTATATCTCATCTTAACCCTAATCGTGTTCCTATTAGGGTTTGCTTATCTCATTATGTTACATACATTATTACTTGTCTTCTTATCTTAGATTTATCATACTGATGTCATGTTCCAGATTAGGATACATAATATGATTACTTAATTACATATGATTATTTGCACATGTTAACCCTATGTTACATGCATTAATCATATTAGGGTTTATGTCATATTAAGAGAAAACATCAACGTATAACATGGATTAATAGTATCATCTTGATCTCATATTTAATTCTAAGGTTCGGGATACTGATATGAGATTACATTGTAAATTTCAGCATTTATTGAGCATGTGTGCATTTATTGCATTTTATTTAGGGTTAAAAGCCCTAATTAGCCATATTAAACAAATTATATAATTTCGTGCATCAACATGAACATATATGAGATCATATACATTATATATGTAATTATAGACTTATTGATATTTTTCCATGATTTTATGTCATCATTTTCTATTTATTATCCATCAATTAAGCATTTCACCACTAACAAGATATCACCTATATTCGTGCATCAAAAGTAGTATATTATTCTTAGATCTTGTTCTATGCATTTTTCTGAGAATTTTGGTATATTATATGCATTTTTATGATCTTCGAGCTAATTACTGTGAATTTTACAAATTCTGAGTATTTGTGACTTAATTACCTTATCTGGGCCAATAAGGAGGCGACACGTGTCCACTCTGAGGCCGCAGCTCTAGGCTCCTCTGCCCGCGCTGAGCCGGCCGGCCCTTCTTGGTTTGGAATCGGTTCAGCCCCTCTCCTCTCTGTCTTGAGTCTCCGCTCGACAGGTCTAGACCCGCGCGTCTCTGTATGCGCAGGGTACCACCGTCTAGCCCAGCTCCGGCGAGCAGTCGATCATCCTCCAGCACTCCTCGTTGATAGCTTGACCCTCCATAAGCTTCAGCGTCATCCTTGCAACCTCCACGGCTGCTCCAGTTTGCTCTGGCACCCCCGATCCTCCAACTGGGTAGGAGCGCCGCCGCTAGCTGCATCTGCGGTGGAGTACAAAGGGGAGAGGCATCCCCCTCATCCTTGCACCCATCCAAAGCTTCCAAAAGCTTTGGAAGTCCTCCGCAAACTTGTCTCGAGCCTTGATTCATGGTGAGGATCTCAGCATACCTGTCTCCAAGATCCGTCTTCTTCTCCGGCCAGGTTGGACTCGTCCACCGTGAAGAGCTTCACGATTTGGGCACGCAGATACATGGGTGGAATCCCCTGACCTCGGCCTCCCTTTTTCCCTTCTTGACTTCTGTCAGACTCCTCACTAAATCCAGTAGAAACCCCCTTCGATCCTCACTGCATTTCTCTGGTTTTACTGCTGCTGAGTTGGAGAGACAGAGAGTGTGCGGAGGTTTTTTCTCCCTCCACACTCCACCAAAGGCAACATGTAGGGGGTCATATAACAGTCCTCGATGAGTAAAACTTAACTGCTCAGTCACTCCCTCTATTCGGTACACGTTTTGAGATCGTGGTGGCATGGATTTTTTCACATCTTACTATTCCTTGACTCCTCCAAACCCGGAGCTTGGAGATGACCTCACTGCCGCCCAAAGTGCATCTAATGGCTGTGAAAGAACCCCAAAAACCAGGGATCCGTGGCTCACTAAAGCTGTCAGGCACAACCACTAGATCACACATCTAGGGCACACAAGAGGCCACGCAGCCCAGCCCAAAACAAAAGAGGCGTGACACCTATTTAATCAACGACTTAGGCTAATCAACACAAGAAATGCACATTATTTCCCCAAAATTAAACCTAAAATAACTTCCTCTAGGAACCTCCAAATGCCACCAAATTTTAACCATAGATTTCCTACCACTCAGGATACCTTCTATTCAAATTTGGTGACAAAACTCATATGTTAGACCACTCAATAAAATTCCTCAAGTAGGCCTAAACTTATGGATCCAAATCATTATATTAACATCATCAACACTCAATTTTACCAAAAACACATGGAATTCTCAAAACACCTCAACATGTGTGAAAACACTTATGTCATTGGACATTTAGGATTCTAAAAGTCCACTCCATCATAGAAAAACTACCAATTAAGGTTGTTTTACTAGCATAAAAGGGTCGATCCCACATGATAATGTGATTGGATGGAGTCTTTGAACTGGTTTGTTTTGAAAAGTTATTTCATTTATACAAAAAAAAAGAAATTTCATTGGTTGTTGGTCGATTTTGTTAGAACAAGAATTAAAGAAATAACAAGAAAGAATGTCAAACTAAGAACAAGAATAAAAGGTTACACTAGGAACATGAAACTAAAGATTACACTTGTGAATATAATTAAAGAATGCAGCATGAGAAGGATTAATGTGTAAGTAAAAGGCAATAGGGAAGAGATTGGATGGAAATTGAGAAACTAATTGATTTGATTTATAAAAGATATCAGTTATGGGTTTTGCACCCAAAGACTTTGTTTCAACATTGATCGATAATTGTTTTATAAAAAAGTGATAAGGGAATGTGAAGGCGTTCAAAATGCATTTACAAAATTTGAACTTCCAGGAAACCCAATGATCTTAGCTTTTGTGGATCCTTGCTCAACATCCCAAAAGAACTCCTTCCACGATCACAATCAGAGTTCTATGCATTTTGTTTAGTGTTCAAAACCTTGGGGTCTGAGATTTAATCTCTCAAGGCTAACAACAATGAAAATAAGAGATCAATTCATTTAAATCAGTGTTAGATCAAACAAAAAATATATAATCTTTCTATCATGGAAATCATCTCGATCAAGTAGCTACAACTATGGGGCTACTTCCCATGCTCAAAATAAAAGAAATACTCACTATCCAAAGAGTTGATGGAGAGGAGGAACGCAGGAATAATAAGACAAATGACTACTATAAGAGAAGAAAATGTGACTCTGGTCTAGCTAACATATAGTTGTTCTTCTTAGTTCCTTGCTTGTTACAAAAGAAAACAAAAATGAAATGAAACCAAAAAATTTATTGAAGAAGGAGAGAGTATATCATAGAAGAATCTCAAAGAAAAATGAATAAAAGAGGTTACGACTAAAAACAAGTACAAAATTTGGTTATTTTCTTTGTGAGTCCTCCCTCCTTTATAGGAGAAGGAGGGGTGAACTCTCTAAATATAAAGTTTTTCGACGAGTATTGAAAAATGTTAATTTCACGATGCCAGTTGATAGACTCCAAAACCTAGTCAAGCCCTCCAAAATAGTTTTGAATTTTTATGTTGCTATGCTACTGTGTTATCTAAGGCTCTAAGTCTCTCCTCTTCATGAGGTATATATTGGTTTTCACAATAAGGTTTGTAACCCATGATATTTGTTTTGGTCATCTTCTTCATGCCCCCATAAAATTCTTGGTTATAACATTCCTCATATTGATGTGTAAAATGGTTCCTCATAATGGCCTTTGAAAAAGTGTGGATTATAATTTTTTTCATATCCACCATGATGGGAAGAATCAATATTACAAGGTGCTAACATATTTTGGGGGGCATATTTGGGCAATCAAGTGATGTATGGTTGTAATAACCACACAATTGACAATGTAAGGATTGAACTAACTACTCCATTAGATATGATTATGAAAAATATGTCATTTAATTAACTTTTTTGTAAAATAATACAGAAGGAAACTGAGAATTATGAAGAGAAATAAAAAAATTATGATACAAAGTAAATATTTAATCAAACTAAAAAATACAAAAAGAACTATAGACTTATACAAAACTATAAATTACAAAAGAATAAGTTAAGCAATTTTGACACAAGACTAGAAATTACAAAATTAAACCAAAATTACAAAACAAACTAGAAAAAACAATATTATTGGAATGGAAACTCAGTAGAAAAAGTAGTAGCATTTTTGGAATAAGACTTGGCAGACAAAGATAAAAATGGAAATAAAATGTTTTCAAAACAACTGGGGTTCAAGAAAAAATAATTTGTGGACCCCAAGAACAATGCTAAATTTGATATGTGTCGCTTACACACCTAATCACTAGGGGTTATATTTGAGAGTTTAACCTTTTTATAGAAAAATTACCAATTAAGGTTGATTTACTAGTATAGAAGGGTTGATCCTAGAGGACAATGTGATTGGATGGAGTCTTTTGAACTGGTTTGTTTTGAAAAGTTATTTCATTTAGACAAAAAGAAGGATATTTCATTGGTTGTTGGTCGACTATGTTAGAGCGAGAATTCTAGAAATAATAAGAAAGGAAGTCAAACTAAGAACAAAAATAAAATGTTAGACTAGGTACATGAAATAAAAGATTACACTTGTGAATATAATTAAAGAATGCACCGTGAGAAGGATTTATGTGTAAGTAAAAGGCAATTGAGAATATATTATAAGGCGATTGAGAAATAGATTGATTTGATTTATAAAAGATATTAGTTATGGATTTTTCACCCATAGACTTTATTTAATCATTGATAGATAAAATTTTGATAAAATGGAAATTTTGATAAGGGCATGTGAAGGCATCCAAAATGCACTTACAAAAGTTGAATTCCAGCAAACCCAATAATCTTTGCATTTGTGGATCCTTGCTCAACATCCAATAGAACTCCTTCCACGTTCACATTTAGAGTTCGATGTGCTTTATTTGGTGTTCAAAACCTTGGGGTATGAGATCTCATCTCTCAAGACTAACAAAAACAAAAACAAGAGATCAATTTACTAAATTAGAGTTAGATCAAACAAAAAACTATATAATTATTATATCAGGGAAATCATCTCGAACACGTACTATGGCTATGGGGCTACTTCCCATGCTCAAAATACAAGAACTACTCATTATCAATAGAGTTGATGGAGAGGAGGAAGGCATGAATAAGAAGAGACATGGATAGTATAAGAAAAGAAACTGCGGACTCTGGTCTAGCAATAATATAGTTATTGTTGTTAGTTCCTTGCCCATTGCATAAGAAAATGAAAAAATGAAACTAAATTTTTTATTGAAGAAGGAGAGAATACATCATACAAGAATCTCAATGCAAAATAAAGTAAAGAGCTTATGACTAAAAACAATTACAAAATTTTGAATATTTTCTTTGTGGAGTCCTCTCTCCTTTTATAGGATAAGGACGGACGAACTCCCTGAATACAAAGTTTGTTGACGAATCTTAAAAAGGTCTCTTTCACCAATTCTAGTTGATCGACTACAAAACCCAGCCAAGCGACTCCAAAATAGTTTTAAATACAAAGTTTTTAATGTGGTTCTAGTTCATTTGGATAAAAGAAATGTCGAATCTAGCATCATTCAGAGATTTGATAGGTTTCATCTTGATGAGAGCTTGATGTACTTCATTGATAGTTGGCATGCATCCACAATGTCTTGATTTATGACTTGTGTGTTGTGGGTATTTTCCTAGAAACATTCTAAACAAATACAGCCAACATTGGAGTTTTCTTTAGTGAACAAATTCCATAAAAAGTTCTAATTGATTCTTCAATCCCATCATTGTCCTCTATCCATTATCCATTAGTGCCTTTTAGTTTCTTGATGAAGTTTTTCATTCAATTTACTTCTAGAATAGAGTGGAAGTACTTTGTGCGTGCATCATCGATCTTCACCCAATCACATCTCAACTTCTATCTCCATTATTCTGTATCTTCAAAGTGGATGTGTTGAATTCAAGTTACAACTTTTCCATTGTGGTGTCCAATTCTTCTGAGTACATGTCCACCATTCTAATTTGGTTTGTAATGATTTCTATAAGTAGGTGTTTTATCTTGAAGTCATAATACCTCTTTCTTTTCTATCCCAATATTTTTATTCAGACATGAGGCATTTTGCTACAGTTTGCAACCCAATATTGTCATTCCAATTGTTGCTTAGAAAGAACTGGAAAGAAGCTCTTTTACTCCAAGTGGAGCTAGTTTTGATGCTATAGGATTTCTTGGTTTGAGGGGTATCTATGTGTATCGGAATCAGGACATGGTCTAAGTTAACTCTAGGTAGAATCTCAATTTTAGAGTGTGGAAATAGTTCAATCCATGTTGGGTTTTCTACTACTCTGGAGATCCATTGATGGATAAATCCTCTTTTGATAATCATTTAGGTAATGTGGCTCCTAAATCTTCTAATCCCACCTCCGCTACGTAAATTTCATATTCTCTTCTACTATCAATATTCATTGGGTTCTCCTCTGCTGTTCTGATTGATTTTCAAAATAGCATCAAAATGTCCTATAACTAGCCAAGGGAGGTTTGATGTTTTAGATACGAACTTTAGGTAATTCTAGAGGATTCTTCTTTTGGTATGTTTTGTGCTAGCATACACAAATTTTATTCAGATTTTATTGTTAATTTCAAGATGTATAAAATGCTTGTTGTAAGCAATAATATCCAAATTTTTATGCTCCCTCCACTTAACCCATATACATCATGAATAACTAAATGCTTAAACTTGATAGATGCATAAAACCCTAGGGTTTTGATATTAATATCAACATTTCTTAAACATGTTCTTGGTTCAATAGCAGCTAATATATTGATTTTATGAAGAAGGATAAATTCTCTTAGATTATTTTGGGTCTCTACTTTACAAATCCCTTGTTCATTCCTTGGTAACAACATCATTGATGGTCTCCTTTTATAGTTTCTTGAGCTTTACTGCCACCCTTAGAGTCTATATTTTCATTTTCATCTTCCACTCTTATGATTTCCTTAATTTTTAATTGATTTGTTCTCTTATGACATCCAATTCTTGTGATTTCATTCATCATTAAGATATTCATGTTTCTTAAGTGAATTCCTATAGGAAGCCCCGAACAAAGTTGGGTAAATGGTCATCTAGGACCTCTTGGAATAGGTGATTTTCACCTCCATTTTAAAATGTAGGGTCTCAGGAGTCTTCCTTTCATCTTATGTGATAACCATTATGTTATCTTCCATGATAGTCATTATCTAATGCACTATTGAATTCCTTTTGTTTGCATTGCTTACCATATGGTCCTTATTGGATTGGTTTCCTTGAGAAGTATCTGATGTATGTTCTTGATTGTTGGTTTCTTCCTGATTATTTTTCTTGAAATTGTATTTCTTATATTTCCAATCCAATCTAGTGACTTTCTCTACCTCGACTAGAATAGTATCACTATCTAGGTCTCCTTATTCAATAATGAGACTACTGAATCCATTCCTTGTTTCAAATCTAGGTCTTGACTACTCCAATTATTTCTTTGGCTTCCTGGATAGAGGTTTGGTATGCATTGCTTCTGAGTAGTTTCCTTGAGGCAATGTATCTTCATTTAGTTCTATGTCTCTTTTTGGTGTGGTGGTTTGAATCTTCCTTCTTTCCCCTTCTTCAGTCATTCATGTAGACTTTGTATGACCTATCCTACCCAAGAACATACATATTGTATTTAGGTTTTCATATTTGAGTTTGTAACATTTGTTTGTATTATGTTTCCTAGGATCAGTGGTCCTTCCATGTCTAGCTTAACAGTAATGCAAGCAAACTCCCCGTCCTTTTCAAGATCTATTTTGTGTGCACCTGTATGGTGGTGCCAATTGCATCGCATTTCCTCTAGGAAGTGTCTCTAGTAAAGGAATATTGGAAGGGTGGGGATTCTAACCCATGCCATAATGTGTGGATTTTGCATCTGTTGGTGAGAGAATTGCATCCCATAGTTGTGATATCAAGTATGGACCCATAATTGGCCATGGTCCCCAGGCTAAGGCCTTCAAGTATTCATCTTCTCGAACCAATTGTACTATAAAATAGTTGATCTCTTGGACAAATAACCTAAAGTTTCCAGTAGGTATCCACATGGATTTGATTCTTGTAGGTATGTATGCCTTGAGAGCAAATCATATGATGATTTTAATGGCATATCTTGTAATTGATTTGATTAATAATAAAGACATTCTCTATATGTTTGTTAAATTATGAGATGATGATATAACATTATGGATGTCTAAAGAATGATTTTTCTCAATGACATATGTATTTAGGTTTACAACATGAACAATTAGATCATATGTATGCTAAGAGCATATACATTTTAGATATGTCCTTACTAGGATATTATTGTGCAAACATAATAGACTACAATGATACATAAGACTACCATGTGTTTGTTGATAATAGAATTGCATTATTCATAATATATTATATCAAATCAACCCGTAAGTACTTGTTAGATAACATTGTACCAGACACACCCGCCTTGAGAGGTGATACATGGATAATAGTCAAAATCACCCCTCAATGTGATAGTGGTGATTGTGATTCTTAGATCTGAAGTTGATACACTCATCTCATGTCATTTAATGTATGTTGACATAATCCAATATGACATTGAATAAGGGTTGACATAACGGTGATGATTGGGTACATTGTGACACATGGGGATTTGTTGTGAGTCATGTAGATGGGATCTGGACCTCTTATTGGAATTGATATGTTGGACACTTGATAAGTGAGAGTGAGAAAATGTATGTGAATACTCATGTGAGTCAATATGTGTTATCGATCTCATATGCATCTCTACAGTCTACTCTTGATCAAGGAACATGGATGAATGATTAAGAGGATGGTGTTTCAATTCCTCAATTCAATTTGGATATTTGAGTCAAATAAAGTATACAATCATGATAATGTTGATCGTGGATCTAGGTTGAAGTTGTTCTCCAACATTCCAATTACTTTGGTAGAAATGATGTGTTTCTAGATATAGTTCATTGTTTGAGATGTCCTAAATTGGTTATGGACATTCACTTGCAACATAATTCGATACCTATAGGTTCACACACATAGAATACACATGGAATAGTATTTTAATCATGATTAGGGTTTAACTTGATTGCTAAAGTGTTTGGGATCAAATTAAACTACATTGGCAAATGAGTCAACCAAATGGAGTGTGCAATCCACAAAATGGAGTGTCAGTTTGATTGAGTGGAGTGTCTAGTTGATTGAGTGGAGTGTCCATTCGATCGAGTGGAGTGTCTAGTTGAAAGACAAAAATTAACTGACATTTCCAATGAAATATTTAATTGATCAATTGGAATGCACATTGAGGAAAGTTGATATACATCCAATCAGATTGTGCAAAGTTGCTAATCAGACGATTGGAATGTCCAATCGATTTACTAGTCATCTATTATCCTGATGGAATGACATGCATCAATCACCCCATTTAAAATTAGTACAATTGTGAATAGGAAAGTACTCCAATCAAGCGACAGTATTGTCCACTCGATCAACTAGAGTACTAGTTGACCAAATGGAAAGTCTGGTCGGTGGATTGGGAATTTACAAAATCAAATGCATTGTGAAATCACATCTCTTTGACTCAATGTCTGATCTAGAAACTCTAGCCCTCTTATTAATATGGGGTAGTCAAGGGTTTCAGAAGACACAATTAATGCTTACAAATGTTTTCCTCTCATGTTATTGTAACGAGAGAGCCCAATCAAGTTTTATTCAAAAAAAGGGAGACACAATAAGGGAGAACAAGTCATCACTAGCATGTTGGCATTGAAGGGACAATTTCCTTCTTGTTGTGACTGGTATAACAATAAGGACTTCTTGATGGTCTGTGTGGACTACAATAGAGGTGTGGAGATTGTTTCCAACATACTAGGAGGATGATTATGTCTCACCTACATGGTGTCACATCATGAGGCCACCCAGATAGCCATCCAGATCAAGAAGTACCACCTTGTGAGGATTGTCACTAGACTTGCTCCATGACCAGTTATATGCCACAGAGATGATCTTTCCCAGATACAATGTTGTTGAAGAGATCTCATGTTCTAGGATTTTGGAAGAAATTTTTTATTTCTTCTTCCTTATCTAAAGCTTGATTTCCCAGTAGTGGCGTCAGAGTCACATCAATCTACGATATATCGAGATTTTATCTATATGATTGGATTTTGTTTATATTTTATTTATTCAACATGACATGAACACTTAATTTGATTCATATACATATATGACTAAAACCAAATACACTCATATGTGTGTCTATATACATATATACATACACACACACACACACACACACACACACACACACATATATATATATATATATATAATGTATGGAATTAAGAGAGAAATATTTCTCCCCCTCCCTCTCCCATGCCCGTGGTGGAGTCCGAACGCCCGGGAGGGTGGTAAATCAAGGTGGTAACTGGGATATATACAAATATGTATGTGTCCCCATAAAAATTGTTTTGATGGTGGATGAATGTGTGGTTATTTCCAAAACCCCTTTATGGATGTGTCTGCATGGCTTTCTTTTGTTTTATTCCTTCTAATATTTAGTTTTCATACTTAATATATCTCTCTCTTTCCAAATGTAAGTTAATGGTTCCTCCTTATACTCCCCTTGAATGTAACTTCATGTTTCATTTTACAATGTAATAAGTTAATAGGAATAGGATAGCTTTTTCTAGGTTTAAGTTTCATAAAAAGAGAATTCCATATTCACCAGACAAGTCGAGCGACTAGGAGTTGAATCCATTGACATGATTACTAATGTGGCCACAAACAAGAGGAGACAATTGATTAAATGAGGCCAACCGATCAACTAGAGGAGTCCAACGGTTACTTGATGAAGGAGCCCGTCGACCAACCAACAAAGATGGATTGATCGAGCAGTAGACCAACTGATCAACTGGAGGGTCCAATTGACCGAATGGGTTGTATCCAGCATAGTTTTTCTATAAAATAAGTTGCTACATGTGATGTGGACCTTAGGTGGTAACAATTCTTGTTGCTCCAAAGATTTTCATTAGCATGGCCATAACAGTCGCTCATATTTTATGATTGAATGGTTTGTTTATGGTTATAACATGTACATGGTACATATTACTAGTATGTGGTTATGGGATATTTATATTTATTTGTATATATGAATCCTTGAATTAATTGTTTAGTCTAAGATGCTTTTTGTAATAAACACACATGAAATCTTGATCGACTAAGTGTGGGAATGCCTCAGTGTGGTGTGTTGTCTATATCGTGGAAGTGTGATGATAGATATGCAGGTCTACCTCTATATATAGGGTGCATATTCTATCTTGTTTCATGTTGGATCAGTCTAAATTAGGGGAGCCTGATAGGATTAATCAACTACAAGCATAAAGACGGATTGTGACAAATAGTTGTGCGTAACATCTATCCAAGATACATATGGTACAATTGGAAAATGTTCCCTACTTTATAGTTGGTTATGGATGCTGCCATTAGCTGGGTAATGACCTTATTATTTTGGATTTGGCTCATTAGAAGGTTGTACACTGCACTCTTCTGGATTTCTTGATGAGGGCTATCAATTGAAATAAAATAGTGGGAGTGATAATTAATTAAAGGCCTAAATAATATCATTTCATTTTCTTTCAAACCAAATCAAATAAAAATGTTATGATAAAATACTAATTTTGCTTTTGTAGAAACAAATGGAAAATAAATCATCATTGGGATCAGTACTTGAGAAGGACAAATTAAATGATATCAATTTCCATAATTGGTTAAGGACTTTGATATGGTTCTCAATGATGAGAGTAAGCTCTGTGTGCTAGATACACCAATGTAAGAGAAACATTCTCCTGATATGCCTAGGCCTGAGGTGTATTCTTATCGGAAGCATGCTCATGATGCCTTAGACATTAAACACCTTATGTTGTGTTGTATGAACTATTATTTGATTAAGCAGCATGAAGACATTGAGGTTCTTGAGATGGTAACACATGTTATCAACATGAACCAAAATCATCCAAAGTGAGAAAGGTACAATGTCCCTAAGACGCTCTTTAGGTGCAAGATGACCAAAGGAGATCCACTATGGCCCCATGTTCTTGATATGATTGGGCATGTGGAACATCTAGAGAGACTAGGATTCCCTTTGATCTAGGATTTAGCTATGGATATGACTATGATATCATTGCATGAATCATATAGACAATTGATAGAGCATTATTACTTGATTAACTTCACTAGACCCCTGTTAGAATTGCTTGGCATGTTGATAAATACCAAAGAACAAATGAAGAAGGACAAACCTGTGATAGTGATCAGCAGAGTGGAGTCTAAGTACAAATCAAAGGTTAAGAAGAGTGTTGAGGCTAAGTTGAAGTACAAATCTTCTACACTAAAGATAAGGAGAAGGGTATATGCAAAAAGAATCTATCCTTTGCACTTAAAGTGATTCATTATGATAAAGAAAGGGATAAGGATATCTACTTTAGGTATATATATTATTGACATTAACTTTGTTGCTTCTTCATCTTGGGTACTAGATACTAGATGTTCATCTCACATTTTCTCAAATGTGCAAGATCTAAAAAGTAGACCTTTAAGGAAAGATGAGGCTAAATTGCATGTTGCTAATGGAGCAAGAGTCACTTCCAGTGTAGCTAGAACCTATGAGTATTACCTACCAAGTGGGCTTGTAGTATAGTTAGAGAACTGCTACTATTTCCCTATCATAAATAGGAACATCATTTCTACATCTTATTTGGAAAAGAGTAAATTTGAATTCACATTAAGAATGAACTATGTTCTATTAGTAAAGATGAGATTTTTAATGGAAGTGCACCAATGTATTATGGTTTTATTTTCTAATCTAGAGAAAAATGTTTACAACATAAATACCAAAAGTCTAAACCTCCACAACTCAAACAAAACATATATTTTGCTTTGTCATCTAGGGCACGTTAATGAGATATGCATTTCTAGACTCCATTAAAATGATTATCTAGACTCTTTTGATTTCAAATCTGAATGACCCCTAACCTGGCTTAATTCTTAATCATGCTTGATTATCTTAATTAGGATCATAGATGCTTAATTAAAATTTATCTTATGCTTTAAACATAGTTAATTGAGCCGTGTTTTAGTTTGGTTCAAATTGTACTTTGTTTGCTTAAGTTTTGATAGATTGTGTTTTGTGGGCCTCTATGAAATTTACCCCTTTCTAGGGTTTCATCTATAATTTTATGATGTCTAACGTGTATTGTATGTGTTCTTGATATGTTTGATATAGTTGGACCTTTGGGCACCTAGTTGTGACATTGGAAGTTGGCTTGAAGGTTGAGACATATAGGGTTTCTCAACTAAGTACCCAAGGTCAAAGGTTTTCTATGCATGTATGGGATCTGATGGTTTCACTGGAAGAGTGAAGGATCCAATGGTTTCCCTTGTGATAAGGGATTTTGATAGTTTTCCCTAGAGGCACAACAAACGATGGTTCCTTATTGAGGTCCACAACCGATGGTGGAGTAGGTTTGGTTTTTGGCTAAGTAAAGGTGTGATCGGATGGCTCTTCTGGTAATGTAACTTGATGGTTCTTCTAGGGTTGTCAAATGATGGTTCACCTAGGCTTGACAACTGATGGTCCTAGTGGACTAGAGAACCAATGGTAGATCCTTTCTGCATGGACACAAGTATTGACACATGGAAAGCATGCCTTCAGTCCTAAAATACCTTTCTCTATCATCCTTGGGGTATATGTACCCCTCACCTCTCTCCCAAACGAACTCTTTACACAACTTCTTCATATTTGTTTCTTGGGAGGGTCGATCTTCATGCTTAATGGAAGGAGACAAGCTCTAGAGGAAGAAGCTTGGTCAAGTTTGGTGTCATGTCCTTCTAGAGTTTGGATATACCCTCTCTAAAGTTGTTTTAAGCTTTCTTTTCTTATTCCTTTCCCTTAATGAGGAATTTCATCATTCTTACCTTTGTTTATCATGCATCCCATTTTCTTCTCGCTCCTTCCATGGTCGAACCTTGGTGTTCAGGGTAGAAGCTCTAACTAGAGATTGGATATCATCTTCTTTCTCTTTTATTAGACTAGATCTTCCTTGTTCTTGGAGAAAGGAGTATTGTAGGAGCTTTGTGGGTACAAAGATAGGGTTTCTATTCTCTCTTTTGAGCTATCTTTCCATTTGGACGTTCATCTTCAACCTTAAGGTGAGTTATATAACTTTCATCCTATTTTTTGCTTACTCATAACTTGATATATGTAGAACTTACCCTAAAAACGTGGTAAAAGGTGAAAGATGATCCTTTGTGTAAGGTTTTAGAATATATAGTAGTTTTTGAGTAGATAACTACTTCTAGATCTTGTGTATGATCTTCCATGATGTGTGCTATGTAAACTTTTCATGTTTTTAGAGGTTGATGGTTTTGTATGAGCTTATGAATGATGCTTCTTAATAAGTGTATAGGACTGATTTGTAATTGCATCTATGAAATGATGGTTTCTCCTTGTGAGTTATGTACTAATTTCTCTCTTGATTGATTACTAGATGGTTTGATTCCTCATTCCAACTGATGGTTTACTCTTAATTACTACCTTTTAGATTTTACCTGTGTTTGAGAATCGGTGACTATGCTTCACTCAAGAATAAATGGTCATGCTTGATACCTAAGTTGATTCTCTCATCAAGTGGATGAATTGTGGGTTTCTTGGGCACTTGAGTTGAAGGCTTTTACTTAGTGTAGAAGATTTAATTTTCACCTAGATTTGACAAACAATGATTTCTCTAGTTTCACAAACATTGACTTATCTATCTTTGACAAATGATGGCCTATCAAGATTTTGGAAATGAAGGTTTTATGTAGTTGATAAATGATGGATCTTATTGTACTTGAACTCGATGGTATGCATAGTGCTCACAACCAATGGAGTGCCTAGTGTATACAATTGATGGTTTCTCTACTCTATGGAATGATTAACCAACTAAGTTCAATGAATGATGAATCCAATAAGAACATACTCCAATGGTTTCCATTTAGCTTATGGAATGAATGCTTTGGCTAAAGTTATCAATTCAATGATGGCTTTCCTAGTATGCTAACTAACTGACATGTTGCTTGTGCATGGAAACCATTGGTTTTAGTCAGTGAGCCAAATCATGGTTTTTTTGAACCCTAGTTGGAGGTTTCAGTCCTCTTTATGAATGATTGATGATCTAGTATCCTATGATGAAGTGATAAGGAAAGTGTTTCATACATTTTATATATTTTAGAGTTGTTACATACTATCTATTTATATAACTACTTAGTAGTTTGTGTGTAACTTGGTTGATGCAGTATGAAACCACCCAACTAGTTTAATTAATCAAGTGAAACCCTGATCATTTAGTTCCTTGTGCCAAAGAACTATTCTAGTGTTAGGATTTGTTGGATAGTAAAATGAGTATCCCAAAAGGGGAACTTAGAGTCATATATTGTTGAGTATATGCGGGTTTAGGGTGGGTATATCCTTATCATCCCGATCCCAATGTTAGAGGATGGCTACAGTCCTGCTTCAGTTTGAGAGTAGTTAAGGTCATGTCTCAAGTGTATATGTGAATGAGGACAATTGCGGTTGTGACTCAAATTTATATTTTTGAATATCCCAATTTCTAGTACGCGACATGTGTACCTAAGACGAACTAGGTTGATTGTAGCTTCACAATTATGTTGCTACAATGGATGTAACATGATGAATCATAGATGTAATCACCATGTAATCCTTTTTCACAAGTTTCCCTTACATTTCTATCCTTCATATAGTTCATGTTTAATTAGTGGAATTTATAGTGGTTTGGTGAACATTTATTCACTATTTGTACCAATAAAAGGGTTTATACACAAATACCTCAATGAAAGGGACTTAGTTAGGTGTTATAAACCTTAATCTAACTTTCTGATGTGTTTAAAAATCATAAAATGAGTCTAAGTTTCAAATTGGTTCAATTTGGATGTTGTTTGTTCAAGTTATGCAATTTTAGGTACATTCTGGACTTTTATGCAATTTACCAAATTGATAGATTTTCTTTGCAAATCATCACATGCATTATAATACTTAGATATTATTATACCCTTATCAAGATTTTTAACCAAGGGCAGGTGTTTCCCTCCAAGAGCATTTTAGGGATTACCCTCTTTATAAATGCACTTATCTTTAAAAGCTATCAACCAATGGGGTTATTTCTTTGATTAGAGGATGGTAGGGATGTACTATAAGTCTCCATGGGCTTTTAGGACCGACATTTGATATAAAAGAAGTCTCCATGAGCTGTCCTCTTGCATGGCCATGAAGCCTTAGGCAAAGGACACATGTAAAATCCCATAGACACCTCATGCTTGCCCCCTTCTTTATAAAGCCATGTCTACCCCTTCTCACCTCCCAATTTTAATACTATTGCTCTCCTTATCTTTATCCCAGCTTAGAGCATCATTCCTATTTTGTTTGGACACGAAGCTGTTGTCCCAAGATAAAAGAGAGTGCTTACCTTGGTGAAGAAGGCTCCCAGGATTCCAAATTTGATGTATTTTGGGTGTCTATAATTGCTTCTTGGTGATTTTGACCAAAATTATTAATTGTTCTCCTTTCCTTTCATGTTTTCATGTTGTTAGTCTTCCTCCCACCTTATTCCATGTTGGAGCTATGACTTTCCATGGTGAAACCCCACCTAGAGCCCTTAAAAACCTCATCTCCATGTTCTTTTGCTAGGGTTTTTGACCTCTAAAGTTGAGAATGTACTATTTCCCGAGATAGGAGCTTTGTTAGAGAAACCAGCCTATCTAGCTTGGGAACCATGCTTCATGAACCTATCCACCTTCCTAGAGGTGAGTTTTATGACCCCCTTCTCATATATTTCACACTACATGCTTAAAACTCATGCTTCTATGTTTAAAATCGATGATCTCCATCTCTATTTACCATGTTCTTTTAGGGTTTTGGTTTCTTGATGCTTTATCTTCTCTAGAAGATCTAATTTGGTTAAATATGCAAATACAACCCTAATATTGGGTGCAATGGTGTTTTTTCCATCTCTCTCAATCTTTCTCTCTCTTGAAGATTTTTGACTTACCATTTCCTAATTGGTTCAAATTGAAAATTTCATATCCTTTAACCTGCTTATCCAAATTTGACAAATAACATGTTTTGAAATAAAAAAATAATCTCTATCTAATTAAAATATTTTAACGGTGTTGTTTTGAGGTTTGCAGAAGGATGATTTTTGGAAAATGAATTTAATGCATAAAATCCATAAAATTTACATCGTAATCATCATAACTCCAAAGTTTACATAAAAATATATTTTCTTGATCAAGAGAACCTAATAAGTTCATTGGTTAGGTTTTTGGAGTCTAATCTATGTTTTTCTAAGAAGGAATGAAATTAGGGTTTCTATACATTAATGTGCATTATGTACTCTAATACTTGTTAATACATTAAAATAGGAAAAATAGAACTTGGACTCAATTAAAGTGGTGAAAGTTAGTAATTGATATCAGTAAGAGACGTATGTGCATTCTTACACCCTAAGTTGGGATATTTGTGAACCAAATCTTATATTTCCCTAATGAGGCTTTAATGAACCATATCCCCTCAATTCATGATTCTTTTATTAAATTGCCTCAAAATTGGTAACAATATTCTTTTTCTTGGGTCTTGTACTCCACTGCCATGTTCTAATTGATATGATGCTTTTACTTGCCATGATTTCTTTTCATCATGTTGATTTTATAGACTATTTATCTATAGTAGTGGTACTTATGTACAACCACCCATAGATGGGGCATGTATTAATTTGCCTAGGGGAATGTCTTATTCTCCTGTATAAAAATATGTGTAGGTAACTGGGAATGTATTAATTCATCCCTCACCTATAGGTTGATATTTGGTAGGTGCCTCAACCCTACTTAGTTAATGTAGTCATAATTAATAATGCATTCAAACCTTTTACTATTTTCTTATTATGGCAAGCATCTATTATGATTGTGCCTCATACTCTTGTTATCTTCATCTTCTGATGAAATCATTGTTACTTTCATGTAATTTCCTTATATTTTGTTCTTATTCATTATTTGACACATACCTTGTTTTTCTCTCTCTTGTTGGTTGATTTCCTAACCATCCATGTTTAGATCGAGGTGTTGAACATGACAAAGGAGAACATAGCTTCCAACATGGACCAAGCTATTGGAGATGTTGCTTGGAGACATATTTGAAGTATTTTAGACTTCCCTCTACTTAGATCATTATGTTGTATCATGCATGTAAACCCTTATGGGATACTATGATGTACTTTTTTAATCTTTTATGAAAATTGAATATAGTCATTTGTTTAATTTTGCTGCTACACTTTGGTTGTTTTGAATACCATTTATTGAGATTTGAGAATTTTACACCTATTACAACATACCTTAGGGGGTGTGGGATGGATGTTTTATTCTTGAAACTTTTAGTAGGGAGTGGATCTCCTCTCGGGGTCCCACTCCTTATAGAATGGTATCAGAGCCCATGGTAGTCAAAATCTGACTATTTCAACTTTGTCTCCCTAATTAGAAAACTTGCCTTATATAGTTTCCCTTTAAGTGACATGTTTTCCCTAGAATCTATCTATGCTACTTTTGAGATTATGAGATGATTGATTTAGTATCATAAGGGTTTCATATTAGAAACATGTTTAGTTAACCATAATGTGATGAGCTTGTTAGGCAGCTACTAGGACATGAAGTCGAAAGAAAAGGTGTCTAGAAAGGATCAGGATTTGGGGACTATCAAGATTTTCCTCTGCATCACTATCTTGGTTTACAAGGACTCCCAAATCCATATTATACCTGCCTAGCCTAAGCTGATACTGATTGTCTAAAATAGCATGCCTATAGACAGTAGTAGCCTTAGGCACCTAGGTTGGATAATCCTAGGAACCTAATATGCTGACCTTGTCTTTCAGGTGTAATGACTTGTTTAAGGATGGATACCCAGTATATTTCTCTTATGTCCCCTAGAACCACATGTTTGGATAGTCTATCCCTAGTAACCTAGACTTTGAAGTTTGGTATTTAGTAAGAAATCAGAGTACACAGTGGAAGCGTGATGGTCTTGTACATGGTTCAGTTAAACTCCTCAAATTTCCTCCAAATTAGTTTGGCTTGGTAGGTCAAACATTTTAAGGGGTGGAAAGTAGTCGGTTTGATGATGTTTGGGTAGTCAGATTTCAAGGAAAAATCCTTTTGAAGGGGATGGAGTCATGTAACATATCAAAATATAGCTAAACTAACTCTTGAAACCCTAACTCCATGATTAAGAGGATAGTTTTCTTGGATCCTTAGTTTTGACCAAACAAGTTATAGTTGTAACCCCTCATCCTTGTTGTTATCCTAAAGAACATATAGTGGTCACCCAATGAATAGTTCATATGCCTGAATCCTAATGAATTTCTAACGCAAATAATATGAGTAAGTCACATAATAATACTAATAGTGGGTACAAATGAGGCTATACATTTCTTGGACAAATAAACCCTAATGAAATGATGAGCCAGATAATTGTAACCTAATCTTGTATTTAATGCATACTAAGAATGTACAGATGAAGAATAATAATCATATTCACCTAAACCCTAAGTTGTAGTCATCTAACCTTAACATATACATCCTTAATGATATTCTTGATACATTAGGGACATCAGGTGTCATAATTAGGTAACATATTTAATACACATAAATGATATATAATCACCTAATCAGAGATTAATCGAGCCATCAATATGAAATACACATTACCTTTCTCTCTAATATACACCTAACTAATCACCAAATCATTATTTAGCACATGAATCAAATCATTAATATGTAATATGTCCCAGCATGATCACTAAAATATATATAATGACTTCAATATAGATAGGAAATAATTTTTTCACAAAAATTTGCATAATCAAATAATAAGAACTGAATAAATATGAATAAATGATTAATGATGACATCAATGTAAAAAAAGGTAATGTGACAATGTTTAATATAGGTTTCGTAACTAATGTGACATTATTTGGATTAATTATAAAAAAATTGGATAAAATGTCTTATTTCATGCAAAATTATCTATATAATTCAATATGTTGATAATAGAGAATAAATCCAAATTATTAAGGATAATATTCAAGTATATTAAGATAATTGAGTAATCCATAATTGCTAAAAATCTTAATGAGATAAATAAGAAATATATAGGACTTTGTGTATAATAATAAAATTTAACTCATTTGGCAACAAAGTAAATACAACATCAAACAATTAAAAGAATAATAAGGATGATATAAATAGAGAATATAATATTAATAGGCCTAAAATGTTAATTGTGGTATATCTAATAATAAGAAATCTTAATAGTGGAACCCTTAGTGATATATGAGAAACTAATATATGTGGAGTCACTTGAGAAGATTCTAAACTCCCAAGTTAAGTAGTTCAAAAACAAGGAGCTTGAAAGTTTTGGTGGAAACTTTATGGAAACAACCCGGGAGTTTTGTGTTGGGATGTTGCATACTCACCCTACTCTTTTTGTTTGAGATTTCAAGGAAAAAAATCTTTTAAAGGAGTGGAGTGCTATAACATACTGAATCATTGATGTAATCTCCATGTAACCCCTTTTTGTTGGCTAAATGGACATCATTTAAATCCCTTTGTTTTGATAATGACAAACATTTCATTCTTGTGGATCTAACATGATACTTGAGTGTTTCAGGGATAATCATATATGGTGGTGGATAGCGAAGACTTGGAAGATCAATTTGCTAAAATTTCTTTATTTTCATGATTGTAATCAATGTAAGAACTTGTACAAGTTTATAATGTACAAGTACTTAGATATCATGTAAATCAAGCGTTTAGATCTTACCTATCCACTCACAACACTTAGAAAGGTCATCACTGAAGAATTAGATATATCATGAAATGATTTACATTGAAGAAGAGGACAGGCGGGCAACAAGCTGCGCCGCTAGTCCTTTTTGGATAGCAAATCCAATCCTGTAAAATACAACATCCATACACTTGGGAGCCATAACATTACTATTCATAACTTTTTGGACTCCTTTAAGAAGCTCCACAACTTCTGGTGCTAAGAATCCAAAAGTATCAAATCCAAAGGGAATAAAGGCATGTTGATTCTCAATACATGCTTTCTCATGCTTACCCACTTTGGCTGAAGCAGCTTTAAGGGCAGCATGTCCCGCTGTAAAAGCTCCACTCCTCAATCTCACCAATGGAGAAACTCCTGTAAGGTCCACACATGCATGTTTCCCTCCTATCCACCCAAAAACCAAGACATCAGCAGGCCTTAGTGTCGATCTTCCCTCTTATGGATCAGTTAAAAAATTCACAGGTGCCTCTTTCTTAGCAGCAATACCTACACGTCTGAGTACATCAAAAAGAACATCTATAACAAGATCATGTCTGTATTTAAAACCTGGAAGCTCTCTGCAATGAACAACATGTTCTCCAAAAGTGTCCAAACATGCCTTACGACAGATTGGACATACCTCATCTGCTGGAAATAGAGGGATCATCAGATGGTATTTTAAGATACTACGGTACTCTACTGGCGACATATGCATACCAAGTCCATCTATTGGAATAACAAGGAGAAAATCTTGAGCGTGATCAGCTTGTAGACATTTGAAAATGGCTTTCTATCTAATGGTCATGTCAAATTTAACTTCTATGTCACCCAAGATAGTATCACAATTGCACATTGATACACTGTGACATCCCCTGATTTTCTAAAATTTAATCTGATGTGTGACATCCAAATTGAAACCTCACCTCAGCGAGAATCCCAATTTAAACATCCCACACTAGGCTAAGAAGAAGAAAATCAAGGGAGTCAAAAGGAAACACAGTAGCACATGTACATGAACAATAATAAAACCATACAACACTTGTTCACTATTCAACATATAATTACAACATGAATTGTTACAACATTTGATATTAAATATTGAATAGCAAACTTTTACATATACATGTACTACCACTAAACTACAGGATCTTAAGACAACATGTCCACCTGTACATCAGCTTGCTGCACAACTCTCAACTATCCTAGATCTTCAAGAGCATATGTCTACAACCTAAACAAAAGATTACACGTGGTACACGTCAGCACAATATTCAAGAATATTGTACTGAGTATGCCTACATGTCTTTTATATACCTTTCATCATATCTTGGCAATAACAAAAGAAATATAAGAAAATCATATACTTGCACAAAGATTTCCATTAATAAAAGAGAACACATATTTTAAGCACATTTCCATTATATCATCCATGCATTGACCACCGAAGGTTGAATGCATTAAGGCCTTATGATCGACTACCAAAGAGTTGGATCATTTCATAATGTGATCAGACTACCAAAGAGTCGGATCACTTTCAAGTACTTGACTACCAAAGAGTTGAAGTACTTTATTATCAGCACTTGACTACCAAAGAGCTGAAGTGCTTAGATATAATGGAACAAATATATTATGTTTCATGTGTTCATATCAATAAGTATGGAAAAATCATGCAACATATCATACAAGAATAATCATTTCATTCAATATCATATGCCAAGTATTTTACTACACATATAACACAATCATATTGTATAATAAGACAAGTAAGAGGTAATGGCGTACCTTCCAAAGCGATATTCCTAATCACATATTCCTCATGTCATCTATATCCTCGTGTCAACTATATCTTGATCAAACCCCTGGTTAAGACAAGGTCACATACTATCGTCAGGTCTCATAATCAAAACCCTAGTTACCTCCATTAGGGTTTAACTTAGTTCATTAGGATATGTGCATCATTACTTGCATTCTTGTCTTAGAATTATCTTACTGATGTTGTATTCTAGATTATAGTTCATCAACTAGATATACTCGTGTTTCACATTATTATGTGAACATATTTAACATTATGTCACTTTCATTAACCATATTAGGGTTACATCACATGTATTAAGGGTGCTCTTCATATAACATGAATTTCATGTATATAGTTGATCTCAGATATATATATTATCTTCCAGTTATAGATATGGGGGGTTTTCTGTAAATCTCATCATTTATTGATCATGCATGTATTAATTGCATTATCTTTAGTGTTATTAGCACTAATTAGCCATATTAAGCTAATTACATGATTATGTGTCATAACATGATCATATCTGATTTCAAATGGATTCTAAAACATATTTAAGAGTTACTGATGCATTCTCATAATTTTAGGTTTTCATATGATATTTATTATCCATTAAACAAGTATTACACATCTTACATGATATCACTGATATTAAAGCATTAAAAGGCTGATATTATGATTCCATATTGTACTACACATTTTTCTGAGAAAAAGGGGTACATTACTCATATTTTTTTGATAAACAGACTATTTTCTATGATTTATTAAAGATATACATATATACTAAGCTATTTACCTTCATTGGCCAGTAGGGATCAGCCACGTGTACCCCTGGGCTGCGGCTCCTCCTTGAATCTGGCCTCAATGAACTGGCAATTCACTTCTGAGAGGAGCCAGTTTTCTAAATGGTATGGTCCCTTTCTCTCGTACAAAACTCACCTGCCTACCCTCTCACGCGATCACGATAGCCGCTCGCCATGCTGCTTCTCCCTTCCTCGCATCGACAGGAGCTCGTGCTCCTCTGTTCTATGCAAGTCAACGTGATGGCCCATGAGCTCTGCCGCAAGGAACCTCGACGCCTCCCAATCACCACCTGTGGATGATGGGAAGTCCTGCAATTCCTCTGTGATTCCTCTCTATCTCTCTCTTGCATCTCTGCAATCTCAATGATGTGCCCGTGAGTGTGGGCTTCTCAAAGCTTTAGTCTCCGCCATGAGGTTCAACTCCGGCGTGGGAGCAGAAGGTGCCACCTCCTCCTCCCGGCTTGTTTCTCCAGCCTGGTATGGCTGGCGGTGATTCCTACTGACTGGGCGCTGCCGTGAGACTGGTCTCTAGTGAGAGATCATCACTGCCCCTCGTCACCTCCTCTGTCTACTTGGATGGTAGTTGCGGCTCCATCTTGCAGTGCCTGTGAAGGCCTCTCCTACAGGGTTCTCTCTAAAGAGAACCCATCTATGTGCTACTACCCCTCCTCTCATTCTTCCTCATTTGTGAACGCCTCTCCAAATCATCCTCACAAAGCCACATCCCTATGCTCTATGTGTGAGCAAGCCTGCGGCCTCTGCTTGCTCCCATACATCGTCGTGGGGGTTCTGATCTCCGAAGGGAAAGAAACCTCACTGGGGTGCTCCAAGATAGATCCTCACACTCATGGTCTGCAAGGGAGATGGAGAGAGTAGTGGGGACGCTGGTGCGATTCCGCTAGTGGTGCTAACACACTACTCAATTGAATAGATGCGTCCCACGAGGTCGGAATGCACGGTGGATGAGGGTTTGCTTTCAATATTTATAAACCTAAACTAGCTACCTACGTCTACTAAAACACTACACCCGCAAGCGCATGGGGTCGTGTTGTAGTATAGGAAGGTGGCAAGTAAAGGGTCGATCCACAGGGAAAGGAGGGGGCACTAGAGCTAGGTTAGTTTATCTAGGTTCCTACTGCGGAGACTAGGGTTAAGGGTTTTAAGGTTGATTTGGATTGTTAACTAGGGATAAACAAGCAAGCAATTAAAGGCAAGAATGAAATCTACATTAACCCTAGACTAGATTAAGGCTAAGCAAGCAAGAAAGGGTTAAATCTAGGTAGGAAAAGGCAATTTACACTAAGGCAAGCAATAGAGAAGCAAAAGATCAATTAAAGAACTAAACCAGCAGAAACAAGGCAAGAGCAAGGCAAGAAGCTAACTAAGCAAGAAAAGAACTAACTAAGCTAAGCAAGCACAAAACTAGGGTTTTAAGCAGTAAAGAGATGTGTGGGTTGTTTAGGGGTATGAACTTATCACTTAAGTTGGGGTGTGACATGTGAACATTATGATTCCATTTAGATTATCCAAACCAAACAACAAGTTAGAGTCTAATGAATTAACCTAAGCTACTAACTAGCCATGGATATGCTAGGTTGTGTATAGGGGAACTAGTCCCTAACACCCCCTACTAATCTTACGAGGCTCAATTGGGTTAGGGATTAGGTTCAATTCAATTAGAGTCTAATAAAGTCTAGGTTTCTAGATTAGGCATTCCTAGGGCAATTAGGGGCCGAGGGTAGTAATGGGGAGGTGAGATTTGGGTTTTGGACCCCAATTCCCCCACATTCTAGCCTTGAGAAGGCACCATCCTAATTGCACTAGAATTATCTAATCTAGCTACTTAGATCTCTCACTTAGGGTTAGGGAGATTGATTAAGATGTAGGAAGATGGGAGGCAACCTAGGGATCCAAGAATTAGACCTAGGGGCAAATCCCAAAATTCGCACATATAAGCAATTTGCCTAAATTCCTAGGTGATTTCACACACAAACCAACAAGTAATCCATGGAGAAAGAGATGCAAATAGAATATAATCATTAACAAATGAAATTACAAAGTTTACATGTCATTTCCCCCCAACATGGTATCAAAGTAACATATTTTCCCCCAAACAGCCCACCCAAGGGGCCTAGCTACTCATAACAAAGAAAAATACAAAAAGAGAGGAGAAAGAGGTAGAAGAAGCCATGGAGCTCGGTGTAGATGAAGAAGCCCTCCTCTCCAACAACTGCAGGGATGTCCTCCTTCTTCTCCTCGGATGAAAATGGTGTGGAATGATGGAGGGAAGTGGATGGAAGGCTTAGATATGGGGGGTTATGTGGTGGAAATGGTGAAATGGAGTGGATTTGAGGTGGATATAGAGTGGAATGGAGTGGGTGGCGATTTGGGGAGCTAGGAAGGGGTAGAAGGTATCCATCCTCATGCCCCATCCACCACCTAGGTATATATAGGTGTGGGGAGGAAGCACTAGGTCAAGTAGGGGCAAAATGGGCAAAATAGTAAAAACTAGGTGAGTTTTGTGAGTAGCACGGCCGTGGTGGGTCACCACGGTCGTGGTGGGTAGGGTAGGCCACGACCGTGGTGTATGGGCACGGTCGTGGGAATTAAAATGGCTAAATGTCAGGTTGGTGGTCAAATTTGGGCTGAAAAGGCAACGACTGTGGTGGTCACCACGGCCGTGGTGGGTTGAGGGTAGCACGGCCGTGCTGCGTAGCACGGCTGTGGTGGGAGTTGGTAGCACGGCCGTGTTGCGTAGCATGTCCGTGGTGGGATCTGGTAGCATGGCCGTGCTACGTGGCACGGCCGTGGTGGGTGGTCGCAGCACGGCCGTGCTGCGTAGCACGGCCGTGGTAGAGTATGCTCTGCAGCTGCTTCAAAACTGAGATTTTTCATGTGATTTCTTCATTTATAGAATGATCGTTCTGTGTTACCACGACCGTGCTGGGGGCTTTTCTTGCACTTTGAACTTCAAAATTTGTTATCCATGGACTTCTTTGCTAAAGCTTGACTCTTGGCCACTAGGGGTAGGTTGGAGGAGCTCTGGGGCCTTCTTTGGGCCCCTCCATCTCTCTCGTCCATCCTAGTGTGGTCCAAGTACCTGAAAAACATGCAAATAATGTCCATAAGTGCATTTTACACAAATATGCATATTAGGGGAAATAACATGTAATCTAATAGGTATAGATGTGATTGAAGAGCAAAAAGACACAAGATTAAGCCCTAAAATAGGGCTTAATCAGACGCTCACTTGTTTTCTATTGTTTCTAAGCAGTAACCTGATGAATGAGTCGGGCAATGTGTTTCCTTGGTGTGATGGCAACTGCCTCCTCAAGGCACGTCCTCAACGCATCATGACTCTTTTTGTAGTAGCCTACGGGGAAGGTGTAACTGCCAGGTCAAAGATAATGTTCCGTTCATTCGATCTCATCCAATGCTCTAGAGTCACCCTTAACTACACCGATCTACAACACTCTCTTCTCAAAGGCTGACACCACTAATCAAGGATCTAAGGTCCTATCATGGCCACGTATCCTAGCAAAGGATACATGGGAGTGTGATGGAGCATATATCTAAACATAAGTATAAGTTTGTTTACCTTGGTCTCAATACCTTAAAAAGATAACAACATCAATCTCCATTCAAACCGTACCAAAACACTTGGAACTCTCAAGAAAAGTCAACATATAAATTCCAATATGTCATTGGACATTTAAGGATTCTAAAAGTCCACTCCATCACATCCTACACACCTTAAAAGATATTTTATCCTCGAAATTAAGTCAAAAATCTAGTCTTTCACATCATATACATCTTAAAAGAAATTTTGTCCTCAAAATTAAGCCATTCTCATATTCCAATGAAAACTAAAGGTCTTCATCCATATGTAGGACACCACTCTATGTACAACAAAATCTCTAGAACATATATCATCCACCCTTCAAAAGTTTTTAAAAACATCTAAGTTGCAACAAGGGTGAACCACTCATCATATAACATGGTTTAGGAGCTTAGGTTACGTCATGATGTATCTCAACATTTGGATTTACATATATATATTTTCAAGCAGGAATTTCCAACATTAGCGTATACTTTTTAAGAGGGGGTCAACTATAATTAACCCACTTTTATCCATCTAGATCATATCAAGGTGTCATCATCATTATGTTGTTCTCATTGTAAACTATATCTTTCATCTTTATTAAGCACTAAAATTAGCACCTCATGTAACATGTTCATTCATATGGTCTTATTTCATTTCTCATAATAAATTGTAACATTTACCAATGATTTCATCACAATATTAGCCAACAATATCATATTATCATCATTATTCATTTACATGGTTAACCATATATTGATAAAGAGATTTAAGACATCTCTAAGTTTTCCATCATGTCATATCCAGATATCACATCTCAAGGTCAAAACATGTTCTTACGTTTATTATACCATGGTTGTACTAAACCAACTTATACAAGTGGCTCCTCAAACATATATCAAAACTACATTTAGTCCAATTGAGGTTCTCCTGACCCATCTCATGAGGGTAGTGCCATGCTTAGTCTCTCTGAGCTCACTTATCTCTATGAGTATCACATATGCTTATACTTTATCTTTCCTCTTGGTCTAGGGTTCTCATATTACCTCATTGGCACTAGTGATAGCCTTCTAAGTTCTAGCCACATAGGTACAAACCAAACCACAACATGACACGTCATACCCTCCATAGGTTCTATACCCATGAAACACTATTTCTCAACTCTCTTTCTCTTATATACACACCACTAGATTCCTATATGGGAACCACCAACCCGAGCATGAGGCTTCACAGAAACTAACATAGCTACCTCCTCTAGGTCTTGGGCTCTCTCCCTCACCCAGATAGCAGGCACTCATATTTCCTTATTCACATTTGCATACATAACCAACCTCTCTCAGACTCTAGGGTTTGTCCCTCCCAAGGACATCTAGGGTTCAAAAAATTATAGGAATCATGCATAGAGTGACTCAACTCAATCACTCAAGAGTATTCTAGTTTAGGACATATCATATCACATATCTCAAAATTATCATATCTCAGAGTTTAGGTTCTGTAACCTTCTCCCAATGGGTCTCACTCTCTCTGGAGTTAACCCTGAAACTGGTCCTAATACTAGAGGTCCTCCTTCGTAAAAGAGATTGAGGCTCCTGCTGACTCACAACCTAGTCTTAGCTTAAGACATATCTTATCTCATAAAAGCCTATTTACTTGCATCATCAAAACTTATCTCAAATCCTCAAAACTAAACTTACATCCTCAAAGACAAACATAGATCATCACAAACTATCTTATATCATCTATATAAGACTTACATCATATCATCAAACTTATTCAATCTTTTCCATCTATCATATATTCCAAACAAGGCTCTAGACATCTAATCTAGGACTACTCTCTCTTCTAGACTGATGTCATTCTCTTTCACTTAGGTTGCATGATCACCTCCTACTCGTACATGTGTGGGGACACATTTTGGTAATACACATACATAATAAAATATTATATAGTTTTTCTCCGATAAAACATGCGTCAGAGAAAACTATCAAGGTTTGATCTGATTGGAATCCAAAACCAAATCCAAAAAATGAGTGCCCCACACATAGTAGAGAGTCCAGTGTCATGAAAACTAGTGAAAAGGGTGAGAACATGGTGTAGACTAGTGCAAAAACTCTAGACAACATGCGCAATATGTCTAGGGTTTCTCTTCCCTTGATGTACGTCATTTCCAAATAATGCAACGTCCCATACCGCTGCTCTGATACCACCTGTGACGTCCCATACCACTGCACTACTAGGAAAGAACGAAATCTAAGGACTTGCTACACAACAAGCACTAGTCTAGACCTAGTTCTCGGACATCTAGGTGCTAACCTAAAGGCTAGGCCAGATCTAGTCTCTAAAAGATGACTAATCTAACCCTAAAAGATTATTAAGGTTCAAGGTTGTTTAGTTTTGAGTTGCATAATGAGCAAATGCCAGTCTTTGCTATTGTTCATGATATGATACCACCTGTGACATCCCCAAATTTTCTAAAACTTAATCTAATATGTGACGTCCAAATTGAAACCTCACCTCAACGAGAATCCCAATTTAAACATCCCACACTAGGCTAAGAAGAAGAAAATCAAGGGAGTCAAAAGGAAACACAGTAGCACATGTACATGAACAATAATAAAACCATACAACACTTGTTCACTATTCAACATATAATTACAACATGAATTGTTACAACATTTAATATTACATATTGAATAGAAAACTTTTACATATACATGTACGACCACTAAACTACATGATCTTAAGACAACAACTCTACCTATACATCATCTCACTGCACAACTCTCAACTATCCTAGATCTTCCAGAGCATATGTCCACAACCTAAACAAAAGATTACATGTGGTACACATCAGCACAGTATTCAAGAATATTGTACTGAGTACGCCTGCGTGTCTTTTATATACCTCTCATCATATCTTGGCAATAACATAAGAAATATAAGAAAATCATATACTTGCACAAAGATTTTCATTAATAAAAGAGAACACATATTTTAAGCACATTTCCATTATATCATCCATGCATTGACTGCCAAAGGTTGAATGCATTAAGGCCTTATGATCGACTACCAAAGAGTTGGATCATTTCATAATGTGACCAGACTACCAAAGAGTTGGATCACTTTCAAGTACTTGACTACAAAAGAGTTGAAGTACTTTATTATCAACACTTGACTACCAAAGAGTTGAAGTGCTTAGATATAATGGAATAGATAAATTATGTTTCATGTGTTCAAATCAATAAGTATGGAAAAATTATGCAACATATCATACAAGAACAATCATTTCTTTAAATATCATATGCCAAGTATTTTACTACACATATAACACAAGCATATTGTATAATAATCCAAGTAAGAGGTAATGGCATACCTTCCAAAGAGATATTCCTAATCACATTTTCCTCATGTCATTTATATCCTCATGTCAACTATATCTTGGTCAAACCCCTAGTTAAGACATGGTCACATACTATCATTAGGTCTCATCATCAAAACCCTAGTTACGTCCATTAGGGTTTAGCTTAGTTCATTAGGATATGTGCACCATTACTTGCATTCTTGTCTTAGAATTATCGTACTGATGTTGCATTCTAGATTATAGTTCATCAACTGGATATACTCATGTTTCACAATATTATGTGAACATATTTAACCTTATGTCACTTTCATTAACCATATTAGGGTTACATCACATGTATTAAGGGTTCTCTTCATATAACATGAATTTCATGTATATAACTGATCTCAGATATATATATTATCTTTCAGTTATATATATGGGGGGTTTTTTATAAATTTCATCATTTATTGAGCATGCATGTATTAATTGCATTATCTTTAGTGTTATTAGCCCTAATTAGCCATATTAAGCTAATTACATGATTATGTGTCATAACATGATCATATCTGATTTCACATGGATTCTAAAACATATTTAAGAGTTACTGATGCATTCTCATAATTTTAGGTTTTCATATGATATTTATTATCCGTTAAACAAGTATTACACATCTTACATGATATCACTAATATTAAAGCAATAAAAGGCTGATATTATGATTCCATATTGTTCTACACATTTTTCTGAGAAAAAGGGGTACATTACTCATATTTTTCTGATAAACAGTCTATTTTCTATGATTTATTAAACATATACATATATACTAAGCTATTTACCTTCTTAGCCTAGCGTGGGATGTTTAAATTGGGGTTCTCACTGAGATGAGGTTTCAATTTGGATGTCACACATCAGATTAAGTTTTAGAAAATCCGGGGACATCACATACACACACTTAGTAAATGAATACATTGAATCAGTGATATTCTCAGTCGAAAAATACTTTGACCGAGACACTCTCGGTCGACCAATTCCTCGACTGAGAATTGACCCGAGTAGCCATTAGACCCAGCAGACAAGGTGGTTGGCAGTTAGAATAAAACGTAATATACACTTTCTCCAGACCATCCCTTGGTCGAAAAACTCCTCCACTGAGAGACTCTCGGTCGACAAAAACTTTGACCGAGAAGGTGTCTGTCTACACTTTTCAGAATTAATTAACTAGTTGTTTCTAAAGCAATTAGTGGATACCTAACGGCTAGTTATGCACTAAGAACCCCCTAGAAAGTGTATATAATGTCCTTAAGCACTCATAGGCCATTCCTATAAATAGTACATGCCTTAGGACACCCAAAGTACACTTGTACAACACTTGAGCATATATACTTGCAATTAGTAATATTTCTTATGAGCAATTGAGCAACTCTAGCATTTGCTAATCCATTCCATTGCTACAAATTTGTGTCCTATAGGCTAGCATCTCCTACCCACTGCACTTACACTTTCATACACATTGGTTAGGAGATCAAAACGCTTGATATAGGAAATCAAGCCTTGTGCTATAACGGTAATTTTCATTTCAATTTTCCTTTCTTGTTCCTTCTTATATGTTTGTACTCTCCTTGCTACTCCTAGGTTGGAGGCTGCGGATTGGAGAGGGTTTATCTTCTCAGGGGGAGAACGGTCTTCTCAGAGGAGAAGGTGGACTTTGGACTACTTCTAGAAGGTGTCAACGGGAAGCTACTTCAAGGAGGAAGGCTACTTCAAGGGGGAGCTTGAAGTTACTTTGAGTGAAGGATGCTTCAAAGTTGGTGAGATGACTTCGGGGTGAAGGTTTTCCAAAGGGTTTGGGAAGGTAGTTGTATTTTATGTAACATCCTTGTGAGGTAATAAAATACAGGTGCTTTCAAATCCTAATTGGAAACAATTGGGTAGTGGACTGACTCCCTAAGTATTTGCTAAGGGTGGAACCACTCTAAACCCTGTGTCCCCTTGTCTAATCTTTTGTGGTTGATTGTTTGAGTTGAATTATTGTTAAAATATTTATAAAACCCTATTCACCCCTCTTGTAGTGGTTTTTCATTTGGTATCAGAGCAGGCTTCAAGAAGCTCTAATCGAGTCTTGAAGAATGGAGGGTAATGGTGTCTACAACCGCAAGCAAAGGAGAAGCTTGGACCAATCTTCTACAGGATGTAATTGGTGCTTAGGAACAAGACACACAACACCTAGTTGTCCATGGAGGTTAAAGAAGGAAGATGTGCATAAAGAATGCCTTATTGCTACAATAAGTGAAGAAGAAGAAGAAGAGGTAAGCATGTTTGATTTATCTAAAGAAGAGTTAATTGCTAGCCTTCAAGAGACACATGATAAGTATATTGAGTGCAAGAAGAAATTAAAGAAATCTAATAAAGGAATTGATGAGTTACATGGTAAACTTCTTACTCTCACATCTGAAAATGAAAATTTGTATGCTAAATTAAATGATCTTGGATTTGAAAAAGATAGTATTATTTCTGAAAATAGTACTTTGAAATCATCTCTAAGTGATTGTAAGGTGAAGATTTTTACTCTAGAAACAAATTATGATATTCTTTCTCAAGAAAAGGTTGGACTGCTTGCAAAGTTAAATGATTTTCAAACTCAACCTATCCTATGCACTCATCTAGATTATGATACTATTGTGAAAGAAAGAGATCCTTTATTATCTAATATAGATCAAGCAAAGTTAGATATCAAAAAGATAATGGATGATATTGCTAAGTTACAACAAGAATTTAGTAGCTTAAGAAACAATGATGTTCTTGATAAGAACTTAAATGATTCTCGTGGTCAAATTGGAAGGAGAGGACTAGGTTACAAGTCTAAAGGAAAATACTGTCAAAAACCTAGTGGGAGAAGGACACAAGTTCGAAAGACTCAATCCATGTATGTACCTAAAGGCAAGTATACATATGTACCCAAGAATAATCGAGATCAAACTCATAAAAAGAGAAATGAGATTGATTCTATATGTTGTCATTATTGTTTGCATCTTGGACATTATTCCTTATGATGTCCTTAAAAGAAAAAGGATGTTGAGTTGGTATGGGTTCCAAAACCCCCAAATTAAATAGATTAAATTAAGTTGAGATATGACCAAAGACTTTAAATTATATATCCTTATGTCTATCTCAACTTAACATAATGAGATAACAAATTGATTCAAGTAATTAAAATTTCTAACTTGAAAATACACATTTTTATATAAACCTGTAGAGATACATCTTTAATAACTTGTTTTAGTTAGGTTCCTAAAACCTAGAGATTTGAATATGATTAGTTGACTCAAATGTTACTTTGAAACTTAAATTTTTTATCTCAACTAAACTAAGTTTTAAATTACATAATTGAATTGGAAGTGATCTATGAAATAATTACTGAAAAATGATACTAAAACTTTATCGGTCGAGAAAATGTTCAACTGAGAACACTGTCGGTCGAGAATTAGTCGACTGAGTAGGTTACTGTTTTTAAGATTGCAAAAAATTGATAAAAGTTGTACAAACAATAGAATACTCGATCAAGAAAATCTTTAACCGAGATAAATTTGATCGAAGAAAAGTTCGACCGAATCAAGTTCTGCTAAACCTATTTAAATTGATCTAGTTTGCCATCAATTTGCTATTAATGATTGATTTAATATGCAAATCAAGAATGAATCTTGGAGAAAATTCTTTAAACAAATAACATAAATTGCAAGTTCATTTTTAGTTTCTATAATATCCTACATGGTTTGGCTTAAAATTGAAAATTATGAACCATGTTCATTTAATTACTATTTTATAATAATTCACATGGTTTGTCCTAAGTATTCCTTGGTCTATCCATATAAAAACCACGTGTCTTGAAATTTTCTTTTAAATAATCATAATCATTGTATTTCATGGATATGCTTCTATTGTTCTATCATGATCATTATGTTATGGATATGCCTTTACTGTTTCATCATGATCATTGTGTTTGGTTTGCCTACAATAATCTTTGATCTATATATACAAACCATGAATAAATATTATTTTCAAAATGATCATTGTGATTTAGCTCATAAAAATGATTTTATCATTAAAAATGCCATTTTGCATAATAGTAAAACTCTATGGCACAAATTCATCTTGACATGATAGATAATGATTATAGTGTGCATGGTTTGTATCATTCCATGTAATAAATGAATGATTTCTGCTAGATGACACTATGGAAATCTAAATAGTTTGTTTCTTAGAACAAAAATATTAATGTCTTATCTAGTTGTTTGTTCTAAATAATCAAAACTAAAATCTTGATTTCAAGAACTTGAGTTCTATGAGATATAAAACTTGTTCTTAATTTATACTCAAGAATGACTGATTCTAAAGAGTTAATAAGAGACTTGTTTAGAATAAAGATCTATTTCAAAGTTACATTTAAAATCTATTTCAAGAGCAATGTACTTAATTCATATATTGCTTAAAATTCTACACAAAATTGCTCTTAGGATATAATTTTGCATCATGGTGACAACATGACTTAAGGAAATTTCTATTGATGCAAATAATCTTGCTTATAAATAAATGATTGAAAGATACATTCTTTCCATGATTGAACATACTGTAGATGTAGTTCAATTGAAGAACAATCACTGTGGATATTAAAATGAAGAACATACATTCTGAAAATTTTCTTAGAATATAACTTGCTCTAAGAAAATTAAAAACAAAAACTTCATTGTGATGCCTATATTAAGTTTTCAATTGATAAAACTTCTTCAAAATAGGTATCACTCAAAGTGCCTCAAATTGATATACATAAAGACTTTATGTTTCACATATTAATGTGTAACACAATGAGAATGTTCAAATTGGAAATCGACAAAAATTGCCTCTTGGTTAAAATCAAGTTTGACCAAGGGGCGCCCTGGTTGAAGTCAAGGTCGACCTAAAATACGCTTGACAAAATGTTTAATTGTAAATCATTTCCTTGCACTCAATCTTAGTATATTGAAAACAAGATTTTAGTATATAACTCTCATAAAAGGTTAAATTATTATGATCTAATGCTTATTGTGACCTTAGAATCCTTAAGTTATCTTGATTATAAGATTAAGGGGGAGCTCAAAAAAACTATCTTGACTATAAGATTATGAAGGAGTTCACAAAATTTTGTAAACATCATAAAGAAAATCTAAAACTAGTTATGACCTTAGTATCTTTAAAGTAATATTGGAGCCTACAATATTTATGAATATAATGGAATTCTCTAAACAAATTAGGTCTTAACATCCCTTGCATATGGTTAGAGATACCTTCATTGATTTTACTATAAGCTTAAAAGAATCTCATATCATTTCAGGGCTTAACATCCCTTGTAAATGGTTGAGAAACTACTAAATATACTCATGAGCTTAAAGGATTCTCATGTCATTTTTAGGGCTTAACATCCCTTGTAAAATAGATGAGAAATCAAAAAACATATGCCATGAACCTAAAAGGATCTTGTATCATTTCAAGGATTGGCACCCATTTTTGAAAATGATTAAGAAATAAATTTTGGCTAAATTTGAAAACACATGCATTCATATTAAATCCCTTGCTTTTAAAACTGAATATCTTATTAAGGGGGAGCATAACAATAAAATTAAAGGGGAATAATAAAAGTCATACTTAATGATTATCTTGGTTATCTTTTCAAAATAACAAAGGGGGAGAAATAATATAAAATAAAATGAGTTTCATAATATCTCGGCCAACACACACTTGTACACAAGAAAATGGCTACAAAAGGTAAACTTCAGGTATGAAACTCATATGATTTATATTTCCTTATTTTATATTTTGGAAATGTTTGTCATCTTCAAAAAGGGGGAGATTGTTGGCTAAATGGACATCATTTAAATCCCTTTGTTTTGATAATGACAAACATTTCATTCTTGTGGATCTAACATGCTACTTGAGTGTTTAAGTGATAAGCATATAAGGTGGTGGATAGCAAAGACTTGGAAGATAAAATTGCTAAAATTGCTTTATTTTCATGATTGTAATCAATGTAAAAACTTGTACAAGTTTATAATGTACAAGTACTTAGATATCATGTAAATAAAGCGTTTAGATCTTCCCTATCCACTCACAACACTTAGATAGGTCATCACCCAAGATAGTATCACAATTGCACATTGATACACACACTTAGTAAATGAATACATTGAATCAGTGATATTCTCAGTCGACAAATACTTCGACCGAGACACTTTTGGTCGACCAATTCCTCGACTGAGAATTGACCCAAATAGTTGTTAGACCCAGCAGACAAGGTGGTTGGGAGTTAGAATCGAACGTTATATAGACTTGCTCTAGACCATCCCTCGGTCAACAAACTCCTCGACCGAGAGACTCTCACTCGACAAAATTTTCGACCGAGAAGGTGTCTGTCTGCACATTTTAGAATTAATTATTTAGCCATTGATAAAGCAATTACTGGATACCTAACAGCTAGTTAAGCACTAAGAACCCCTAGAAAGTGTCTAGAACATCCTTAAACACTCATTGGCCATTCGTATAAATAGGACATGCCTTAGGACACCCAAAGTACACTTATGCAACACTTGAGCATATATACTTGCAATTGGCAATATTTCTTATGAGCAATTGAGCAACTCTAGCATTTGCTAATCCTTTCCATTGCTACAAATTCGTGTCCTATAGGCTGGAATCTCCTACCCACTGCACTTACACTTTCATACACATTGGTTAGGAGATCAAAATGCTTGATATAGGAAATCAAGCCTTGTGCTACAACGGTAATTGTAATTTCCATTTTCCTTTCTTGTTCCTTCTTATCTGTTTGTACTCTCCTTGCTACTCATAGGTGTTGGTATGTATGCCCTGAGAGCCAATCATGAGATGATTGATGGGATACATTAAGATTGATTTAATAAACATTAAATGCAAGCTTCCAATTCTTTCTGGTTCAGTCATATGAGATAGTGATAGAACATATTGAATGTCTAGAGAATGACAATACTCAATGACATATGCCTTCAGGTTCATGACTTGAACGATGAGATCATATGGATGCTAAGAGTTTGTACATTCTTGTTATGTCCCTAGTCGGATGTCATTGTGGAAGGTAGATAGACAACAATGACACACAAGACTAGATTGTGGTGTTCGTTGATGACAGAATCTCATTAGTCATGATATAGAGATATCAAACCAAACACATAGGTACTTGTTAGAGAACAAATGTACCAGACAAACCCACCGTGAGTTTGACACATGGAACCATGACATGGTAGTCATAGTCAGTACTCACAATGATGGTGGTGAGTGTGATTCTTTGACCTGAAATCACTACACTCAACACATGTTGTTGGGCACACTTTGACATCATCAAACGCAGTCCTGAAACATGGGTTGTTATAAAGGTGATGATTGGGTGGCTTTGACACATGGGGCTTTTGAGGGGTGAGTGATAGATATGGGATTTGTCCCTCCTGAGGGAGTTTGATATCCAAGGTCACTTGATGAGTAGGATTGAAATAGGCATGCGCACACATGTGTGAATCAGTAT
Organism: Alisma plantago-aquatica; assembly: GCA_963693085.1. Lineage (NCBI taxonomy): Eukaryota > Viridiplantae > Streptophyta > Magnoliopsida > Alismatales > Alismataceae > Alisma > Alisma plantago-aquatica. Next base: position 1,401,975,827 of record OY856409.1, on the reverse strand, counting down.
GTGATATTGATGTCATACATATCTCGTTCAATCTGCTCTGAGATCAAGAAAGTGAATCAACATTGACAGGATGACTATTCCATGCCTCAAGTTCATTCGGGATATCAGCGACAAAGGAATTATACATTCACTATAACACCATTCACGGATTGTAGGATTAAAAGTTGTTCTCCAACTTTCTACTTTCACTTGGGTAGCACTGATGTGTGACTAGGCACCACTCTTTGCTTGTGAAATCATAAGTGTTATGGACTTTCACTGCCAACGTGAAATGGACCTGCATGGTCACACACATAGGATTTAACCTGGAAGAGGAGTTTTGTCCACAAGCAATGTTTAGATTGATTACTAAAGGAGTTTCGTAGTTCAATTAAACACTCAATTGATTGATAGCTCAAAATCATAGTGTTCAAGTTGTTGGATAGATTGATTAGAGTATCAGATTGATTGAAATCACAATTGACTGATTCTGCACAATTTGCACTCCCAACCGATCGACTCATGTGATGAACCGATCGACTGAGCTTGGTGAACCGGTCGGCTCAAGTGTTGAGTCGAATGGCTCATGGTCAGGGTGAAACGATTGCTTCAAGTGTTGAAACGATCGATTCAACTGGTGCAACCGAGCAAGTTGGGAAAGTAGTATTGGTGAGAATTTTACTTTCGTTTCACTTGCCCAATTTGATTGGAACAAGGATTGGTACTTGATACCAATTAGAAATAAAAGTTGGAAAGTCAATCGGGAACTGGTTAGGACCACAAACCGACCGGCTCATGGGTCCCAACTGATCAGTTGAGTGTCAACCGATCGGCTCAGATCCCCAACCGACCATTTCAGAAATGAAACGATCGGTTCAGGTTGCGAGTTGGTTGTTTTTGGTGGAAAATCTCGAACCCTTCTACTCCTGCTTTAGTCCCATATTGCCCGGGATGGAGAACTCTGTCCCATGACCCTCCTATATATATAGGGGTATTGGGAACTTCTCAAAGTACAACTCAGTGCAACCAATTGCTCTGCAAAGTTGTCGTTCTCTCTAGTTTTGGTAACCGAGAGAGCCTGAGCAAGTGCTACCCGCAAAGGGAGGCGCAGTAAGGGAAAGACAAGTGCTGTTGCAACTGGAGGTAGGAGAGTGTGTTGGCGACTAGTACGTCAACAGGAGGGTGCGACTCCTTCCAACTCCTTGTTGGACAAGGAGTGTGGAGTTCCAGGTGGTCCATGTGGACTACTTCAGAGGCGGGAGGTTTCTGCCGCTCAGGAGGACAACTGTCAATCCCAACAGTCCCGGTGAGAGGAGGAGTCGTCAGTCCCGGTGCGACCAGGAGCTGCACAGACACTGTCCAAGACCGGAGGTGAAGACCACGCAAGGCGCGAGGTATTGTTGCCAAGTAAGCCTCAGGACAAGGTATGATTCCACAAACCATCCTTTCCTATTGTATAGACGTTGACGCATTTCCTTGTTCCGAGTTTGGGGGAGAAAATTTTTGTTTCTGCTGCCTTCTCTGCCTCCCCTAAAACCCAAAAGTGGTATTAGAGCCACATCAACTGTTCTATATTTTAGGAATATCGATATGATCAATTTTGGTTTGTCACCTTTATTTATTGCATACGATGTGAATAATATTGGCTTTATGCATGTCCAATCCTAAATCCACAAATCCCAATTACATATATGATATGTATTATTAATGCACTTGATACACGTCGCCCTTAAACAAGTTTTGTGATGGATGTATAGCGTGGTTATGGCCAATAAACCCTATCTGTGTATGGTTGTATATGGTTGCTTGCATCTCGGTCTGCACACCGATCTTCCCTCTCCTATTCCTGATGTAACTCGAAATAATTCGAGATTCTTTCCTACCTTTGCTCCCCCCGAATGTAACTCGGGGTTTCCCTTTTAAGCAATGTAAAATTAGGATAGATTTTATTTCCGGTTATGTCGAACACCAGCGGACATCCTGACGACAACTGAGACGATCGGTTCAAGGCGTGAACCGATCGATTGACGTTCCAGACGATCGGTTCAAGGAGTGAACCGATTGGTTGATGACCGGTTCGAGGAGCGAGACGAGTGGGTGGTGGCCATGACGAGATGCATGACGACCAGGCGAACCGATCGGTTTGAGGAGCCAATTGATCAGCTGGTGGCACCCAGACGATCGGGATAGAACGAGCAACTCAATCATGTGATGAGTTGATCTACTCCGAAGGCAAAGCACAGAGTTCATCTTGTACATGTTGCATGTGATGTAGACCTAGATGACCGTGATTCCTCTTTGCTCGAGGAATCACATTAGGATGGCCATAATCATCGCTTTTATCATTTGTGCATGTTTTCTGTGGGATATAGCATGTATATGATATGTACTATGTATTGTGGTGATTAGATATGTATATGTATATAAAAACCAAATCCCTCATTAAAATATTAAGTTTTAGATGCCTTCCAAATGCGACACACGTGAAAAGCTTGATCGACCAAGTGTGGGCACGCCCTAGCATGGTACACCGTCTATCTTGTGGAAGCGTGAAGGATGAATGTGTGGGTCTGCCCTAGCAGGGTGCATATTCATCGTGTTTGCTTTGGGTCGGACTTAAGAAGGTGATCTAGATAGGATCTAGCACCTTGAGGCATGGAGATGATCATGGCAAGGAGTTGCATATGACATCTTATCAAGAGTTGCATATGATGCAATTGGCAAAAGTTGCCTTCCTGAGAGATCTATTTGTGGGTGACAGCCCTAGCTGGTCCATGGCTTAGAGGATTTCAGGATCTTGCCCACTAGAAGGTTGTACGCTGCAATCTTCTGAATTGATGGTGAGGGCTGTCAATTTGAAGTAAAATAGTGGGAGCGATAATTAATTAAAGGCCTAATTTTATCGTAAACTTTTCAAATCAATCAAACAAGTCAAAAGAGTTTTGGACTAAAATTGCATATATTTACTTTTGTTAAAATAAATGGTTAATCAACAATAATCACTTTATTTGCGACCGGTCTTTGAGACCAACAAATTAAATGGGAATAATTCCACGTCTGGTTAGGATGATGAGAAGTGTTCTCAAAGAGCGAAAGCTCTAAGTCATAGTTATACCAAGACCAGATAAACTCAATCCCACCACATCAATGGCTAAAAGTATGCTTATGGAAGCATATCGAGGAAGACATTGATGAGGAGTGCTTGATGTTGTGTTCTCTGAACTATGAGTTGCAGAGACAACATGAGACATATGATGTCTCCAAGACACTATCCTAGTATGTCATGATAGAAGGGGATCCAGTAAGGTATTCACACACTCAATGTGATTGGGTATGTGGAAAACCTAAAGGATTCCCTTTGTGCCAAGGATTGGCTATTGGTATGATATTGTAAATGTTGCGAGAATCATACAGTTCATGATGAACTATGACATTGACAACTTTGACAAACATTGACAAAGTTGTTGGACATGTTGAGGACAGTAGAGGCAATTATGAAGAAGGACAAACCCTAATGTTTGATATGATCAATGAAGGGTAAGTCTTAAGGGTAAGGGCAAGGGCAAAGCTAAGAAGTGTTCTGATGCTAGCCAGCAGCCCAAGACATCTTCAACCTCAAGGCACATGGGGAAAGGGTGTATGAGGGAATTGCCCTCTATATCTGGAAGAACAAAAGAAGATGAAGGAGGGGATGGAGATCTCCACCTAAGGTATCATGAAATGAACCACTTCTTTATCTGAGGTATATGATACCAAGATATGGATCTATCATATATGATATGCAAGATCCACAAAGAAGTGATGGCCTTTGTGAAAGGACCAAGAAAGGAGTACCCATCATTGGAGCAAGTGTTGCTGCCATAGATAGGAGTATCTTTCAGTTTATTTCAGCATAATGGGCATGAAATAGAGTTGAGAACTGCTATTTTATATATTGCCAATAGATAGAAACACTTTATTTTTTTCATATTTTATGACAATGATGGCAATTAATAAAGTTGATGTTTCAATCTTAAAGATATGATCTTTGTGGAAATGCCTTGTTTATCTTGTGATACATGGTATGCATAAGATAAAATGATACCTAAAGTTATTGATAACTCAAATAATCAAATTAGCATCAATCATGAGAAATTCATTTCTAGTTTCCATGTGATGGATAAATCTAGACTCTTTTGGTTAGAGAACCAATAAGAGACATGAATCTCTTGTACATGATTAATGAATCTTCACTAATGGTAGTGGGAGAATGATTATCCTATTAGGTATAATACATGTGATGTATTTACATACCTATTGGAGCGAATGCTAATACTTCAAACAGTGTTTAGAGAAATACCAATATGAATATCTTGAAGTGTTCAAGATTATCATAGATGAAGTGAAAATTTGGTAAAGTGTTAATTCTTGATGAGATCAATGAATGAAATACTTGGACCAAATGTTTGAGATCCTTATGAGTGATTATGATAGTGTATCATAGTGAACTCATGATTAAGGCATGGTGATGTCTAAATCAAGAAGGAATCATACTCTAAGGAGTTAGAGAATGATTATCAAATAATTGAATTCTTCTTAATAAAAGGATACCCCACACTAATAAAGGACATTGAGAATCACAATGAGTTGTGAGTTCTTATATCCTTGACAGATACACCTCAATTATCTATGTGATCCGTTGGTCATGTGATGAGTCAACTATCTAGATGAATGTGAGGAACCAAATTTTGAGTTATGGTTTATGACCATTACTTCCTAAATGACATCCATGTGAACCATAAGGTATGACCTTGATGGTAGCACTCATTGGATCAAATCCATAAGTGCAAATGAGTCTTAAGTGTTAAGACACATGGATAACATTTTGAGAAGGGTGATGCTTGTTGATTGAAACTTAATGACTAAGACATTTGGCGTATGGATACTAAAACTACATTCCTATGAGGAATAAAACAAGGATGTGTACGTTACACAGCCTATAAGGTTTATGAATCCACTAATGCAAATGAAGTCTATAAGTTACAATGAACTAATCAATGTGATTGATTGAGTACAAGCAACTCAGAATTGGATCTTTACTTTGATGATATAGTCAAAGGGTTTGACTGATATGTCAAAGATAAAGAAGGGATCTGTGATTTAGTGGGAGCGTATTTACATTCCACATATTGATGTGAAATGTAAATGTTCTAGAATGGAAATCCAAAAGTGGAAATTATCTTTAAGGTAGATAGAGATGTTTCCTATGTGATAGGAATAGAGATCTATAGAGATAGTTCTCGAAAACCTCTTGACCTAAAAAAGAGAGAGCATACATTGGCAATCTGTACTGAAGTGTTCAGTATGCACAGATTTAGTGGGAGAAAATGTGTCCATGCTACATGGAGCTAGTATCCCAAGGCCAAGTGTCCAATTCTTATGAAGAATGGGAACACTAAGAATAGATATGGATCTATTATGTATGTAATCATCCCATTAACTTGCATGTATTGACATGGCAAGAACAAAATGCATTCATCATCTTGTATGTAGGACATGGCAATATTATGTGCTCATCCTGATAACTCGTATGTGGGACATGATGAGTGGATGTCTATCTACTTCCAGTAAGGGTTACTAGAATACCATGAGAACTTGATAAGTACTTATGAAGTACTAGTTCTATGGAAATAAGGAAGAGTTCGATGTAAAGAGTTACATTGATGCGAACTTCTGAAAGGACAGAAAATTAATTGCAAAATATATATAAGATATATAACAGTGAAAGTTTGTTGATAATTGGAAATGTTCCAATAAAGTCATTTAAAAGGAAATGCCGAGTATCCATGTGTTAAAGAACAACAATGGATACTATATGGATCTGGGAGTTCATGAGATGAACTTATAGATATTCCGCTCATTGATGACAAGTATGGAATCATTGATCATGAAATGTGGCTAAAGGTTAGAAAAGGAATACTAGATCACATATTACGGGAACTCCATCTCATACGTGTGACGTACAGTGAAGAGATGAGAGACATGCAATTTATACTGACTTTGGCAAGGTGTTGCCATTACTCACTATGTTAAGCACTAGAACACAGTAACATGTGGGACATGCTTGAAAATCACTATGAATATGATTCAAGGGTGATTGGCTCGCAGTGCAAGTGGGAGTCTATTGGTATGTATGCCTTGAGAGCCAATCATGATATGATTGATGGGATACATTAAGATTGATTTGATAAACATCAAAGGCAAGCTTCCAATTCTTTCTGGTTCAGTCTTATGAGATAGTGATAGAACAAATTGAATGTCTAGATAATGACAGTACTCAATGACGTATGCCTTCAGGTTCATGACCTGGACGATGAGATCATACGGATGCTAAGAGTTTGTACATTCTTGTTATATCCCTAGTCGGATGTCATTGTGGAAGGTAGATAGACAACAATGACACACAAGACTAGATTGTGGTGTTGGTTGATGACAAAATCTCATTAGTCATGATATAGAGATATCAAACCAAACACATAGGTACTTGTTAGAGAACAAATGTACTGGACAGACCCACCGTGAGTTTGACACATGGAACCATGACATGGTAGTCATAGTCAGTACTCATAGTGATGGTGGTGAGTGTGATTCTTTGACCTGAAATCACTACACTCAACACATGTTCTTGGGCACACTTTGACATCATCAAACACAATCTTGAAACATGGGTTGTTATAAAGGTGATGATTGGGTGGCTTTGACACATGGGGCTTTTGAGGGGTGACTGATAGATATGGGATTTGTCCCTCCTGAGGGAGTTTGATATCCAAGGCCACTTGATGAGTAGGATTGAAATAGGCGTGTGTACGCATGTGTGAATCAATATGTGATATTGATGTCATACATATCTCGTTCAATCTGCTCTGAGATCAAGAAAGTGAATGAACGTTGACAGGATGACTGTTCCATGCCTCAAGTGCATTTGGAATATCAGTGACAAAGGAATTATACATTCACTGTAACACCATTCACGAATTGTAGGATTGAAAGTTGTTCTCCAACTTTCTACTTTCACTTGTGTAGCACTGATGTGTGACTAGGCACCGCTCTTTGCTTGTGAAGTCATAAGTGTTATGGACTTTCACTGCCAACGTGAAATGGACCTGTAGGGTAACACACATAGGATTTAACCTGAAAGAGGAGTTTTGTCCACAAGCAATATTTAGATTGATTACTAAAGGAGTTTAGTAGTTCAATTAAACACTCAATTGATTGATAGCTCAAAATCATAGTGTTCAAGGTGTTGGACAGATTGATTAGAGTATCAGATTGATTGAAATCGCAATTGACTGATTCTACACAATCTGCACTCCCAACCGATCGACTCATGTGATGAACCGATCGGATGAGCTTGGTGAACCGGTCGGCTCAAGTGTTGAGTCGATCAGATCATGGTCAGGGTGAAACGATTGCTTCAAGTGTTGAAACGATCGATTCAACTGGTGCAACCAAGCAAGTTGGGAAAGTAGGATTGGTGAGAATTTTCCTTTCGTTTCACTTGCCCAATTTTATTGGAGCAAGGATTGGTATTTGATACCAATTAGAAACAAAAGTTGGAAAGTCAATCGGGAATTGGTCAGGACCACGAACTGACCAATTCAGAAAGTGAACCGACCGGCTCATGGGTCCCAATCGATCGGTTGAGTGTCAACCGACCGGCTCAGATCCCCAACCGACCATTTCAGAAATGAAACAATCAGTTCAGGTTGTGAGTTGGTTGTTTTTGGTGGAAAATCTTGAACCCTTCTACTCCTGCTTTAGTCCCATATTGCTCGGGATGGAGAACCCTATCCCATGAACCTCCAATATATATAGGGGTATTGGGGGCATCTCAAAGTACAACTCAGTGCAACCAATTGCTCTGCAAAGTTTTCGTTCTCTTTGGTTTTGGTAACTGAGAGAGCCCGAGCAAGTGCTACCCGCAAAGGGAGGCCCAGCAAGGGAAAGACAACTACAGTTGCAACTGGAGGCACGAGAGTGTGTTGGCGACTAGTACGTCAATAGGAGGGTGTGGCTCCTTCCAACTCCTTATGGGACAAGGAGTGTGGAGTTCTAGGTGGTACGTGTGGACTACTTCAGAGGTGAGAGGTTTCTACTGCTCAGGAGGACAACTGTCAATCCCAACAGTCCCGGTGAGAGGAGGAGTCGTCAGTCCCGGTGTGACCAGGAGCTACACAGACACCGTCCAAGACCGGAGGTGAAGACCACGCAAGGCGCGAGGTATTGTTTCCGAGAAAGCCTCGGGACAAGGTATGATTCCACAAACCGTCCTTTCCTATTGTATAGACGTTGACGTGTTTCCTTGTTCCGGGTTTGGGGGAGAAAATTTTTGTTTCCGCTGCCTTCTCTACCTCCCCTAAAACCCAACAATAGGTTGGAGACTGCAGATTGGAGAGGGTTTATCTTCTCAGGTGGAGAACGGTCTTCTCAGAGGAGAAGGTGGACTATGGACTACTTCTAGAAGGTCTCAATGGGAAGCTACTTCAAGGAGGAAGGCTACTTCAAGGGGGAGCTTGAAGTTACTTCGAGTGAAGGCTGCTTCAAAGTTGGTGAGATGACTTCTGGGTGAAGGATGTCCAAAGGGTTTGGGAAGGTAGTTGTATTTTATGTAACATCCTTGTGAGGTAATAAAATATAGGTGCTTTCAAATCCCAATTGGAAACAATTGGGTAGTGGACTGACTCCCTTAGTATTTGCTAAGGGTGGAACCACTCTAAACCCTGTGTCCCCTTGTCTAATCTTTTGTGGTTGATTGTTTGAGTTGAATTATTGTTAAAATATTTATAAAACCCTATTCACCCCCATCTAGTGGTTTTTCATTTTTCCTAAGTTTTCATTCCATTTTAGTCCTTCATATCGTTCATGCTTAAATGGTGGAATTTATAGTGGTTTGGTGAACATTTATTCACTATTTGTACCAATAAAAGGGTTTATGCACAAATACCTCAGTGAAAATCTATTTAAGTACCTTAGTTAGGTGTTCAAAACCTTAATATAAAATTTTAATGTGTTTTGAAATAATAAAATGAGCCTAAGTTTCAAATTTGGTTCAATTTGGATGTTGTTTGTGCAAGTTATGCAATTTTAGGTACGTTATGGAATTTTATGCAATTGACCCAAATGGGAGGTTTTCTTTGCAAATTATGACGTATTATAATCCTTAGATATTTCCTTACCCTTCTCAATATTTTTAACCATGGGGAACCTAGTTGACCTTGGTTTGAAGGTGTTTCTCTCCAAGGGCATTTTAGGGATTACCCTATTTATAAATGAGCTTATCTTTAAAAGCTATCAACCAATGGGGTTATTTTTTTATTGGAGGATGATAGGGATGGCCTAGAAGTCTCCATGGGCTTTTAAGACTGACATTTGATATACAAGAAGCCTATATGATTTGTCCTCTTGCATGGCCATGAAGCCCTAGGCTAAGGACACATGGAAAATCCCATAGACACCTCATGCTTGCCCCCTTATTTATGAAGTCATTTCTACCCCTTCCCACCTCCCATTCAAAAACTATTGCTCTACTTATCTTTCCCCCAAATTATAGCATTGTTCCTACTCTGTTTGGACATGAAGGTGTTGTCCCAAGGTAAAAGAGAGTGCTTACCTTGGTGAAGCAAGCTCCTAAGGTTCCAAATTTTCTATATTTAGGGTTACTATAGATCCTTCTTGGTGACTTCAACCAAAACTAGTAAGTTTACTCCTCTCATTCCATGTGTTCATGTTGTTATTCTTCCTTATACCTTTTTTTAGGTAAAAACCATGACCTTCCAATGTGAAACCCCACCTAGAGCACTTAAACACCTCATCTCCATGTTCTTTTGCTAGGGTTTTTCACCTTTAAAGTGGAGAAGGTACTTCTTTCTTGAGATAGGAGATTTATTGGAGAACCCAACTTCTCTAGCTTATAACCTTGCTTATTGAACATATCCACCTTCCTAGAGGTGAGTTTTATGACCCCCTTCTCATATATTTCTTACTACATGCTTACTCATGATTCTGTGTTTAAAATCGATGATCTCCATCTCTATTTACCATCTTCTTCTAGGGTTTTGATTTCATGCTATTTTACCTTGTCTAGAATATCTAGTTTGGTTGAATATACATATCCAACCTTGTTCTTTGGGCAAATGGTATTTTCTCCCTCTCTCTTACTCTTTCCAACTCTTGAAGATTTCTGACTTGTCATTTCCTGATTGGTTCATATTGAAAATTACATATCTTTTTATTTTCTTATCCAAATTTGATAAATAAAGATGTTTTAGAATCAAAAAATTAATCTAAATCTAATAAAAATATTTTAAAGGTGTTACTTTGAGGTTTTACGAAGGGTGGTTTTTGGAAAATGAATTTAATGTGTAAAATCCATAAAAAATACATCTTAATCATCATAACTCCAAAGTTAACATAAAAAAATATTTTCTTAATTTGGAGAACCTATTAAGTTCATTGGTGAGGTTTTTAAAGTCTAAATCTAAATTTTTTTAAAAAGGACTGAAATTAAGGTTTTTATATGTTATTGTGTATTATGTACTCTAATACATGTTAATACATTAAAAATAGGCAAAGTGGAACTTGAACTCAATTAAAGTGGTGAAAGTTAGTAATTGATATCAGTAAGAGAGGTATGTGCATTCTTACACCCTAAGTTGGGATATTTGCAAACCAGACCTCATATTTCCCTAAAGAGGATTTAATTAACCCAGCCTATCCCCTCAATTCATGATTCTTTTGTTAAATTGCCTCAAAAATTGGTAATGATATTCTTTTTCTTGGGTCTTGTACCCCACTGCTATGTTATAATTGATATGATGCTTTTACTTTCCATGATTTCTTTTCTAGCATGTTGATTTTATGGACTATTTAGATATAGTAGTGGTACTTATGTACAACCACCCATAGATAGGGCATGTATTAATTCTCCCTGGGGAATGTCTTATTCTCCCCCATAAAAATATGTGTAGGTGACTGGAAATGTATTAATGCTCCCCTCACCTATAGGTTGAGGTATGATAGGTGCCTCAACCCTACTTAGTTAATGTAGTCAATATTAATCATGCATGCAAATCTTTTACTATTCTCTTGTTAGGCCAATCATCTATTTTGATTATGCCTCATAATCTTGTTCTCTTCATATTATGATGAAATCTTTGTTTTTACTTTCATGTAATTTCCTTATCTTTTGTTCTTGTTCAATATTTGAAAAATACCTTATTTTTCTCTCTCTTGTTGGGTGATTTCCCAACCACTTAGGTTTATATCGAGGTGTTGAGCATGCCCAAGGAGAGCATAGCTTCCAAGATGGCCTAGCTCTTAGAGATGTTGCTTGGAGATAGATTTGGAGTAGATTAGACTTCCATCTACTTAGATCCTTATGTTGTATCATACATGTAAACCCCTATGGGATATTACGATGTACTTTCGTAATCTTTTTGGAAATTGAATACAGTCATTTGTTTAATTTTGCTACTACACTTTGGCTATTTTGAATACCATTTATTGAGATTTGAGAATTTTACACCTATTATAACATACCTTAGGCTGTGTTTGGGATGGATATTTTACTCTTCAAACTTTTTAGTAGGGAGTGGATCCCCTCGTGGGTCCCACTCATTACAGTGGACTAGTACTGACTGAGAGGAAGAGATCTTACAAATATGTCTCTCTTAAATCTTGTATGGGACTATTTTTGACTTTGTAGTGGTCAGTTGGAAGTTTGAGTGGTATGCCTCATTCTCCCCAGGGATTAATAAAGGATGTAATCCATTCGTATTGCATATTTGCTAGGGTTACTTGGCAATTCCCATTGGGTGATAGTCCATGTTATGTTTCTTTGATAATAGAGGTGATTATCATGTAATATGAGAAAGTATATGTTTCCTTGATAATATAGGTGATTGTCATGTAATAAGAGGAAGTATATGTTTCCTTGATAATATAGATGATTATCATGTAATAAGAGAAAGTATATGTTTTCTTGATAATATGGATGATTTTCTTGTGGTAAGAGAAAATACTATTACTTTTGGATAAACAAATTAATATCATGCAGTAAGAAGAGTTATCAATGCTTAAGATATTAGCAATACCTCTGTTGTTAGCCATATGTATGTTGTTAGTGATGCTTATGTTGTTAGCCATTCTTATGCTATTTGACATGCTTATTTTGTTAGCCATGCTTATGATGTTAGCCATGATTATTTTGTTATACATGGTTATGTTGTTATCCATGCTTATGTTTATAGTCATGCTTATGATGTTAGACATGCTTATGTTGTTAGCCATGCTTAGGTTTTTAGCCAAACTTATGATGATAGTTATGCAATGACGTTAGCTACTCCTCATATTATTTAGTAATAATGAACCTTTCAATCCTATAATTGTAACACTAAATAATAATTCTCATAATGAAGTTGTTATATCTAGTGTTTCAATCATGTTACATTACATGATATATCTATTTAATTCTATAATCTTCTATTAGCAATAAAGGTTGTTGTGAGTTATATTTCTCAGTGGGACATGGGTTTCTCCTCATGGGTCACCACATATTTGCAGATGATCTTCAACAATGGTAGCAAGCCCATGATAATGAGGAGGAGCTATTGTGATGAACCTTAGAAGAAAGTTGTTCGGATTTCTAGTGTGTCCTAGAGTTGTACATGTACTCTCCTGATCTGCACACAAATAGTTTTATATATGATAGTTCACTTACTCGAGATTTCATAGCTTTTTGATGTGTGTACATGTACATGTGGATGGTATATTATGTATATATATGTCGTGGCTGAGCCATGGAGCAATTGCAAAAGATAATTGGTATGTTTATGAAATTATACAAGATGTTGGGCCTTTATGAAAATGTTTTTGGACATGTTTATTAAGATTTTTTTTAATTATCCCTCTTTTTAGTGATGTGCTTAATTAATGACCAATCATGTTTTGTATTTGGATACTTGTTTAGCATAACAAGGCGTTATGAAGTTGGTATTAGAGTTTTAGGTTCGTTGAGTCTATAGGAAAACTAGGAGTTAGGACTAGGATGATAACCAAGTAATGAAAATGACACAAACATAATGCATTACTTCCTAAACTCAGTACTTGGATGCCCTAGCTAGGTATTCAGTTAATGAATAAAAGGCAAGGGTGGAACCCTTTCATTGTTATCTTTCTGAAAACTTTGATCACATAGTCAATTGGAAACATTCCAAATGGCATAATAGATAAGAAATCATGGCAAACATGTCTTATCCTTACCTTAAAGAAAGATGAAAATCACATCGCAACTCATTAAAACTGAGTGTTTGGCAATTAAAGAGAAAGATATGACACCATGAAGCTTAAAACTGGATACAATCAGCTAAGAAGGATTTCATGAAACTGTGGTTCTAAAAGATAATGAAGTTAAAGAAAGATAAATCTGAGTTAGTGGAATGACTCAAGGTGTGAAATTCATATAAGAAGAGTAGGTCTCCAATAATAATCATGATATGAGATGACATATGAGAACAATGACAGATGAACAAGGATGAACCTAATTTAATATCAGACCAATCCATGTGTAAGAAGGTGTTAATATAAAATTTTCATGACATGTAAAAGAAATAAAAGAGAGATGATCCTTATTAAGTGAAAAGAATATGAAATATGATGAACTAACCTCTTGGTAGTGAATAAGAAACATGATAACATGCTAGCACACACATAAGAGCAATAAATAGTCAATGAGAAAGATCAATGAAGTATGATAATTATGTTAATTGTTATGTAGATCGCAATGAATCTAAATGAAAAATGTGAATAATACATAAAAGGTTGTAACTTATTTGATAAAAATAGGACTGATAAACCCTTACAATAAACCCATTTTGATGATGCCACTGTGTTGCGGAAGAAGCATTCCCCTTGTGTTCATTCTTTTTTAAGATGCAACTTTCAAGTGGATCTTATGCCACTTGGTGTGCGTGGAATTGATATAATCCTAGGGGTGGATATCTTGGTGTAGCATGTGGTTGTTTTAGACTATAGTTCCAAGATCATGACATTTTGTGATGGGGATACCATTTGGGATTTCCAAATAATTAGTAACTTTCTTTGTAAATGTTTGCATGTTGTCTATGATGGGAGAGGAGTTGATGATACCCAAGTGTGAGGACTTTTAGTACATGTTTTGGATACCAAGATGATGATTCCTAGTATCCAGGGTGTGTCAGTGGAACATGAGTATGAAGATGTTTTCCAGATAAGTTTGGCAGTCCTTCTCTCAGAAAGAGAGTTTGACTCTGACATCCTTCAACTTTTGATTGAAAAGAAGAAGGATGATCTTATGATGCTTTAATAGACTACTTATAAGTCGTAAAATGTCACAATGAAGGACAAGTAATAATTGCCAAGGATAAATGATTGTTGATCGATTGAGAAGTGATATAGTGTTTCTTTAGATAGACCTGAGGATGGGGTATCATCAATTGAGGATTAGGGTGAATAACATATCAAAGACAAATTTTAGGACAAGGTATGTTTATAATAAGTTCACAGTTGTGTTGTCTGGGTTAACTAATACATCAACAACATTTATGGACATGATGAATAGGGTGTTGAAGTCATATCCTTTGTAGTTGTCACAAAGTTTCTATTGATGACATATCGATAAATCCATAGAGAATTTGACAACATGACCGATGTCTTCGCTAAGCGTTAGAGTTGTTGGTGAAGCATCAGTTGTATGCCAAGTTTTAGAAGAGCGAGTTTGGTTGACCAAAGTGTCTTTTGGGGTCATGATACATCTGCTAAGGATGTCGGTATAGATCCATATGTGGTAAGGACAATGATAGAATGTGAGCATCCCAAGACATGTAGTAAAATCCAAAGCTTCCTAGGTCTAGCTGACTCGAAGTGATGTTTATTTTGTTAGGGATGATAGAATTTGGTGTTCTTTTTAGTTATCGAACAAGAAGTTGACAAGTGCTTCAGTGTTAGTGTTGCTAAGGCAAGAGAAAGGTTACATCATCTTTTGAGACACTTACAAGAATGACTTGGAATGGGTTATAATGAAGGACAAATATTATGGTAACTGATGCACTAAACAAAAAGTAATCATCAAAAACTTTCTATAGAAAGTGCAATGATACTCCTTTAAGTATCACAAATGAGACATGCTAGTTAGCTTTGGTAGAAGGATGTAAATTTGGAAATACCTTTGATTGGGAGGGGTTGTTGACACTGTTACAAGTCAAACAAACATTGTTACAATAGAACACATGTGTATAGATAGGTGGCACCATGATGCAAAACATCATATCAGAGTTTGATAGCGAGAAGCATGATGGCTTCAATGACATTGGTGATGGGACTATATGTTACCACAAATAGACAATGGTTCCATATGTTGATGGACTTAATGAGATAGTATCTGAGGAGGTTCATTCCCCAATGTACACGATGTACCTAGCAGCACATAGGTGCAATTGTAATTTTAAGAATCTACAATGATAACCTAGACTAAAAATTGATGTGCCAAAATTTGTGACCAAGTGTACAATTTGTCAGCATGTCAAAAGTCTACAGGCATGAAGTTGATGATTAGCACATCCTTTCACCCACATATAGATGGCCAGTTAGAAAGAACCTTTCGGACAATTGGAGAATCTTTGAGAAAATGTGTTATGCAGTTCCTGACAACATCTCAAGACATGCACAATCATGTGTTGATAACCGTAGTAACCCTTAGACTTCCAAGTTGGAGTTACTACTAGAGTTACATAGGTTGCACAGTTGTTTCTATATTTCATAATTAGGGAAGTGTCACATCAATATAGAACAAGTGATATAGACACTGGAGGTGAAGTTAGATGAGAACGTTCTTGTGTGAAAACTGTGTTCGCCCTAGATAACATATATAATCTTGAGGAAGAAGGACATGTCTTTAGTAAAGGTATGTATACATCACCTTGGGATGGAGTAAACCTTGAAGGAGTTAGAGGATTAGATACATAGGAGATACCCATCCTTGTTTGCCTTTGATTTTGGGGGCAAAATCCCTATTAGGGGTTTACGGCTGTAAGACCCCTAACCTAGATCGATGCTTAATCATACTTGCTTATCTTAATTGTGTGATTAGATGCTTAATTAAACTTTACCTTATGAATTGAGATCAATTAATTAAGCCATGTTTTATGTTTGGTCCAATTCATACTTCGGTTGCTTGAGTTTAGATAACTTATGTGTTTTGTGGACCTATATGCAATTTTCCCTTTTATATGGTTTCATATGTAATTTTACCATGTATGATGTGCCCCGTATGTGTTCTTAATATGTTATATATAGTTTCACCTTGGGAACCTAGTTGCATTATTGTAAGTTCTCTTGAAGGTTGAGACATCTAGGGTTTCTCAACTAAGCACCCTTGGTCAATGGTTTTCTATGCATGTATGCGATATAATGGTTTCATTGGGAGACTGAAGGATTTGATGGTTTCCCTTGTGACATGGGATTTAATATTTTTCACTAGGGGAACAACAAACAATGTTCCTTTTTGAGTTCCACAACTGATGGTGGAACAGGGTTGGTTTTTGGCTAAGTAAAGGTTTGATCTGAAGGCTCTTGTGATAGTGTAACTTAATGGTTCTTCTAGGGTTGTCAAATGATGGTTCACCTAGGATTGACAAATGATGGTCCTTATAGATGTACAATTAATGGTAGATGTGTTTTACATGGACATTAATTTTGTCACATGACAACCATGCCTTCAACCAAACATCATTCTCGCTCATCCTTGAGGTATATGTACCCCTCACCATTTCCCAAATGAACTCTTTACACTCCTTCATCTTGTTGTTGCTTGGGAGGTTTGGAAATCATGCTTGGTGGGAGGAGACAAGATCTAAAGGTAGAAACTTGGTCAGTCTTGGTTGCATTTCATTCTAATGTTTGGATCTACATTGTATAAAGTCGTTTTGAGCTTGCTCATCTTGTTTATTTCTATAAAAGAGTATGTTCATCTTCCTTACCTTAAATTTTCTTATTGACCTTATTCTTCTACCTCCTTCCATGGCCTAACCTTGCCATTCTTGGTAGAAACTTGAGCTAGATGTTTAAGAACATCTTCTTTCTGTTTTCTTTCCCTAGATCTTCCTTGTTCTTGTTGAAAGGAGTTATCTTAGAGCATTGAGAGTACAAACCTAGGGTTTCTATTTTCTCTTTGGAGCTACCTTGATATTTGCACATTCATCTTCAATATTGAGGTGATTTATATACCTTTCATGCTATTTCTTGCTTACACATAACTTGCTATATGTAGAACCTACCTTAAAATGTGGTAGAAAGTAAAAGATGATCCTTTGTGTAAGGTTTGAGCATATCTAGTAATTCTTTAGTAGATAACTACCTTTGGATCATGTGTATCATCTTACTTGATGTTGATACTAAAACCTTACATGTTTGTAGAGATTGTGGTTTTGGATGAGCTTATGAACAATGATTATGTTATAAATGTAAACCGCTGATTTGTACTTGGATCTATGAAAGGATCGTTTCTCCTTATGAGTTATGAATTGATTACTCTCTTTGTTCATGATTCAATGGTTTTATTCCTCATGTCGACCAATGGTTCACTCTTTACCATTGTTTTGAAGATTTTACTTGCATTTGGGAATCGATAATTATGCTTCACACAAGAATCGATGGGCATGCTTGATACGCAAGTTGATTCTCTCATCAAGTGGATGAATCGATGGTTTCTTGTTCACTTGAGTTGAAAGATTTTACTTAGTATAGAGGATCTGATTTTCACCTAGACTTGACAAATTATGGTTTTTAGCTTCATAAATAATGACTTACCTATATTTGACAAACTATGGCCTATCTAGGTTTTTGAAATGATGGTTTTATCTAGTTGACAAATGATGGAGATGTACTTGAACTCGATGGTGTGCCTAGTGCTCACAATCGATGTGTGCCTAGTGCTCACAGCTTATGGTGTGCCTAGTTCTCAGAACTAATGGGGTGCCTAGTCTATTCAACCAGTGGTTTCTCTACTCTATGGAATGATTAACCAACTAAGTTCAATGAATGATGGTTTCAATAGGAACATAATCTGATGGTTTCCGTGTAGCTTATGAAATTAATGTTTTGGATGCAGTCTTCAAGTCAATTGATGGCTATCATAGTATGCTAAGAAACCAATGGGTTGCTTATGCATGGCAATCAATGGTTTTAGTCAGTGAGCCAAACAATGGTTTTGTTGAACCCTAGATTTGATGGTCAATTTTATTAATGGTTTATTGTTAACTCATTAGGTCAACCGATGATTTTCCCTATGTGTACCCATGAATAGATGAATACACTAGGTGGGTTAAATGACATATGTATATGCCAAGTATGCAAACTGATGGCCTTGCTAGACCCTTCAATTGATGGTTCTCCTAAGTACAGTTCAGGAGCCGATGGTTCTTCTATAAGTGTTGCTTTGGTAATATAAATCAACCTACTCACTTGTGATGATTGATTAATGAAGGATTGTACTTCTCTCTACTTAATATGGTTGAATGTTAGATGGATAAATCCATAATGTGAAGGTAAATCTTTTATTCTACACTTAAGATGTCATAACTCCTATGATTGATGCATATCTATGTTGAGAATGGAAGTGGGAAAGTATGTATATGACATGATGAGCTCCCAACATGATATGTGATGATAATGAGGTACTTACAATAAAGTTAATGTTGTTTTGTCCTTTATGGCTTGTGGGTTGTATTACTCCCTAGTTTGAGGTTTAAGTCCTCCTAATTAATTATTGATGACCCAATATCCTATGATGATGTGATAAGGAATGTGTTTCATA
The DNA here is from genome assembly GCA_963693085.1 of Alisma plantago-aquatica. Lineage (NCBI taxonomy): Eukaryota > Viridiplantae > Streptophyta > Magnoliopsida > Alismatales > Alismataceae > Alisma > Alisma plantago-aquatica. The sequence continues at coordinate 1,401,956,962 of OY856409.1, read as the reverse complement.
CATTTTATATCTTTTGAAGTTGTTACATTCCCTTTATTTGATAGAAACACTTAGTAGTTTGTATGTAACTTGGTTGATGCTGTATGAAACCACCTAAGTGGATTAATTAATCAAATGAAACAATAGTCATATAGTTCCATTAGAACTATTCTAGTGTCATGATTTGTTGGATAGTAAAATCAATATCCCAGAAGGGTAAATCGAAGTCATATACTATTGAGTATTTGTGGGTGCGAGTAGGTTATATCCTTGACATACTTATCCCATGGTTGGAGGATAGCTATGGTCATGCCTTAGATTGAAAGCGGTTGAGGCCATGTCTAAGATGTATATGTGAATTAGAATAGATTTGGTTGTTCCTTGTATTTATAGGGTTGAATATCATGATTTCTAGTGTCATGGCATGTGTACCCAAGACAAACTAGTTTGATTGAAACATGACTATTATGTCTCTATGGTGGAATCTTACTGATAGATGAGAAGAAATATTAAGCATTCAACTGTCCTATATCTTGTACAAAATTGATTTTGACTTTGCACTGGTTAATTAGATGTTTGACTGGTATGAATCAAACTCCCTAGGGCTTGGAAAATCATTTAATCCAGTCTTAACATATTTATTAGGGTGACTTGGCAATTCTACATTAGATAATCCATGTTATGTTTCTTTGATATAGTAGGTGGTCATCATGTAATAATAGAATATATGTTTCCTTGATAATATAGATGACTATCATGTAAAAAATGTTTTTGTTTCCTTGATAATATAGATGATTATCATGTGGTAAGAGAAAGTATAGTTAATTTTGGTTATACAAATGAATATCATTTAATAAGAGGAGTTATCCATGGTTGTGTTGTTATCCATGCTTATGTTGTTAGCCATGCTTATGTTGTTAGACATGCTTATGATGTTAGCCATGCTTATGTTGTTATCCATGCTTATGTTGTTAGACATGCTTATGTTGTTAGCCATGCTCAAGTTGTAAGAAATGCTTATGTTGTTAGCCATGCTTAGGCTATTAGTTATGCATATGTTGTTATCCATCTTTATGTTATTAGCCATGCTTATGATGACAATTATGTTATGATATTAGTTACTCCTGATCTTTGTTAATAATGATTAACATTTCAATCCTACAATAGACTAGTTGAATAGTATGTTCTTAATGAATTTTTATATCTGGTGTTTCAATATTGTTACTTTACCTGCTATATCTATTTAATTCAAAAATTAGTTGTAAGCAATAAATATTGCCACCAGTTATATCTCTTGATGGGACATGGGCCTCGCCTCATGGGTCACCACATTTTTTAGGTGATTGTCTGCACCAAAAGTCGACTCATGGAAGTGAGGACGAGTTGTTATGACAAAACTTAGAAGAAGGTTGTTTAGTTGTCTAGTGTGTACTAGAGTCATCCCTGCACTCTCAGTCTGAGAAAGAATTGTTTTGTATATGATGTTTCACCAACTTGAGATTTTATAGCTTTTTGATGTTTATACATGTGTACATGTGGATGGTATCTTATGTATCCATATTTTGTGGCTGAGGCCATGGAGCAATTGTAAAATATAATTGGTATGATTTATGGAATTATGCAACGTTTTGGACTTTATGAAAATGATTATGGACATGTTATGAAGATTAAATGTGTAAGGAGTAAGATCTGATAGGGGATCCACTCACTAATAAAATTTGAGGAATAAAACATCCATTTCAAACACACACAAAAGGTATGCTGGAATAACTATAAAAGTTTCAAATATCAAATGATGGTATACAAAAGACCAATGTATAGCAGCGGAATATAAAATACGACCATAATCAATTTTACAAAAGTACATCATCATCTCCCATATAGGTTTTACATATATATTACATCATAAATATCTAGTAGAGGGAAATATAAACCATATCAAGTTTGTCTCCAAGCATATTCTCCTTAAGCTAGTTCCATCTCAGCATGTCATGTCCGACACCTAGGGTTGGAAGCATACCGCAACAAGACGAGAAAAAGTAGAATGCATCAGAAAAAGGCTGATATGTGCATATTAAATATGGAATGAGCAATATAATGAATAAATGACATCAAAATAACAATGCTTTCGATAGATGAGAAAAAAACTACCCAAACGGGTATCAATAGAAAATGAATTGCAATCATACGATAACAAAAGAGTACTTGCCATACAATCAACAAGCAAAAGTTGTTCCATACAAGGACATATCAAGAATTAGGTGTTGGTATGTATGCCTTGAGAGCCAATCATATGATGATTGGATTGGCATACATCATGACTGATTTGATAAATATTAAATATAAGCCTCCAATTTATTCTAGCTCAATTGATTATGAGATAAATGATGGAGCAGAATGAATGTGTAAATAATGACAATACTTAATGACGTATTCCTTTAGGTTGAGGACCTGAACAATGAGATCATACAAATGCTAAGAGTATGTACATTCTTGTTATGTCCCTAGTCGGATGTCATTTTGGAAGGTTGATAGACAACAATGACACATCAAGAAAAGAAAGTGTGTTGGTTGATGATAGTGTCTCATTAGTCATGATATATGATATCAAACCAAGCACATAGATACATGTTAGAGAAAAGTGTATTAGACTGACCCACCATGAAAGCGACACATGGAACCATGACATGGTAGTCAGAACATCTCTCATAGTGATGGTGGTGATTGTGATTCTTAGATCTAAAATCACTGCACTCATCAAATGTGATTCGGTACAATTTGACATCATCAAACACAGTCCTAAAACATGGGTTGTTATAACGGTGATAATTGGGTGGCTTTGACACAAGACATAGACTGTGAGTGATAGATATGGGATTTGTCCCTCATAAGGGAGTACAATGTCCAAGACACTTGATAAGTGAGATTGAGAAAGGCATGCACATGCACATGTAAATCAATATATGATATTGGTGTCACACATATCTTAGACAGTCTGCTCTAGTTCAAGAAACATGGTTGAACGTTGAAAGGATGACAAATCCATGCCTTGAGTTCATTCACGATATCATAGACAAAGGAATTGTACATTCACTATACCAATCATAAACTGTAGGATTGAAATTTGTTCTCCAACTTTCCTTTTCACTTGGGTAACACTGATGTGTGACTAGGTACCGCTCTTTTCTTGTGATGTCATAGGATAGTTATGGACATTCATTGCCAACATGAAATGGAACCTATAGGGTCACACACAAAGGATTAGCCTAAAAGAGGAATTCATCCATAAATGATGCTTGGATTGATTACTAAAGTATTTAGGTACTCAATCAAACATTCAATCAACAGACTTGACTCAAAATCATCAATTTCAAGTGTTGAACTAAGTGATTAGAGTGTCAGATTGATTGAGAATTGAATTGACTGTGTTATACACAATCTGGACTACCAACTGACTAGTTCACTGGGTGAACCGATCGAATAATGGTCAGTGAGACGATCAGTTCACTATGGTGAACCAATTAGTTCACATGTCGAAATGAGCAAGTGTTGGGTTGTCTCGATTTGTGAGAATAAGTTTTTTGTTTCACTTGTTCAATTTGATTGGAAAAAGAATTAATATTTGTGTTTATTAGAAATTAATAAGGAAAGTCAATTGGAGGCAAGTCTGGGAAGTGAAATGATTGGTCCAATAAGTGAATCAATCAATTCACACTCCCAACCATTCAGTTCACTAGTGAGCCGATTGGCTCACCTTGCCAAACGACCATTTCATTTATGAAATGACCGATTTGCCTGTCGCAGTGCAAATTGTTCATGAAAATTCCAGACCCTTCTAGTCCCACACAGACTCGGAACCCTAACCCTACCCTGTACTATGAATTGAGGGCTACATGGGGCTTCTCCAGAGACACAACTCAGAACATCAGTTGCTCTATAAAGTTGTTGTTATCTCTAGTTGTGGTAACTGAGAGAGTCCAAGAAAGTTCTACCCATCCAGGGAGGAATAGCGAGGGAAAGATAATTGTAGAAAAGCAACTGACTGTGGGAGAGTGTGTTGGTGAATAGTACACTAACAGAAGGGGACAACTCCTTCTAGTTCATTCTTTAGGACGACTAGAATTCTTGGTAGTGTGTGTGGACTATTTATAGAGGCGGGAGACTTCTGCCGCTCAGGAGGACGACAGTCAACCGCAGTCTGGGTAAAACCCAGGAGTTTCACAAACAACGTCAAAGATAGGTGGTTGAAGACCACACTAGCTGTGAGGTATTGTCACTGAGCAAGTCTCAAGACCTTGTATATCTCGCTAAAACCAACCTTCCCATTACATAGATGTTTATGGGATCCATTAGTTATGGGTTTATGGTCATGTAAAATTTTGTTTTCGCTGCCTTCTTTGACTACATAAAATCAAACACTAGGGTTCCCAACCCATCAATAATAATCATCAACCTGCATGCATGTGAGATAACCACAACACTAGAACAATATAAGGACAATGGCAGCCAAGGCTCATAACCTGGAAACCTAATAAAGATTGGCACATAACAAAACTCCCCAATATAAAAAGTGTGGGAACGAAACTCAGTTATGGGGCACATAACCTCCATCCCAAAAACTATAATAATGGCACATAACCCAAAAAACAAGGCAATTACACTACTCTATGACTATTGAATCACATAACATGCTTAATGTAGAGTCAAGTAAAAAGTATAGTCAGAATAAACAAGATTACCATCACATAAATGGACAATATAAACATCCAACATATAAGTGGAAAAATTAGGGTTTCTTCAAGAATAAAGTATAAGTTGGAGTTAAAAGAATGTCCATAAAATAGGATGATCAAAATATCATAATCAAGTAGAATATTTCACATGGAACTAAATTCTCAAAAGAGGGATATTCTATGGGCTATCAAAAGAGTGATAATTTAGGATGATTTCTCAATATATAATAATTGGTGATGCAAACATACCTCACTTTAGAGTATAACCAAGTCCAAAGTAAGTCCTAGATCTAAGCCTAGGTCTCCAAAGCACCTATTAAGCATATATGTGTTGGTATGTATGCCATGAGAGCCGATCATATGATGATTGGTGGGATACATTAAGATTGATTTGATAAACATCAAAGGCAAGCTTCCAATTCTTTCTGGTTCAGTCATATGAGATAGTGATAGAACATATTGAATGTCTAGAGAATGACAGTACTCAATGACGTATGCTTTCAGGTTGAGGACTTGAACGATGAGATCATACGCATGCTAAGAGTTTGTACATTCTTTTTATGTCCCTATTCGGATGTCATTGTGGAAGGTAGATAGACAGCAATGACACACAAGACTAGATTGTGGTGTTGGTTGATGACAGAATCTCATTAGTCATGATATAGAGATATCAAACCAAACACATAGGTACTTGTTAGAGAACAAGTGTACCAGGCAGACCCACCGTGAGTTTGACACATGGAACCATGACATGGTAGTCACAGTCAGTACTCACAATGATGGTGGTGAGTGTGATTCTTTGACCTAAAATCACTACACTCAACACATGTCATTGGGCACACTTTGACATCATCAAATGCAGTCCTGAAACATTAGTTGTTATAAAGGTGATGATTGTGGGGCTTTGACACATGGGGCTTTTGAGGGGTGAGTGATAGATATGGGATTTGTCCCTCCTGAGGGAGTTTGATATCCATGGCCACTTGATGAGTAGGATTGAGAAAGGCATACATGCATGTGTGAATCAGTATGTGATTTTGATGTCATACATATCTCTTCCAATCTACTCTGAGATCAAGAAAGTGAATGAACGTTGACAGGATGACTGTTTCATTCCTCGAGTTCATTCGGGATATCAGTGACAAAGGAATTATACATTCACTATAACACCATTCACGGATTGTAGGATTGAAAGTTGTTCTCCAACTTTCTTTTTCACTTGGGTAGCACTGATGTGTGACTAGGCACCGCTCTTTGCTTGTGAAGTCATAAGTGTTATGGACTTTCACTGCCAACGTGAAATCGACCTGCAGGGTCACACACATAGGATTTAACCTGGAAGAGGAGTTTTGTCCACAAATAATGTTTAGATTGATTACTAAAGGAGTTTAGTAGTTCAATTAAACACTCAATTAATTGATAGCTCAATGTCATAATTTTCAAGGTGTTGGACATACTGATTGGAGTATCGGATTGATTTAAACTGCAATTGACTGATTCTGCACAATCTGCACTCCCAACCGATCAGCTCATGTGATGAACCGATAGGCTGAGCTTGGAGAACCGATCGACTCAGGTGGTGAGTCGATCGGCTCATGGACAGGGTGAAACGATTGCTTCAAGTGTTGAAACGATCGGTTCAACTGGTGCAACCGAGCAAGTTAGGAAAGTCAGGTTGGTGAGAAATTTCTTTTCATTTCACTTGCCCAATTTCATTGGAACAAGGATTGGTATTTGATACCAATTAGAAACAAAAGAAGGAAAGTCAACTGGGAATTGATCAGGACCACAAACCGAACGTTTCATGGGTCCCAACCGATCGGTTGAGGTGTCAACCGACCGACTCAGGTCCCCAACCAACCGTTTTAGAACTGAAACGATCGGTTCAGGTTGCGAGTTGGTTGTTTTTTTGGAAAATCTCGAACCCTTCTACTCCTGCTTTAGTCCCACATTTCCCGAGATAGAGAACCCTGTCCTATCACCCTCCTATATATATATGGGTATTGGGGGCTTCTCAAAGTACAACACAGTGCAACCAGTTGCTCTTTAAAGTTGTCGTTCTCTCTAGTTTTGGTAACCGAGAGAACCCGAGCAAGTGCTACACGATAAGGGAGGCACAACAAGGGAAAGGCAATTGTAGAAAGCGACTGGTGGCAGGAGAGTGTGTTGGCGACTAGTACGCTGACAGGAGGGTGTGACTCCTTCCAATTCCTTGTGAGACAAGGAGATTGGAGTTCCAGGTAGTCCGTGTGGACTACTTCAGAGGCGGGATATGTTATGACCCCGCCTCCCAGTAACCCCCAATTAAGGGAGACCAAAAGGACAGAGCCGTTAACCAATAACCTAGATCAAAGGTTCGACAAATAATTATTAACAATTATTAAATTCTACCAACTATACTGAAATATGGAGAAAAATAAAAACTTTTGCATACCTTCTTAAAACTGGGATTTCAAAACTTCTATCCACACGGATACTAATCTACCTAATCCTCCTTTGCACTTTAATTCTCATTTAGTACCACATATGCCACTGTACTGTTTGTTCTTTTCATTGTACCTAAATCACCGACAAACAAAACATCGGTCAATCGAAGCTGGTATGTGGGGGAAACAATAATTATGCAACTACATTAACAATGTAATCATGCAATTATCATTTAACAATCAAGAGTACATTTTAAGCCATACAACTCAAGTCATACATATTCTCGAACTCTGGGCTGTCCCTGCAGTGGACTTATATAATACCTCTATAAAGGTAGAGTCGTATGGCACTACTTGAGGTAGCCCAATATCTAACTCAATGTGACTTGATGGTCCTACCTCAATGGTAGCCATGTACTAATTCATCCATAGACCTGATGGACCTACCCAATAGGTAGCCATGTACTAGGTCATCCATAGACATGATGGACCTACCCAATAGGTAGCCATGTACTAGGTCTTTCTCTAACATGATGGACCTACCCATAGGCAGCCATGTACTAGGTTAGATATAATTCCACAGAGAGAACCAGGATCTGAGTTTGTAGGCATATATCCTTTGTGATAGTCATAGGCACATTATAGTTTGCATGAACTAAATTCATCCAACAATTTATTTAAAGCAACCAGTAAAACTTTTGGGAATCGCCGTCAAACTTGAACGGTTATTCATAGGCGTAACCACATACCTGTGATTGCAGATCTTTGAGATAGAATCAACCAAGAAAGATAATCCAACCAAGTAAGTACAAGAATCCTGAAACAATCATACAATTTCATTTGTATCAAAATCTACTCAAACCATCTTGCTACTTAAGGTTTCTATTCCTTTTTAGGATTTCTACCTCTTAGGGTTTACTTTGCAATTAGGGTTTTGCCTCACTTTCAATACTCTAAACTCTAATTATACAAAAGTAATCATAAACCCTAAGTTTCTCTCCTAACAGGCTTAGGATCAACATATTTCCATATAGTATGAATTAAACATAATCATCTTTTCTTTTACCCTAAATTAGGGTTTCTAAATCCATTATCTTACATTCTTGGTTTAAAACATGTAATATCTTATCTATATCAGGTTCTAATCTTTCTTTATCATCCAACAAGTTATTATCACTCAAGCTTACCCATTAATCATCATAGATTCAATCATTAATCTCAATTAAGGTTTTTAACCTAATTTCAATGCACTTTTCATTAACTTAACATACTTTTGCAATTAGAAACGAAATCAGGCTTTGATATCATTTTTATTGAATTCCTCTCATTCTCTTGATAAATTTTCATATATAATATATAGCCATCCGAGTTACCAATTTAAAGTTAAGAGTTTTGCAAGAGAATTATATTCTGACCAATCGCTAGGTGACACGTCATCATCTTACCCAATTATTTTTAGGCGGCTGGCTGGTTTATCGCTGAAAGGGCATCTTTGCCCTTTTTCATTGTTCTCGATCTATAGGTGCTTGAGGGGCATATTCATCTTTTGGCAAGCGCTCATCTTCAACCCCCGATCCTTCCCCCACCTCGACACAGCGCCATGGCTGGTCAACTTCAGTAGTTGACTTCCACCCACCGGCTTCCTTTTCTATCCGCACAAGGTCTCTCACCTCCGGCCTCCCCTTCTGAACTGATCTGGGCTATCAATTGTTGGAGTGGGGATCAGTGTTGGCCAGGCGGAGAAGCTCTTCCTGCCGCGCCTTCCTCGCCGACAAAGATGAAGGGGCGGGGTAGCTAGCGCAATTCCTAGCACAGAATAACTCGTGGAACTCGGTCGAAGCCAACATCACAAACAACGACTGCGAAGGGGGTCAAAGACCCTGTATTTATAGGTCCTCTCTTGGTTGCTGGAAGCCATAGGTTCCTGATTTGGGCAAAACACCAGTAGGCTACAGAATCTCACAAAACTTGGGGTAGACCAACTCGTACCGGTCTCCTAAGACTGTTGGACATGTTTCCCAAAACATTCATGCCTTAGATTACAAGATTTCCACTTGGGAAAGTTATCAACTATTGGTCTGCGGTTTCCTTTTCCAGTTCAAGGTGGAAGACAATCTCCGGATTGTCAGATCTCTATCCCACGGTTATAAAGCTCGCGCGGCATTAACAAAAAGTCCAAGTCAGAAACAACTTTGTGACATTTAGAGATTATTCATCCATTTTAGAGATTTTCAAAAATCCATATCTCTTAAAATGTACATCCAAATCATCCCAAAATTTGAGAAAAACTTATTAATGACTTTATTTACCTCTCTTCCAAATTTGGGTTCATTATCTAAAAGAAAACCTGCCTTTTATATAGGTGCAAGATATTATTTAATTATGAATATTTCTCATCTATTTTCTCTTTATTTTGTTATTAAATTATTATTCTGAGTTCCTTGATCCTCAAGGAACCCTAATGGCTCGCAATCCCATCTTGGGAATATACCTTAGCCTTTTATTTGTCTTTTATCCATTATTTCCCATTATCTTATTTATTTCTTATCACAATATCTCTTTTTGAGGATTTCTCTTTATCTTTCTTTTTATTTTCCTCGTTGACATTCCTTATAACATTAGGAATCATTGGCATACGAAATTCCACTAAGGATAACCTAATTATACCTTTTCCCACTTATTTCCAATATTTTAACAGTATTTTCAATTTTTTTCTTACTAAAGAAATACTTAATTAATCTTTTCTTTTCTTATTGCTTTCTTTTTGCAACTTTGGTCTTCTTGGAATCCAAGGAACCTAAGAGGCACGAAATCCCTCTTTGAATTCACCTTCTAGATGTTTCCACATTTTTTTTCCTTTTTCTTAATTATTTAATTATTCATTACTAATTGAATTTTCTTTTTATTTGGGCCAACAACCAATAAAGCCCACAACACAATTATCACGGCTATTGTAAACGAAATCCATTCATTTGAAGAAAATTATATCATTATTTGTTCAAATATCTTTAATGTGAGAAATTACATTCCTCACCCAATGAACCCAAAATAATTGGGGTTGTAACATCCTTCCCCTCTTATAGGAATTTTGTCCTCAAAATTTTATCAAGCAAACAAACAATTCTGGATAAGACTTTTCCATGTCCATCATTGCCCCTATGTGGCTTTACTGTATACATGGCACTTCCAAAGAACCTCTATCATCACATATTCTTTTCTCTGAGTTCTTTCACCTTGGCTTCTATAAACTGCACAGATAACTCAGGTCATTTCAGCCTCCCTTGGGGCTCACTAGGTTCATTTCTCAACAGTCGGGTACCTCACATAGTGCTCTAAACTGGACACATGGAACTTATCACACATTACTTTATCTAGAGGGGTAGGGTCAAACTTAACCTTCTCCACCAAACCCTATCAAAAGAACCCATGCATCGGGGACTCAGCTCTCTTAGCTATAACTTAGAGGGGTCGGATTTTCACATAGTCTTCCATAGTAACTTGTATGTCAGTCTACTTTGCATCTACTCACGACTCTCATCGTCTCTAGGCTCCTTTCAGCCCTTGCACAATCAAAGTGACTTCATCTATACGCACTGTGGTCCCTTTTCTAACCATTATGTGGTCCTTTTCTAACCATCATGTGGACCTTTCACCAACATCACCTTACTGAAGTGGTGACCGACACAACCTCCCTTACAGAGCTTCTTATAAAACCCAGTACTGGATAGGGTGGTTAACTTCACATCTTGCCTAGGACAAGAACTGTCTCTAGCTACCACCCCGAATGAGCACATATGCTCTCATCAGACCCTTTAGTCTGGATCATACTAACCATTAGCTAGGGTGATAAACTATACTAACATCAAGTTCTTCATGCACCTACTTCCACCTTATGGAAGTGAGCCTTTAGGTCAAACTCAAGAACTTTTGAACTTGCATCATGGTGATACTGATCCATCTCTCTCATGGGTAGTTCAACCAAATCAGTCCCTTGACAGAACTCTTTCTTTCTTACATCATCTAGGTAAAGCGATCTACCATAACCCACATTGCATTTTGACATTCCTTGGTCTAGAGGAGACTTATCACATCATCCATAGTAATGAACTCCCATTCTCTCTCGGGGACTCTTTTATCCTCTATATCGATACACTAGGTTACTGGTGTTCATCCTTCACTTCTATCATGCATGGCCACAAGCCACATGCATCTTCATCTTAAGCATTCAAAGTGCTACTATCTCTTACTATCTCAGTAATATCATGGTATATGGTGATCTTAAAATCATGATCTCCAGCGTGTCATGATTCCTCAAGATGATTCCTCAGAAACCCTACACCCCTCTAATCAGGGTTTCATCACCTTTCTTTTCAGAGGAGTGCATCTGGGGTTTCACAACCATTCTTCTGGATACCCAAACAACCACCATTCTTGTTCAACTTATTTCTTTTTCCCAACTTAAAGTTGGCCTAACAACCTCAACTTCTTCTATCTTCCGGTTAGGCACTTTATCTCAACCAGAGCATTCATTACCACTTCACATCCTTAGGTATTAGGTAACATTGAAGACATACACTTCCATGTATTTCACTTATCATATTATCTATTAACTCTAAGTCTATCTTCATTGAGATCACTTTTGAGCTCATTTTCTTGGTAATCAAACTCAACCTTGTATGACTTCATATCTCATAATAACATCATCCTCATAAGGTGACTACCTCATTCCTCTTAGTGTTAGTAAACCATCCATGTATCATTCACTTTACCAGGGTAGGTTATCTTCTCTATCCCCATTTCTCGTGGCAACGTTCCAACCTACATCATCTCTTATCCTTGGTGTATGGCATGCGTAATGTCCTATCTCTCACCCCCATAACAAGAGGAAATAAGCATTTGGCTGCAGTCCAAATATAGAGTTCTTCCTATTCCAAGAGTAGAGATGGTACATCCCACCTTGCCAATACACCTTTACCTCTAAGTTGCAACGTGCCACATAAGTCTCAACATCACCTTCATCTCGATATCAAGGTTACTCCCATGGAAAACTGGTTTCGAACCTACTTGGGTCACCTCACAATCCTTGGTCATCTCCTCTAGGTCTATAGGGCACCGACACTTTTGGGGTCATCCCTCTTCCCTCATGCATCAAGAGAGTGCCCTACTCATCTGCCCTTTTGGTCCCATGAGTTCATGAAGGTGATCAATCTCCTAACCCATGGCCCTCAGAAAATGATAGTTGTTACCTCCCGACCCTATGGTCATGTGCAACTGGGGAATTAGGTGACTCCTACTTTCATCGGTCTTATCCCTACCTGACCCTAGGATAGACTTAGGATTCTCCATTATAATACATGTTCACTTAGAACCTTACCCAAGTTTTCATCATCTCTCTTTCTGCATTCATGGGTTGGCTTTCATCCTTTCATCGGGATCATGGCAACCTGCCTACATTGGTCAAGCCCCATATTGATTACCTCCATGGTAACACATGCATGTAGAGATGGTTATCTATGGGTCTATAGGTTCATTCTCTTACCATGTACTCTGCCCTTAGCTTCTCTAGATCCTATGAAACCTCTTTAGATTACCTCAAAAACAACAAAGCTGATATACGCCCTTCAAAAGGATCCCTCTCCCAGGATGGGAGGAAACTACAACTCTTGACAACAAGGTCACAACCATCCCTGGGGTTTACATACACACGAACATGCCTAACCCATCAGCTACTAAGGCTTAAGTAGGTCACCTATTAAACCATGCTAGATCATACTTGTTCTCTTTCCTCAACATTAGGTCAACTTAGTTGTGAGGGGTTCATCAAACATACCCTTACCTTAAGGGGTTTCCTTTACCAATACACATTAAGAGTAACATGCTCAAAACTATAGACTCAAATCTCACTGTGAGCATTGGATACACTTCTTCCCCTCTTAGGCCTAGGAACCCTAGGTTCTGCTTTGGATATCCAACTGCATGCTCAATCTCTTAACCATGAATCAATCATGTCCAAGGTATGCCCTGTACTCCCATGATCCTTTTATATGAGCAACACCTCAGAGTTGAGTTCTCCTCAAGGACAACCAACTAGGTATAAATCCCCACAACTAGTTACCTGAACCTCCTCAGGGTCTAAGGCACTCTTTATCTCATCCAATAGGTAAACACTTATACCATAGGTACATAGGTACTGGAAGCATCATCCTGTTTGGTTCCTCTAAAGGAAACTAAGATATCATCGGCCTCTAGGGATCATGCATGAGGCAACCACTATCATCCCCACTGTTCCTTATACTCGGGGTGTTATCCTTCCAACCTTCTTTCCAGGGCCTTGCTTCCTCTCTCTAGAGCTAATTCCACCTCCAACCATACTTACTAGAGGTGCCTTCTCCATGAAGGCTCATGCTCACAAGCATACCCCTATGTGGTTGAAGCCTATGCTCAACTCAGGTTTGGCTCAAGAGCATCCATACCCCTTTCATAGGCCATCCATCATGATCTCTTAACCATGATTTCATCAAGCTATACCCTACTTGCCTAAGCCCATAGGGTAACTATAGGTTCTCTAACCTCATCCACGAAGGAGCTATCCTTTGATATGGCATGCCCGACCCTCTCCAGGGTTGGGTCGCCAAAGGTACTAGGTCATCTACCCTCTTATGGCATCCCAAAGACATGACCAACCAAACACTCGGTCAAACATGACATCTAACTCATCATGTCATCTCTCTTTCTAACCTTCACTTTAGGGTTAGGGTTAACATCATTCTCAAAGGGTGTGCTAGGTCTCTACTTTTCATGGAGGTCTCTACCTCCAAGACTAACTCTCTCTACTCATCCTCCTGCCAAGGAGGTATATCAGGGATCTCTCCTGAGGGAAATGACAAATCGTGTCATACGACCTAAGCATGTATCTATTCCTTTACGCTTACTCTATTAAGCTTATGTCCATGACATCTTATTTACATGCTTTTTATTACTTTGGTGGAGGATTCCTTAATCCTTATCAACCTTACCCATACCTCTAGAGGGTGAGGAGAAGAGAGGAAACCATAATCCTTAAGTTCCTTAATAGAATTTGAGTTGAGAAGGGATGAACAAGATGAGAGAGTCCTAAAGGTACCTTATTTCGAATCATACCCTAAGACTTTGACTAGGCAATCACACGGATCCGGGAGTCCTCGTATTCCAACTAGCGGTGTGGAGGAAAATATTGCCAGCCCCCGGTCGTGATCCTTTTCTAGACACCTCTGTCTTTCAGATAATCCTCTAATAACTCCCTTGGGTTCTAAAAAATTTGTAAAATTTAATAATTATTAAAGATTAAGTGAGGAACCTTGGCTCTAAGACCAATTGTTAAGACCCCGCCTCCCAGTAACCCCCAATTAAGGGAGACCGAAAGGACAGAGCCGTTAACCAATAACTCGGATCAAAGGTTCGACAAATAATCATTAACAATTATTAAATTCTACCAACTATACTGAAATATGGAGAAAAATAAAAACTTTTGCATACCTTTTTAAAACTGGGATTTAAAAACTTCTCCACACAGATACTAATCTACCTAATCCTTCTTTGCACTTTAATTCGCATTTAGTACCACATATGCCACTTTACTGTTTGTTTTTTTCATTGTACCTAAATCGCCGACAAACAAAACATCGGTTAGCTGAAGCTGGTATGTGGGGGAAACAATAATTATGCAACTACATTAACAATGTTATCATGCAATTAATCATTTAACAATCAAGAGTACATTTTAAGCCATACAACTCAATCCATACATATTCTCGAACTCTGGGCTATCCCTGCAGTGGACTTATATAATACCTCTATAAAGATAGAGTCGCATGGAACTACTTGAGGTAGCCCAATATCTAACTCAATGTGACTTGATGGTCCTACCTCAACGGTAGCCATGTACTAAGTCATCCATAGACCTGATGGACCTACCCAATAGGTAGCCATGTACTAGGTCATCCATAGACTTGATGGACCTACCCAATAGGTAGCAATGGACTAGGTCTTTCTCTAACCTGATGGACCTACCCATAGGCAACCATGTACTAGGTTAGCTATAATGCCACAGAGAGAACCTAGATCTGAGTTTGTAGGCATATATCCTTTATGATAGTCATAGCCACATTATAGTTTGCATGAACTAAATTCATCCAACAGTTTATTTAAAGCAACCGGTAAAACATTCGGGAATCACCGTGAAACTAGAACGGTTATTCATAGGTGTAACCACATACCTGTGATTGTAGATATTTGAGATAGACTCAACCAAGAAAGATAATCCAACCAAGTAAGTACAAGAATCCTAAAACAATCATACAATTTCATTTGTATCAAAATCTACTCAAACCATCTTGCTACTTAAGGTTTCTATTCCTTTTTAGGATTTCTACCTCTTAGGGTTTACTTTGCAATTAGGGTTTTGCCTCACTTTCAATACTCTAAACTCTAATTATACAAAAGTACTCATAAACCCTAAGTTTCTCTCCTAACAGGCTTAGGATCAACATATTTCCATACAGTATGAATTAAACATAATCATCTTTTCTTTTACCCTAAATTAGGGTTTCTAAATCCATTATCTTACATTCTTGGTTTAAAACATGTAATATCTTATCTATATCAGGTTCGAATCTTTCTTTATCATCCAATAAGTTATTATCTCTCAAACTAACCCATTAATCATCATAGATTCAATCACTAATCTCAATTAAGGTTTTTAACCTAATTTCAATGCACTTTTCATAAACTTAACATGATTTTGCAATTAGAAACGAAATCAGGCTTTGGTATCATTTTTATTTAATTCCTCTCATTCTCCTAATAAATTTTCATATATAATATATAGCCATCCGAGTTACCAATTTAAAGTTAAGAGTTTTGCAAGAGAATTATATTCCGACCAATCGCTAGGTGACACGTCATCATCTTACCCAATTATTTTTAGGCGGCTGGCTGGTTTATCGCTGAAAGGGCATCTTTGCCCTTTTTCATTGTTCTCGATCTACAGGTGCTTGAGGGGCAGATTCATCTTTTGGCGAGAGCTCATCTTCAACCCCCGATCCTTCCCCAACCTCGACACAGCGCCATGGCTGGTCAACTTCAGTAGTTGACTTCCGCCCACCGGCTTCCTTTTCTATCCGCACAAGGTCTCTCACCTCCGGCCTCCCCTACTGAACTGATATGGGCTATCAATTGTTGGAGTGGGGATCGGTGTTGGCCAGGTGGAGAAGCTCTTCCTGCCATGCCTTCCTCGCCGACAGAGATGAAGGGGAGGGGTAGCTAGCGTAGAATAACTCGTGGAACTCGGCCGAAGCCAACATCACAAACAACGACTGCGGAGGGGGTCCAAGACCCTGTATTTATAGGTTCGCTCTTGGTTGTTGGAAGCCATAGGTTCCTGATTTGGGAAAAACACCAGTAGGCTATGGAATCTCACAAAACTTGGGGTAGACCAACTCGTACCGGTCTCCTGAGACTGTTGGACATGTTTCCCAAAACATTCATGCCTTAGATTACAAGATTTCCACTTGGGAAAGTTATCAACTATTGGTCTGCGATTTCCTTTTCCAGTTCAAGGTGGAAGACAATCTCTGGATTATCAGATCTCTATCCCACGGTTATAAAGCTCACGCGGCATTAACAAAGAGTCCAAGTCAGAAACAACTTTGTGACATTTAGAGATTATTCATCCATTTTAGAGATTTTCAAAAATTCATATCTCTTAAAATGTACATCCAAATAATCCCAAATTTTGAGGAAAACTTATTAATGCCTTTATTTACCTCTCTGCCAAATTTGGGTTCATTATCTATAAGAAAACCTACCTTTTCTTTAGGTGCAAGATATTATTTAGTTATGAATATTTCTCATCTATTTTCTCTTTCTTTTGCTATTAAATTATTATTATGAGTTCCTTGATTTGCAAGGAACCTTAATGGCTCGAAATCCCATCTTGGGAATATACCTTAGCCTTTTATTTGTCTTTTATCCATTATTTCCCATTATCTTATTTAATTCTTATCACAATATCTCTTTTTGAGGATTTCTCTTTATCTTTCTTTTTATTTTGCTCATTGACATTCCTTATAACATTAGGAATCATTGGCATATGAAATTCCATTAAGGATAACCCAATTATCCCTTTTCCCACTTATTTTCAATATTTTAACATTATTTTCAATTTCTTTCTTACTAACGAAATACTTAATAATCTTTTCTTTTCTTATTGCTTTCTTTTTGCAACTTTGGACTTCTTGGAAACTAAGGAACCTAAGAGGCACGAAATCCCTCTTTGAATTCGCCTTTAGAGTTTTCCACATTTTTTTCCTTTTTCTTAATTATTCAATTATTCATTACTAATTGAAGTTTCTTGTTATTTGGGCCAATAGCCAATAAAGCGCACAACACAATTATCAAGGCTATTGTAAATGAAATCCATTCATTTGAAGAAAATTATATCAATATTTGTTCAAATATCTTTAATGTGAGAAATTACATTCCTCACCCAATGAACCCAAAATAATTGGGGTTGTAACAGGAGATTTATGCCGCTCGGAGGACAGCTGTCAATCCCGACAGTCCCAGTGAGACCAGGAGTCGTCAGTCCTGGTGCGACCAGGTGCTGCACAGACACCGTCCAAGACTGGAGGTGAAGACCATGCAAGCCGCAAGGTATTGTCACCGAGCAAGCCTTGGGACAAGGTATGATTCCAAAAACCATCCCTTCCTAATGTATAGACGTTGATGCATTTCCTTGTTCTGGGTTTGGGGAGGAATATTTTTGTTTTCTTTGCCTTATCTGCCTCCCCTAAAACCCAACAGTGGTATCAGAGCCACGTCAACTTCTCTATACTTTAGGATTATCGATATGATCGATTTTTGTTTGTCTCCTTTATTTATTGCATACGATGCGAATAAAATTGGCTTTATGCATGTCCAATCCTAAATCCACAAATCCCAATTTACATATATGATATGTATTATGAATGCACTCGATATGCGTCACCCTTAAATGAATTTTGTGGTGGATGTATAGCGTGGTTATGGCCAATAAACCCTATTTGTGTATGGTTGTATGTGGTTGCTTGCATCTCGGTCTGCGCACCGATCTTCCTTCTATTCCTGATGTAACTCGAAATAATTCGAGATTTTCTTTCCTACCTTTGCTCCCCTCGAATGTAACTCGAGGTTTCTCTTTTTATAATGTAAAATAGGATAGAATTTTATTTCCTGTTATGTCAAAGAACAGAGGACATCTTAATGACAGCTGAGAAGATCGGTTCAAGGCGTGAACCGATCAGTTGACGTTCAAGACGATCGATTGACGTTCGAGACGATCGGTTCAAGGAGTGAGCCGATCGGTTGATGACCGATTCGAGGAGCGAGACGAGCGGGTGGCGGCCATGATGAGATGCACGATGACCAGGAGAACCGATCGGTTGGAGGAGCCAATTGATTGGCTGGTGGCACCCAGCCGACCAGTCTGATGGTGAGCTGATCATTCATGTGATGAGTTGATCAAACCCAGAAAGGCAAAGCACAGAGTACATCTAGTACAGGTTGCATGTGATGTAGACCTAGATGACCGTGATTCCTCTTGGCTCGAGGAATCACATTAGGATGGCCATAATCATCGCTTTTATCATTTTGCATGTTTTCTATGGGATATAGCATGTATATGATACGTACTATGTATTGTGGTGATTGGATATGTATATGTATATGTATATAAAACCAAATCCCTCATTAAATATTAAGTTTTAGATACCTTCCAAATGTGACACACGTGAAAAGATTGATCGACCAAGTGTGGGAACGCCCTAGCATGGTACACCGTCTATCTCGTGAAAGTGTGAAGGATGAATGTGTGGGTCTGCCCTAGCAGGGTTCATATTCATCGTGTTTGCTTTGGGTCAGACTTAACAGGGTGACCTAGATCGGATCTAGCACCTTGAGGCATGGAGATGATTATGGCAAGGAGTTGCATATGACATCTTATCAAGAGTTGCATATGATTCAATTGGCAAAAGTTGCCTACCTGAGAGATCTAAGTTGTGGGTGACAACCCTAGCTGGTCCATGACTTAGAGGATTTTAGGATCTTGCCCACTAGAAGGTTGTACGCTGCAATCTTCTGAATTGATGGTGAGGGCTATCAATTTGAACTAAAATAGTGGGAGCGATAATTAATTAAAGGCCTAATTATATCGTCAACTTTTCAAATCAATCAAATAAGTCAAAAAAGAGTTTTGGAATAAAATTGCATATTTTCCTTTTGTAGTACAAATGGCAACAAACAACACTCACTTTTCTTTGCGATCCGTCCTGGAAAAGGACAAGTAGAATGGGAATAATTTCCACAATTGGTTAGGACGTTGAGAAGTGTTCTCAATCAAAGAGAGAAAGCTCTAAGTCCTAGTTATACCAGAACTAGATGAACTCGATCCCACCACATCAATGGCTGATAGTATGCTTATGGAAGCATACCGAGGATAACATTGATGAGGAGTGCTTGATGTTGTGTTCTCTAAACTATGAGTTGTAGAGACAACATGAGACATATTATGTCTTGATGCGATGATTTTGAGTCACATTTATAGACATATTTTACTTGTATTTTATGCATTTATTAGTCATTTTGGTGGTTAATATTGCATGATTCATTTACTTTGGTCTATGATCCTTCTTAGTGTTAAATCTCCCTTATTTTGGTATTTTGAGCATAAATCATTACAATAATATGTTTTATTGCGGCTTATGTGGTTTTGTGTTGAAATTTTAGGAAAAACGAATATATGTTGATGTTGATACCATCGACAGTGGTCGATACCATCGACAAGACCACAGGTTGCCAGCAGCAAGGAGCATCGCAGAGTCGATACTATTGACAGGATAGTCAATGGTATCGAGATACCATCAGGTTGCTGGCGAGAAGATAGTCGATACTATCGACAAGTGGAGCTTCAGCGACAGAAAAGGACATAAACTGACGCCTAAGAGAGTCGATACCATTGACCCTCGTCGATGGTATCGAGTTAGCATCAGTCGCGACAAAGAAAAGAAAAGAAGACCAGCCGATACCGTGTCGGGTCGATACAATCGACTCACGTCGATGGTATAGACATCGTCAGATATAAGTTTGCTTCAGATCGATCTAAATCCAACAACTACGATATTTTTGCAACCTAACTTGGTGATTATACCTAATGATGGTGGCCAAGAGCAATCTATCACGTCATTAGCCACTGCACACGTCCCGAGGAGGGTGGAGAGAACAACAGAGCCCAGAAGCACGCCCCAGCCATTCCAGAGGCTGAAGAAGATGTTTTCCACCGCCGAAAGGCCAGAGATCGCACATTCTACGCCAAGGAACGCTTGGATCTTCTCCGTTCAGGGGTTTCACTACTTAATCACGTTTTTCTCCATGTTTCCCCTTTTCTCTACCATGTTTTGCTCTGAGATGAACATGCGGGGCTAATCTCCTTTGTCTTTTGGATCGGGAGTAGCCCGGGGAAGCATTGTATGACATTTTTACCATAGTAATTCATCATTTATCTCTTAAATCCGTGGTATGAATTTGTTTTCTCAATTATATATTTATGCTTGATCGCCATAATAATAATCTAACGCCCTTAATTGCTTTGAAAGAAGAATTAATGGTTGAAAAGAGACGAAATTCACATTAATTAACAAATCCCTTGAACAAGGCGGTGTAAGGTTAATGGTGGATACCCAGAGGTCAATTTTAGTGCACATAGTTTAGGGTATAGGTTACTATGACAATGGAACCGACCTAGACATAGGTAGTGAATTGTACCACGACAGTGGGCAATTCTGACTATAGGCCACTACCCGGAAAAAGAGATAAATCTAATTTGCTATATAGAAATTCATACAATGATGACCCCACGGTGAAACTGAAATCCTAAAGATCTTCGCCTGAATTGATTAAATTAAACCTTTAATCGATTGTTTTGTTTTATTTTATTTTCTTTTAATTTTACAACAACTTCCAAATCGTTAACCGGTCTAGCTGATTGCGAGTAGTTAGTAGTAGTCTCAGATAATTCCGTTTCCCTGAGTTTGACTCGGGCCTCACAAAGGCCTATATTACATTGACGCGTACACTTGTGTTATACACATGGAAAATTCGTGTCAAGTTTTTGGCACCGTTGTTGGGGAACACGACAATTGTCGGCACTACGAGTGCTGCAAGTGGCCATTCTAGGCCACTTTTTGTTTTTATTATTTTGAAATCATTTCTGAAATTCATAGTCTATCTTTCAAATTTTTGTAATCGTCTAGCACAATACTGAACTCAAATTTTCATTTTACAGGTACTGTGCATGGTGCAGACGCATAGCACCGATTACACGCAACAAGAACCAAAGGTTCTACAGTCGGGACCTCACTATGAGGAGGATTACAATCAAGACCACTTGGAAGAAACAGATTCGGAATCCGAACAAGAAGAAATGGCAGAGGAACATACGATAAGGGAGAAGATCAAAGCTTCTTCCTCATCCGCTTGTAAAGGACCAATAAAGAAGCAGGCGATCAACATTCCGACTTACAAGATCGATCCTGCATTAATCAACTTGGTCAAGTCAAATGCATTCCATGAGATAAAGAACAAAGACCCAGTTACTCATATAAGCCAATTTGTGGAGAATTGTGACATGATTAAAATTGACAGATTTCCACAAGAGACGCTTTACTTAAAGCTGTTCCTGAGTTCTCTGGTAGGAAATGCACGAGAATGGTTGCACAATCTTGACGATGAATATGTGGAATCATGGAACAACATGGTGGAGGTATTCTTTGAAAGGTTCTTTCTTCCCGAGAAGACCAATGACATGATCAGGAAAATCCACAATTTCACCTAGAAGGCAGGAGAGACCTACTCTGAGACCTGGGAAAGATTTCAGATCATGCTTAGGAGGTGCCCGCATCATGGGCTCAACAAGGAGACACAGGTCAAAATCTTCTATTTTTCTCTTTCCGAGCATGATCGAAGTAACCTAGATTCCGCAGGCTCAGGATTATTTTTGAACAACATAGATACGAGGTGTTGGGAAATTCTGAAAAACATGGCCAAGAAGCAATCTTGGGGTGATAGAGACACCGTAGAGCACATTCGAGCTGTGGGGGAGTCAAAGGCCATCAAGGAGCTAAATGAGAAAATGTACCTTCTAGCAAAGAAACTACTTGCAAAAGAAGATATTAAATCGGAGGATGAAGCTCAAGTCAAATTTATGCGCCAGCAGCAGCGTTACAGAAATAACGATTACTCATGGAGGAAGGACAAGAAATTCTCATGGAAGGATCTGAATAACTTCTTGCAGGACCTCGATGCAAAACCCCAGCCGGCGGCAGAAGATAAGAGCACGGAGTTGCTCAACCAAGTGATAAAGCAGAACCAAGAATTGATGAACACTTTTGGCCAGCAGATCAAGCAACAGGGGGAATTTATGAATCAGTTTGGACATACATTGCAGAGCCATGGGGCTCAGATGAGGACAATAGAGACGTCGATGGTGCAAATGGCAGCTGAAATAGCCAATCTGAAGAAGCCATTACAGCAAGGTTTTCCGGGTAACACAAACGTTCCAGGAGGAAACCAATAGGCGAAGGCAATATTGCTAAGGAGTGGCAAGAAGCTTTTAAACCCCAGGGCCGATGAACCAAGAAAACCCTAGTCAGAAACTGAAGGTGAGGCCACTGAGGAGGTGCCAATCTCAGTCGCAGAGCCAGTTGAGGAAATAGCAGAGGATGCCACTGTAGATCCCATTGTTGTTGAGGAGGAGACACAGAAAAGGACACCATTTGTGCTGCCGCATCAAAGGGCACATGCTGTCCCGGTCCCATATCCAAATAGTGTGAAAGAAAAGAAGGTGGATGCCCAGTTCAAGAAGTTTTTGGACAGTTTCAGAAAGCTCTCAGTCAACATCCCATTATTAGAGGCAATAGAGCAAATTCCCTCATACGACAAGTTTTTGAAATACATCATTACTAAGAAGAGGAAGATCCCTGACACGGAGGTTGTAGTTCTCAAGTAGCAGGTGAGTGCCTTCATAATGGACACATTGCCACCTAAGAGGCAGGATCCAGGCTGCTTCAACGTTTCATGTTTCATTGGTAAGGTGAAATTCGGAGAAGCAGTGTGTGATTCCAGGGCAAGCATAAACTTGATGCCTCTCTCTACATTCAAGAAATTGGGATTAAAAGAATCAAGGCCGAGCAATATGACAATTCAGTTGGCGGACAATTCAGTGGTGAAGCCTTATGGTATTTGTGAAGATCTGTTGGTGAAAGTAGATCGGTTTGTATTTCCAGCAGACTTTGTTGTAATGGAGATGCAAGAGGAACAGGGCAGTGAGTTACTACTTGGAAGGCCCTTCCAAGCTACAGCTGACATGATACTTGATATGGGGAGAGGTCGTTTGACCTTGGGTATCGCCAATGATCTGTTTGAGATGGTCATGCCTTCCAACACCACGTCATATAAAGCTAAGGAGCAATGCCGCATGGCGAAGCATTTTGATCACAATATCTCACTTTGTCTAGGGAAGCCATTTTTAGATATGGCTCATGTAATGACTAAGGTGGACAAAGGGACATTGGTTGCTGACATCATGGAGCAGACCAAGGTTGTATCCCTTAGCAAAGTTGTGGGTTTTCCTAATGATCAAGAGGAGGACATTTCCCACTCTACTGAAGATGAGGCCATAGCGAGTTCGGTTTTCAATGCATATCTAGAATTACCACTTGAAGCCTGCTTGGTCAATGTAACACATGATTGGATGAGAAGCAAGTCACTACAGGAGTGTTCCAAGATGCTTCAGGTGCTTCCATGCTTTTATGCTAGGTACTATGAAGACCTTGGCGAACTCCCACCACCACTTCAATCATCCTTAATCAGCCCGCCAGATTTGGAATTGAAGCCATTACCACCGCACTTGAAGTACGCATTTCTAGCTGAGGAAGAGAAGTTGCCTGTGATTATTTCGGCATATCTGAGTGCCGAGGAGGAAGACCAGCTGCTGATTGTGTTGAAGAACCACTGAGGTGCATTTGGGTGGTTGGTCACAGACATCAATGGGATCTCCCCTACATTATGCCAGCACATGATTCAGCTCGAGGAGGGAGCCAAGTCGGTGATTCAGCCACAACGTCGACTAAATCCTAGCATGATGGAGGTCGTCAAGAAGGAGGTGATCAAGCTCCTTTCTGTAGGTATCATCTATGCTATATCTGACTCGACGTGGGTGAGTCCTACACAGGTAGTCCCTAAAAAGGGGGGAATTACTGTTACACATAATCTGTGAAATGAACCTGTCATGACCTGCTTGGTAACCGGGTGGCGTGTATGTATAGACTATCGTCGATTGAATGCTGCTACGTGTAAGGATCATTTCCCTCCTCCATTCATTGATCAGATTTTAGACCATTTAGTCGGACGATCGCATTTTTGTTTTCTTGATGGTTATTCGGGGTACAATCAGATTTCAATTGATCCTAAGGACCAAGAGAAGTCTACATTCACTTCTCCTTACGGAACATTTGCATACTGCCATATGCCATTTGGGTTGTGTAACGCACCGGCAACCTTTCAGCGTTGCATGCTTGCCATCTTTTCTGATATGGTTGAACACTGTTTGGAGGTTTTTATGGATGATTTCTCCGTCTGTGGTGTGTCCTTTGACGAGTGCTTATACAATTTGGACAAGGTTTTGCAAAGTTGTGAGGACACACATTTGGTCCTCAATTGGGAGAAATGCCACATGATGGTAAGCGAAGGAATTATGCTTGGACATAAAGTGTCTAGCAAAGGGTTGGAGGTAGACCAGGTAAAGATCGAAGTTATTTCCAAATTGCCCCCACCGAATTTGGTTAAAGGGGTACGCAGTTTTCTTGGTCATGCCGGTTTTTATCGCCGCTTTATAAAAGATTTCTCTAAAATCGCCAAACCTTTATCTGAGTTGTTGGAAAAGATGTTGTTTTGTTTTTAATGACAAGTGTTTACATGTGTTCAACGTGCTTAAAGAAAAACTAATTTCTGCACCGGTTGTGCAAACACCGGACTGGACTAAGCCATTTGAATTAATGTGTGACGCATCCGATTTCACAGTTGGGGCTATTTTGGGACAACGTGTGGACAATAAACCCACTGTGATTTTCTATGCATCCAAAACCTTAAATGACGCACAACTGAATTACATGACAACCGAAAAAGAACTTCTCGCCGTTGTTTTTGCTTTCAAAATTTTTTGGCAATACCTTGTTGGATCAAAAGTCGTGGTATGGACGAACCACGCCACCATTAAGTATTTGATGGAGAAAAAGGATGCCAAACCTAGATTGATTAGGTGGATCTTACTTTTACAGGAATTTGATATTGAAATCAAAGATAAGGCGGGCATTGAAAATGTGGTCGCGGACCATTTGTCTAGGTTGGAAAGGGTAGATGAAAAGGATGTGCACATACCCATTACCGAGACATTTCCTGATGAACAACTTTTAAAAGTGAAATCGAAAGACCCTTGGTTTTCTTACATTGTTAACTATCTTGCCTGCAAAATTATCCCAGATGATTGGACATATCAAGAGAAGAAGAAATTTTTCCATTCTTTGCGTTATTATTTCTGGGATGACCCTATTCTGTTGAAGCAGTGCACGGATGGTGTCTTACGCAGGTGTGTGCCAGAGGTGGAATACGAAAGTGTTCTTCGTCATTGCCATACACTACCGACGGGTGGCCACAATGCAAGTTCTCAGACTGCCGCCAAAGTACTTGAAAGTGGCATGTACTGGCCTACTTTGTTCAGGGATGCTTATGATTTTGTGCGGCAATGTGATTCCTGCCAAATGGCAGGTAACATTTCAAAAAGACAAGAGATGCCTCTCAATGTATTTCAAGAGGTTGAGGTGTTCGACTTGTGGGGTATTGATTTTATGCGACCCTTTGTGTCCTCAAATTCTAACTTGTACATTCTTTTAGTTTTTGATTATGTGTCGAAGTGGGTAGAGGCAATACCCACAAGGACTAATGATGCCACTATAGTGTGCAGGTTTGTCAAAGAATATATTTTCTGTGGGTTTGGTGTACCAAGAATGATCATTAGTGATGGAGGTATGCACTTTTGAAATCAAACGTTCGCGGTACTGTTGAGAAAGTATGGGGTAAAGCACAACATTGGTACCCCGTACCACCCGCAAACTCAAGGGCAAGTGGAGGTCTCCAATCGGGAGATTAAGAAGATCTTGGAGCGTAATGTGGCTTCCTCGAGAAAGAATTGGATTACCCTGCTACCGGATGCTTTGTGGGTGTACAGGACGGCATTCAAGACACCTATAGGCACTACGCTTTTTAGGTTAGCTTATGGTCGGGCCTGCCACTTGCCGGTGGAATTAGAGCATAAAGCGCATTGGGCGCTGAGGAAGCTAAATTTGAGCTATGATGAAGCGGGAAAGAAAAGGTTGCTTGAGCTCAATGAAATAGATGAGCTGAGGATGAATGCATATGAAAGCTCGCGGATCTACAAGGAGAGAACAAAGTTGCTGCATGATCGCCATATGCAAATGCGCGTCTTCAAGAAAGGAGATCATGTAGTCTTGTTCAACTCCAGGCTGAAACTGCATCCCGGGAAATTGAAATCCCGATGGAGTGGACCGTTCACCATAGAGGAGGTCAGGCCACATGGCGCAATCATGGTGCGTGATGGTGAGACAACATTCCTGGTCAATGGACATCGATTGAAATTGTACTTCGGTGAAGATTACACAAGGAAAGTGAATGAGGTCAAACTCATTGTTCTTCTGGATGCATGAGGAGCTTCATGTCGTCTAGCCTAAGACGTTAAATAAGGGTGCTTGTTGGGAGGCAACCCATCCATCGGTAGTGTAGTTAGTTCTTTCACATTTTGTACTTTGGTTTGATGTGACTTTGTTTTTAGTGTAAAAAAGGTACCGTGATCGTTTGTGCAATGTGCAGGACTGAGGTAGGGTTGATACCATCGACCCGTGTGTCGATGGTATCGAGATGGGTATAGGTTGGTGTCTGCAAAAAATCGCTCTGCGTCGATACTATCGACGGCCTCGTCGATGGTATCGACACACCAACAGGTTGATCGCAAAGTCGAGGTCAATAGTATCGACATGCATGTCGATACTATCGAGACCTCTGGAGATATTCAGACGCAAATTGTCTCAATGAAGTCAATACCATCGACAGGCCTGTCGATGGTATCGACCAAGTTACAAGAAGAAAGCAGCGGCCGAGCCTCGCGAGGGTGTTTCCCTAACCAGAAGTCGATACTATCGACTTGCGTCGATAGTATCGACACGACACGTCACTGATCCGCGAGAGGAAATCAACGACGATCCATAAGTGCAAATGAATCTTAAGTGTTAAGACACATGGATAACATCTTGAGAAGGATCATGCTTGTTGATTGCAACTTAATGACTAAGATATTTGGCATATGGATACTAAAACCACATTCCTATGAGGAATAAAACTAGGATGTGCACGTGGCACAACCTATAAGGTTTATGAATCCACTAATGCAAATGAAGTCTATAAGTTACACTGGACTAATCAATGTGATTGATTGAGTACAAGCAACTCAGAATTGGATCTTTACTTTGATGATATAGTCGAAGGGTTTGACTGATATGTCAAAGATAAAGAAGGGATATGTGAGTTAGTGGGAGTGTATTCACATTCCACATGTTGATGTGAAATGGAAATGTTCTAGAATGGAAATCCCAAAAGTGGAAATTATCTTTAAAGAAGATAGAGATGTTTCCTATGTGATAGGAATATAGATCTATAGAGATAGTTCTCGAAAAACCTCTTGATCTGAAAAGAGAAAGCATACATTGGCAATCTGTACTGAAGGGTTCAGTATGCACAAATTCAGTGGGGGAAAACTTGTCCATGTTACATGGAGTTAGTATCCTACGGCCAAGTGTCCAATTCTTATGAAGAATGGGAACACTAAGAATAGATATGGATCTAACATGTATGTAATTATCCCATTATCTTGCATGTATCGACATGGCAAGAACAAAATGCATTCATCATCTTGTATGTGGGACATGGCAATATGATGTGCTCATCCTGATAACTCATATGTGGGACATGACGAGTCGATGTCTGTCTACTTCCAGTAAGGGTTACTAGAATACCATGAGAACTTGATAAGTACTTGAGAAGTACTAGTTCTATGGAGATAAGGAAGAGTTCAATGTAAAGAGTTACATTGATACGAACTTCCGAAAGGACAGAAAATTAATCGCAAAATATATATATATATATGGGATATATAAAAGTGAAAGTTTGCTGATAATTGGAAGTGTTCCAATAAAACCATTGAAAAGGAAATGTTGAGTATCTATGTGTTAGAGAACAACAGTGGATACTGTATGGATCTGGAAGTTCATGAGATGAACTTATAGATATTCTGCTTATTGATAACAAGTATGGAATCCTTGATCATGCAATGTGGCTAAAGGTTAGCAAAGGAATACTAGATCGCATATTACGGAAACTCCATCTCATACGTATGACGTATAATGAAGAGATGAGAGACATGCGATTTATACTGACTTTGGCAAAATGTTTCCATTACTCACTATGTTCGCACTAGAGCACAGTAACATGTGGGACATGTTTGAAGATAACTGTGAATATGATTCAAGGGTGATTGGCTCGCAGTGCGAGTGGGAATCTGTTGGTATGTATGCCCTGAGAGCCGATCATATGATGATTGGTGGGATACAATAAGATTGATTTGATAAACATCAAAGGCAAGCTTCCAATTATTTCTGGTTCAGTCATATGAGATAGTGATAGAACAGATTGAATGTCTAGAGAATGACAATACTCAATGACGTATGCTTTCAGGTTGAGGACCTGAATGATGAGATCATACGAATGCTAAGAGTTTGTACATTCTTGTTATGTCCCTAGTCGGATGTCATTGTGGAAGGTAGATAGACATCAATGACACACAAGACTAGATTGTGGTGTTGGTTGATGAAAGAATATCATTAGTCATGATATAGAGATATCAAACCAAACACATAGATACTTGTTAGAGAACAAGTGTACCAGACAGACCCACCGTGAGTTTGACACATGGAACCATGACATGGTAGTCACAGTCAGTACTCACAGTGATGGTGGTGAGTGTGATTCTTTGACCTGCAATCACTACACTCAACACATGTCGTTGGGCACACTTTGACATCATCAAATGCAGTCCTGAAACATGGGTTGTTATAAAGGTGATGATTGGGTGGCTTTGACACATGGGGCTTTTGAGGGGTGAGTGATAGATATGGGATTTTTCCCTCCTGAGGGAGTTTGATATCCATGGCACTTGATGAGTAGGATTGAGAAAGGTGTGCACGCATGTGTGAATCAGTATGTGATATTGATGTCATACATATCTCTTCCAATCTACTCTGAGATCAAGAAAGTGAATGAACATTGACAGGATGACTGTTCCATTCCTCGAGTTCATTCGGGATATCAGTGAAAAAGGAATTATACATTCACTGTAACACCATTCATGGATTATAGGATTGAAAGTTGTTCTCCAACTTTCTTTCTCACTTGGGTAGCATTGATGTGTGACTAGGCACCACTCTTTACTTGTGAAGTCAAAAGTGTTATGGACTTTCACTGCCAACGTGAAATGGATCTGCAGGGTCACACACATAGGATTTAACATAGAAGAGGAGTTTTGTCCACAAACAATGTTTAGATTGATTACTAAAGGAGTTTAGTAGTTCAATTAAACACTCAATTAATTGATAGCTCAATGTCATAATGTTCAAGGTGTTGGACATATTGATTGGAGTATCAGATTGATTGAAACTGCAATTGACTGATTCTGCACAATTTGCACTCCCAACTGATCGGCTCATGTGATGAACCGATCAGCTCAGCTTGGTGAACCGATCAGCTCAGGTGGTGAGTTGATCGGCTCATGGACAGGGTGAAATGATTGCTTCAAGTGTTGAAACGATCGGCTCAACTGGTGCAACCGAGCAAGTTGGGAAAGTCAAGTTGGTGAGAAATTTCTTTTCGTTTCACTTTCCCAATTTTATTGGAACAAGGATTGGTATTTGATACCAATTGGAAATAAAAGAAGGAAAGTCAATCGGGAACTGATCAGGACCACAAACCGACCAGTTTAGAAATGAACCGACCGTTTCATGGGTCCGAATCGATCGGTTGAGGTGTCAACCGACCGGCTCATGCCCCCACCCGACCATTTCAAAAATTAAACGATCGGTTCAGGTTGCGAGTTGGTTGTTTTTGTAGAAAATCTCAAACCCTTCTACTCCTTCTTTAGTCCCACATTACCCGGGATAGAGAACCCTGTCCCATGACCCTCCTCTATATATAGGGGTATTGGGGGATTCTCAAAGTACAACACAGTGCAACCAGTTGCTCTGTAAAGTTGTCATTCTCTCAGGTTTTGGTAACCGAGAGAGCCCGAGCAAGTGCTACCCGATAAGGGAGGCACAGCAAGGGAAAGACAATTGTAGAAAGCGACTAGTGGCAGGAGAGTGTGTTGGCGACTAGTACGCTGATAGGAGTGTAGAACTCCTTCCAATTCCTTGTGAGACAAGGAGATTGGAGTTCCAGGTGGTCTGTGTGGACTACTTCAGAGGCGGGAGATTTTTGCCGCTCGGAGGATAGTTGTCAATTCCGAAAGTCCCGGTGAGACCAGGAGTCGTCAGTCCCGGTGCGACCAGGAGCTGTACAAACCCCATCCAAGACCGGAGGTGAAGACCGCGTAAGCCGCGAGGTATTGTCGCCCAACAAGCCTCGGGACAAGGTATGATTCCACAAACCATCCCTTCCTAATGTATAGACGTTGACGCATTTCCTTGTTCTGGGTTTGGGGAGGAAAATTTTTGTTTCCGCTGCCTTATCTACCTCCCCTAAAACCCAACAATATGTAGATTTAGAGTTAGGTTTACATTAATTTCATAAACCCTAAAAATCACATTTTATCATTTGTGAATTAGGTTATCAAAACCATTCTATATTTTAGATTATATTTTTTTGAGGTTATAACATGCATTACTTTATTTTTATGACTTATAAATTATTACTTCTAAAATTTTGGAGAATTCTAAACAGTTTGGAAAATCCTTGAAAATCACATATTTATTATATTTAATTTAGGTGATAAACTAGTTGCATTTGTTAGAGAATAAATTTATGTATCCATCAAGTATTTTTATTTCATTTTGTGATGATCATAGAATAAGTCAAGTATATTTGAAGTTTTAACCAATCAGAAATTTCATTTAAGCAATGAGTAAAACAAAACCCACATCACCTGGACTCCTAGGCATGCACAGACAACATGGACCAATAAAAGTTGGCCTCCTGGCTCCCGCCCACAAAACTTGAGGTGCCCAGTAGATGAGAAAAGGACAAAAGTGCCCTTGGTAGAAAACAAAAAGAAAAGAGAGGTGTGGGGCAAATCTATAAAATTACACATGATCGTCTCCTTCATTTCTGCCAAAACAACCACACATACACAGTAAATAAAGTATCAAGCTTCAACTCAAGAATGGACCCCGAGGTTCTAGGAACTTCATCAACAATGATTATCTCCATCACCTTTGTCATGATCCACTAGACCTGTAGACCATGATCAAATACCAGTACAAAAACCTTGGACCCCATGAAGGGATTTTGCTTCAACCATAGAAAACCAGACTCAGAAAGGGTAGTGATAAAAACAAATAAAGGGAAAAGCCCCAGAATAGATCGTCATGTTTAGTGAAAACCAACGAATGTAAAACCAGGACAAGTAGCCATAGATTTTCCTAAAACTTGCTCTGAATTCACACACACTAGAGTCAACAAGTAAGGATGAAATCACAGACCTATCAAAATTGGAACATAGTGCCAGTGATGATAGATCCGCCAGGTCCCTCTGAACATGTTGGGGTCCTCGTCAGGTCCTCAAGCAGAAATAAAGGTCGTGACCACTGTGCTCCAGCGATCCAAGAATAAACTCCGTGTTGTTATTAGGAATGGTTGAAAGACAACCAAAACTAAAGACTCAGGAGCTTGCATACAACCCAAGGATTGTCTCACCCGAAGTAATTTCTCTGACAGAGTCCCTAGAGAAGCTTCCATCCAAAGGGATCAAAAAAAAGAAGAAAGTATTGGATGAATATTTAAGGGAGGATTGAAATAAATTGAACAAAGGAATAATTTTCTAATGGGGTAGTCATGCCCTAAGTGTCTCCCATTATAGTTGCAATATGCTATTGCGACTTTTAGGAAAAAGGATGGGCAAGTTCGACAAAGGGGTTTTTGATTGGAGAAGAAAACAATAAGGAAAGTAGGTATAGGTGTATCCATAATCCTCTCAGGAATTAGATAGAGATGAAACTTTGAAAAATCATGAACAATCGAGGGAGATATGGGAGAGAGATAAACAATGAGGAAACATGAAAATTATTCACGGGGAAAGGAAAGGAACCAGAGGCGAGAGACAATCTCCTCACCCTCAGATCTTGATCTAAGGGCTGAGAAAGGGGGTCATATTTGATAAGGTATGGGAATTCAAAATTGAAGTGTGACAGTCTGAGAATATAGTGTGACAGAGCAATACCAAAACTTTCGGAAATCAAAACAAGAAATTGATATAATTAAATGTTTATTTAAAGTTTAATTTACTTTACTTGTCCAATTTGTTAAATGCTCAAACAAGGTGCCAATAAATCCAAATTTGACAACTAGGCTGACTCTGACATGTAGAGTTTAATTTTGGCATTATTTTTCCCTTTTGGATACTTTTTCTATTTAATTTCATTATTCTAAAGTAAATCACATTTTCTCTTTCTTTAATGCATTAGAGGCATCTAGAATTATACAATTAATGTGAAACTTCACACATAATCAAACTAAAACATATACAATAAAATTTTGACATTAATTTCATCTATTGAGATTATTTACAACTTATTTAATTTTTTGGTCTTCTACACACTTTCTCTATCCTAAACTACACTTAAACACTAAAAATTGTCCACATTGGATGAAAATTCACCCATAGGCTTATTTTAACATGTAGATTACGAATTTGAGATATTTTTACACTTTTTAAGACTTTTAGTTACATATTTAATAATTTTGTCTCTTATCATATTTTCTTTCCCAAATAGAATTAAGATAATTATCATTATGAAAATAATGTCAAACTTGGCTCCCAAGGCAATTGGGACCCAAAGAACACATCTATAACATTATATTTTTATTTTATGATTTCTGTTTATGAGTTATGGCACCATTAGTATTTTTAACACATTATCATTATATTTATCAAAACATTTTATCAACACTTACTTTATTAAGCTATATTAATGTCAAATTGTCATAAAAGGACTTATATATTAATATTATGAATGGAAAACTACATTCTCCTCATTTTGCACATTATGTACATTAACTCCTTATTTATTTAAATCATAAGATGTTATTAATATTTAGGGACATGAATTTACCATTTGTTACTCCAAAGCATAATATTTACTTTTATTTTTCCATTATGTTAGTAAAGAAAATATATGTAATACATTCATGATTTCATGTTCCCACATAATTAAATTATTTTGTAAATATGTGTTAATTTTTATCCTTATTTGGTCTCATCTGAAGAATAAATTTCACTAGCTTTCTAATCACAGGATATGATAGGATTCTAAGTTCTAGTTCGTTACAACACTCCACCCCTTAAAAATATTTCACCTCAAAATCTAATTGTTCATACATCATCAACCAACTACTCTCTACCCATTAAAAGATCTAACCTAATAAGTCAAACTAAACAACTCTTAAAGATATTAGGGTTTCATATGAATCATTTTATTTTGAATAATTTTTATGTTGTTCCTTTTCAAGCATCTAACTAACATGTCATGTCAGCCTAGGGTCGTGCTTTAGATCCTTGTGTCTCTGACCTAACAACCGTAAGAAACACTTCAACAACCAAAGGTCATAGAGCACAAACGGGTAGCCAACTAAACCTTTATTATAAGACATATCCTTCCAGTCATCACCCCTCATTATGACTAGGGTTTAGGATAATGATTCTAGGGTTTATCCACTAAAATATCACATATCTCTTCATTATGACTTAGTTTAAGAAGACATTGAAAAATTCTGAGAATTTTTTTGTACATATAGTAGTATAATGAAAATAATTTTTTATGATAAGAAACATTGGAGGTAAAACATAGATGGTACCAAAATAAATGCGAAAATGAAGTCACAATTTTCCATAATAAAATCTACTTATCCTACAACTAACTCATCCTCATAACGTAATTCCATCCTCAAACCAAACCTCATAACATCCAAGGATACATGTCACCATTAAACTATATTGTAGGGTAAGAACATCTAAAACCTCTTCCCATTAGGGTTTACTCATCATGATTCTAATGTGAAACTCATATGATCCCAATTCAACATTTCATCATCTCATGAACAATATAGGAAAATTCTAGGGAAAAGATCTCATCTAAAGGGTGGATATTCATGGCAAAGGTTCTAATTAGGGAGACAAATTTGAAATAATCAGATTCTGACTACCATAGGCTCTGATACCATGTTGTAAGGAGTGAGGCTTGATAGGGGATTTACTCCCCACTAAAATTTGAGGAATAGAACATTCATTCCAAAAACACAAAAAAGGTATGATGGAGTAGGTGTAAAATTTTCAAATCTCAAATGATGGTATACAAAAGATCAAATTGTAG
This sequence comes from Alisma plantago-aquatica, assembly GCA_963693085.1. Lineage (NCBI taxonomy): Eukaryota > Viridiplantae > Streptophyta > Magnoliopsida > Alismatales > Alismataceae > Alisma > Alisma plantago-aquatica. The sequence goes on along the minus strand of OY856409.1, from coordinate 1,401,921,994 downwards.
TGGTGGAATACAATACATAACAATGACAGATTTTGCAAAGTTACGTCATCATCTCCAATATAGGGTTTACATGGATATTACATCATAAGGATCTAGTATAGGGAAATCTAAACCATATCAAGTTTGTCTCTAGGCATCAACTCCTTAATCTTGGTCCATCTCAGCATGCCATGTCCTCCATGTCCTACACTTGGAGTTGGAAGCATACCCCAGTAAGAGGAGAAAAAGTAGAAGTCATCAACAAAAGGCTGGTATATGCATACTAAATATGGAATGAGCAATATATTGAATAAAGGACATCAAAATAATAATGCTTTGCATAGAAGAGAGAAGAACCACCCAAATAGGTATCAAGAGAAAATGAATTGCAATCATACGATAACAAAAAAATATTTTCCATATAATCAACAAATAATAGTTATGCCACACAAGCACATATCAAGAATTATGGCTCACAACCCATAAATAACAATCATCAACCAACATGCATGTGAGATAAGCATAACACTACAACAATATAAAGACAACGGTGGCCAATTCTCATAACTTTGAAACCTGATAGAGATTGACACATAACCAAATTCCCCAATATAAAGTGTGGGCACAAAACCCGGGTATGGGGTACATAACTTCCATCCCAAAAAAATATAATAAGGGCACATAACCAAAAAACCAAAGCTATTACAATACTCTAGGGTTACTGAATCACATAACATAATTAATGTAGAGGCGAGTAAAAAGTATAGTCAGAATAAACAAGATTTCCATCCCATAAATGGACAATATAAACATCCACCACATAAGTGGAAAAATTAGTGTTTCTTCAAGAGTAATGTATAAGTTCGAGTCAAAAGAAAGTCCAACAAAATAGGATGATCATAATATCAAAATCCAGTAGAATATTTCACATGGAATTCAATTCTCAAAAGAGAGATATTGTGTGGGCTATCAAAAGAGTGATAATTTAGGAAGATTGCTCAATATAGAATAATTGGGGATGAAAACAAACCTCAATTCAGAGTCTAAACAAGTCCAAAGTCAGTCCTAGATCCTAGTCTAGGTATCCCAAATAACTATAAGCATATATGTAGCTTTAGAGTTAGGTTTATATAAATTTCACAAACCCTAAAAATCGAATTTTTATCATCTATGAATTTGGTAATCAAAACAATTCCATATTTTAGATTATATTTTCTAAGTTCATAACATAGTTTACTTAATTTTTTCTAACTTATAAATTATTAGTTATGTATGTTTGGAAAACTCAAAAAAATTAGAAATGTACTTTAAAATCACATATTTATTATATTTGATTTAGGTGATAAATGGTTCTATTGGATATAGAATAATTTTTTGAATCTAGAAAGTATTTTTGTTTAATTTTTGGATGATCATAGAATAAGTTATGTATATTTGATGTATGAAGATAAAAATCAATCATAGACCCCCAGGTTCCTGGAACTTCATCAACAATGAGGATTTCCATCACCTTCCTCATGATCTAGTAGACCTGGAGACCCTGATCAAATAACAATAAAAGAACCTGGGACCTCAAGAAGTGATTCCACTTCAACCATAGAAAAAGAGACTCAGAAAGGGTTGCAAGTAAAAAACCAACTCAAGGGAAAATCCCCAGAATAGATCATCAGGTTCAAAGAAAACCAATAAACACAATACTAGGGCAAGTAGATAGAAATTTCCTAAAAATTTTCTCTAACATCACAAACACTAGAGTCAACTAGTAATGATGAAATCACAGACTTGTCAAATTTGGAACATAGGGCCAGTGGAGATGCATCCTCTTGGTCCCTCCAAACATGTAGGGGTCCTGATCAGGCCCTCAAACAGCATAAAAGGTCATGGCCACTATGATCTAGTGATCCAAAACCAAATGCCCTATCAAGATTAGGAATGGCTAAAAGACAACAAAAACTTAAGATCTATGTATCTTGCATATAACCTAAGGATCGTCTCACCCAAAGGAATTGCTCTGGAAGAGTCCCTGGAGCCACTTCCACCCAAAGGTGTCAAAGGAAGAAGAAAGTGTTAGATGAATATTTGAGGGGGGATTCAAATCAATTGAATAGAGGAATCATTTCTGAATGGGGCAGTGATGCCCTAGGTCTCTCCCTTTATAGTTGTAATAAGGTAATGCAACTTCTAGGAAAAAGGATGGGGAAGGTCGAGATAGGGGTTTTCGATTAGAGAAGAAAAAGGGTAAGGAAAGTAGGCATAGATGTATGTGGAATCTACTCAGGAATATGATAACAAACCAATTTCAAAAAATCATCAACAATTGAGGAGATATAGGCGAGAGACAAACGGTGAGGAAACATGATTATTGTTCGTGAGGAAATGAAAGAAACCAAAGTTGGGAGACAATCTCCACACCCTCAAATCTCGATCTAAGGGTTGAGAATCGGGGTCGTATTTGGTAAGGTCTCATACTTGAAAACTAAAGCAACATGGCAGTCTAAAAATACAATGTAACAGAGAAAACCAGAAACTTTAGGAAATTGAAATACTTAAATGTTTATTTAAAGTTTAATTAAATTTACTTGTCCAATTCGTTATAGGCTCAAACAAGCTGCAAATAAATCCAAATTTGACACATAGGTTGGTTGGGATATGTGGAGTCTGATATTGGCATTAGTTTTCCCTTTTAGACACTTCTGCTATTTTATTTAATTCTTTTAAAGTAAAACATATTTTCTCTTTCCTTAATGCATTAGAGGCATCTAGAATTATCCAATTAATGTGAGAATTCACCTTCAATCAAACTAAAACATATAAAATATGATTTTGACATTAATTTATTTCTTGATATTATTTACCACATTATATAATGTTTTGGGCTTCTACACACTTTCTCTCTCCTAAACTACACTTAAACATTAAAAATTGTCCAAAGCAGATGAAATTCCCACATAGGCTTACTTTAACATGTAGACTATGAATTTGAGAATTGTTTCCACTTTTGAAGACTTTTAGTAACTTATTTAATTCTTTTGGATTTTATCATATTATTATGCAAATAGTGTGAAACTTGGCTTAAAAGGAAATTGGGACCCAAAGAACATGTTTTTAACATTACATTTTTATTTTTTGATTTCTTTTTATGAGTTATGGCACCAATAGGATTTTGACACGTCATCATTATATTTATCAAAAAATTATATCAACACTTACTTAATTAAGTCTTATTAATGTCACATTGTAATAAAAATAGCTACGCATTATTATTATTTACAAAAATCTACATTCTACTCATTTTACCAATTATATCCATTAACTCCTACAAGGATTTACCATTTTTTACTCCAAAGAATAATATTTATTTTTATTTAGCCATTATGTTAGTAACAAAATTTATGTAATATATTTCATGATTTCAGTTACATGTTTCCACATAATTAAATTATTATGCAAATGTGTGTTAATTTATATCCTTGTTTGGTCACATCTAAAGAACAAACCTAACTAGGTTTCCAATCATAGATAAGGTAGGATTCAAAGTTTTGGTTCCTTACAAAATTAGTTTTAGTTATCTCTCTCTTTTTTGGTGGTTAATTAGTGATCGGTTGTGTTTTGCATTTGTGTAATCTCGTATAGTGTAACAAGGTGTTACAAAGTCAATAGAGACATGTGAATCTTTTTTATTTGGTAAGATGAGAAGGACTCCTTTCATTGGTCACTGTGAGAGAGTGAGTGATCTATTAGGACTTGTACATATTGATCTATGCGGCCATTTTGGAACTAATGTTTGAGGTGGCTACCAATACTTCATTACCTTCACTTATGATCTTAGTAGGTTAGGCTATGTTTGCTTGATGAAATACAAGTCAAAAACCATTGAAAGTTTCAAGGATTTCATGAATGAAATATTGAAGCAACATGGTAAAAGTATTAAAGTACTTGAATCTGATCAAGGTGGAAAGTACTTAAGCCAATAATATGAAGACCTTCTATGCTCCAGTGGTATTGTATCACAATGCTCTTCACCAACAACACTAAAATATAATGTTGTATCATAAAGAAGGAATTACACATTACTAGACATGGTGCAAGCAATTATGAGTTTCTCTAATCTTACAATTTCCTTCAGGGGACATGCTCTACAAACTACCTTATTTACACTAAACCATGTACCATCTAAATTGGTTTAAAACAACCATATGATTTATGACATGGGAAACATCTCGATGTCTTTTATGAAGATTTGGGGATTTGTATATTAGTTGAGAAAATAGTTTCTTGAAAAGATTGGACCCAAATTAGAAAAATGTTATTTTGGTTGATTTCCCCAAGAAACCAAGTGATACTACTTTTACACGCCATCTAACAACAAAGTCATTGTTGCCAAGGATGTAATATTCCTAGAAAAGGAGTTTATTTCCAAAGGAAACAATGGAAGAAAAGTAGAACTTGACGAAGTTGAAGATGAACAAGAAAAAATTGATCCTTTAGAGGCACATAAGGAAAATCACTAGTACAATAATGGTATGTAGTGTCAGTTTTTTTAAGCCTATAGAGTCACTTTTTAACCGACGCCTAAGTGGGTGTCGCTAGAGAATTTTCTCTATAGGGTCGATTTTTAAATCAAAGAAGACCAACCTTAGAGAGGTACAAAAATTGACCCAAGAGAGGTATAAAAACCGACCCTAGAAAGGTACAAAAACTGACCCTAGAGAGGTACAAAAACTGACCCTAGAGGTCTACAAAAAATGAGCTATTGATATCGACATCTCTAAGGTCGGTTATGTAAAAAAATTGACCCTAGAGATCTCTAAGGTCAGTTATATGAAGAAATTCAACCCAAAAGGTTACCTGCAGATTTAATTTGTGGAGAATTTTGTCTCAGTCGAGAATTTTGTCGACCGAGAGGCCCTACAAGGTCAGTTGAAAGGAAAAAATTGACCCTGGAGGTACTTATAGATGAGTGAAGGCAAAATGGAGCCAATTGTTTTCTCGGTCGAGAATTTTGTCGACCGAGAGGCCCTACAAGGTCAGTTATAAGGAAAAATTCACCCTAGAGGTACTTATAGATGCGTGAAGGCAAACCAAACCCTATAAGGTCGGTTTTTCTTAATAACTGACCCTAGATATGCTCTCGATCAAGAAGGAAAAATGGAGCCAATATTTGTATCGGTCGGGAATTTCGTCGACTGAGAGGCCCTACAAGGTTGGTTATAAGGAAAAACTGACCCTAGAGGTACTTATAGACGCATGGAGGCAAACCAAACCCTATAAGGTCGGTTTTTCTTAATAACTGACCCTAGAGATGTTCTGTAAGGATAGTTATATGAAGAAAACTGACTCAATCCTTACATGCTTCGGCAATATAGATCGAATTGCAGGATGTATTATAGGACATGCTTTGTATCCTTTTATGCTATATCCAGACAAATTTCGATAAGCTGGAAAGTCATTAATCGTGCAAAATAGCATAGCATGCAAACTAAAGATCTCTTTACGTGAAGCATCATATGTCATAACACCTTCTTCCCATAGTTTCATTAGGTCATCAATTAGAGGTTGAACGTAAACATCAATATCATTTCCAGGTTGCTTGGGTCCTGATATCAATATTGACAACATGACAAACTTATTTTTCATACACAACCAAGGAGGAAGAATGTATATAACAATCATAACAGGCCACATGCTATGTTGGCTGCTTAATGTACCATAGGGATTCATTCCAAGTCTTAAGTTTCTTAATTCTTTACCAATTTGAGGGTATAATAAATCAATTTTCTTCCATTGTGGTGAATGAGATGCATGTCATAGGACGCCATCATCATTGGCCTTTACCTCCCCATGCCAAGAAAAAATGTGCACATCTATGTATTAGCAAATAAGCGTTGAAATCGTGGTATTATTGGTAGATACCACATCACCTTGGCAGGAGAGCCATTTTTAGCCTTAGCTGAATTTGTTGTCTTATACATTGACGCACCACATTTTGGACAATTTCTCAAATAACTACAATCCTTTTGAAATAACACACAATCATTTGGACATGCATGAATCTTCTCAGCCTCCATTCCCATTGGGCACATTATTTTCTTTGCTTGATATGTTGAAATTGAAAGCTCGTTGCCTTCAAGAAGAATTTCCTTTAACAAAGAAAACAATGAAGTAAAGCTCTTATCGCTCCACCAGTTTTGAGCTTTAAGAGTATATAATCACATTACAACACTCAACCTCGTGAACTTAGTACAACCCTTATATAATGTTTTTTCAACATCATGGACAATGTTTGCAAATAAAGAAGGTGGATCAATGACATTGTCCTAACAACTATGTAGCATCTCATCAACCATATCATACTGAATCGGGTCATCTTGAATCAGTTCATCATTCACATTATCATCATTATCTATATCTTCTATGCCACAACTATTAGTATTGACATTGTTTTATCCATAATTAAATTTCTCTCCATGCCAATACCATTCATTATAACCTTGTATGATCCCATTGCATATGACATGATTCTTAATTTCCTCACCATTATCAACTTTCAAATTGTTACCACAATTTCTACATGGACAATGTAGCATATCTATAGATAGTTTCCTATGTTCCTCAGCAAATCTAATAAATTCATCAAGACCTTTGACAAACTCTGGACCGCAACGGTTCTTGATAGACATCCAACTTTGCCATTTTCTATATCACATTAAAATTAATTATAAAATTAAGCATTTAATATTGATACTATAGGTTGTAAGTTTTTATTGATAGGAAGTTAATTACTTTATACTAAAGTGTACCACCTATCCCATTTTTGAATATTTAATCTCACTAGTAATTGTATAATGTATGTTTAGTCTTGAAGAAAATTTCAGCAGCATTTCCTCTAAGTTCTCCAAGTACACCGATGTAAATGGCAAATAACCGCTCACATATGTACCCAGAGAACAAATGAGGAAATCCTACTAAAATTTTCTTCAAAACTAAACACACATCATATAGTTACATCCTAAGTGAGATTAAATATCCAAAAATAGTCCAAAACTGGGGTCTATACAAAATTTACTCCTAATGAGTAAATTTTGAACATATTTATAAGTTGATACATGCATAAATGTATTATTGTCATATTTATATATTAAGTTAAACATCATCTATCAATGATCTCATATATAAGCCCTAAAGTGTCAATCCGAGACTACATAATGTCTACCCTCATATTTCTAGAATGTATATAATGATTACATATGTGATTGATAACAAAATGTACCTATGAAAGAATACAATTTTTATTATTGGTTGATTTACGAGTCCAATAAAATGAAAAAATAATGTAACTGACCTGTGCCACCGAGATGAAAATGAGAGAACAGTGAGCAAGAGGATGACTAGTTGTTGGATTGCCCTATTTATTAGTTAAAGACCCGCAGTTGAAGAGGTGAGGGTTCAATATATGTGGGTATACAACTGCAATGACGTCGTATAAAATGTGTTGAATAGATTATAAAAAATACATCATTTAAGGTTCTAAGAACCTTAAGAAAAACAAATAGGGTTAGCCCAAATCATCGGTCAGGATCCTTACACAAAAGCCATCAAATATAGGATATCTCCCATCAAATTTTTATTAAACATGCATCATTTATGAGTATACGGATGCAAAGACACCCATTTACAGGTCTTGAAGCCACCCAAAAACCCAAGTGATGCACGACGACCATAAATCATAGCACTTATATAAAAGACTATAATGGCATGTTTGGTTTGTAGGAAAGGATTAGAACATGATGTGTCTAAGGATGGGATATGAAGGTATAAGTGAGGGATGCGAGATTGGTTAATCCTATCCTATGTTTTGATGCAATGTCGAATAGGATAGTGATACATTTACATAAGAATTCCTAGTTAATCCACTACTCATGTACTCTGTCTTGAAGATCAATGATGAATGATGTACTATTTATAATAAAATGTGTTCAACAAGATTATGAAGCACATGAAGATTACAAGTGAAATTATTTCACAGAAATTGTTTTCCAGAAGAAGAAAGAAAGCACTTACAAGTCGGAGAATAGATGTAATAAGGATCAAAGCAAGCACCTTCCTTTCATGATTGTGTCAATGTAATTGATGAGAATTAATGCTTAAAGAAGAAAATATTGTTTAGGAGCTCACAATCGGCTAAAAATCATTGTCGTTATCAATGGATAGGGTTGAAAGAAAATGAAGATCACTAAACCAAATATATGGAACTTGTAACTGATATGTGGATGATCTCGTCACCTTATGCGGAAATAGATGTTGTGCCTTGTCTGCAGGATAACGGAGACGAAGCTGTCATCTCCTACAACAATTGGAGGAAAGAAGAAGTCGTCGATGCCGAGCACGTCAGTGCCAACAAGGGTATCCATGACAGGAGAGGACAACGATGATGGTAGACGATGGTCGTGCGGTGGGCTACAGATTGACGGCTGGTGGGGGAGCTCGTGGTAGAGGTTGACAGAAGAGTTGGGTGCAAAGAGTAGAGTGGACACTGATAGAAGCCCTACTAAAGAGCCAGGTGAGCGGCCAGTACCGAGCTACAGTGAATGGCAAACAAAGGATCGAGACGCTGGTAGAAGACCTAGTAGTCAGCTGAACAACATGACAGCTCGAGATGTCAGTACACCTTACGTCTACGCAAGCGGCTAGTCCCCCCACGTCTGTGCTTGTGGGTGTGGGTCGCACCTCGAGGAAAGATGGCGGTCAGTGCTTGGTGGTGGGTGCTCAAGGTGAGACGGTGGTGGGGGGTTTGTAAATCGGTGAGACGCTCAAGGCTTGTGCCGTCTTCATCGAAGCAAAATAACTCTAATCTCACGAGCATTTGGGTAACGAAACCCTGGAAGCGTTCACGATACATAATCGGGCCCTGAGCTATAGGAATGTTTATTGGGATATGCCCGACCCAAGAGATCAAGCAGTCACCGAACCACTTATAAGGTCAGTTATTTGGAAAAAACTGACCCAAGAAGTCTCACAAGGTTTGCTCGGTCAAAAAATACGTAGATCGAGAGAATTTTGGTCGAGAATACGTCGACTGAGAGGATTTTGGTTGAGAAAATTATCTACCAAGAAAGTATTCTCTTAAGATTTTCAGAGGTCTTCTATGGTTGGTTTTTAAAAAAACACAAACCAAGAGGTGTTCCCGCATTTTTTGTAGACATATAAGGTTGGTTATTCGGAAAAAACGACCCTATAGATTGAGGCGCGAAGCTAAAATCGAGCAAAATTTTTCCACAAGAAACTTAATGGGTTGGCTTTCTGATCCCATTGCCTATAAGGTCGGTTATTTTATGAAAACTGACCCTATAGATACACTACAAGGTCGGTTATTTTAAGAAAACCGATCCAAATGGTCTTAAGTGGTGCCCACATTTTTTATAGACATATAAGGTCGGTTATTTGAAAAATTGACCCTATAGAGATACACTACAAGGTCGGTTATTTTAAGAAAACTGACCCAAGAGGTCTTAAGTGGTGCCCACATTTCTTGTAGACATATAAGGTCGGTTATTTTGAAAATTGACCCTATAGAGATATACTACAAGGTCGGTTATTGTAAGAAAATTGACCCAAGAGGTCTTAAGTGGTGTCCACATTTTTGTAAACATATAAGGTTGGTTATTTGGAAAAACTGACCATACAGGTAGCAACGTTATTGGCCAAAACTATAATAGTGAATGAGGAATCACAAACTGTTGTGGATTCTCAATTCCTCGTGTAACACATGAACCTCATAGATCTATTAAGACATGCCTTGAGCCTAAGGTGATGAGTTTGGCATATGTGATGAGCCAACAACCTACCTAAAAGCTATTGAGGGGCCACATTCTGAGAAATGGCTTGAGTACATGATATCTAAGATGGAAACCATGTACATCAACAAGGTATGGACCTTGGTGGATCCACTAATGGGATAAAACCCATAGGGTGCAAATGTTTCTTCAAGAACAAGACTGACATGGATGAAAATGTTCAAACCTATAAGGGAAGATTGGTTGCAAAAGGTTTCAGATAAGTTAAGGTGTTGAGTATGATGAATCTTTTTCACCAGTGGCCATGGTTAAATCCATCAATATCATGCTTGCCATTGCAACTTATTATGTTGAGACTTGGTAGATGGATGTTAAAACCTCTTTCCTTAATGAGATATTGATCGGGGATGTGTACATGCCACAAAATGAGGATTTCATAAATCCAAAGGAAGCCAATAAAATATGTAAGTTATAAAGGTCAATCTATGGATTGAAGGAACCATCTCAGAGTTGGAATCTTCAATTTGATGAAATAGTCAAAGAGTTTGGATTTTAAAATGAAGATGAAGTCTGTGTTTACAAGAATGTAAGTGAGAGCATAATTGTATTTCTCATATTGTATGTAAATGGCATACTATTGATGGGGAAGACATCCCTACCTTACATATGGTAAAGACCTAGATGAGAAGTACCTTACCTATGAAGGATTTAGGGGAAGCATCATGTATCTTAAGAATCAAAATCTATAGAGATAGATATAGATGGCTTCTAGGCCTAACCTAGGGAACATACATTGACAAAGTGTTGAAAAGGTTCGGCATGGAGAACTCAAAGAGAGGAACTTACCCATGTCCCTGGTGTTAGTATCTTTAGAGTTCAATGTCCCAATTTTTGTGAAGAATGGGAGCACATGAGTAAGAATCCATATGCATCTACAGTTGGATCTATCATGTACACAACGTTAAGTACTCGTCCCAATGTCTTATATGTAGTGAGCATGACGGGAAGGTATCAGTCGATACTGGTGAAGGTCACTTGACTTTTGTCAAGAACATCCTCAAGTAGTTGAGAAAAACTAAGGATCAATTCCTTGTTTATGGTGGTGAGGAAGAATTGGTTGTAAAAGATTACACTCATACTAGCTTCCAAACTGACAAAGATTTTGTGGCAAAATAGGGAAAACTCCCAAATCCACTTGTGGATCCTTGGATACATTTCCATTCTATTCCTTTAGCTCTCTATGCCATAAATCCTAGATGGGAGATCTAGGTAACTAGTGAGCTTCTCTCCTCTCACTTGTCAAAGAGAACGACTAGTGACTAGATATGAGATAATAGAAAGTGAGAACCATTCTCCTATACCCTATAGCATTTTCTGCACCAAGTGATGTTTGAGAGTCAATCTTCGAGTCCTATACATGGGTTTGGTCTTCATTAGGTTCATCTACTCCGAGTCAAGTGAGCCTTGTAAGGTTGGATAGACTATGGTTTAGGGACTAGTTCCCATAAATAAACTATATGCCATCCATGAACAACGAGTAGGGAAGGGCTTGTAAGCAACATCAACCCTTGTTTTATGTTTTGGTTGTACACTATTGGATGTGTTGACACCCCATTCTTACTCACTCAATGGAAACTCATGATCAATATTAATTCTCTTCTAATGATTGTCGCATTCCATTTACACACATTTCTTTCATTTTTTCCATAATTTCCACATTTTAGCCCTTTTCATCTTTTTCCATATTTTCCCACATTTTTCTACCCATGTAAACCACCTATTTCACCCATTTACCAATCACTGAGGGTTTGGTGCAAAGAAAATATTTTATCTATCGTTAAGTGGAATTTATCCTATCATTGAGATTTTTATAAGTCTTTTTCCAATAATTTCCCAATTGAATTCTTCATGAACACAATATTAAATACCAATCCCTATTGAAGAATTAATTGATTTTGATCTCTTTTTAAATCAATGTCATTATCCAATCAAGAAAAAACATGGAATAAATAAATCCTAGTAAAAATTTATGACATTCATTTGTTTCCATGATAAAAGAGGATTGCAAAAGGAGAGGGGATGGAGCTCCATTTTTCTTTTCTTCTAATTTTCACTTCATCATTTAATATATTTCAATGAGAAAATGGATTGAAGAAGGGCAGGATGGAACACTCCTCTTTTCTTTTCATCTCATTATTTTCTCTATCCTCTTTTAATTAATTCCATCAAGAAAAAGGATTAAAGAAGGGTGAGATTTTCCTCCTCTTTTTTATTCTCCTTATTTTTTCCACCCTCTTGAATTCAATTCCAAGAGGTAAAAGGATAAAATAAGTGAGAGGTTTTCCTCCTCTTTTCCCCTCTCAATATTATATGTATCCTCTTTTAAATACACTTCAAATTAGGAAAAGGAAAAAAAGTAGGGGGAATAACTTTGTCAACAAGTTTACTTCCCGCTTATTTCTTATTTTATCTGTCCCTTTCAAATGCCATGATATTAATTCCATTATTCAGACCAGTCATAGCCCAAAATTTCTCCTCAAATATCCAAAAAATATAAATAAATATGTTCTCTTTCCTTACCCAAGAACAACAAACAAAACCACACGATCCTCCAGGTGTACCACACATAGGAATCATGCAATCTGCCATACTTGTTTCTCAAGTCTTGGCCATTTCCTTTCCATATCTCCCAGAGCACAAAATCCAAAACCTCAGATATAAATACCCTCGATCATACAACGCACTATAGACCCCTAAGAACCCTCGAAAAGACATAGGATCAACAATCTCCCTCTTTACTTTTCGTCATTGTCCATGATGAGAGGATCCTTCCTTAGACACCACCTACTTTATGAATGTCGGTAGATTTCTCAATCATAAAGAACTAATTCTCTCTCTGATGCATTCACAACAATTATCATTTGATTACCTGAACTATTCATCTTTGCATGGCACTTCCAATATTTTGATCTTACTCTAATAAATATATCTTGCCTCTCTCTTCCTACGCATCGGCCAATCTATAATGATGGATCTTTGTCGTGGGAGATCCTAATATGATTGGGACCACAACTCACATAAAAAATAGGACCTTCAGGGAAACGATGGGAAAGCTACAATCATCTTCAACCCCGAAGGTCTCCCAACATAAAAAAGAGCTTTTTATCATTTTCCCATTGTTTGTCCATCTTTTTCCTTAACAATGACCTTGATCATTGCTACTTATAACTGATGCAATTTAGAAGGATGCAATACCATTCATTGGGAGATATGGGGGTGCTAACACCTTCCCCACTCATTCTCAAGATTGTTGAATCCAATCTATGAAACATGCATACATTCTACCCTTATGGAGTCAAAATTAGGTCCTTTATATGATTTACCGCTAATTCAAACACCCATTTACATTTTTACTTATTATACAAATAAAATTGAATGGTGACTCTAATATATATTGATTTATTGTTTTCTTTTCTTTTTTTCATTATTTCCAAGAATGTGGGATCCATGGGTTTTTCTGGGTAGGGTACAATAGTTTGGTGATCCAAGTAGTGTTTCCCTTCTTTTATCATCATATCTTTTACATATCAATCATGGTTTCTATTCTCGATCTTTTTTTTTCTTCTCTCGATTGTCACTGAAGTCTGGAATTTTTAGAAAAAATGTTTTTGAATTTTAGCAATTTGCTATTAACTTTTTAAAAATTTGGTTTTAGAAACCAAAATTGTAGTGGAATAATTTGTTCATACAGAGAGAAAAAATCTTTTATTAGTCATCATATTTTGTTTTTTTGAAACATCATGAAGTCGATGAAATCCCCTATTCTTCTAGTGAAAAGAAAGGTTTTTTCATGTCACTCAATTTATCTATTGGTTTTTCTGGCAGTATGGTAGCTGTTGCATTTTCTAAAAATTGATGCTTTTAAAGTTAGCCTCTACTTCCCTTCTAGGGTTTTCTTCCGCTTCCCTTTTACACTGAGCCCCCCTCTTCCCTAGATTTCTTCTTTTTTATTACTTTCATTCCTTTTTTAACTTTGTTACTTTTCTTTAAAAAATAATAAATAAAGGAAGAGAGAAAAGGATGAGAGAGATTTTCATGACGAGAAAGATCTTCACTTTCTAAATAATTGCATCATTGTTTCCTTATCTTCTTATTATTTAACTTTCATGATTTATTATTGTTATTTTTTTCAAAAAATATTAAAAACATACACCTACACTATGCATAATTACAAACCCATGCGTCACGGAATGAGTGTCGACAGTCAGGTTTGATCCCTAAAAGTAGCAGGGGAGTGTTAGTAAAATTATTGGATGATTGCTAAGCTTGACGTCCAAAGACTGTGAATGCAACCCCTCTCCTAGAACACATGAATGGTTATGGTCATTGTAGTCACGACGTATATTGGTAGTACTACCAATATCCAAAGAACCCAAGTTACGTGTGATAATTGGCATAACGTCATAGAGAAGTTGAGGACCAAACTCTCCTATATAGGTCATTCTTGAGTGAGGACTTAAGTCACATCTAATCTCATGGTCTAAAAGGGGGCCTTTATCTTGTACATATGCATCTTGTGGTTGTTTATTTTACTATTTTCAAGATGTTACATGCTTCTTTAATCTTGATATTGTTGAAATATTTATGCTTTAAGATTGGTAATCATTTCCTAACATCCTCATGTTTAAAACCATCTTATAAAACAAAATCTCAAATAAACAATCTTATCAAAACAACAGTCTTATGATATCACATGACTCAAATATTCTCAAAGTGTTTATCTTATGATCTCATGTAATCTCAAAGGATACCATATGATTATTAATCATTTCAATCATAAACAAACTATGTGCCATAATATTTTTAAACTTGTAAATCTTTAAATGACCTCCAAGAATCTCAATTGAACCCTCTTGCCCAATAATTTCACTGAGTAATTTTTATTCAACAATATTTCCAAAAAAAGTTTTTTACTTTTAAAAAGAATACTTCTTCCAAGTAAAACTAAACACTCTTTCCAACACCAAACAATCAAAAATCTTTTTTAATCAAAAAATATTTTCAAAAATTACAACCAATGATTTTTTATAATCTTGAAATACCACATATTACATAAAATCCTTAATCAAACTGCATGCAACAAATTAGAATACCAATCCTTTCTGAATAGAAAAAATGATTGATGAAGATATATAAATTATTGGAGGTAGATGGAGAAACCATAATATTCATATTAATTAGATTTTGAAGACAGTGAAGAAGGGAGCATGTATCATCAACAAACATCTCAATTCTAACAAAAGAGAAAGGAAGAAAATGATGATGATTTGCTTCACAACCTACATTGTGCTTGTGGACCTTTTGTGCTGCAGTGCTAGATGCTACTTGGTCTTCTTTACATCTTCTTGAAAGGTTGTTTGTTAGAGGAGAAACTCTAGTGACATCCGTAGATTATTTTTTCCAGCTAACCAATCAAATAATAATATACTAGTAGGTCATTGTGCATGGAGACCATCATAAATGTGTTAAGGAAGGACACAAGAGTTTCAAGAAGAGCTTCTAATCCAACACAAGAGAACATGTCAAAAAGGGCATCATGAACAATATCATGACCGAACATATATCCTGGTCAAGAGTGGAAATGGATAACATGATAACTTAATACATTGAGGTCTATAGAGTTGTAGAGTGGGAAATGTTAATCACCAATATATTCGGCACTGAAGGATATATCTATACTCAATAGTATACATCAAAAAGAAAAAGACTTCAATAGGAACAACAAGCAAGAAATCATGTGCATTGTCCATTTGTACAGAAGTGAGAATAGCATATTGTCGTAGGGATAGGTCTATTACAATAAATTGTTGTATGATTGTCATGTAGTAAGCATCTTCCAGAATGGACTGGGTCATTGGAGTGTTAAGAAGTTTGTTTGACAACTTGGACCAACAAAAGTATGGCAGTATTACAGAAACCACAACATGCAAGAGACAAAGGATACTCTTGGATGCACGGATCTGACCTCTCATAAAATATGATCTTGGAGGTCATGCATGTGGATCCAAGAATCAACATAAGAAAAGTTGCTGAATAAATTCTCAACCCCCTAAGATGCATATGAAGTGTGACCAACTGCCATTGTAAGCCACCAAATCTTGGGCCATCACCAGCTAAAACACATTCCATACAACAAAGAAGGACATGATCATCTGACACATATGTGATAGAAGTAGAGGATGTCATTATGAGACCAAACAACATATTGGGAATCCCTATCTATTACCAAGGAAGAAGAAGCCCACATTGTGGGTCCTAAAATAAGACCAATCGATCCATTTTGGAAAGAGTCTTGGTCACACATTTTGTGAGAATCTCCATAGAACAATATGGGTATATAGACATAGGACTACCAAGAATCTTCACCCCATGCTCTGACTGAGAAATGTTGACATGAACAAGACAAAATTGCAGTCTCATCTTGAGTTAATCGAAGGCCAAAAGATTTTGATCTTCTTAGTATTGAGATGAAGGCCAAAGGTTGGGTCTTACTCTTATATGAGACAAAATGATTTAGAAACTTCCATAGTGTCCCCAATAAGAGTCTTATCATCATGATAGAAAGAAAGAAAGAAAGAAGGTTGAGTTGATATTCATATTTCACCAATAAAATAAGAGAATGTAGATACTATAAAAAAAGAGGGGTGGATCACATTGTTGGACACCAACTGCTAAAAAATGGGACCCATTCTAATCAATGTAGAGGGGAGCTAGGGAATATAGAAGAACTTAACCCATGTGCAACAACAATACAGTGAAGATAAACCTCTCAAAATGTAGTAGATTTGTCAACCATGTTGAAGGAATTGCTAAAGTCAACTAGATCCATTGTGATGGTGGTATATTTTTATTGGCCTTGGACTTAGAGAGTGATACTATGTAGAAGAGCATTGTAAAAAATAAAAAAAATCTTTTCAAAAGGAAAAATATTTCCAAACCAGAGAAAGAAGTCTTTGAAAATCTCTACAAAAATCATTAATAAAAGAAAATTCTTTTTTAAAAAAGGAAAACTTCTAAAACAAATTCCAAAACAACACAAAAAAATAAGAGAAGAAAATTTTTTAAAAAAAACACACATTTTTACAAAAGAACAATCTCAAAATATTGATGTGGCAATTGGTCGAAGGAGAATGGCCTCTGTGATAGTGGAAAGGAGCAATGTAGGTGACTGGATATGTGGTTAGGGAAGATAACCAAGCTCATGTCAGTGGTGGTTTTTGAACTAGAGGTGATTAGCCTTGAGGTTATTGTAATGGTTGGAGTTGACAAATGCATAATCAATAGTGATACCAAGAAGGTAGTTGAGTGGATCAATGACTAAATGATGGAGACACCAACCCGTGTGAGGGTGATCTCGATCATCTGAAGTAAGAACATGCATGTGGATGAGGTGAAGATCAAGTTTTCATGAAGAGAAGCTAACCATGTTTTTGATAGCCTAGACAAACACCATCTTAAAACCAAATGGGTCATTGGACCTATGACATACCTTTAGATAGCATGGAGAGTATCATTTAGGGTGAAAAAAGAAATTTTCTAGAGAGACCACACTCTTTAAGGGGTGGAATCAAGAGGTTTTTATGTAATGGAAGGTTTGTATCGATAAGAGGAGGAAAAAATTAATAATCAAGCCTACTGACTTACCTTAAAAGTACAAAACAACGATATTTCAAAAAAGAACAAATCTTTTCCAAAAATAACAACCTTTTCAAATAAAAATTCTTTCCACAAAAGTGTAATATTTAAAAGAAGGAATAAATCTTATCCATAAAGAACAATGTTTTCAAAGAATTCTTTTTCAAAAGAACAATATTTTAGAAAAAATAATAATAAGAGATCTTTCAATGCAAAAAATAAACAAAAGTTGATCCATCTTTTGAAAAAGTTGAAAATGTTCTCAAAACTCAAATAAAAGAGATAAAAATATTTTCAAACTTTTACAAACTTTGTAAAGATATTCTAACTTGATTCATGTTGAAAGGTTTCCCGGTTGTGCTCTCTTCTCAATGGCTAGCACTCAAACCTGAAACCTTTGACATACATTGAAAGGATCAGGTACTATGATTGCTCTTTAATCCTCATATTTGACCACACATGAGCTAAAGAGTCATCCTTTTTGCAAAACTTCTCCAACATACATTGACATCTTGAGAACTAAATTTCCATATCTTCAACCTTACACTGAAAGGCCACCCAATTTTTCCTACAAGATATGTGCTTTCATGATCATATTACATTTAGCTTGGCATCACCTACTCTAAACTTGAGCAACTCATGCTCAAGTTTACCCAATGACTACTTCCTTGAATGGTCTCTAACTCATTTGTTCCTTTCAAAAAAAGCTTCACGGTTGCACCTTAACACTACTCAATCATGAATCATGGATAAAACCTTCATGTCATCAATGAAATATCGACTCATGTACCTAGCACACCAACTACAACTAATTCAAAGGAATTTCTAGTTTGGCTGAGATGTCACCTAGTAGCATGTGGTCCTAAAATCTTTGCCTACCCAACAACATGGTCCCAAACCATGACCTAAAAATGGGTCATTACCTTACTTTCACTTTCCTACCCATATGGTCTCGTATATGACTTAAAATTGTGCCATCCCCTTGCTTTAAATTTTATACCTTTATGGTCCTAGACCAAGATCTAAAATTGGATTGTTGCCCTGCATATACCCATGTTCATATGGTCCTAGAACATGACACAAAACTAAACTAAAACACCCCTTAACCTTGTGACTATTTCAGTCATAAAATATCCCATGAGGAGAGTGGAATCTCACACATCCAAATGTAGCCAAAGTCTCTATCCCTGAGTAGGTCATCTTGTTTCTGGATATCCCATTTGGTTAATAGTATTTCTCTCATAAAATCTTTCTTGAGGAGATTGGAATCTCACACATCAATATAAAACCAATGTCGCTAGCCCTGAGAGGGTCACATTGTACCTGGATACTCATTTCCTTGTGAGTGTTTCTCTCATAAAATTTACACTAAGGAGAGAGTAATATCACACACCAAAATCCAGCCACAATCTTTGGTCCTAAGTGGGTCACTCTGTCCGTGGACACCATTCTAACCTTACACTCAACAACCTACAAACATAATTTTCATGTTTTGTCAGGTTGCTACTGGACATATCTCATGACAAGGCTAGAAAATATTCTTCCATGTTAGTCAGTCTAGGAGCACATACCTCTCTTCATATCATTGGATCTAATAGTCTATGTTGATACATGAACAATCACTTTTCATGCAAATAATGAATTTTCATGTTTTTACATGATCCTTGTCCCTTTCTCCTTTCAAGGGGAAAGTTACCTTTTTCTATCTAAATATTTGACACCCTTTTTCATGAAGGGGGCACGTCTTTTGAACCCTACCCAGAATGTTGAGGACAAAAAAACATGGATGCATCTATCGAAGCCTCTTTCCTAACACAAGGGAGTTTGTTTACAACCACATCTCTTACCCTTTCAGCTCCTTTATACACAAGGGGCATGTTGGATAAATTGGACATTATGATAAATCCCTTTGTTTCGATGATGACAAACATTTCATTCTTATTAATCTAACGAGCTACTTGAGTGTGCAGGATTAGGTGGATGACAAAGCAACTAGGGAAAATCCAAGAGCTTACATATTTATATTTCCATGCAATGTAATCACTGTTGTAAAAACTTGTACAAATATATAATGTACAAGTACTTAGAATCGCATGTAAATCAAGCGTTAGATCTTCCCTAGCTACACACCATAGTTAGACAAGTCATCCCTTCCAAAAGGATCACATTATGCACACTCATAAACACACACTTAGTATCTTAATTAAAAGATTGAAAACAGAGTCCATCTCGGTCGACCACACTCCTCGACCGAGACACTCTCGGTCGACAAACTTCTCGACCGAGATTGACCAAAAGTAGCCGTTAGACACAGCAGTTGACAGTTGCAAATAAACGTTAATCCAGAGAGCCTGTCGGTCGACGAATCCTCGACCGACTGGGCATCTCGGTCGACGAGTCCTCGACCGAGATGGTCTCTGACAGCAACTGCAGAATTAATTAACTAGCCGTTGCTAATGCGCCTAACTTATTCCTAACGGCTAGTTAAGCACTTAGAAGCCCCTAGAATTTGTCTAGAACGTCCTTAAGTATCCATAGGCCACTCCTATAAATAGGACATGCCTTAGGACACCAAAACATACCTAAGCTATACTTGTGCTATACTTGAGCTTGAATACTCACTTGCAATCTGTTTTAGAGCAATAGAGCAATTCCTACACTTGCCATTCATTCCTATTGCTCCCATTACGTGTCCTATAGGCTAGTATCTCCTATCCACTACAATCACATTGTCATACACATTGGTTAGGAGATATATACGCTTGATATAGGCAAATCAAGCCTTGTGCTTACAACGGTATTGTAATTTCTATTTTCCTTCTTGTTCCTTTTTATCCTTTGTACTCTCCTTGCTACTCCTAGGGTTGGAGGCTGCGGATTGGAGAGGGTTGACTTCTCAGGTGGAGAAGGGGACTTCAAGCTACTTCAAGAAGGCTATCGCACGGGAAGCTACTTCAGAAGGCTGGTGCAACGGGAGTTGGTGCACCTACTTCAAGGGAAGGCTGCTTCAAGGTTGGGCGATTACTTCTAGGTGAAGGATGCTTGAAGGGTTTGGGAAAAGAAATTGTATTTTATGTAAAGTCCTTGTGAGGTAATAAAATAAATTTCTTTTCAAATCCCGGTTGGGTAAGCAACCGGGTAGTGGACTGACTTCCTTAGTATTTGCTAAGGTTGGAACCACTCTAAACCCTGTGTCTCCTTGTCCAATATTTTCATTGTGGTTGTTTGAGTTAAATTATTATTAAATTATCTATAAAACTCTATTCACCCCCCCCCCCTCTAGAGGTTTTCAATTGGTATCAGAGCAGGCTTCAAGGAGCCCTAACAAGGTCTTGAAGAGATGAAGGGAGGAGGTGACTACAACCAAAGAAGCATGGGCAAATGTTCAACAAGTTGCAATTGGTGCTTAGGAACAAAGCACTCTACATCTAGATGTCCATGGAGGTCAAAGATGGAAGATGCACATAAAGAGTGTCTCATTGCTACAATCAATGAAGAAGAAGAGGAAGAGGTAAGTCTTTTAGATTTATCAAAAGAAGATCTAATTGCTAGTCTAGAAGAAATGCATGAAAAATACATTGAGTGCAAGAAGAAATTGAAGAAATCAAATAAAGTAAATGATGATTTAAATACTAAACTTCTTGCTCTTGAATCTGAAAATGAAGATCTAAAAAGGGGAATTGAAGAACGTGATCTTAAATTGAAATCAGTAGAAACTAACTGCAATCTTCTTTCCCTTGAAAAGACTAATTTGCAGACTCAAGTAAATGATCTTCAAAAACAACCTATATTGTGCACCCACGTAGATTATGACAATATAGTTAAAGAAAGAAATATATTATCATCCAATCTAGACCAAGCAAAATTAGATATCAAGAAAAGAATGGATGAGATCACCAAGCTACAACAAAAAGTTAGAAGTTTAAATAACAATGGCATCCTTGATCAAATATTAGATAATCCCTATCATCAAATTGGGAGAAGAGGACTAGGTTATAAGCCTAAGGGGAAATCCTATCAACAACCTAGTTGGAGAAGGACACAAGCGAGTCAATCCATGAATGTACATAGAGGCAAATATACATTTGTACCAAAGAACAACCTAGATCAAAATCATAGAAAGAGATATGAGGTTGATTCTATATGTTGCCACTATTGTTTACATCTTGGACATTACTCCTTCTCCTGCCCATACAAGAAAAAGGATGTTGAGTTGGTATGGGTTCCAAAATCCCCAAATTGATTTGATTAGACTAAGTTGAGATATGACCAAAGCCTTTAATTTGCATATCTTTATGTCTATCTCAACTTAACATGTAGGGATAATAAATCGAAACTTAAAAGATTTGATTTAAAGGTTATCTTGATCTACCTAAACTTTCAAATTGCATAATTGAATTAAAATAATCTAAATTTTACTTGAAAACTATTACTGAAACACATTTCAGAAACAATACATAAACTTCCTCGGTCGAGAAACTGTTCGACCGAGAACACTTTCGGTCGAGCAATAGTCGACCGAGCAGATTACTGTTTTCAAGTTCTGCTGTATCTATTGTTTTTAGTGTTGCTATCAATTTGTTATAAATGTTTGATCAAGATTAAATTGCAGGAAATATTTTGAATCAAATCATATTGATCTCTCTACATCATGAATATAAAATCTTTAAACATATTGCAAAAATGATATATGAAGACTGATTTTTGAACAAACTTTACTCCTTGGTTAAGAAAGTTTATTAAGCATGTTCATAGTTTGTCTTAAAACTGAAAACTCATGAAACATGAATAAGATTCTTTTGGACTATCATCAAATTGATTTGGAAATGAATCATGTCTCACATGGATTATCCTAAGTATTTCTTGATCTATGTATGCAAACCATGAATAGTCATTGTTCTTTATCATTGTGATTCAGTTCATATGAAGATATCATTCTGCACAAATGATAAAACTAAATGGCACAAATGCATTTCACATATAAGTACTCAAAATTGGAAATCTACAGTAAAATTGCTGAATAATCTTTTGACGAATCTATGTGCCATCTATTTGTTGTTAATGACTATTTTACATGCAAAACTAGTTGAAGATCTTTTTGATATCATCATGTTTAGAATTAACTATTTCACATGATTTTCTAAAGTATCTCCTGGTCTATCCATATAGAAATCATGTGTTATGACATGATTACAATTACTGTATCTCATGAAATAATTATGGTTCTATCATTGCATCATGGGTATGCTTTCACTATTTTATCATTCAACTCATAAAAATGATGCTATGCTACATAGAACAAATGGAAAATGATTATTGTATACATGACTTCTTGATGATTTATAGCAAGCAAATGTGTTATTGGTGATTTATTGCTTAGACATAGAACTTTAAGGTTTGAAATAAAATGAAGAATTTCTCAATAGGTATCTATAAGAAATTGAGATATTAATCATGCCTTCATTGTTAAGAAGATGTTTTCATATTAAGTATCACTTAACACGCTTCATTATGTTTTGATTCATATATACAAATCTTGAATGATCATTATAATTGTATATATCATAAAAGCATCTTAACATAATAGAAAATAATTGTGGACACAGCTTGTGATGATGATGGTTCTATGACAAGCCAAAACGGTACTTCTTAGAACAAAATATTAATGTTTTTATCTATTTGCTTGTTCTAAGAAATTAAAAGCAAAAAGCTTGACTTTAAGATATAAATCTTGCTTTCAAAATATATGTTTAAGAATCTTATGATAAGGGTATAATAAGAAATGGGATTTGATACTCATGTACCCATCGCAAAGCATATGAAACATCATGTAAAACATGCATTCTAGAAAAATCAAGGTCAAAGACTTCACTATGATGCTCATATATACTTCAAATTGATATTTATAAGCTATCTGCAGAAATGAATGTCTATCTTGGAAATCTACAGAATTTGCCTCTTGGTTAAAATTAAAATTGACCAAGGGGCGCTATGGTCGTAGTCAAGGGCGACCTAAAATAAGCTTTGACAAGATTCTTATTTGGACATTATTCTATTGTACTTAATCTTAGTATACTCTTGATAAAGGTCAAAACCAAAATTTAAAATCATCTGTGACCTTAGAAGCATTAAATTGCTTAAATCGTAAGATTAAGGGGGAGCTTACAAAAACAAATTTGATTATTTGATTATGAAGCTTACAAAAACATTGTTAACATCATTTGGAGTTTGTTATGACCTTCGGATTCTTAAAAGAAATTTGCATGAAAAAGAATTTCATCAAAATGATATATCTTGCTCTTAAAGGAACTCTCTAAACAAATCAGGGCTTAACATCCCTTGTTTTGGTTGGAGACATTTTTTTTATATATATTCTAAGCTTAAAGGACTCTCATTTCATTTCAGGGCTTAACATCCCTTGTAAAATGAGTGAGAAATCAATATACATATGCCATGAACCTAACATGATCTCATATCATTTCAAAGCTTAACATCCTTTGCAAATGATTGAGAAATAAATTGTGGCTAAATTAGACAAAAATGACATAAATCCCTGTTCCTAATAGGATATCTAATTAAGGGGGAGCTTAATATAAAATTAAGGGGGAGAAGAAATAATATGTTTAACCTGGATATCTTTTTGAAATGACAAAGGGGGAGAAAGAATATAAAATCAAAAATATAAATATACATGAGTTTCATCTTGATGGCCAGCACTCACTTGTAAAACAAGAATGGCTACAAAAGGTAATCCTCAGGTATGAAACTCACATGCTTTATATTTCCTTATTTCATATTTTAGGAAATGTTTGTCATCTTCAAAAAGGGGGAGATTGTTGGATAAATTGGACATTATGATAAATCCCTTTGTTTCGATGATGACAAACATTTCATTCTTATTAATCTAACGAGCTACTTGAGTGTGCAGGATTAGGTGGATGACAAAGCAACTAGGGAAAATCCAAGAGCTTACATATTTATATTTCCATGCAATGTAATCACTGTTGTAAAAACTTGTACAAATATATAATGTACAAGTACTTAGAATCGCATGTAAATCAAGCGTTAGATCTTCCCTAGCTACACACCATAGTTAGACAAGTCATCCCTTCCAAAAGGATCACATTATGCACACTCATAAACACACACTTAGTATCTTAATTAAAAGATTGAAAACAGAGTCAATCTCGGTCGACCACACTCCTCGACCGAGACACTCTCGGTCGACAAACTTCTCGACCGAGATTGACCAAAAGTAGCCGTTAGACACAGCAGTTGACAGTTGCAAATAAACGTTAATCCAGAGAGCCTGTCGGTCGACGAATCCTCGACCCACTGGGCATCTCGGTCGACGAGTCCTCGACCGAGATGGTCTCTGACAGCAACTGCAGAATTAATTAACTAGCCATTGCTAATGCGCCTAACTTATTCCTAACGGCTAGTTAAGCACTTAGAAGCCCCTAGAAGTTGTCTAGAACATCCTTAAGTATCCATAGGCCACTCCTATAAATAGGACATGCCTTAGGACACCAAAACATACCTAAGCTATACTTGTGCTATACTTGAGCTTGAATACTCACTTGCAATCTGTTTTAGAGCAATAGAGCAATTCCTACACTTGCCATTCATTCCTATTGCTCCCATTACGTGTCCTATAGGCTAGTATCTCCTATCCACTACAATCACATTGTCATACACATTGGTTAGGAGATCTATACGCTTGATATAGGAAAATCAAGCCTTGTGCTTACAACGGTATTGTAATTTCTATTTTCCTTCTTGTTCCTTTTTATCCTTTGTACTCTCCTTGCTACTCCTAGGGTTGGAGGCTGCGGATTGGAGAGGGTTGACTTCTCAGGTGGAGAAGGGGACTTCAAGCTACTTCAAGAAGGCTATCGCACGGGAAGCTACTTCAGAAGGCTGGTGCAACGGGAGTTGGTGCACCTACTTCAAGGGAAGGCTGCTTCAAGGTTGGGCGATTACTTCTAGGTGAAGGATGCTTGAAGGGTTTGGGAAAAGAAATTGTATTTTATGTAAAGTCCTTGCGAGGTAATAAAATAAATTTCTTTTCAAATCCCGGTTGGGTAAGCAACCGGGTAGTGGACTGACTTCCTTAGTATTTGCTAAGGTTGGAACCACTCTAAACCCTGTGTCTCCTTGTCCAATATTTTCATTGTGGTTGTTTGAGTTAAATTATTATTAAATTATCTATAAAACTCTATTCACCCCCCCCCCTAGAGGTTTTCAGGGCATATTTCATGTGGGTCTCCCAAGACCAACTACCAATCATTCTACCTTTAATGTAGAGTAGGACATCATAAAGGTCTCTCATAGTAGAATACTTACTAATAGTTTTAGAAGAAGCCTCTTGAGATGGAAATCACTAACAAATAGTTCATAACTAGTGAGGTGATGAAGAAAATGGTTGAATATTTTCATGATGAATTGAAAGCTTAGGTCAACACATGATTCACCTAGCAGTCATAGTTGGTTAATAAACTACAGGTCGTTGAGGCACTTGTGTTTGGATGCAAGTAGACAGTCAAAGCTAACATGGATCAGTCAAAGCCACAAATGGAGGTGTTCCCCTTTGTAGGTCATGCACAACTATCATCACCAAACAACCTATGAGACGAATGACTACAATATCCCCTATGATGCTTGACAAGGATATACAAATGTAGGAATCTTACAACTAATCATCTACTGTAGGAGACATATATGAAACACACAATCACACCCACGAAAATCCAAGCAGATGATTAGATTGAAGAATCTAGTAAATAATAAGCAGTGATTATTTATCAAGCCCGAAAGACAAAAGCTACAAAAGGTCAGAAGGCTACAATTCCAACATAAAAGAAGAGGTATTATGAAGACACCCTCATAATGTACCCTACATTATCATCCTAGAATTATCCTCTCATTCTAGGACCATGCAGGTACCAACCTCATCTGGGCTTAGTTGTAGCGTTAACAACCATTGTTTACTCATGAATCCAAGATTTTTTTTATCATAGTATGATAGAAATTCTACAAAAAATGGGTGATCTAGAGGTCAAGATATAAGAAATCAACACCCTCATAGGTCACCACTAGAAGATCATGAAGCTTCATTGACAAAGCATGACAAAGGGTATACATTTTCGTAAGTGATTATTTCTTCCACCACTGTGGAAAAGGAGATACCATTGCAGAAAGCAAAGAGAAGGTTCAAACCCTTAGTTGCAAGTTATAGTACCATTCTTCCATTAATTGAGCACCTAGTGTAGTTTCCAGCCATAAATAATTCTTGTCAGACCTTACCAAAGTGTTATAGTCCCAACATTCATTGTGATTATCACCACATCTTGGAACATCATACAAATTGATGCAACACCCTCAAGCACAAAATTCAAGACATGATCAACCCATGTTTGATGTAGGTGGATGCCATAACAAATGTCACTCATGAAGTTGTCACCAAAGAGCCATGTGCATCAAAAAATTCAATTGAACCCATGCTCGGGCTGGATAATAGCAGAATCACACCATTTGATGCATTCACAAAGTTTATGGAGACTCCACTCAAGCTAGAGATATATCAAAGAGCAGCAGAACACATATTACTCATGAGCCCTAACGAATTTGAGGATCATGAAGGTTCTATATAAGTATTTTTTTCTTCAAAAATATCAAAACTGAAATCAAATAAAAGGTCAAAATAAGAAAAAGTTCAAAATCAGAGTGATGAAAACAAAATAAAAATTATAAAATAAAAAACCCTAAACCAAAATTATAAAAATCATCAAAATCAATAAAAATATACTTAATCTAGTTAAATATTGGGGCACATCTCCCCAAGGAGGTAGGAATGTTCTATTTGTTTTTCTACCCTAGGAGAAGTTGTCCCTTGTTGTTGTATTTATTGTTTGGATTGAAATTATTGTACAAATGTCTAGGATTGAAGTTGATATGACAAACATTTTGGCTTTGATGGAACCTAGGAGGAGTTCAAACATGACTTTGGTGCCTATTCATTATGGCTTCATAGAGGTGGTTAAAGAACGTAGGTTCAATAACCATATTACACATAAAATTCAATAAATTAATGAAATCATCTAATAGGGTGATATTGTATATCAAAGTTAACAAATTTCATCATCTACATCTTCTTAGACTGAGTGACCTATAGGCGATTTGGAATAGACCCATAAAGTGAAGATATCTTCAAACAAATTTGGGGGTCACTCCCTATGCAAACTTTAAACATGACATCAACCTGACTCCTAGGTCCCACCAAAGGTAGGCGGACTAGAGGATAAGGAGATTTGGATCCCTTGTAGAAACCTGCAAGTATCACCATATTCCATGATGATCTATCATGGGGACCACTAAAGAGGAACCTTCTCTATGAAACTCCCATTAATTTGCAAATTCATTTTTCATCCTATGACTCCTTGCATCAATGTCCACATCATCAAAGAATTAACTTGATATATATTAATTGTGAAGCCCAAAGGGCATCCAAACATGGACATATGTTAGCAGTAATTACAAATTAGGCATGACATCCAAGACCAGTGGAGGATGAAAACTCTCTTTTAGGAGTTAAAACCCACATACCAAGGTTCTGAGCATTGGTAACCATGGACTTAAATCCAAATTGATCAAAAGATGAATAATTAAGTTAAAAGGACAGTCCATTCTTGTGAAAATTTGTATACACCAATAAGTGTCGAGCATAGGGCCCATAGGGGTGTCTCTAACCCAACTAGGTAGGGAGTTGCCACTCAAATACTAGATACATTACACAACATTAGTCGTACAAGCATGAAATCAGGAGCTAGTGGAGCATCAATCCCACCCTACATGAATCTTCCCCTAGTGGTACATCTAGTAATGATCATCTCAAGGGAAGAACCAAATGATTCATAAATACCTTGGGCAAGCGCAAAATTGATTGGGGTATGAAATCACCTTAACTCCAATACTAGAAAGTTGAAAATAGAGTGAGAAGGATAGTTGGCATTAGCCATCAGATAAGATATGTTGATTACATGACCATCATTCGCATCTCATGATAGGCCTATTGACTAACATGGGTTGCCACCAACTCACTAAAGGGGTCTCAGTTTGGAAGATATTTATGTCGGTCAGTCTATCCTAAACTTAGAAACCTTTCAAGGTTCATCCCTAACAGCTTCCATGGTAAATAACAACATTAGAAGCCACAAACTAAGATTTCTTGAATTAAAATTTTCATCAAAATCAACATCAAAACATCTTCTTCCCAACTAACGTGATCACATTAATGTGAAAAGAAGAATTTAAAACCATTGAAATAAAACAATGGGGCAAAAATCTACCACCATAATTCAAATCATGATAATCCCTTGCCTTGATAAAAAATGAAGAAGGGAATCCCCTTCCCCAAAATAGGGTTTCATCTAAAATAGAAGTCAATTGAATATTAAATGGAAACTGAATTCTAGTTGGACTTGGAGTGGCAGACTTGGGGATCTATATACATGGAGAGTTATATCCCTCACCTGAACTCTAGTTGCAAATCAATATAAATATGATTCTAACCTGCCCAGAAGCACTCACCCTCTCTGGACTCGTAGAGGTTATGGGAGTTATTCATTTGACTTTGAGAGATGAAATCTACCCCAAATGACCCATGTCTTTATGATTACCCAGAGAATGTGGGACTTTTCCAATCTCTACTAGAATTAGGAACTCCACTAAAATCCAATCAACACTAACCTACATGTGGTGCTTGAACAAAGCTCAATTTCTCTCTGTGAAACCTGTACATAAAACCAAAACCCTCAAAGAAGTTGAATAAACCCCTCAGGACTAGTGTCATTTTCCCATGGTCCCTTAGTCATGACAGATGATTGTTGCAAGTCTCCAGGCTGAGCCCTGACCACAGTGAATGGCCATAAAATCTTTGGATGGCATGGAGGATCTCTGATAGGTATGTTTCTCTATCCATCCCTATTGTAATGCCAAGGAATGATTCAATTCATAATGGAATGCATGTCATTTTGGGTTCAAGTCCTTGTACCTTGCAAGAAGAAATCGACATATATTCTCCTCATATACACCACCATTGTCTAGGCTGAGAAACCCCCAAGGTTTTGCAAGATCCTATGGAGGGCCTGAGACCTTCACCTGGGTGTTTAATGCCTAGGAGCATGGAGTTAACACTCTGGTTGACTCACTCAGGCAGAAGAGTAGGTCTAGTTGCAAGGTAGGAGAAACCCAAGCTATTATGATGAACCTACCCCCGAATGTGTGAACTTCTAGTTCATAGCACCAATGACAATATGGTATTTTCAGCCTTTCTCAAAGCCCAACCGTGCTAGAGCACTTGGCTGATGTGGCCTTGAACCATTTTCCAGGTCCAACTCGTGCTACATATATATTAACTAATGTAGTACCCATTGATTGGTCAATTTTTGTTAATATTGTAAATAATGTATAAATTAATCAATAGATCAAAACATAAAAACCTCTATATCCCATATTGATAATAATATAGGAATCTATATAAAATATATCCAATATCTAGTTCTGCTATTATTTTGAAAAATATGGTTAATACATGAATATAAGGTGATGGATATAAGTAAACCCTAGATTTGATAAATAATGCATTTGACATGTTAAATTTTCTTTCTTTGTGATATGATCTCATATTGTTTAAAGAAAACAATTCTTGAGATTGCATAATTGTAATGTCCCAGGATTTGAGGCCTTGGATAACATGATCTTAAAAGGAATGATTGGACTACCTATATGACCAAGGTGCACCTCCTTTTTTGGGTGCCCATCACTAAGAATTCCATAGTTAAGCGTGCTCAGCTTGGAGTAGTACTGGGATGGGTGACCCATCGGGAAGTTGATCCTGGCATGCATGTGAGTGAGGACAAAGCACGCAGTTAAGGCTAGTGGTGGTCTGTGGGGCCAGTCGTCATTCCTGAAACTCTACTAGAGCCTTGGATAGTGGGCCCGGGCATTACAAATGGTATCAGAGCCAATTCCTCTCTAGTAGCTGGGGCCCACATGGGCCTGTGGCATGCCAGTCTTTGAGTCGTGCGATCCACGCATGTTGGAAAGGGCTATCCTAGTTGATGGGCCGCCCATGTGCTGGTAGTGTCCAGGCATGTTGGAAAGGGCTATATGAGTTGATGGAGCCACCGTTGCGTTGGTAACCGTGGTCGGGAGCTGGGTGTACATGGGTCATTTGGGTCTACACTGAAATGTGGAAAAGATTATGCGGCCATGTAGTTGAGCCTTGACGAGGTAGTCAAGAGTCTAAGTGGGGGAGATTGTAACGTCCCAAGATTTGAGGCCTTGGATAACATGATCTTAAAAGGAATGATTTGACTACTCATATCACCAAGGTGCACCTCCTTTTCTAGGAGACCATCACGAAGAACTCCATAGTTAAGCATGCTCAGCTTGGAGTAGTACTGGGATGGGTGACCTGTCGGGAAGTTGATCCTGGCATGCACATGAGTGAGGACAAAGGGCGCAGTTAAGGCTAGTGGTGGTCTGTGGGGCCAGTCGTCATTCCTGAAACTTTACTAGAGCCTTGGACAGTGGGCCCGGGCATTACAATAACCACATTAGGATTAAAATGATGATTGTTTAAGGTTTTGAAATAATTCAATCCATATACATAAATGTTAAGTTTTTGAAACCTAACCCTAAACATCAACACTACACCAAGATCATAGGATATAGATCTTGAGTAGACCCAAATTTAAACCATAGGAATGCCATGTTGACATTTTGGTATTATGCTTGTTTAAGATTGATTGTTAGGATCTAGATTTAATTGGTTGGATTCTATAGTTAAATTGAGTGGATGATATTGCATGATGTCTTCTTTGAAGGTACATGGTTATTTTTTGGTTAATCATTAAATGTCAAATTCTAAGGATTACCTATATTTCTTGATGTTTTCAACTTAAATTGTTGGATTTTTTACATTCATGTTTAATCATAATGTCCTATGTATAGAGTGTGTGCACAGACATGCACACACACACAAGTAGATATGCATATACATACATACATATATATACATATATATATGTATATATATGTATATGTATACATATGTATATATATATAAATAAATAAAATATACATATATATATATATATATATCTGTGTGTGTATATTATTCTCTAAACCAATGTGAAGCCCCTCTTAAGGAAAATTGATGGGGATTAATACTCAAATGAGTTTTTGTAAATTCATAGAAAAAATGACTTGAAATCCAATATGAGTAATGGGACAAATCCAATTATGGAGTTCTAGCCATGAATATCAATAATGTACTGGATCCAAACTCTAAGAGTGAAATGTTAGAACAAAGGGAATGTGAGCATACCCTATGAGTCCAATTGTAGAACAATAGGGAAATTAGTACACCTTATGAGATCGAGACAACACATGTTAGAGAATTATACATAAAACTAAATTGTTTCATTTTTTCTAATATTTGTCTGATATGTTCAATCTATTAATTAGACATTGATGCACGATATTTGTTTGCACCAACATACACAATACAATGTTAGATACAGAGATTCGGCTTCTCCATACTGGAAACATATTTGGAATCTGTTCCCTCTGATTCTTCCTCACTGCAGATGGCGAGTTGGGAAGGGGCACATTCTTTTCTGGGATTCCTTGTGGTGTGATGAGAGGCTCTTTGATCATGCCTTGCATACCAGTGATCGTAATCATCTTTTCCTCGTTTGTGACTTTTGGATCCATAATGAAGGATGGGACTGGTTGTCCTTGAGGCAGCTTCTCGATGAGGAAGGTATTAATCTAATCAAGAAGGCAGACCAGCAGATAAATGAAGATGATGATATGCTTGTATGGTGTCCGGAGGTGACGGGTCAGTTTACAATAAAATCAGTGAAGAAGATTTTGACTATGGACCACAGTGATGCTCCTTCCGCCGCTCAGAAGATTTGGTACCTTGACGCGCCCAAAGCCTGCACGATCATTTGGAAGCTCTTCCATAAAGCCCTTCCGACCGATGACAACATTATAAGGTGCCATATTGCTATGCCTTCTAGATGCGAATGCTGCGATGAACCCAATACTGAAGATATGAATCACCTTTTCTTTCAAGGTGACGTTGTTGCTACTTACTGGAACAAGTTCTCTCTTCTTACTGCTAGAGCCCGTATATATAACACAACCGAGTTGTTGTCTTTCTGTTCGTTGGGGAGATCGTCCATTGTTATGGATTGGATTGCAGCTTGCCTTGCTACTCTTACCCCTTTCTATATCTGGAGATGGAGATGGCGTGCCAGATATGACGGCTGTAAGGCCCCTATCGCCCGAGATATGAACTGCATGATCGCGCAGCTCAACTTTATGTTGAAAAAGAGGTGGTTCCGTGTCCTTGCTCAGCCGGAGGATCACATACGTCTTAATCATTACGGCATTGATGACCCAAACTATGCTCTTAGAGAAGTTAACCTTATGAGATGGATGACCCCTGACATCAATTCCTTGAAGATGAACGTCACGATAGGTAGAAGCAAAGACTCTTCTGGTCATAACAGGTGGTGGATGGCTAGTATCATCAGGAATCACCGGGCTGCAATCTGTCAGATTGCTAGAGCATGGTTAACTGCGACTGATCATATCTCTGCGTCCCTTCAAGCTTGTGTTGTAGGGTTGAAGTTGGCGGAGAATCAATCCTTGCGGATCGCAGTGGTGGAGTTAGATGATGACAACACATATCACATGTTATGGGGCACTACTCATATTCCTTGGAGGATATCTCGTATCGTCAGGGAGTTGAAGAGCTACATGGAAGATGCAGGAATTGTAGGATCGCTTGTACACAGGGCCATCAATTCCATTCCCAGAGAGATTGGTAAGTGGGGTGCTCTCAGTCAGAATCTGATCGTGATTTCCGATCCCAGCAGATTGCCGGCTAGAGTTCGCGGTATGGCTTTTCTTGAGAGGAACCACACTCCTTACGTGGTTTTGAAGATTAAGCATCCTTAATGCTTTGGTTGGGGTGCTGTTTGGAGTCAGTCATGTTTGGTCTCTCTGTGTGGTCGGGTTTTTTTGCTGTGGTTTCTGTGATGTGGTGTTTTATTGTTGAGGTCCATGTGGGGGTTCGACCTACATTTTATAAGCAGGAGCTGTATTTGTTGCTTTTAAATGCTCACACGAGGAGGGTGAGATGAATAGACGACCTCCTGGCTTCTTCCAAAAAAAAAAAAATACACAATACATAAATATGTGAATAATGTGCTTGGTTTTTCAAAATTTTACGTAGCTATCATACATAGATGATTGAAGCTTATGACTACATAAAATAAATTCAGAAGGAGGATTTGATTGATGTATAGAAATAATTTTTCATATTATGTAGTTTTTTTCTTTTGAAAATATATTGAAAATCCTATCAAGAGAACTTATCATCTTTTATAAAAAAATAGTCATATTTTCATAATTGTTAATTTTTTTTATTTCCTTAATCTGGATCTTGGAAAATTTAGATTATGATCCATGTTCGTTTGATCCACCTTCAGTGGTGGGAAACTGGGGGAGGGGGTCATCACAATTAGTGTCAAAACACAAAATTATCATATAACTAAAAATAGTTACTAGTTTCAATAATTCACATGGAAATAAGGGAATTTTTAAGGATCTTTTCAAAGATAATGAAGTCTAGAAAGGATCAAGACTAGGGGACTATCAAAAATTTACTCAACACCACTTATTGGAAAATTAGAACGCTCGGGTCTTATGAATTCCACCTGGTCAAAGTCTAAGGTTTTTTCTTTAAGTAAAATACCTCTAGATCTTCTGATGTTAAATTGCATCCTCTTTTCATCCATATGCTTTGATAACCCTAGAATCCACTTCTATCCTCATCTCTAGTAAGGAATTCATGAAGAAGTAGGATTAAGGTGTCCTCCTCCAGTCAAAGTAGTTATAATGTCAACTAAATAAACATATATACAAGATATAATGTATGTCTTTCTTGTAAGGGTAAAACCAAGAACGTCCTAGGTATGGGTTTGTGTGACCCATTTGTCAATGAAAAATGTGTGTGTGTGAAAGAGTGATAACCCTGATCAAAATGCTAATCTTGGGGAGAATAGGTATAACCTACATAAGAAAATCATGAGGAAATAAAAGAGAAAACCTAGATAAGCTGGTAGACCACCTTGGGTTATCTGAAATTAGGTGCCCACAATCTTAACATGCATGCCAGATCATAACATACAACCAAACATGCATGCATGTGGGATAACAAAGTATAATTTCATAGGTCTATAAAATCAAGATGTTACATACAGATAATTATATGACTCTTAACTCCCTTTTTAAGGTTTGTTATGTTGGGATTTAAGGGAGGCAGAGAAGATAGCGGAAACAAAAAATTTCTCCCCCAAACCCAGAACAAGGAAACACGTCAACGTCTATATAATAGGAAAAGATGGTTTTTTGAATCATACCTTGTCCTGAGGCTTGCTCGGCGACAATACCTTGCGCCTTGCGCGATCTTCAAATCCGGTCTTTGACGGTGTCTGTGCAGCTCCTGGTCACACCGGGACTGACGACTCCTACTCGTACTGGACTGTCGGATGACAGTTGTCCTCCTGAGTGGCAGTGACCTCCCGCCTCTGAAGTAGTCCACACGGACCACCTGGAAATCCACATTCCTTGTCCCACAATGGAGTGGAAGGATTCACACCCTCCAGTTGACGTACTAGTCGCCAACACACTCTCCTGCTACCAGTTGCAACTATAGTTGTCCTTCCCTTGCTGCACCTCCCTTTGCGGGAAGCACTTGCTCGAGCTCTCTCTCGGTTACCAAAACCAGAGAGAACGACAACTTTGCAGAGCAACTGATTACACTGAGTTGTACGTTGAGAAGCCCCCAATACCCCTATATATATAGGAGGGTCATGGGACAGGGTTCTCTATCCCGAGCAATGCGGGACTAAAAGCAGGAGTAGAAGGGTTTGAAATTTTCCACAAAAGCAACCAACTCACAACCTTAACTGATCGGTTCACAAGTGAACCAGTCGGTTGGGGACCTGAACCGGTCGGTTGACACCTCAATCGATCGGTTGGGACCCTTGAACCGGTCGGTTTACAAGTGAACCGGTCGGTTGGTGGTCCTGGTCGGTTCCCGATTGACTTTCCTTCTTCTATTTCTAATTGGTATCGAATACCAATCCTTGTTCCAATCAAATTGGGCAAGTGAAACGCAAGGAAAATTCTCACCAATCCTACTTCCCCAAGTTTCTCGGTTGCACCAGTTGAATCGATCGTTTCAACACTTGAAGCAATCGATTCACCCTGGGATTGAGCGGATCGGCTCAACACTTGAGCCGACCGATTCAAAAACCTCAGCCGACCGGTTCAACACTTGAACCGGTCGGTTGGGAGTACAGGTTGTGCAGAATTAGTCAATTGCAATTTCAATTAATTCGATACTCCAATAAATGTGTCCAACACCTTGAACATTATGATATTGAGCTATCAAGTAATTGAGTGTTTAATTGAACTACTAAACGCCTTTAGTAATCAATCTAAACATTGCTTGTGGACAAAACTCCTCGTCTAGGTTAAATCCTATGTGTGTGACCTTGTAGGTCCATTTCACGTTGGCAGTGAAAGTCCATAACACTTATGACTTCACAAGCA
This sequence comes from Alisma plantago-aquatica, assembly GCA_963693085.1. Lineage (NCBI taxonomy): Eukaryota > Viridiplantae > Streptophyta > Magnoliopsida > Alismatales > Alismataceae > Alisma > Alisma plantago-aquatica. Next base: position 1,401,885,824 of record OY856409.1, on the reverse strand, counting down.
AAGAGCGGTGCCTAGTCACACATCAGTGCTACCCAAGTGAAAGTAGAAAAATGGAGAAAAACTTTCAATCCTACAATCCGTGAATGGTGTTACAATGAATGTATAATTCCTTTGTCACTGATATCCCGAATGAACTCAAGGCATGGAACAGTCATCCTGTCAACGTTCATTCACTTTCTTGATCTCAGAGTAGACTGGAAGAGATATGTATGACATCAATATCACATACTGATTCACACATGCGTGCACGCCTTTCTCAATCCTACTCATCAAGTGGCCATGGATATCAAACTCCCTCAGGAGGGAAAAATCCCATATCTATCACTCACTCCTCAAAAGCCCCATGTGTCAAAGCCACCCAATCATCACCTTTATAACAGCCCATGTTTCAGGACTGCGTTTGATGATGTCAAAGTGTGCCCAATGACATGTGTTGAGTGTAGTGATTTTAGGTCTAAGAATCACACTCACACCATCACTGTGAGTACTGACTGTGACTACCATGTCATGGTTCCATGTGTCAAACTCACGGTGGGTCTGTCCGGTACACTTGTTCTCTAACAAGTACCTATGTGTTTGGTTTGATATCTCTATATCATGACTAACGAGATTTTGTCATCAACCAACACCACAGTCTAGTCTTGTGTGTCATTGCTGTCTATCTACCTTCCACAATGACATTTGACTAGGGACATAACAAGAATGTACAAACTCTTAGCATCTGTATGATCTCACCGTTCAGGTCCTCAAACTGAAAGCATACGTCATTGAGTACTGTCATTCTCTAGACATTCAATATGTTCTATCACTATCTCATATGACTGAACCAGAAAGAATTGGAAGCTTGCCTTTGATGTTTTATCAAATAAATCTTAATGTATCCTGCCAATCATCCCATGATTGGCTCTCAGGGCATACATACCAACAGACTCCCACTTGCATTGTGAGCCAATCACCCTTGAATTATATTCATAGTGATCTTTGAACATGTCCCACATTTTACTGTGCTCTAGTGAGATCTTAGTGAGTAATGGCAACACCTTGCCAAAGTCAGTATAAATTGCATGTCTCTCATCTCTTCATTGTACGTCATACGTATGAGATGGAGTTGCTGTAATATGTGATCTAGTATTCCTTTGCTAACCTTTAGCCACATTGCATGATCAAGGATTCCATACTTGTCATCAATGAGTGGAATATCTATAAGTTCATCTCATGAACTTTCAGGTCCATATAGTATCTATTGCTGTTCTCTAACGCATAGATACTCAGCATTCCCTTTTAAATGGCTTTATTGGAACACTTCTAATTATCAACAAACTTTCACTTTTATATATCCTATATATATTATGATTAATTTTTTGTCCTTTTGGAAGTTCGCATCAATGTAACTCTTTAAATCGAACTCTTCCTTATCACCATAGAACTAGTACTTCACAAGTCCTTATCAAGTTCTCATGGTATTCCAGTAACCCATACTGGAAGTAGACATACATCGACTCGTCATGTCCCACATACGAGTTATCAGGATGAGCACATCATATTGTCATGTCGTACATACAAGGTGATGAATGCATTTTATTCTTGCCATGTCCATACATGCAAGATAATGGGATGATTACATACATGATAGATCCATATCTATTCTTAGTGTTCACATTCTTCATAAGAATTGGACACTTGGCCTTGGGATACTAACTCCATATAGCATGGACAAGTTTTCTCCCACTGAATTTGTGTACACTGAACACTTCAGTACAGATTGCCAATGTATGCTCTCTCTTTTCAGGTCAAGAGATTTTCGAGAACTATCTCTATAGATCTCTATTCCTATCACATAGGAAACATCTCTATCTTCCTTAAAGATAATTTCCACTTTTGGATTTCCATTTTAGAACATTTCCATTTCACATCAACATGTGAAATGTGAATATGCTCCCACCAAATCACAGATACCTTCTTTATCTTTGACATATCAGTCAAACTCTTTGACTATATCATCAAAGTAAAGATCCAATTCTTGTGTTGCTTGTACTGAATCAATCACATTGATTAGTCCATTGTAACTTATAGACTTCATTTTCATTAGTGGATTCATAAACCTTATAGGTTGTGTCACATATACATCCTTGTTTTATTCCTCATAGCAATGCGGTTTTAGTATCCGTATGCCAAATGCCTTAGTCCTTATGTTGCAATCAACAAGCATCATCCTTCTCAAAATGTTATCCATGTGTCTTAACACTTAAGACTCATTTACATTTATGGATTTTATCCAATGGGTGCCACTATCAAGGTCATACCTTATGGTTCACATGGATGTCATTTAGGATGTAATGGTCATAAACCATAACTCAAAATTCGATTCCTCATATTCATCTAGATAGTTGACTCATCACATGAACAACTCATCACATAGATAATTGAGGTGTATCTGTTAAGTATATAAGAACTCACAACTCTTGTGATTCTTAATTCCTTTTATTAGTGTGGGGTATTCTTTTAATAAGAAGAAATTAGTTATTCGATAATCATTCTCCAACTCCTTAGAGTATGATTCCTTCTTGATTTAGACATCACCATGCCTTAATCATGAGTTCACTATGATACACTATCATAATCACTCACAAGGATCTCAAACATTTGGTCCAATTATTTTATTCATTGATCTCATCAAGAAATAACACTTTACCAAATTTATACTTCAATTATGATAATCTTGAACACTTCAAGATATTCATATTGGTATTTCTCTAAATACCATTTGAAGTATTAGAATTTGTTCCAATAGGTATGTAAATACATCACATGCATTATACCTAATAGGATAATCATTCTCCCACTACCTTTAGTGAAGATTGATTAATCATGTCTAACATATTCATGTCTCTTAATGGTTCTCTAACCAAAAGAGTCTAGGTTTATCCATAATATGGAAACTAGAAATGCATTTCTCATGGTTGATGCTAATTTAATTGTTTGAGTTATCTATAACTTTTAGGTATCATTTTATCTTATGCATATCAAATATCACAAGATAAACAAGGCATTGCCACAAAGACCATATCTTTAGGATTGAAACATCAACTTTATTAATTGCCATCATTGTCGCACAATATGCAAAAAATAAAGTGTTTCTATCTATTGGAAAAAATGAAATAGCAGTTCATAACTGTATTACACGCCTTATAGGCTGAAAATAAACTCAAGTACTCCTATCTATGGCGGAAACACATGCCCCAATTATGAGTTCTTTACACTTTACATCTTGGTATCATATACCTCAAAAAGTGTTACAAGTTTACTTTCATGACATCTTTAAGTAGAGACGTATGTAGCCTCCTTTTATTCTTCCAGATAGAGAGGACAATTCCTTTTCCATTGTCCTGGCTTTTGACAATGGTGGCAATTTCCTTTCTTGGTCATGCCTCCCTTGGCCTTGAGAGCTGAAGACGGCTTGGACTCTTGGCTAGCATCAAAACCTTTCTTAGCTTTGCCCTTGCCCTTATGCTTGGACTTGCCTTTCTTACTCGTGATCACCATCACAACCTTAGGCTTTTCCTTCTTCATCTGTATCTCGGCTGTCCTCAACATGCCCAACAACTCTGATAGTGGCCTATCAAAGTTGTTCATGTTGTAGTTCATCACAAACTGACTGTAGGATTCTGGCAACGATTGCAGTATCACGTTAGTAGCCAACTCTTGGCTTAGTGGAAATACCAGTCTCTGTAGGTTCTCCACATACCCAATCATCTTGAGTGTGTGAGGACCAACTGGATCTCCTTCTGTCATGACACACTTGAATATCGCCCTAGAAACATTGTATCTCTCTTGCCATGCCTGATCTTCATACATGTTCCTGAGATGCTGAATCATCTCAATGACACCCATGTTCTCATGCTGTCTCTGCAACTCATGGTTCATGGAACACAACATCAAGAACTTTGCATCAATGGCATCATCAAAATGCTTCTTGTAAGCATCTCTTTCTGCCTTTGGTGCATTAGGAGCGGGGTCCTCTGGAATTGGAGTATCCGAGACATAGAGCTTTCGCTCTTGAGTGAGAACAATTCTCAATGTCTGATACCAGTCGTGGAAGTTTGTCCCATTTAGCTTGTCCTTGTCAAGGACCGATCGCAAAGAAAAGTTGTTGTTGTTTGTTTCCATTTGAACTACAAAAGGAAATATGCAATTTTAGTCCAAAAACTCATTTTTGACTTATTTGATTTATTTGAAAAATCGACGATATAATTAGGCCTTTAATTAATTATCGCTCCCACTATTTTACTTCAAATTGATAGCCCTCACCATCAATTCAGAAGATTGCAGCGTACAACCTTCTAGTGGGCAAGATCCTGAAATCCTCTAAGTCATGGACCAGCTAGGGCTGTCACCCACAACATAGATCTCTCAGGTAGGCAACTCTTGCCAATTGCATCATATGCAACTCTTGATAAGATGTCATATGGAACTCCTTGCCATGATCATCTCCATGCCTCAAGGTACTAGATCCCATCTAGATCACCTTGTTAAGTCTTACCCAAAGCAAAAACGATGAATATGCACCCTGCTAGGGTAGACCCACACATTCATCCCTCACGCTTCCACGAGATAGATGGTGCACCATGCTAGGGCGCACCCACACTTGGTCGATCAAGATTTTCACGTGTGTCGCATTTGGAAGGCATCTAAAACTTAATATTTAATGAGGGATTCGTTTTTATATACATATACATATCCAATCACCACAATACATAGTACATATCATATACATGCTATATCCCACAGAAAACATGCACAAACGATAAAAGCGATGATTATGGCCATCCTAATGTGATTCCTTGAGCCAAGAGGAAACACGGTCATCTAGGTCTACATCACATGCAACCTGTACAAGATGAAATCTGTGCCTTGCCATCTGAGTTGATCAACTCATCCCATGAATGATCTGCTCTCTTTGGCCGGTCGTCTGGGTGCCACCAGCCTATCGGTTGGCTCCTCCAACCGATCGGTTCGCCTGGTCGTCGTACATCTCATCATGGCCGCCTCCCGCTTGTCTCGCTCCTCGAACTGGTCATCAACCGATCGGTTCACTCCTTGAACTGATCGTCTGGAATGCCAACCGATTGGTTCACGCCTTGAACCGATCGTCTCAGCTGTCGTCTTGATGTCCTCCGTTCTTTGACATAACAGGAAATAAAATCTATCCTAATATTACATTGCTTAAAAGGGAAACCCCGAGTTACATTCGGGGGGAGCAAAGGTAGGAAAGAATCTCGAATTATTTCGAGTTACATCAGGAATAGGAGAAGGAAGATCGGTGCGCAGACCGAGATGCAAGCAACCACACACAACCAATCACAGATAGGGTTTATTGGCCATAATCACACTATACATCCACCACAAAACTCGTTTAAGGGCGACGCGTATCGAGTGCATTAATAATACATATCATATATGTAATTGGGATTTGTGGATTTAGGATTGGACATACATAAAGCCAATTTTATTCGCATCGTATGCGATAAATAAAGGCGACAAACCAAAATCGATCATATCAATATTCCTAAAATATAGAGCAGTTGACGTGGCTCTGATACCACTGTTGGGTTTTAAGGGAGGTAGAGAAGGCAGCGGAAACAAAAAAATTATCCCCCAAACCCACGGAACAAGGAAACGCGTCAACGTCTATATAATAGGAAAAGATGGTTTGTGGAATCATACCTTGTCCCGAGGCTTGCTCGGCGACGATACCTCGTGCCTTTTGTGGTCTTCAAATCCGGTCTTCGACGGTGTCTGTGCAGCTCTTGGTCGCACCGAGACTGACGACTCCTACTCGTACCGGACTGTCGGATGACAGTTGTCCTCCTGAGCGGTAGTGACCTCCCGCCTCTGAAGAAGTCCACACGGACCACCTCGAACTCCACACTCCTTGTCGCACAAGGGAGTGGAAGGAGTTGCACCCTCCTATTGACGTACTAGTTGCCAACACACTCTCCTGCTGCCAGTTGCAACTGCAGTTGTCCTTCCCTTGCTATACCTCCCTTTACGGGAAGCACTTGCTCGGGCTCTCTCTCGGTTACCAAAACCAGAGAGAACGACAACTTTGTAGAGCAACTGATTGCACTGAGTTGTACTTTGAGAAGCCCCCAATACCCCTATATATAGGAGGGTCATGGGACAGGGTTCTCTATCCCGGGTAATGCGGGACTAAAAGTAGGAGTAGAAGGGTTCGAGATTTTCCACAAAAGCAACCAAATCGCAACCTTAACCGATCGGTTCACAAGTGAACCAGTCAGTTGGGGACCTGAACCGGTCGGTTGACACCTCAACCGATCAGTTGGGACCCTTGAACTGGTCGGTTCACAAGTGAACCGATCGGTTGGTGGTCCTGGTCGGTTCCCGATTGACTTTCCTTCTTCTATTTCTAATTGGTATCGAATACCAATCCTTGTTCCAATCAAATTGGGCAAGTGAAATGCAAGGAAAATTCTCACCAATCCTACTTCCCCAAGTTGCTCGGTTGCACCAGTTGAATCAATTGTTTCAACACTTGAAGCAATCGGTTCACCCTGGGATTGAGCCGACCGATTCAGCAACCTCAGCCGACCGGTTCAACACTTGAACCAATCAGTTGGGAATACAGGTTGTGCAGAATAAGTCAATTGCGATTTCAATCAATTCGATACTCCAATCAATGTGTCCAACACCTTGAACATTATGATATTGAGCTATCAATTAATTGAGTGTTTAATTGAACTACTAAACTCCTTTAGTAATCAATCTAAACATTGCTTGTGGAAAAAACTCCTCTTCCAGGTTAAATCATATGTGTGTGACCCTGCAGGTCCATTTCACATTGGAAGTGAAAGTCCATAACACTTATGACTTCACAAGCAAAGAGCGGTGCCTAGTCACACATTAGTGCTACCCAAGTGAAAGTAGAAAGTTGGAGAACAAATTTCAATCCTACAATCCGTGAATGGTGTTACAATGAATGTATAATTCCTTTGTCACTGATATCCTGAATGAACTCAAGGCATCGAACAGTCATCCTATCAACATTCATTCACTTTCTTGATCTCAGAGTAGACTAGAAGAGATATGTATGACATCAATATCCCATACTGATTCACACATACGTGCACGCCTTTCTCAATCCTACTCATCAAGTGGCCATGGATATCAAACTCCCTCAGGAGGGACACATCCCATATCTATCACTCACCCCTCAAAATCCCCATGTGTCAAAGCCACCCAATCATCACCTTTATAACAACCCATGTTTCAGGATTGTGTTTGATGATGTCAAAGTGTGCCCAACGACATGTGTTGAGTGTAGTGATTTCAGGTCTAAGAATCACACTCACCACCATCATTGTGAGTACTGACTGTGACTACCATGTCATGGTTCCATGTGTCAAACTCACGGTGGGTCTGTCCGGTACACTTGTTCTCTAACAAGTACCTATGTGTTTGGTTTGATATCTCTATACCATGACTAACGAGATTTTGTCATCAACCAACACCACAATCTAGTCTTGTGTGTCATTGTTGTCTATCTACCTTCCACAATGACATCCGCCTAGGGACATAACAAGAATGTACAAACACTTAGCATCCGTATGATCTCACCGTTTAGGTCCTCAACCTGAAAGCATACATCATTGAGTACTGTCATTCTCTAGACATTCAATATGTTCTATCACTATCTCATATGAGTGAACCAGAAAGAATTGGAAGCTGGCCTTTGATGTTTTATCAAATCAATCTTAATGTATCCCAGCAATCATCCCATGATTGGCTCTCAGGGCATACATACCAACATGTTATTCATTTTTGTTCATCAATTTAAGTGTAGGTAAGGACCTATGGAGGAGGGATAATAAAAAAATCATGGATTATAGCTAGGGATCCTAACATCCTGATGAAAAACCAATCGTACACCATAGTGTGGACTTCCTTTTAACGACCTTCTGTTTGGTTTTAACACATTATGGTAACTATGGGTGTCAGAAAAGGACCTCAACATAAATAAATAAATATGTTAATATGATATGGTCCTAAGGTATGTTAGCCCTACTAAAAACAAGTATGAACAAGAAAGATGTGTGATTGGCTTAAAGGTTTTTCATATACATATACACATATATATGTATATATATACATATATATACATATATATAGATATATATATACACATATATGTGTATATATACATGTGTATAAATATATATATATATATATGTATATATATGTATATATATGTATATATATATGTATGTATATATATATATATATGTATATATATGTATATATATGTATATATATATATATATATATATATATATATATATATATATATAGATACACACACACACAGATATATATATATATATATATATATATATATATATATATATATATATATATACATACACACACATACACACAGATATATATATATATATATATATATATATATATATATATATATATATATATATATATATATATATATATATATATATATCTGTGTGTGTGTGTGTGTGTGTATTGTGTGTGTGAGAACTTTGGTTGCTGAAATTTCATCATACTATGTAACAAAAGTTAATGCATCAAAAGGAATGTTATAATAGAGCATCTAAGAAATGGAATCCTCTTGTTGGGGTGAATCATGGGACATAGAAACATTGGTATTATGAAACAAAACATCAATAGTATAAAGTTTATAAAATATCATTTATCTCTATGCATATGAGGGACTAAGAAATCCCTAGGGTTAAGTAGGTTTGCTAATTGTACATAAGGCCTAAGGGGAAAAAGGTGTTCTCTGAGTAGGAAAGGACCTTTGTGTCAGGAGGATGCAATCCATAAGTAAAATAGGCCCTTGGGGTCAAGAGAGGATCACTCTAAATGTATCTATACCCCTTGAGACCTTAAGTGTATGTCTAACGCCAATGCACATGAGATGTAAATATAAAGAATACTAGAACTTATGAAGTAATGGTTGAAATGAAATTTTTATGGGAGGTTGTGTGCAAACTCAAGAGTTTTGAGAAAAAGCAGCTTTCCTTAGAGTAATTAAATTTGCAAAAACCTATGGAGTTCAAATGTATTCATTTTTTGGAGCCACTGTTTTAGGAGTACTCAACCTCAAATTTTGAATTATGAGGAAAATTTGTGGGTGCGCCATTTCTATATGCAAAATCATGGTGAGCTTAGTATTTGGGTCACAATCATGTAAATGATTCATCACAATAGTAATAGATTAGGTAACCAACTTTGATACACATAGGTGTTGTATGTAAATGAATATCATGGGTTATGATTAATGTTATGACCTAAGGTATTGAGGATTTGCCTTGTCATCGCACTGATATAATTGAAAAATAATTAGTATGCACCTTTGTAAAAATACAAACCTAAGGAAGTTTTATAAATGATAATGTTAATGGAATAAATGAGGATGTAGAACAACCATTTGTAATGAATTTGAGTTTCAGACTCAATTCTATAGATATTTTTTCTCTCAAAGAATGATAACAATAATGATCGGACAAAAACTTTGACAAGTTAGGTTCCTAGTCCTGATTGGTGCCACAAAAATGAGTTGTTATTCACCTTATCTTGAATGGGTTTGAATTATGGGGGCAATTTTTTTAAGGTGGGATGAATGTAACGACCTCAAAATTTGTGAGTTTTATATTTAATTCAAGAATAGAATGTAGAGTAATGAATGAATGATATGAACTTGATTGATAAATTTGATCTTTAGACCTTAATTATCAATTCAAAGATATAGAGTAATATCAGATAAATGTATAGGTGTAAGACTTCAATAAAGATATTATGGTTTAAAACCAAATTTTGTAATGACGATATGATGGAGTTCTTGGATTGAAGGGCCTACTTTAGATCCATAATCAAGTAAAATTTGACTATTAGTTATCTTAGAAATAGGTCTTGGGTATATAAAATTAGTAATTCATGCACATAATAACTACCATTGATAATTTAAGTTTGAAGATAAAGGAAATATTAGATCATGGAAGAAGATCCATATAATTCCAAGCTATCTTGTAACTTAGATAAATAAACAAATAAATAAATAAATATCTAGTCTTTACTTGGAATCCAAGTTTGAAGTCCTTAACATATTAATTTGAATCCAATATTTTACCTAAGAGAGGATAAAATTAAATAAATATACTCACAAAATTCGGTTAAAAATCACTTTGCATGTGACCTAGATAACTAATTTCCTAAGCATGGGTTTTATGTAAAATAAAATAGAAAATAATAAATAAATATGGAAACAAAATCCAAGTTGGACTCAGCGAGATGGATGCATGGAAAGATATGCATGGAGCATTATCTCCCTCGCCTAAATTTAACTAAGACTCGGTAGGAATAGGACTTTGTACACCCCCTCAGCAATTATGTCCCTCCATGGAATACTAGATCCTCTTGGAGTATTCATTTGTCTTTGGGAAATTTAACAGACGCCAACTAGCTTATATATCCACTATGACATTAAGAATTTTGAATTTCCCAATCTCCAATGGAAGTCCATTGAAAGCCAGTTGACAATCCTTTGTATTTGATGTTATATATGGCTCATAAACTATATGTGAGACTATCATAAACAATCACAACCCCCAAATCACTTGAATAGGCCCCTATAACTACTTCCTTATTCCCTTCATCCCATGGGCATGATAGATGATTCTAGCAAGTCTTCAGTTTGATCCTGACTAGTAGTCTCAAGATACTTGAATGGTGGATACGATCTCAAGTTGGTCTGCACATCTTATCTATACTTTTAGTGATTCCGAGGTATGATTCTAGCCTTTCCATATTTGCTTTGATTCCATATACCACACAAGAAGAACTTTGTAATGACATGTATTCAACGTATCCATCTAATTAGGTTTATTTGGATGGTTACATTCTTAACTACATTAATCATTCTTTAAGCTTGAGTGTTGATGGTAGTCTAACTAATATGTTTTAAACCTAATGAGTAACTCAAAGAATGCGTTGTTTCTAATTATTAAGGTTTTAAAAATGGAAGACCCTAATTGGAAGAGTTGAGAAGTTGATAGTAATAGGAAATAAGATGTGGTACATAAAGTGGTGTACTTGATTTTTTTATATAGCTCTGATTTATTTGATATTTGAATATATTTTAATTATCTCAAATGCAAGTGTTCTTACAAAATATCAAAATTTCCCCATGACAAACTTAGTTGACAATGCATTCAAGTTGAAATATAGTAGTCTAATATTTGATTTTAATCCTTTTTTTGGAACATAAAAATGAGCTAAAATGTTATTTGTAGATTGTAAAATCAATTTATTAGATTCCAATAAATGTTCAACATTTTAGATGACATAGGAGTGATACAGAATTAGGAGTGATACAATGTCTTTTATTTGTTGAGATTCTTATTAGGTGCAACTCGGCTGACCAACAAATTCGAATAACTAAAAGTGGATTTTAGACTTGTTTATAAAATCTCCATGGAGCTCAATTGAACTATTTAATCAACCTAGAAACCTAGAATATTCCATAATCCATGTTTCCTATCTTAAATGTGATACTCTTTGAGAGAGAGGAGAATTAGGGTTTTAAAGGAGAAATTTGTCAAAAAGTTTGATTTAGGGTTTCAACTTCTATAGCTTGCAAATTGATGTAAGCTCATCTACACTAGATTTGATTTCATGGTAAATCTTCTCACATATGTATAGACTCCCTCCTTCATCTGATTTAAACAAAAATATAGAAAATCAACATGTTTTCCTTTTTGACTCTCATATTCGCTAGGATTTCCAAGTTGAAAAGAGAAAGAAATGGATTAAATCTTCATGATTTGGTTGGAAATATAGAAGCTTAGATTATGTGGGACGTTTTTAAGGATTTTTTAACTTGATCTAAAGCTATGTAATCAAGTTGAAAGCCTATTTCTATCAATCTAAGATGATCAACATCCTTGCTTAGTTTTGTATGTGATTGGGTGATCAACTAGGAAGATTTTTGGGAAATCATTTCTACTGATTTAGATTTTTTCGCACTAAGTTGTATAAGTTGGATTCCTAATATATTGATTCAAAATCTATGAAAAGTCCTATGGATATATAACTATGTTGTTTTATACTTATATTTCATGAGATCATCCTAACGAATGTTGTTCTAGGAAATTGAGTTGACAAGTATAGAATCATATATGAAATTAATAAGAATGATTTATCACTTTGAATTCAAATATTTTAATAGAGGTACATATGGAATGAACATTAGGATCAATATGAGTGTTTAAAGTGTATTTATTCCATGTCTATTGTGAGTTTTGTTGAATTGACTCAAATGATCCATTGAATCGATGCATACTTATAATTGATGGGTCAATTATGTGAAAATGGAAACTTGGGTTTTTTGTGTGATGAAAAAGAATTAGTGATCCTCTATACACCCTTGATGAGGTTAGTGTATAATAATTTTTTGATGATTTATTGAATTGAGTCATTGTCTTGAAAATCATAGAAATTCAATATTAGGAAGAGTATGAGTGATAAAGATACAACTAGTATATAATCCTGTAAATTTGGTGAAATGCTCAATTTTAGGTCTTTTTACTTCATTTGAAGTTGATAAATCTTATTAATAGAAAAATAGGATTAAGAGAAAGAGGAATGAAATGTAAAAATAAATGTGATTAGTTGGACTAGCGCTTCTCTCTAGGAGCTCTGCTCCATCACTAAAGCAGTACCTCTAGGGTGTTGTCACCATGGTAGGTGGATGGGGTGTTTCCCTCCGCCACCCTCTTCTACCCCTCCAACCATCACCCACTTCTCCTCCTCCACCTTCTCCTCGTCCTTGTCCCTCATTTGTTGGTCTAACTATAGCATGGATGATACCACAGGTAGGGTTAGGAATGATACCCTAAGGGGTAACCCTAGTATCCTTGGCACCCAGAGGCTAGAAGATATCATTGGAGATCCCAAAGTACCCTTCTTCAAGGATGTTGACCTCCATCCATAGACTATGTTCATTGAGTCGACATTGGTTGAAATCGATAACTTCCACAAGTGCTCCATCATCGCCCGTGTCATAGAGAATAACAAGAATTTTCTACAACTTTATATGCGGATATTCTGTTCTTGGTAACTGAGAGGTGAATTTAGCTCTCTGTGATGAGGTATGGCTTGTTCATGGCTTGCTTTTCCAATGAGACAGAAATGAAGAAGTCACTAGAAAAGGGCCATTTGTTTTTCAAAATTCAACTAGCCTTGAAAAGGAGGCGGACCCTTGAGGCTTATATTTTTTTAGAACTCAGCTGTGCATGGTTGCATCATCCTCTGTCCATCATTGGATATTTCATAGGCACTTAGAATGTTGTGGATAATAGGGTGATAGGAAATTCCTTGGGGGATGTAAGGATGTGTGTTGAGATCTACGTAGAGAATGCCCCACCCCCATGGTTATGGTGGATCAACTTAACAATGGTGAGCTTGAGATCTAGTTGGTGTAAAAGGCACTGCCAGATTGCTATGGTATGTGTTGTGTCTTCAGACACAAGGAATGATCTTGCCCGAGTAGTCAGCTGCCCCCATAGTTGGAAGCCCCAATTAGGCGTAGATCTAGAAGCTTCAGACCTATGAAAAGATGAGATAAGACCCAAGTTGTTGATGCTAGTCAGAATGCTAAATTGGAGAACCTAAGTGATGGGACTGGAACAAACATCAAATCAACATATGGTCATGCAAAACATGTTACATGTAGTCATGAGGTGACAGTTCCTATAGTGTAAGAGACTCCACATGTGACACCACATGCAAATGTGGTGGGTGGGTCTGACCCATGCTTCCCTTTGGCTATAGTTGGGTATATCATCTTGCTATGACAATGGTGCCTCCATGACCTACTCATGGGTAGGGTACATTAAATAAGCAGAACTTCTTCAATCTACTACAAGACCTAGAGACCACAGAGAAGGACCTTACAGACAACTGCCTAGAGGGTCTACTTTAAGGAGGAAGAGAGGATGTAGAACCAATCCATGTTGGGGTGGTCTATAAAATAGTTATAAGTGCATCCTCACATGGAACATATGAGGTGCCTCTAGGCCTAGGAAGTAGGTGAGGCTGAGGAAAATTATTGATGAGAATGGTGCTATGTTGGTCATTTTCTTGGAAACTAGGATTCAAAGAAAGGTGGTGAATGATGTTAGTGGCTTGTTTTTGAGGACTGGTTATGTGACTCCAACCTAGAGCAATTTTATGATGGTTGAATTTCAATTTGATGGAACCCCAATGTTTAGGATAACCACATTACTAGAACAAGGAACAAATGGTCACAGAGAGCTGCATCAAATAAAATGGCTTCCACTATGTCATATATGTAGTTTATGGGCTTAACTTAGAGATCTATACATGATGGCTATGGGAGGTACTTTCTAATTCCAATATGGTGGAGCTTTTGCACTAGTTATCAATGATTTTAATCACCTAAATAAAATCTTATAAGAATAAAGGTGGGAGGGTTGTGGCAAACTCCAATCTAGTGAGGTTTAATGAAACTGTGCACATTGCCAACCTCATTGAAAAAAACATGGTGGGGAGCGATGTCACGTGGAAAAATAATCAGGCTTGTAGGATCACGAACAACCTTAATGTGGCTTAACCAATGAGGTTTGGTTGGAGGTGTTTTCAAAGGCCAAGTTCTCCTTGGGTAACCACCCCAACAATGATCACTATTTGCTTAAAGTCGAACTCACAATAGAATCCAAGAAAGGCATGCCATTTAGGTTTCTTAACCACTGGATGGATTGTACCAACTATGAGGTGGTGGTGTAGAGGGCTTGGGATTAGCATGTAATCTGGAACCCCCTATAGATTATAGGTGTGAAGCTCAAAATGACCAAGGAATTCCTAAATACTTTTTCACACAATGACCTAAAAAAATTGGTAGTCAAGTCTAGGCATGCTTTCAATATTGTCAGTGTTGATATGAGATGAGACCCCCTCTCTCTCCCTAGCATATGGATAGAGAGAAATCAATAATGTGTGATATGCATCGCTTATACAAAATTCTTTAAGGTGTTTATTCCTAGAGTTTAGCCTTTGTTTATGAAAAAAACAACCACTTAAACAAGTTGGTTGGTTTATTAGTATAGAAAGGGTTGGTTTATTAGTACATAAAGGCATAAAACGATTGAGAAACTGAGTTTCATTTGATGGTTAACAATATCGAGGTTATGATTTTTGCACCCATAGAAAGTGTACAAGCAAGATTGATAGAATATGTGAATAAAAAACCAATTAGATGAGGGCATGCTAATACATTTTCAAATGTATTTACAGAAGTTTGATATTCCCACAAACACATTGATCTTGGTGTTTGTAGATCATATCTCAAACATCCTAATAGAGCTCCTTTTGAGATCTCATGTGGAGCTATATGAAATTTTTTGGTTGTTCCAAGCCATGGGGTCTGAGTTCTCATCACCAAAGACTAAGATTCAAACAAAAAGAAGAGATCAAGTCATTTAAGTCATGTTTTTAATATAAAAAAATGCCATCCAAACAAGTTATATCATAGAATCAATCGATCTAACTAATCTACAGGATAAGGGGCTATTCCCCATGCCTCAATATGAAGAAATACTCACACTTCATGTAAGTAAATGAAGGAGAAAAGGAAGGAATAAGGGAAGCCATGTACTATTTTAAAATAATTAATCCATAACGGACTCTCATCTAGCAATGATTAATGACAGTCCTTTTAGTTCATTGTCCAATGCACAAGCAAGACCAATTGTGAATCAGATTCAAACAATGTTTTCAAACCAAAATATTACTATAGAAAATAGAGTACAAGAATTCAAAATATTGAATAAAAGATTGAAATAAGATAACAAAATACTAAAAATCCAAGATCAAAGAGACAAAAATATGGGTACAAGCTTGGACTCCCCCCTCCTGTTATAGGGGGAATAGGGCTGGTTGCCCAAAAACAAGTGGTTGATGGCTAGTGAAGACTCTACCTCACGATGTGCCAATCGAATGACTAGAAAGTTAGTCAGTCTATTGGTATTGACAAGTCGCTAGATTTTGAATCCTTTGACCATTAATTTTGAATGTAGGAGAGGGAATCCTAAAACTTGTGGTGGTGACTGAAATTTCAACCTCCCATCCCTCTAGTTGTCCGTCTAGCGGTCCTGGTCAATCTATCGGGATGTATGGGTTTGAGGAAGAGAGTCGAAACCCTAGGGTTGTAGGCGGCACAAAATGGGTAGGTACGAAATGGATTCTTGGATTCAAAATGCCCCAGTTGACTTGTTGGCCAAAAGTCAACTGGTTCACTAAGTGGCACAAATTCAAGGAGGGGAATGAGTTGATCCGTTGGTGGAGCAAGCTGATGAATTGGATTGTTTATGTTGGGGGTGAATCAAGTACATGATTTGATTGACTGGCATGATGATTTGATCAAATGGTAACTCATTTTTTTTTAGGTTCATGTGTTAGAGTTCAAAGAGAATGAATCCTACAAGATATGAGTAAACTATTAAAAATCGAATTAAGGAAATGAAATTGCCATTAGTTACCTTTTTTAAGAAAATATCACAAAGTCCTAAATAATTGTCCTACAAGATGAGATGAATATGGATGAATATGCACTCTTGAGATGGAGAAATCTAAGAAATAATGTATTGGAAAAGGAGACACCTCAAGTGAATTTGTGATGGGGATTTGTAATAATCGTACCTACCATGCGGTCTTGAGGAAGAATGATATGACAAATAAAATTCTACAATACTCAAATAGGATGGTACAACCACGAGGGGCATGGAGGAGGTTGATTTTGAAGATTTGGCATTCTTCAAAGACTTGTACAACTAGTAGTGATCGATAGAGGCTGCTCTGGTTGCCCATGAATGCAAGGTGACTGCTAGTATGATTACCTTTGCTGACATGCTTATGATAAGGAGATCATGGAAGTTGTCTGGTCCATTGGCACCTCTAAGGCTCCTGGACCAAATGGCTTTAGTGTCAATTTGTTCAAAAAATGTTGCATGTACTGGGAGATGATCCATTGCGATATAAGGTGGTTTTTTATGGGTAGATGCATGGTGAAATATATACATCATGTGCTTATCGTGATCATACAAAAAAAGAAGATGGTGGTGTGCTTGGATGACCTTCTTTTGATTGCTCCTACTCTATGATTTACAAGGTTTTTTCCAAGCTTCTGATGGGTAGGTTGAAGTCTGTTCTTCTGCACATCATCTTAGCCTCTCGCTATGCTTTTATCAAAGGTAGGAGCATAACATGAAATCCTATTCTTGCATCTAAATTCATGCTTGAATTCAATGTCAAGAACAAGCCAAAGAGAACCTATGTGTAAACAAATCTTACCAAGGCCTATGATAAGGTTTTGTGGATGATGATAAAGAGGTTTGTCTTCTCTCATAGATGGATTGGATTTAGATGTATTGCATGGAGACTTCCTCCTTTGTTCTTGTCAATGGAACTCCTCTTGAGGTTTTTTAAGTCCATTGACATTTTGAGGTAGTGTGATCTTCTCTCCCCCTCTATGTTCACCATCATCAATGGAGAACCTTTCCTTCATGGTGAAGGAGGCTGAGATTCCCACCTTGGTGTCTAGTTTTAAGGCGAGGGTACCAAAGTGATCACCCACATGGTCTTTGCGGACGATGTGCTATTATTCCTCAAAGGTTTTACTAGAGTCATTAGGGGATTATAGAGGTTGATGATGCACTTTTGTAGTCTCAGTGGCCTCTTCATGAACGATATCAAGTCAATAATTTACTTCTCTAGATAATTTGAATTGAGGAGAGGAATGTTGATGAGTTACATTGTCCTTGAAGAGGGATCCTTCCCCACATGCTATCTTGGGATACCTCAATTTGTGGGTAGGAGCAAACAAATAGACTATGCAAATTGTGTTGAACATTTTTGGAAAATTATGAATAGATGGACATGAATCAAGCTTTCCATGCATGGACATGATCACCTATTGAGATAAGGCCTTGACTGGAATGTTTTTGATTTTTTGCGGGCAAGCCGACCTTCCACCAGATATCACTGGTAAGATAAGGGCCATCACGAGAAGTTTCCTTTGGGATGGAAAGGATCATGTTCTAGTGTAGAATATGGTGGTCAAATAGTACCAGTGTAAGGACCCTGACCTGGGTTATGAGGTAACCCTATTTGTTTTGGCTAAGTAAGTTTCTTAGAACTTTAATATAATCCTCTAAAGTGTTTTTCTATCAGGTAACAAACTGATGTTTCAAATGTGGTGTTGTTTAAATAATGTTTGAGCAATGTTCTCAGGTTTTGGACCAAAATGCAATTTGCCCAAGATAAGGGGTTATAGTGCAATATGTCATATGTTGATCATTCCTTATGTGTTTTAGCATCATTATAGAGAGAATGATGTAATGTAGTGGCTTGTGGAAAGCCTAAATTCCAAGTTTGAACTTGTTTGAATAATGTTAGTGCTTGTGTACCAATTTTGGTGCAAGTTGTAATTTTCCCAAAGTATGGGGTTGATATGCAAAATACCACCTATAGAGTCTCCCTATTCGCTCCTAGTATCATTTATATGAGAGATAAAGAAGTAGGCACCATGTTTGAATCATATTTGAGTATGATATTCTTGGTAATGAAAAGACTAAGAAAGGGTTGAATGTGAAACCCTAATTTGAGCTTGTATCAGGTTGTAGAGTTCATATGAGAGAACCTATCAGAAAAGGAGACATAGGGGGAGTATCATATAGGTTTGTGAACCCTTAGAATTTTCCATTATAGGCAAAGCACCTCAAATAGGTGATTCATGTTGAGTTCGATGCTCCTTGCGAAAGTTGAATCAGTGTGTATAATTTATGGGATAAAGATGAGATATCTTATCAAACATGATAACTAATGGCCGAAATATCATATCTAGATTATCCTCAAGTGTTTTTCATGCCAATATAAATATGACTGCATGCAAGGACAGGTGTCAACCATGCATGGACACATGACACCTAGTAGCTGAAAATGGTGACACCTCATATACACACTTTTTCATGAACCTCAAGTATATATACCCTTCCTTTCACCCATAAGTGGAATTTTTCAAAATCTATCACCTCCGTGCTCTTAGATATTGTGCATAGAGTCTAGATATCATGAAAGGGTACATGATTATTGTGCAAAGAGATTTGGTATCACCCATAGAAAAGTGATATCTCCCATTGCAAAGTGATATTGGCCAAGTGAGGGATATCGGCCACAAGTGGTGAGGTATCGTGCATAGGGCTGAGGAGATGGTGTCTTAGACCTTTGAGAATCTCACCTTCAACCTTGGGAATGTGAAGATGATGATATCACCTTATAAAGTAATATCAGGTTCAAGCACATAAGCAAGCACCTCTAACCCGATATGTTGATGCACCTACACTACTAAAGCAATATGGATATGAGTTTATACTTCCTTGCATGATATGGTTATGTAGTATACACATATTGCATGATATGAGTTCAAGCATACACCTCTTTGCTTGATATGGTGTGAAGCACACACACACCTCTTTGCCCAATATGGTGTGAAGCATGCATACACTTCTAAGGTGATATGGTAAGCACACATACACCTCTAAAGTGATATGGAAGCAAGCATACACATCAAACCCGAGATGGTAAGAACACATACACCTCAAGGGTGATATGGTAAGAACACATACACCTCATACCTGATATGGTAAGCACTCATACCTGATATGGTAAATGCACATACACCTCTAAAGTGATATGAGTAGCAAGCATACACCTCATACCTGATATGGTGGAAGCAACTCAAAACCCATTTGAAGGAAAGCACCTTAGATGCAATGTACTTGAAGGAGTAACACATGAAGTGTATTATATCAAGTCATACATTAATAGGTATGGAGTTTAATAAATATTGATTAAGTACGATAATGCACCTTGAAAGAAAGGTTGAGCCAACTTAATAAAGTATGAAGTAATCAATATCCTAGTGAGGATGAGAGAGAAACTTATACTTGTTTAATACTCATGTAATGAGTATACATTGATACTCCTAATATGTATGGAGACTAAATTAGGGTTTTATTCTTCATGAATGTACTTGAAAACCCTAGATGGTTTTATAAGAGAAACATTAGCCCTAATGAAGGGTAATGATAAGAGTTGAAATTATAATTAGTTAATTAAGGGGAAACCTTAACTATATTGAAACCATGATGGTAGAATGAGATAATAAGCATAGCTAAGTATGAGCCATGATGTTTCATATAATACAATTTAATGGGCTTTGTGAGCCATGTGGTTAGTTGTTGCCTAGTGATAGGTAACAAGATGTTTAATGGGCCTTGTGAGCCATGCGATTACTTGTTGCCTAGTGAGAGGTGACAAGATGTTTGATGGGCCTTATGAGCCATGTGATTAGTTGTTGCCTAATGAGAGGTATACAATGTTTAATGGGCCTTGTGAGCCATGAGAATAGTTGTTTCCTAGTGAGAGGTGACCAAATGTTTATAAAAGTCTCATGTAAGAAATGATAATGTTCAAAATAAACTAGAAAATGGAAACTTAGTAACATAATAATAATAAATGGATACAATAATAATAATAATAAAATCTTGATCATACATGCTTTATGGTTATATCCAAATAAGGGCTATAGTGTTTTGAATATTCTTAAAGGAGTTCGGTCAGAGTAGCCCGACTGGTTATGTCTCGGTAAGTCTAGATGAAGGACCCGTATTTGAATCACACTGAAGGCATTCTACGAAAATTAACATGAATTTGATAAGGCACGAGAGGGGGGTGACCGGGCCACACCCTCTCATGCCCCGAGAGTCTAGGATGTCTGGGGGCGTCATGATTGTGGCACCTCTACGGGGGTGGTTCTCTCATAAATAAAAAAATATGCTTAAAGGAGATAAGAGGAATACGTGTATTATATAAAGGATGTGAATAAGTATGATGGCTTGGCCAAGGTATAATGCCTAGTAAAGGTGATGCGGTATTCAGTGATGAGATGCATATGATTGGTAATAACCCAATACCTGGTTGTTATATTAGGGTTGGTAATAACCCAAAACCTGGTTGTTATCATAGGATTGGGATAACCTAATACCTGACTATTATATTAGAGTAGGTAATAACCCTACACCTTGCTGTTATCACAAGATTGGTAATAACCCAATACCTGGGTGTTATCACATGATTGGTAATAACCCAATACATGGTTGTTAGATCAGGGTTGATAATAACCCAACACCTGGATGTTATCACATGATTGGGATAAACCAATACCTGGCAGTTATATCAGGGTTGGTAATAACCCAACACCTAGATGTTATCACAAGAGTGGTAATAACCCAATAACTGGTTGTTATCACAAGATTGGTAATAACCCAATACCTGGATGTTATCACAAGATTGATGTAATCCAATACCTGGTTGTAATATCACATGATTGGGATAACCTAATACCTAGATATAATATCACAGGATTGGCATAGTTCAATACCTAGAATAGTTGCACAGGATTGGCAAAGTCCAATACCAGGAATAACCTCACAGGATTGGCAAAGCCAATACCTAGATAGATTATGATGATGTATATTCAGATGACTGGTACAATTCAATATATGGTTAGTAGATTGGTTGAGGCCAATACATAGAAATAAGAATGATTCATGGATGTTATATCGTGATAATGAGTATCACATGATAAGTTTGAGATGTTGATATATTATGATGGGTAAATGATATACATGTTATTCATATTCCTTATAAAGTGAATAGATGATTTACTAGTCTATCACAGATAGTTCCAATGCTTTAAAAGATGAGAATGTTCTATACTGCTTATCCTCTGCTCAGTTTAATATTAATTACATGTGATAATAACATTGTTGGCAGAGAGTTATATCACTCACTGGGACAATTGTCTCACCCCATGGGATCCCCATTTTTTTAGGTGGACGTGCATGAGGGCGGTTGAGACCATACTGTAGAGGGAGAACAACAACAGTAGGGATAGAAGTGATAGCTCAGGTTGAGTGTATTGTCTGTCATTTCTTGTAGATACAAGTCTTATGTGTCGTCTTTGTACTCGCACGTCCTTGGATTTAGTATGTGTTGGTTTTATGAACAATCTGAGATTTTATCTTGTATGCCTCGAGGTTTGATGTTATACCCCGATCTCACAATTTCCTCAAATCATGAGATTAGGGCATAAGATAGGACTTATATGTAACACAAAGAACACCCTTAACTTTTTTTTCTTTTCTTTAAAACTCTTGTTTCCCCGCATTGAACCACATAACATCTTAACAAAGGAATCTGAACACTTCTTTTACTAATCAGACTTCAATAGTAAAGGTATATGTATAAACATTCATGATGTCTCTCACACCTTATGCACACAAAACTTGCTAATTAGCATACATATCAAAAGAGGAACAATATTACACATTGTAATTACAACTCTCTCTCTTATCTCTTACTGAGGACCTAGAGTGACAAGGACCGACTGACTCAACTAATCTTGTACTTAACTCTTGTAGAAGATCTACACTGATGCTCTGACCATCTTCAAGTCCACGCGGTTAACCCTAAAATGTTTGAGTAGAGGGGTGAGCCTACTCACTCAGTGAATGAGTACTTCAAGGAAAAAGTCTAAGGCACTAATGTGATTACAGACATAACTTTGAGTAAATGATATGAAATTTAACAACAATAAATACTACAATGAGCAGTTTTAAAACATTATAATTGAAATAACAAGGAATGTAAATATTGCATCCAAAGAATAACGACTAGAAGACTATGCTCTAGTTTTCCTTAACTCTTTCATTTATAAGGAACTCTGTGAACCTATATCATCATATTTTAGCTTATGCCCCAAACATATGTAGCGCACTCTACATATAAAGATCTGTAGCGAACTACAATCCCACCGTACAAGACTTAGCGACACACCCGGGAAATGCTAAGTCTGACTTCTCATCCTGGTCTGCATAGGACTCTCAGGCTCTCAAGGGCCTCAGGCACTCAAGGGCCTCACAGCACTCTCAGGCTCTCAAGGGCCTCACTGCAGTCTCAGGCTCTCAAGGGCCTCGCTGCAGTCTCAGGCACTCAAGGGCCTCACTGTAGTCTCAGGCACTCAAGGGCCTCGCTGCACTAACTCTGAGTGCTTTAGACTCCTCCTGCAACCTGTAGTGCACAGTCGGAGGGTCTGGGTTACCACCGTGACACACACACAAATTATTGTTGAATAACCCCTATTTTACTCCAGTGCCACCGTGACACACGCACGGATTATTGTTGAACACTGGTCACCGACCATCTAGACTCAGGGCTAGATCGGTCGTTTCACCCCAAAGGTACAGACCCCGCAATGGGGTTCTACGGTGTTGGGGCACCTAAGTCTATTAACTGATTAACATATAAACACTTAAACAGGAATATCACATTTCATACTTATTTCACATTCTGAACATCACTTGAAAACACATATACATCATTTGTCATCTTTAAACATGACTCAGTAACATCCCTTTCTAGGGCATGTCATATCTCATCACCTGCAATTTACAAGATATGTATTGAAAATAAGAAGCCCTGCAGTATGTAGATATCAACTCAGAAAGAACAAGCATATAAAGTTAAATGCACTAGAAACATACAATTCAACAGTGAAGTATCACCACATTTCATATCGAGACCTTTCATGTCACCATAACATGATTCATTGAACACCCTATCCTTAGGGTTTCATTTGCCTCATTCACCTTTTCATTTACCTCATTCACTTGTCACATGGCTCTCATAAGGATTTCATAGGATATAAGCATTCACTAAATAAAGATAGTTTTCAACAAATCATATACAATCGATATATGTATGAAACCATGGAAATTGAACTAAATTTAGGTTTCCATGCTATTCACTGAGATATCATGCACCAAGGATAAAATTCAAATAAGGTAATCCATGAGGTACATCCTAACCACTTATAAGATTACTAGTCCTTTTCAATAAGGTTGAAACTCTAGAGATATCTCAATTAGTTTAAACCCTAATTACATCATATGGTATAAATCAGAAAAAGCATTCTTTCTAGGATGTGTTGTATACATTTTTTATGTGAATCTACCATCAAGGAGTCATTCAAATGAAGAAGGAATCCATATCATATCAAATTGCAACAACTTAAATTAAACGGACATTTCAGGGTTTAGAATCACATACCAAGCAATTAGGGATTTGGATGCTATAATCAAATTTCGTACATTATACTGTTTAAAGGAAGAACCCACTCACCCTAAGGTGTGAAAACACCTCAAACTGTATCTCAACTCAGGAAATCTCGAACTCATATCAAGTCCCTAGCAAATCTCCCAATTCCTCTTCCATTCAACTCGGAAACCTTGAAAATGAGGGATTATGAAGAAAGGGTGAGAAAAGAGGGAATTTCGACATCATCTTGGATAAAATCAGAGCATGGACGGAATCTTGACATGAGAGAGAAGATTCACCATAAAAGTCTATGCAAAGGATCCAAACTTACTTGATTTCATCATTCCTCGGACCGCAAAACCCTAGGTCAGCAATTCCTCCTCTTTCTCCACTCAAGCCCTAACTCTCCCTCTCTCTCTAGATTTTCGTTTCTATGGGATGGATGATGAAGAATGAGAGCTGTGTGTGTGTGTGGTCGATCATATAATTCAATTTGAGCTGCTTGGGTCAATTGCATATTGATCGAACACTCAACTTTAATTATATTGGCTGAATATTCAGTTATACAAAAGTTACTGGAATTCATTTATTTAAGAGACCAAACCTTCTCCAACAATTATGGGAATTTATAACTTTGTTTATAATTGATCTAAAAATCTTCAGTTAAAATTTGAGATCCTTTGGAGTTACCAATAAATAATTAAAAATAGAACAGTGCACTGCTATATTGCAGTCTGCAGCAGATTCGGTCGAGTTTGCCCTGCACAGAACTCGACCGACACCCTCACTGTAGAGATCAAAAGTCATCCAAAAATTATGCCAATTTAACAGAGTGTCTAAAACTTTGTTTTTCAAGCACAGTTAAAATTTGAGATAATTTGGATATACCAATAAAAAGATAAAATTTAATTACCACACTGCTGTATAAATCTGGAAATATGATCGGTCGAGTTTGAAACTCGACCGATAAACAGGTCAGAACATTCTTCAAAAATTCTGATATTTTCCAATGTTGTTCAAATTTTATATATCCAAATGATATCCAAATTTGAAGTAAATCAGAGTTACACATAAAATACTAAAAATCATTTGGTGAGACATTCTACTTATCAAATTCTGTATTCATGTATCATCAAAACCCTATTTTGGGCCGATTAGGGTTTATGCTTCTCAAACCCTAATTCTCAAGACAAAAGAACATTTAGATTTCTTATCATAGTTAAAACATCCTAATTGTGTTATCGTCATTAATTAGATTTCAAGAATGATTATTCCAATTAATCTTTGTAATTGTCTAGGTAAACCCTAGTTTACCAATTAAGCTCAGATGGGGTCGTAACAACTCTTCCCCCCTTAGAATGTCTCATCCTCGAAACATAAACCTACAAGAAAGATACATTCAAGGTTATTCTAAGCTTCTAAAGCCTTCCATGTCATTGTATTCTTGTATTTCATACCTGAATGTAGTTTTCAACATTAGATCTTTTAATTCTTTACTAAATCACAACATATTTCAAATAGTTTTCAATGATATCAAGCAAATTCTTTATGCCACAGTCAAACATAGAATGCAAAGATAAACCACCACGCTTTCTCTGCGCAACTCTGATACAACTATCTCAACTTATGCGGCTCAGAAAGTTCTATTGTTCTGTATCACCTTTAAGTGACAAAAGTGAGTTCATCATGATGTTTTAAACTTTAATAAAGTGCTATTCAAATAGCAAAACAGTCTTGAATTAAAAGGCTAGATTCAACAATCAATTGCACAATACTACTCTTGGCATCCCCATTGGGTCATGGATGCATGAGGTGAAGCATTACCACCTCATTCCATACTATCCTGTTTCGATCCTGGGACCTGTGGGTTATGGGCCCACACACAATTCAAAGTGTAACCATCGTATTATATCATTTTAGGGTTTCAACCACAGTAATAAAGAAATCCACAATTGTATCAGTCATTCAAGCATTAATCATACTCAATTACCATCACTCAGTTATATTAGAGCTAGGTATAACAAGCTACACCTCATTAGGGTTATTTGTCCAGACAATCTGATTATCATCCCTTTCTATTAATATGAGTGAATAGGTATAACTACCTTATTCAGGATATCCCTCCATGTGTTCTGACATCATCCAAACCGTATCACCATATCACAAATACACAATAGTAAGATGCATATCAGGTATGAATTACTACAACTATCATACGCCTTTAATTTAACATATAGCTTACACAAATACCCTGAAATCATATGTAGAACCAACTTTCATACCTTAATATGCCTTCAAAATATCATACATGTAAAAACAAATTCACATATTACACAAAGCTAGTGTTTTCCCATATCTCTCTGCTCATTCATTACTTCTTTACTTTTTGCTACCTATCCTTTTCATATGATTATATACAATAAACATCCCTAACATTAAAACATTCAAGGTAAGAATAGATTATTCATCATTCTTGCTATCACACAAGAATTTATTTCTTATCGCACTTCATCATATTGTATGTCACTATTACATTCACTAGATGACCCCACCAAGGTAGTTATGCACCATATATGATTCATTTTCTCTTATCATTTCATTCCCACCTTGCTCTCATTAAGGAATATATGAAAGAGAAGATGATTTTAAGACTTGGAATACTTGTATTCAAACATTCCCTTAATACATTCTCGTATGTAGATTTACTTAGTTATCAATAGAGATATTTGATTAATTAGCACTTGCTTGAATCTCACAACCTCTTTATTTTATAACTTCTCCATCATATTTCAAACCCTATCTTACGTTTCATAGTTCTCCTACCATATACTACTCTTTAACCCGTCATCTTTAAATTCTAAATTTTTCTCTTATGACCATGTTGCTTATTCATATGTATGGTCATGTATACCATGTTGCACATATTTCCTCCTTTATCTTTATACTATTGTGAAGTTAACGTTCTAAATTAATAGTCCCTCTATTAGTTTTTCCTCATGTTGAATACATTACATATTCTTCATTTTTGAATCAAGTGGATCATGCATGGGTCAAACATAGTTTCTATTTCAATCAAGTTTTTCTCTCCTGAATACAGTCTACCTTTGTATGACTTATTCATTCGTTAAACTGCACCTATGTTCTTTGTTTTGAAACTAGTTTGTTGTTCTAGTCTTATGAATTACACGTTCATACGATTCTCTTTACTTTTACTCTTTTGAAGACTCTTTACTTCTATGGACCTATTGAATGCTCAACCCTATTCTCTACTTAGCCTTTGCTTTAGAGTTCATAAAAGCATTATACTCTATTCTATGATTCATTCTTCATGATTGATTCTTGCTATCTTGAACCATACATACATTTCACATATCTTTTCTATATTTCATATGTATAGTTCATATAATATTAATCAATAAACTGATTATGAACTTCATATCATGTTCCTTTATTCCCTATTAAGGGTTTCTCATATGAGGCCCCAAAATTGAACCTCAGATATCAGTTTCAACTAATTCTTAGTTGTTCTGATCTTGCCCATATGTTTCAACATCTTACTGTATGTACATTCTTACTCTGATGTGGGTCTAATTATTCAAATTCTATTCTTATTATACTATTGATAGGATTCATTAGATCCTAGTAACGCAGCCTGCCAACCGGACCAGGCCAAACCTGAAGTCCTAAAGCCAAGAACTACAAAGGATTACATTCTTCCTGAACTGCCACTCACAGCTCAGAAACTCGGCCGATTGGTCAGAAACTCGGCCGATTGCTTCACAACTCGGCCGACCCGCTTGAAACTCGACCGATCAACTTGTTGTTTGATTTCCTGAAAAAGAAACTCTGCCGAATAACATACAACTCGGCCGATCAGTTTGCTGTTCGATTGTCTATTAAGGAAACTCGGCCGAATCACATACAACTCGGCCGAATCGCGTACAGACTGAAAACCTAAACAGACCTGCTGATGTCAATTTCACTCGAATCAGTGGGCAAAACCATAGAAACAAAAGCTCATTCAAAGGTCAATTCTAGTCTACTTGTTACAAAGAATGAAATCAATAAATGCTACAATTGCATAGTGTACAACAGATATTAAAGACCCATATTTCAAAGTATTGAATATTTCAATTCAAACATATAAGAGCATTTCTATACATTTCCAACAAAAACAACATTATGAAATGTAAGTTATATCTCATTTTTCATTTATGCTCTTAATTCTTGTTTCTCTTCTCGTTTTCTAACCTTAACATTTCTAGGGTTCCTCTCTAGCCCATTCTTCCACTGTATACCTGGCCAGGGTATATGTGAGAGAATAGACAGAGTAGCTTGTACTGGCTGATCCAAGTACTTAGATATCGGGCCAGGATATCCAAATACTCAAATCCCCAAAGCTAACATCAAACATCTCCTATCTGCCACACATAGGACTCTAACTTACTAACTTAATGGTCCTTGACAACTCACCCTAAGCTCTGATACCAAACTGTTATACCCCGATCTCACAATTTCCTCAAATCATGAGATTAGGGCATAAGATAGGACTTATATGTAACACAAAGAACACCCTTAACTTTTTTTTTCTTTTCTTTAAAACTCTTGTTTCCACGCATTGAACCACATAACATCTTAACAAAGGAATCTGAACACTTCTTTTACTAATCAGACTTCAATAGTAAAGGTACATGTATAAACATTCATGATGTCTCTCACACCTTATGCACACAAAACTTGCTAATTAGCATACATATCAAAAGAGGAACAATATTACACATCGTAATTACAACTCTCTCTCTCTTATCTTTTACTGAGGACCTAGAATGACAAGGACCGACTGACTCAACTAATCTTGTACTTAACTCTTGTAGTAGATCTACACTGATGCTCTGACCATCTTCAAGTCCACGTGGTTAACCCTAAAATGTTTGAGTAGAGGGGTGAGCCTACTCGCTCAGTGAATGAGTACTTCAAGGAAACAGTCTAAGGCACTAATGTGATTACAGACATAACTTTGAGTAAACGATATGAAATTTAACAACAATAAATACTACAATGAGAAGTTTTAAAACATTATAATTGAAATAATAAGGAATGTAAATATTGCATCCAAAGAATAACGACTAGAAGACTATGCTCTAGTTTTCCTTAACTATTTCATTTATAAGGAACTCTGTGAACCTATATAATCATATTTTAGCTTATGCCCCAAACATATGCAGCGCACTCTACATATGAAGATCTATAGCGAACTACAATCCCACCGTACAAGACTTAGCGACACACCTGGGAAATGCTAAGTCTGACTTCTCGTCCTGGTCTGCACAGGACTCTCAGGCTCTCAAGGGCCTCACAGCACTCTCAAGCTCTCAAGGGCCTCACTGCAGTCTCAGGCACTCAAGGGCCTCGCTGCACTAACTCTGAGTGCTCTAGACTCCTCCCGCAACCTGTAGTGCACAGTCAGAGGGTCTGGGTTACCACCATGACACACACACAGATTATTGTTGAATAACCCCTATTTTACTCCAGTGCCACCGTGACACACGCACAGATTATTGTTGAACACTGGTCACCGACCATCTAGACTCAGAGCTAGATCGGTCATTTCACCCCAAAGGTACATACCGCGCAATGGGGTTCTACGGTGTTGGGGAACCTAAGTCTATTAACTGATTAACATATAAACACTTAAACAGGAATATCACATTTCATACTTATTTCACATTCTGAACATCACTTGAAAACACATATACATCATTTGTCATCTTTAAACATGACTCAGTAACATCCCTTTCTAGGGCATGTCATATCTCATCACTTGCAATTTACAAGATATGTATTGAAAATAAGAAGCCCTGCAGTATGTAGATATCAACTCAGAAAGAACAAGCATATAAAGTGAAATGCGCTAGAAACATACAATTCAACAGTTAAGTATCACCACATTTCATATCGAGACCTTTCATGTCACCATAACATGATTCATTGAACACCCTATCCTTAGGGTTTCATTTGCCTCATTCACCTTTTCATTTACCTCATTCACTTGTCACATGGCTCTCATAAGGATTTCATAGGATATAAGCATTCACTAAATAAAGATTGTTTTCAACAAACCATATACAATCGATATATGTATGAAACCATGGAAATTGAACTAAATTTAGGTTTCCATGCTATTCACTGAGATATCATGCACTAAGGATAAAATTCAAATAAGGTAATCCATGAGGTACATCCTAACCACTTATAAGATTACTAGTCCTTTTCAATAAGGTTGAAACTCTAGAGATATCTCAATTAGGTTAAACCCTAATTACATCATATGGTATAAATCTGAAAAAGCATTCTTTCTAGGATGTGTTGTATACGTTTCTGATGTGAATCTACCATCAAGGAGTCATTCAAACAAAGAAAGAATCCATATCATATCAAATTGCAACAACTTAAATTAAACGAACATTTCAGGGTTTAGAATCACATACCAAGCAATTAGGGATTTGGATGCTATAATAAAATTTCGTGCATTATACTGTTTAAAGGAATAACCCCCTCACCCGAAGGTGTGAAAACACCTCAAACTGTAGCTCAACTCATGGAATCTCGAACTCATATCAAGTCCCTAGCAAATCTCCCAATTCTTCTTCCATTCAACTCGGAAACCTTGAAAATGAGGGATTATG
Organism: Alisma plantago-aquatica; assembly: GCA_963693085.1. NCBI lineage: Eukaryota > Viridiplantae > Streptophyta > Magnoliopsida > Alismatales > Alismataceae > Alisma > Alisma plantago-aquatica. The sequence continues at coordinate 1,401,854,850 of OY856409.1, read as the reverse complement.
AAGAAAGGGTGAGAAAAGAGGGAATTTCGACATCATCTTGGATCAAATCAGAGCATGGACGGAATCTTGACATGAGAGAGAAGATTCACCATAAAAGTCTATGCAAAGGATCCAAACTTACTTGATTTCATCATTCCTCGGACCGCAAAACCCTAGGTCAGCAATTCCTCCTCTTTCTCCACTCAAGCCCTAACTCTCCCTCTCTCTCTAGATTTTCGTTTCTATGGGATGGATGACGAAGAATGAGAGCTGTGTGTGTGTGTGGTCGATCATATAAGTCAATTTGAGCTAATTGGGTCAATTGCATATTGACTCAACACTCAACTTTAATTATATTGGCTGAATATTCAGTTATACAAAAGTTACTGTAATTCATTTATTTCAGAGATCTAACCTTCTCCAACAATGATGGGAATTTATCAAGTTGTTTATAATTTATCTATAAAGCTTCAATTAAAATTTGAGATCAGTTGGAGTTACCAATAAATAATTAAAAACAGAACAGTGCACTGCTATATTGCAGTCTGCAGCAGATTCGGTCCAGTTTGCCCTGCACAGAACTCGACCGACACCCTCACTGTAGAGATCAAAAGTCATCCAAAAATTATGCCAATTTAAAAAAGTGTCTCAAACTGTGTTTTGCAGGCACAGTTAAAATTTTAGATCATTTGGATATACCAATAAAAATATAAAATTCAATTACCACACTGCTGTATAAATCTGGAAATATGATCGGTCGAGTTTGAAACTCGACCGATAAACAGGTCAGAACATTCTTAAAAAATTCTGATATTTTCCAATGTTGTTCAAATTTTATATATCCAAATCATATCCAAATTTGAAGTAAATCAGAGTTACACATAAAATACTAAAAATCATTTAGTGAGACATTCTACTTATCAAATTCTGTATTCATGTATCATCAAAACCCTATTTTGGGCCGATTAGGGTTTATGCTTCTCAAACCCTAATTCTCAAGACAATAGAACATTTAGACTTCTTGTCATAGTTAAAACATCCTAATTGTGTTATCGTCATTAATCAGATTTCAAGAATGATTATTCCAATTAATCTTTGCAATTGTCTAGGTAAACCCTAGTTTACCAATTAAGCTCAGATGGGGTCGTAACATTTGATGTTGCTTTAAGTATATGTTTTAAGAAAGCAACGTTATATGTTATCCTCGAGAAGAGATGGTACAGTGTATGTACAATATGATCAATGATGAATATCAGGTTTTGGTTCTTCCTTAAAGAGTTTTCCTAGAAATGGATCTCTTTGCAAAATTGTTTTAATTTTTAGTGATTTTTATTAATCCGCTTCTTATAATTATTCCGCATAATTAGTAACAAGTTGGCTGTCAATTTGGTGGCGGTCGTTACAAGTTTGGTATCAGAGCTAAATGTTTGCTGAGTATACAGAGACATAGGACTACAGTGTTGAGTCTGTTCGAGTGTCTTCTAGTATATCTTATAGTGACTTCTGCTTATGCAGAAGAAATGGTGAAGTCTAAAAAATTGACTGAAGAACACGAGGAACACGTTGCTAAGAGCAATGTTTTTGCACCATGATACGGTGTAAGAGATCAGGAAAGAGAAGAACGAGTGCCTAAGAATTCCCATCTTGACCCAATCAAGATAGAGAATCCTACTTTTTATGCTCTTGTTGGGCAGGTTAGGGCAACATTGATGAATACAGTGGACTAGACACTAGCAATACAACCTAGGTTACCAACCGTCAATGCAGAAACTTTGGGTTATGAAAGGGTTCCTGAGTGACATAGGCATGTTGGAATAGTGGAAAATGTAGGAAGGAGTAACATATGACAAGAAAATAGACTCTTCCATAAGTGTAGGCAGATAGTAAATCTGTGATGCAATGCTCAAGGAGGGGCAATAATATGAGAATTAAGGAAATGTATCTATCATTCTATAGACAATTGCATAGTTGTTCTAAAAAGCCAATGTTTTTGGTACCACCGGTGTAATAAATGCCTAATACACCAGGGTAGTAGTCACTAGGTAAAGGCAAAAGTCCTCACTTTCCACCTATAAGAGCTCCTGACTTAGCTTCTACATCAGTAATAAGATCGATAAGACTATGATACAAGGACAAGACATGGACATGTTAAGCATACTAAACCCTTTTATTAAAAAAGAATGGAGTAAATGACCCAACAACTGAGGAAGACTCAGTAGGGCTTACGGAAGTTACAACCTAATAGTGTAAAAAGGCAAAAGAAACAACATGAAACAACTAGAATCTATGTTTGAGTCAATCTGAAGTGGTAGATGACTGTGAGGGGTGACAGTCAGATAGAGAATTTTCATTCGGATATGTCTTCTCTTGATTTTATCTGATAATAATAAGAAGGTAGATGTTGTTAATCTTCATTTAATAAGTCCTATGAGGACATAAGGAAGAGATAAGAAGGATGAGAACCTATATTGAGATTAATATTCTCTTATATGTTTTGAAATTTCTCTCTTCATGTAGAAATGGAAGAGATGTAAAAGAAACACCTAGAGAAAATATGAGATACTAAGTAGTAAAATTTAAAGAGATGTTAAAAGTATGAAACATAATATAAAACAAATGCATACTACCTAATTTTAGCTCTTGAATGCCCTGGCTAGGTATTCATCTATTGAAGGCAAGGTAAGTATGAAACTCTTAGATTGTTATCTTTCTGATTACTCTGATCAAGTAGTCATTTTGAGACAATCTAAAGAGCTTAATGAGGTAGAAGATGTGGCATGGATATTTCTACCACATCCTAATTGATATATGGAGGAATCTGAGTTATCACAAATAAACTTTTAAACAAAAGAAGATGTTTAGTATAATGTATACCTTGGTCTAAAGACCTAGAGGTAACAATTACTTGATGAAAGATGACAATGTTCAGGGATGGACTAAGGGTTGGAATACCCAGATTTAGTAATCATGGTGATGATTATGCTAATGGATAATGATATGTAATCATCTTTATAATTCCTATGTTAATGACAAAGAACCTAAGAGGAAACAAAATTGAATGACACATGGACGATTGAGAGTTCATGTAATACTCAAGAAAGGTGAGAACCTCTTTTCTTTAATAAACAAACCTGGATAACAATGGTGCAATGAAAAGGGATATGTTTCCTTGTGTTCTTTCCTTTTAGGAACATGACAATCAAGTAAGTCTTATGACACTTGATGTGCAGGGATTAGAAGTAATCTATAGAAGGATACTTTGAAAAGTATCAACTTGTCCTGGATTTTAGTTCCAAGACAAAGTATCTGTGTTAAGTAATGTCTCGAGATGAAAGAAAGGTCCTATTATATGTTTGGTTTTAGTAATAACAACAATAGATGGAAATGATGAGGATGTGATGTGTTTTTAAGACATGTAACTAATACCAAGGCAAGGAATTCTAGTGTCCAAGAAGTTTTAAAGGTATGAAATAGTGAGAACATGACTCTTGATAAGATCAATAATGTTTGGTTATCTCAAAAGGGTAACTTTGAGATTAGTCTAGTTAAATATTGTAGTATGGATACCATATGTTAGGGGTTTATGCCCCGCATAAACATGACATCAACAAAGATGTATTAGTTGAAGGAACAATTTTGGAATTGTTTTGGGAAAAGTTGATCAAGCTAAAGATAACTTCTTAGAATATCTCTATCAAGATTTGTTGAGACAACTTATACATAACATCTATAGATACCTCTGAGATAGTTCTTATTTAATAAGTAGCATCTCCTTATGAAAAGAAAATAAATAGCTAAAGGGATAATTGATACAAGTCATAAGAAATATTAGTGTTGTGTCAGCAGATTTGAGTAGCATAGCAGATGCATGATAAGAGTTGTAGTCCCCAAGTGGGTGACAAAACATAACTCTGGTCTCTCCTTGAAAGAGAAATGACAAACTAAGTAGGGGGTATGGAAAACTCCCAAGATCAAGGATCTTATTACATAATGATGCTAGATGAAAAGGTGACAAATCAGTGAGGTTTGACACCTAAGTTTAATAAGGTATGTATAATGATTATCCGACTAAGAAAAATGTTACCTAACATAGAGTTGACTCTATAGTCAATAATGAAAAGGACAGTGGAGTGTGTGTCCTATATGACAGGTTCTATGATAATCCTGTGTGAAAGAACTTTGTGTTGATCAAAGTTCTATGGAATCTCACGTGTATTTTGCTACGCGCTTAAACGCAAGTATACGCGTCGAGTAATATAGGCCTTGTGAGGCCCGAGTCAAACTCAGGGATACGTGAATTATTGGGGACTTTTACTAACTAATTGCAATCAGCTAGACCGATTAACAAAGTAGGGTTTTGTTGTTCAAATTAAAAAGAAAATAAAAATCAAACAAAGAAAACAATCGATTAAAGGTTAATTTAATCAATTCAAAAGGATATCTTTAGGATGGCAGTTTCACCGCGGGTCAACATTGTATTAGGTTTCATATAATTCCTCACACTTCTCTCTCTATCCGGGTAGTGGCCTGAAATGAGAATTACCCACTGTCGTGGTGTAATTCACTACTTAGGTTTAGGTTGATTCCACCGTCGTAGTAATCATTCCCCTAAACTAAGCGCATTAAAAACGGTCCCTCAGTTCCCACCATTAATTTTACAACTCCTTTATCAAGGGTTTTATTAATTAATGTAGATTTCGTCTCTTTTCAACCGTTAATCCTTCTGTCGAAGTGATTAAGGGTATTAAGTTATTATTATGGTGATCAAGCATAACAATAGAAATGGAGAAAATGAATCTATTCCATAGATTTGAGAGAAAAATATGAATTATTGATATAAAAATGTCATACAATGCATTCCCGGGCTACTCCCGGTCCTAAAGATTGAGGGTTTTAGCCTCTCATGTTCATCTCACACGAATACATGGTAGAAATTGGGGAATTCATAAGAAAAACGGGAAATAAATGGGAAAACCCCTGAACGGAGAAGAACCGGTGGATCCTTGGCGTAGAACACGAGCTTCCCCGCCTGTCGGTGGTGGAAATCGTCTTCGGCAGCGTTCGAATCACCCTGGATGAGCTTCTGGCCTACGTTCTCCTTTCTCGGCACTCGTGCAATGCGATATGAGCTCCCTTTCTCGTGTGGGCGGCCGTCATTAGGTATAAGACCCTAATTAGGTCGTCAAATAACAACAGCCGTCCGATCGAGATCAAAACAGATCCAACGCATATCTGCCGGCGTCGATACCATCGACGCGGGTCGATGGTATCGACCCAGCGGATTAGCGGCAGCTTTCCTTTCTTTTAGTCTGAGCGCCTGTGGTGATCTCGATACCATCGACTTGGGCGTCGATGGTATCGACTCCTGTAGTGTTGGTTTTGTCTTCTAGCGACGCTGTAGCTCTCCTTGGGTCGATGGCATCGACTTTCGTCGATGGTATCGACTGCATCCTCACCAGCAACCTGAAGTGATCTTGATGCCATCGACTTAGGTGTCGATGGTATCGACTCTGTGCTTCTCCTCTCGACTGGCAATCTATGGCTTGGTCGATGGTATCGACTTCCGTCGATGGTATCGACGGAAGCAAATACTTGTTTTTCCTGAAATTTCACAACAAGACCAAGTAAATCCACACAATTTATAATAAGATGATAAATGATGCTCACAATAGTAAAACAAAGGGGATTTGATATAATATGATGGCAAAGACCAAATTAAGTGAATTATGCAATATTATCCATAAAAATGAGTAATTAGAGCACAAAACACATATGAAATAGGTCTATAAATGCGACTCAAAATCATCGCATCAAACTCCCCTAAGCTTAAACATTGCTCGCCCTCGAGCAACTAATCCTTAGAATAGGATTGCGGATGTCAACTAAAAATCAACACATCACCCCACATTCCACATGACTCCCACTGAACCTTCTCAAACTGGCCTTTCCTAATCACAGAACAGTAATTACCCTACAGGCAACAATAATCATCAATAAGATTAATTATCCTTCAAACCGATGAACACTATCACATAAGGCAGTTAACATAATAAGGTTCGCCGATTCAGCATTGGTGCATCTTGTGATCGCCTACACTACGTTGCTCGCCCTAACTACCATCTACATGGAAGCAGTTCTCCTGATAAACATGAGTGAGGAGAAAATCACAGTGGCCTACCAATCCGAGCAACGGGTGGATGGAATGGGTGGTTCATGGAAGAATTTGGAAGTATTACACAGTTTCAAAATGCACATAACAAAATGTCCTAAATGATGCAAATGCACATTGAAAATGCCCTAATGCTTAAAATTAGGTGGAATGATGCATGCACTAACCTTCCACCTCAAAAAGAGATAGAAATCTAATTAAGCCACATCATGTACTCAATTTCCTTGTTATGCAAGTGATATCATGTTCCTTTCTCCCTCTTATTCCATTTCCTTCCAACTTCTCTTTTTTTTTTCTTTCTTTCTTTTCAAAATTTTTTCAGATTTTCAGAATTTTTTTTTCTTAGCCCACATATCCATAATTGCTTAGAGATACATGCATAAGGCCATTTTCTTCACGATTGGAAATCTTTGCATTATTTCGAGGGTATGGAAAAGTTTAGATCACTTTTTTTTTGGAAAAACTGAGATACATGGTGTACTTAAGCATGAAAATCATGAAAGTTATGAGTGCAACTACATGACATGCACCTAAAGGTAATGTGCATGAATCACTATACATTTTTTTCTGTTTTATGCAAAAGTATGAAAATAACAATGCAAATCCTATCTACATGCTATGCACGCAAGAAGGAATTAAAACTGTACTTTACTTCCAATTCTTTGGTAGATTATGGAAAAATATGAAGTGGAATGATCACAAAATTAAGTTACTGAACCTTAGAAAAATATCATGTGTCCCTCCTTACTGACATGTGTAGTAGTTCAAAGGGTTCTTTCTCTTATATCCAATTAAGGTCTCATTACCATTTGATTAGGTTAGGCTCAAACAACCGTTACTATCCACTTTTCATGAGTCAATGGGGGTGTGGGTGTGACATATTGCTTCAAAGTTGACATAATCAATCATTTTCATAGGACAAGTTCCCCAAGGACAACCAAGTTAAGCTATCCAAAAGACACAAAAATTTTTAAATTCCCTTAAATTTCCCATGAAAACAGCGATATGACAATTTTTAAGACATCCACGATTACACTAGATAGATGTGGATCCTAAACAAACTAAAATTGCAAGAACAAATAACAAAGCAAAAACTAAAAAACAACTAAAGAAAAGATAAAAGATAGAGTTGTTCCAGCCACCCCCCTAAGCTTGAATTCGACTATGGCCTCATAGCCAAAAGCCAACTTAAGGGTGGAACAGTGATACCCTGATCAATCCTGCGGAGGCGGTGGTGGGTATTGCGGTGCCGTAGGATCCCAAGACGGGTACTCCCCCTGGAAGCTTGGATCATATTGGGTTCTCAGCGGAGGCTGTGGATAGCCTCCAAAGTAGTCCTGACTCCAGTAATGGACTGTTGCGTCTCTATCCGCTGCAACCGGGTGTGCATTTGCTCTTGGTTGGCGAGGATGAGCCGCTCGTTCTCAAACATAGCCCGTTCGTTGTCAAGTACCCGGCTCGTTGTCTCATGAATGCCGGTATACATAACCATGTGCTGCTGCTGAGTCTGCTGGATGTCCTGCAGCATGGTGTACATCCCCTGCATGGAATAGGGATCCTCGGTTGGCTGCTCGTGCTGTGGTGATGGCGGCGGGGGCTGAGATGATGAAGATGCACCCGGATGCATCCTAGGACGCTTCCGTGGTGCCACACGTGCTCGAAGAGGTGTGAAAGCCTCCTCTTCCTCTGCAGCCTCGCCTTCTTGCTCGTCACCTCCGCCTTCTTCCTCGGAGGACTCGATGGCTATGATTGGCCACTGGAAGTGTTGCTTGCCCTCTATGTTGAAGACGTCGTCCAGTAGGGAGCTCTCTGGATAAGCTTGGTTGACGTGGCAATGAGCGTACGCCAACCCGTCCCGGAGAAGAATGAGGTTTGAACGGTGCAAGTGTTGCACGTTCACCTTGCTCCTCGTAGAGATCGGAGTCATGGACTGAAAGTTCAGCCCCAAGTAAAGCGCCAACTTGGTGACAAGACCACCAAAATGGATTGGAGTCTTCCTTGTGCTCCTCTTCACCGCCAGGACGCTTTGTAGCTAGAATGCCCCCCAGTTGCATGGTTGACGCTTCAGGAGTGCGTAAAGGAAGAACAAGTCACTCTCCTGAAACTTGCTCAAAGCTAGATCACTTCGAGCGAAGAATGTCAAGCTCAACATCCTATGCAAGACCCGTACGAACGGGTGCTCAAAATCTGCTACAGCTGCATTGTGGTAGCTCACGGTCTTCCCCGCCGGAACTGTAACTAGCTCGGAGAAGATCTTTGCATAGTCGGTGCGGGAGTCCGGCCTTCGGTGATCATGTGGAGAGTGGATCCAGTTGAAGATTTGATTGAACTGGACCAGTGTGAGATTGTAGTTGTTGTTGAAGAGTCAGAAGGACACCCTTCCCTTGATCCATTCTCGGTCCGATGCTACCACGTCGTTTGGTACGACGCAGACGTCGAGAGACGCCATGAACTCTGCCACAAGTTCCTTGTAGGTGGGCCATTCGCTGAAAAACGGTTGCCCATCCGCATGGTACTGCAGCTCGTCAGGGCGTAGGCTTCTGCTGGTGTTGCGTGCTTGTCCATGAAGCACATAGGCCAAGTTGGCCTCGAATCCCAACTCCTGGATCATGCCCCGGTCCACATACCGGGTGGGCTCGAACTTTCGCTTCATTATCTCCTCGTAGACCTTCCTCACCTCCATGTTGGCATGAATTAGGCGTGGACGAGGGATGGAAGCGGTTGGGGGAGGAACGAACTCCTCGATCTCCATAGGGTGTGCGCTTGAGGACGACGCTCTGGCGGCATGCACCATGGTTGCGAGAAAAGATGGGATTAGAAGAAAAGAGCTCGGTGAAGATGGAGAAGAAATTCTCCGCTCGATAAAGATCTCTGCTCGATGACGCTTCTCTTCAGTCTTGGAGGGCTCGGGGGAGTGCTCGGCGCAAAGGAGGATACTTGCTCTGAAGGTGTGACATCAAATGACGTAGCAAGTCCCCTTAAATAGGCTTGATCGGCGCCCCTGTTGACCCGTCGATACCATCGACGCGGGTCGATGGTATCGACACATCTCGAGGGTATCCGCCTCCCTCGCGAGTATCGACGGCTAATGTTTGCTGGATCGAGAAACCCGGATTGCTGACGAGTCGATACCATCGACGGAAGTCGATGGTATCGACGCAGCACCCGGATCGCTGACATGGATCTTGCGAGCGTCGTCGATGTCTGTGTGCGGATCGGTGACATGTCCGTCGATACCATCGACGAGTGTCGATGGTATCGACTTGCTTTTATTGCGACACCGCCATTTTGTTGCATTCAACCTGTGATGATGTCGATACCATCGACGAGGCCGTTGATGGTATCGAGTTGACTGAGCAAAATTTGTCTGAACATCTCTAGAGATCTCGATGGTATCGACTGGGGTGTCGATACCATCGACACTTTTGTTGCGACCTGTTTGTGACCATGTCGATACCATCGACGGGGGTGTCGATAGTATCGACGCAGTGCGATTTTTGCTGGTGTCAATCTGAACCCATGTCGATATCATCGACGAGTGTGTCGATGGTATCGACCCTGCCTATTCCTGCACATTTAACAAACGGATCCAGGTATCTTTTTTAAACTAAAATCTAAACAAAATAAAAGCAATCTATGACTCGAATTACACTATCCTAATGTACCAATGGTTGGGTTGCCTCCCAACAAGCGCCCTTGTTTAGCGTCTTAGGCTAGACGTCTTCCCATTATCTCATTCGTGCACAAGTGAAATGAGTTTAACCTCATTCACTTTCCTCTTGTAGTTCTCACCAAAATACAACTTCAAGCGTTGCCCGTTCACCAAGAACGTGGCATCTCCATCACGCACAAGAATCGCTCCGTGCGGTTTCACCTCCTCCACAATGAAGGGTCCACTCCACCGGGATTTCAGCTTCCCGGGATGCAGTTTGAGACGGGAGTTGAACAATAGAACGCTGTCTCCCTTCTTGAACGTGCGCATCTCAATATGACGACCGTGGATCAACTTTGTGCGCTCTTTGCAGATGCTGGCATTCTCATATGCCGTCATGCGTAGCTCATCCAATTCATTCAATTCAAACATCCTTTTTCTCCCGGCCTCATCATAGCGCAAGTTCAGCCTTCGTAGCGCCCAATGGGCCTTGTGCTCTAGCTCCACCGGAAGATGGCAAGCCCGGCCGTACGCCAACCTAAAAGGCGTGGTGCCTATAGGTGTTTTGTACGCCGTTCTATACGCCCAAAGTGCGTCCGGTAGCAATGCACTCCAATTTTTCCTCGTGGATGCTACAGTCCTTTCTAAAATCTTCTTGATTTCCCTATTTGATACCTCCACTTGTCCTTGCGTCTGTGGATGATATGGGGTGCCAATGTTGTGCTTGACCCCATACTTCTTCAAAAGTGTCGCGAATTTCTGATTTCGAAAATGTGTGCCTCCGTCACTTATGATCATTCGGGGAATCCCGAACCTGCAGAAAATGTTCTCTTTGACAAACCTGCACACTACATTCGAATCATTAGTCGTTGTGGGGATTGCCTCCACCCACTTCGACACATAATCAACAGCAAGTAAGATATACATATTTGAATTTGAGGACACAAAGGGTCCCATGAAGTCAATGCCCCATAAATCAAATACCTCAACTTCCTGAAATACATTCAGGGGCATTTCTTGTCTCCTTGAGATGTTACCTGTGCGCTGGCACGGATCACATTGCCTAACAAAATCATAGGCATCCCGGAACAAAGTGGGCCAATAAAGGCCGCTCTCCAACACCTTGGCTGCTGTCCGTGAGCTAGCATGGTGTCCTCCCGTAGGCGACGCATGACAGTGGTGGAGAACACTCTCGTACTCCACCTCCGGCATGCACCTGCGAAGAATACCATCCCTGCACTGCTTCAAGAGAATCGGGTCATCCCAAAAATAATATCTCAATGAATGAAATAATTTCTTTTTCTCTTGATAGGACCAATCCTCCGGGATGATCCCGCAAGCCAAATAATTCACAATTTCCGCAAACCATGGTTCATTAGAATCAATTTTTAAAAGTTGTTCATCGGGAAAGGTCTCGGCAATGGGTATGTGCAAACCTTGTTCATCAACCCTCTCTAACCTAGACAAGTGGTCAGCCACCACATTTTCAATTCCCGACTTGTCCTTGATTTCAATATCGAATTCTTGTAGGAGAAAAATCCACCTAATTAGTCTAGGCTTCGCATCCTTCTTCTCCATCAAATACTTTATTGCAGCGTGATCAGTCCACACAACCACCTTAGAACCCACTAAGTACTGCCGAAATTTTTCAAAGGAGAACACAACGGCCAGTAACTCCTTTTCTGTGGTTGTGTAGTTCAATTGAGCATCATTAAGCATTTTTGAGGCATAGAAAATCATAGCAGGCTTGTTATCTACCCTTTGCCCCAAAACAGCTCCCACAGCATAATCTGACGCATCACACATCAACTCAAATGGCTTTGTCCAATCCGGCGTTTGAACAACCGGAGCTGAAATCAACTTTTCCTTCAAAACCTCGAATGCGTGAAGACATTTCTCATTGAAATAAAAAAACTACGTCTTTTTCCAACAATTCCGATAATGGCTTTGCGATTTTTGAAAAATCCTTGATAAATCGCCGATAAAACCCGGCGTGTCCTAAAAAGCTTCTCACCCCTTTTACAGAATTTGGTGGGGGTATCTTAGAAATCACCTCAATTTTTACAGTGTCTACCTCAAGACCCTTGCTAGACACCTTGTGTCCTAGCACAATTCCTTCCGTCACCATCATGTGACATTTCTCCCAATTAAGGACCAAATGTGTGTCCTCGCACCGCTGCAACACCTTATCTAAGTTATAAAGGCATTCATCAAAAGACGCTCCATACACCGAGAAGTCGTCCATGAAAACTTCAATACACCGCTCTACCATGTCAGAGAATATGGCGAGCATGCAGCGTTGAAAAGTTGCCGACGCATTGCATAAACCGAACGGCATACGTCGGTAGGCAAAATTCCCATAGGGACATGTGAACGTAGACTTCTCTTGATCCAAAGGATCAATAGAAATCTGGTTGTACCCCGAATAGCCATCTAGAAAACAAAAATGCGTTCGACCAGCTAGGCGTTCCAAAATCTGATCGATAAATGGCAATGGAAAATGATCTTTAAGCGTTGCGGCATTCAATCGACGGTAGTCAATGCAAACACGCCACCCGGTTACCAATCGGGTGGTGATAGGTTCATTCAGAAGATTTGTAGTGACAGTGATTCCCCCCTTTTAAGGGACTACCTGTGTGGGACTCACCCACGTCGAATCGGATATGGCATAAATGATCCCTGCAGTAAGAAGCTTTATGACTTCCTTCTTTACAACCTCCATCATGCTTGGATTTAGACGTCTTTGAGGCTGTATGACTGGCTTGGCTCCCTCCTCGAGCCGTATCTTGTGTTGACAAAGTGTAGGGGAGATCCCCTTGATGTCCGCCACAGACCACCCAAAAGCTCCACGGTGGTTCTTGAGCACTATCAGTAGTTGCTCCTCCTCATCCGCACTCAAGTATGCAGAAACAATCACTGGTAACTTGTCCTCCTCAGCTAGAAAGACGTACTTCAGATGCGGGGGCAATGGCTTCAACTCCAGATCAGGTGGGCAAATAAGAGATGATTGTAGCGGTGGGGGAAGTGTACCCAAATCTTCATAGTGCCCCGTGTAGAAACATGGAAGCATTTGAAACATCTTGGCACACTCCTTGAGTGAAGTACTCTGCATCCAATCATAAGTGACATTTAGCAAGCACGCTTTCAAAGGCAATTCTGGATATGCATCAAAGACAGAAGTAATAATCACATCATCCTCCCATGAAGGTGGAATGTCCTCATTATCATCATTTGGAAACCCAACAGCCTTGCATAAAGAGACAAATTTAGTTTGCTCCCTAAGGTCCACTGCTAGGGTCCCATTATCTATCCTGCTCATAACATGAGCCATATCCAAAAATGGCTTCCCAAGACAAAGTGAGATATTTTGTTCCACATGCTTAACCATGTTGCACTGTGCTTTTGCTTTATTAGATGCATTTCCATTGGGCATGACCATATCAAAGCGATCATCCGCAATGCCCAAGGTCAAGTGACCTCTCCCCATCTCCAAGATCATATCAGTTGTAGCTTGGAATGGGCGACCAAGTAGTAACTCATTGCCGTGCTCGTCCTGCATTTCCATAACGACGAAATCAGCCGGAAAAACAAAGCGGTCTACCTTTACCAAAACATCCTCACAGATTCCATACGGTTTCACCACAGAATTATCGGCCAATTGGATGGTCATGTTGCTTGGCCTTGACTCTTTCAATCCAAGTTTCTTGAATGTAGAAAGGGGCATCAGATTGATGCTTGCCCTAGAATCACAAAGTGCCTCACCAAATTTGAACTTCCCGATAAAGCAAGAAATATTGAAACAACCAGGATCCTATCTCTTTGGCGGAAAAGTGCCCATAATAAAAGCACTCACTTGCTCCTTCAATACCACGACCTCAGTGTCGGGTATCTTCCTCTTCTTGGTGATTACATCTTTGAGAAACTTCCCATAAGACGGGATTTGTTCAATCGCCTCTAGCAAAGGAATATTCACTGATAACTTCCTAAAGTTGTCCAGAAATTTCTTAAACTGTGCATCCACCTTTCTTGGTTTTGCACTATTGGGATAGGGGACCGGAATGGTATGTGCCCTTTGGTGAGGTGGCACATAGGGAGTTAATTTCTGTGGTTCCTCCTCAGTGGCTTGTTCTTCCTTACCATCTTCAGCTATGTCCTCAGTTTGCCCTATGACAGGTGCGGGCTGCTCTTTGACTGTTGCTTCTCCAATTGTGTCCTGCGGTGTGCTTGTGTCATCCGCCCTTGGATTTAACACTTTCTTACCGCTCCTCAATAAGATGGCCTTGGCCTGTTGGTTTCCCCCGGGAACATTGGTGTTCCCCGGAAAACCCAGATGTGCCGGCTTCTTCAAGCTTGCAATCTCGGCTGCCATCTGCGCCATGGAAGTCTCTATAGTTCTCATTTGAGCCCCGTGGCTCTGCAAAGTCTGCCCAAACTGGTTCATAAATTCACCCTGTTGCTTTATTTGCTGCCCAAAAGTGTTCATCAACTCTTGATTTTGCTTTATGACTTGATTGAGCAACTCTGTGCTCTTATCCTCCGTGATCGGTGCAGGCTTGGCGTCCGGATCCTGCAGAAAGTTATTTGGATCCTTCCATGAAAATTTCTTGTCCTTCCGCCATGAATAATCATTATTCCTGTACCCTTGCTGTTGCCTCATATACTTGACCTGAGCCTCATCCTCGGACTCATTGTCTTCCTTCTGCCGCAACCTCTTTGCGAGAAGATCCATCTTCTCGTTCAGCTCTCTCATTGCCTTTGACTCACTGGCAACTCTTGCTTGCTCAACTGGGCCTCTTTCTCTTTCTCCCCAAGATTGCTTTCGTGCCATATTCTTCAGTATTTCCCAGCATCTTGTATCAGTGTTATTTAAGAAAAATCCGGAGCTAGCCGAGTCCAAATTGCTTCTATCATGCTCGGAGAGAGCAAAGTAGAAGATCTTCACTTGGGTTTCCTTGTCCAGTCCATGGTGTGGACATCTCCTCAACATGACTTGGAATCGCTCCCAACTCTCAGAATAAGTTTCACCCGCCTGTTGGGTGAAATTGTGGATCTTCCGGATCATATCATTGGTCTTCTCAGGAGGGAAGAACCTCTCGAAGAAAACCTCCACCATGTGATCCCATGATTCAACAAACTCATCGTCGAGGTTATGAAGCCACTCTCTTGCCACTCCAGCCAAGGAACTCGGGAATAACTTGAGGTAGAGCACATCCTGTGGAAATCGATCTATCTTCACCATATCACAGTTCTCCACGAACTGGCTGATGTGGGCCACTGGATCTTCATTTTTTAATCCGTGAAATGCGTTTGATTTAACCAGGTTAATCAATGCTGGATCGATCTTGTAGGTTGGAATGTTTAGCCCCTGTTTCTTTATAGGCCCCTTTGATGCCGAGGAAGAAGATGCCTTGATCTTCTCCCATATTGTCTGTGTTTCAGCCATTGCTTCTTCTTGTTCTTGCTCAGATTCAGAATTTATATCACTTTGGTGCTCCTGCTCGTAGTAGTCCTCGTCCTCTGGTCCCGCAGATGGAACCTCAGGTGTGCGATTCGCGTAGTCGGTACTACGCGTATGCACCATGCAAAGTACCTGAAATATGAAAATCGGGGTTCAGTACAATGCTTTGAACGAGTAAACACAATTATAGAGAAATATAGGAATTTTTAAAATTGTTTTAAAATTAAAAAAAAATGTGGCCTAGAGTGGCCGCTCTTAGCACTCAAAGTGCCAATAATTCGCCGTCTCCACGGCAACGGCGCCAAAAACTTGACGTGTATTTTACTACGCGCTTAAACGCAAGTATACACGTCGAGTAATATAGGCCTTGTGAGGCCCGAGTCGAACTCAGGGATACGTGAATTATTGGGGACTTTTACTAACTAATCACAATCAGCTGGACCGATTAACAAAGTCGGGTTTTGTTGTTCAAATTAAAAAGAAAATAAAAATCAAACAAAGAAAACAATCGATTAAAGGTTAATTTAATCAATCCAAAAGGATATCTTTAGGATGGCGGTTTCACCGCGGGTCAACATTGTATTAGGTTTCATATAATTCCTCACACTTCTCTCTCTATCCGGGTAGTGGCCTGAAATGAGAATTGCCCACTGTCGTGGTGTAATTCACTACTTAGGTTTAGGTTGATTCCACCGTCGTAGTAATCATTCCCCTAAACTAAGCGCATTAAAAACGGTCCCTCAGTTCCCACCATTAATTTTACAACTCCTTTATCAAGGGTTTTATTAATTAATGTAGATTTCGTCTCTTTTCAACCGTTAATCCTTCTGTCGAAGTGATTAAGGGTATTAAGTTATTATTATGGTGATCAAGCATAACAATAGAAATGGAGAAAACGAAACTATTCCACGGATTTGAGAGAAAAATATGAATTATTGATATAAAAATGTCATACAATGCATTCCCGGGCTACTCCCAGTCCTAAAGATTGAGGGTTTTAGCCTCTCATGTTCATCTCACACGAATACATGGTAGAAATTGGGGAATTCATAAGAAAAACGGGAAATAAATGGGAAAACCCCTGAACGGAGAAGAACCGGTGGATCCTTGGCGTAGAACACGAGCTTCCCCACCTGTTGGTGGTGGAAATCGTCTTCGGCAGCGTACGAATCACCCGGGATGAGCTTCTGGCCTCCGTTCTCCTTTCTCTCCTTTCTCGGCACTCGTGCAATGCGATATGAGCTCCCTTTCTCGTGTGGGCGGCCGTCACTAGGTATAAGTCCCTAATTAGGTCGTCAAATAACAACAGTCGTCCGATCGAGATCAAAACAGATCCAACGCATATCTGCCGGCGTCGATACCATCGACGCGGGTCGATGGTATTGACCCAACGGATTAGCGGCAGCTTTCCTTTCTTTTAGTCTGAGCGCCTGTGGTGATCTCGATACCATCGACTTGGGCGTCGATGGTATCGACTCCTGTAGCGTCGGTTTTGTCTTCTAGCGACGCTGTAGCTCTCCTTGTGTCGATGGCATCGACTTTCGTCGATGGTATCGACTGCATCCTCGCCAGCAACCTGAAGTGATCTCGATGCCATCGACTTAGGTGTCGATGGTATCGACTCTGTGCTTCTCCTCTCGGCTGGCAATTTATGGCTTGGTCGATGGTATCGACTTCCGTCGATGGTATCGACGGAAGCAAATACTTGTTTTTCCTGAAATTTCACAACAAGACCAAGTAAATCCACACAATTTATAATAAGATGATAAATGATGCTCACAATAGTAAAACAAAGGGGATTTGATATAATATGATGGCAAAGACCAAATTAAGTGAATTATGCAATATTATCCATAAAAATGAGTAATTAGAGCACAAAACACATATGAAATAGGTCTATAAATGCAACTCAAAATCATCGCATCAGAATCCCCATGACATTAAGATGTTATGTGGAGACTTGTTGATATGATGAATGAAAAATATTTGTATCCCTTTACCTGGGATTTCAGGGACGAAATCCTTGTTAGGGGTTTATAACTTGTAATAACCCTGACCTGGGTTATGAGGTAAACCCATTTGTTTTGGCTAAGTAAGTTTCTTAGAACTTTAATATAATCCTCTAAAGTGTTTTTCTATCAGGTAACAAACTTATGTTTCAAATCTGGTCCTATTTGAATAATGTTTGAGCAATGTTCTCATGTTTTTCACCAAAATGAAATTTACCCAAGATAAGGGGTTATAGTGAAATATGTCATATGCTCAACATGCCTCATGTGTTTTAGCGTCATTATAGAAAATATGATGCAAGGTGGTGGCTTGTGGAAAGCCCAAATTCCAAGTTTGAACTTGTTTGAGTATTGGGTTGATATGAAAATTACCACCTCTAGAGTGTCCCTATTCCCTCCTAGTATCATTTAGAGGAGATATAAAGAAGTAGGCACCATGTTTGAATCATATTTGAGTATGATATTCTTGGTAATGAAAACACCAAGAAAGGGTTAAATGTGAAACCCTAATTTGAGCTTGTATCGGGTTGTAGAGTTCATATAAGAGTACCTATTGGTCAAGGAGCCATAGAGGGAGTCTCATATTGGTTTGTGAACCCTTTTACTTGTCCATGATGAGAAAATCACATCAAGGAGATGATCCATGTCGAGTTAGATGCTCCTTGCAAAAGTTGTATCAGTTTGCATAATTTATGAGGTAAAGATGAGATATATTATCAAACAAGATAACTAATGGCTGAAATATCATCTCTAGATTATCCTCAAGTGTTTTACATGTCAATATAAATATGAGTGCATGCAAGGATAGGTGTCAACCATGCATAGACATGTGGCACCTTGCAGCTTAAAATGGTGACACCTCATATACACACTTTTTCATGAACCTCAAGTATATATACCCTTCCATTCACCCATAAGTGGAATTTTTCGTAATATATCACCCCCGTGCTCTTAGATATTATGCATAGAGTATAGATATCATGCAAGGGTGAATGATTATCGTGCATAGAAATTTGGTATCACCCATAGAAAAGTGATATCGCCCATTGCAAAGTGATATTGGTCAAGTGAGGGATATCAGCTACAAGTTGTGAGGTATCATGCATAGAGCTAAGGATCTCAACTCTTGGACCTTTGAAAAGCTCACCTTCAACCTTGGGAACATGAATCTTTGGATCTTGGATCTTTGATTTTGCTGTTGAGGCGGGCTATATAACTTGAACTCAATTCTATTATTATTTATCATCAATCTTGCCTTAGTTTTTTTTTAAGAGCTCAATCTTGCCTTAGTTAAATGATTTACTTTCAAATAGAATTTTCTTGTAGAATTGAAGAATCCATGAGCACTAGTAGTAACCAAGGACTATTTTCCATGAAGTATACACATCTTGGATGAAGGTGTAGAGATTGAAGATGATGGTATCACTTATGAATTTATATCAGGTTCAAGCATATAAGCAAGCACCTCTAACCCGATATGTTGATGCACCTACACCACTACAACAATATGGATATGAGTTTATACTTCCTTGCACGATATGGTTATGTAGTATACACATCTTGGATGATATGAG
This sequence comes from Alisma plantago-aquatica, assembly GCA_963693085.1. NCBI lineage: Eukaryota > Viridiplantae > Streptophyta > Magnoliopsida > Alismatales > Alismataceae > Alisma > Alisma plantago-aquatica. The sequence goes on along the minus strand of OY856409.1, from coordinate 1,401,836,009 downwards.
GTCAATCATACAACTCTTTTCCTGATATGGTGTGAATCACACACACACCTCTTTGCCCGATATGGTGTGAAACACACATACACCTCTAAGGTGATATGGTAAGCACACATACACCTCTAAAGTGATATGGAAGCAAGCATACACATCAAACCCGAGATGGTAAGCACACATACACCTCAAGGGTGATATGGTAAGCACACATATACCTCATACCTAATATGGTAAGTAGACGTAAACCTCATACCTGATATGGTAAGCACACATACACCTCTAAAGTGATATGGGTAGCAATCATACACCTCATACCCAATATGGTGGAAGCACCTCAAAACCCATATGAAGGAAAGCACCTTAGATGCAATGTACTTGATGGAGTAACACATGAAGTGTCTTATATCAAGTCATACATTAAGAGGTATGGAGTTTACTGAGTATTGATTAAGTAGGATAATGCACCTTGAAGGAAAGGTTGAGCCAACTTAATAAAGTATGAAATAATCAATATCCTAGTAAGGATGAGAGAGAAACTTATACTTGTTTAATACTCATGTAATGAGTATACATTGATACTCCTAATATGTGTGCAGAATGAATTAGGGTTTGATTCTTGATGAATGTACTTGAAAACCTTAGATGGTTTTATATGGGAAACCTTAACCCTAATGAAGGGTAATGGTAAGAGTTGAAATTATAATTGGTTAATAAAGGAGAAACCTTAACAATATTGAAACCTTGTTTTTTTTTTTAAAACCTTGTTGGTAGCATGAGATAATAAGAATATCTAAGTATGAGCTATGGTGTTTCATATAACACAATTTAATGGGCCTTGTGAGCCATGTGGTTAGTTGTTGTCTAATGAGATGTAATAAGATGTTTAATGGGCCTTGTGAGCCATGTGATTAGTTGTTTCCTAGTAAGAGGTGACAAGATGTTTAATGGGCCTCATGAGCTATGTGATTAGTTGTTGCCTAGTGAGAGGTGACAAGATTTTTAATGGGCCTTGTGAGCCATGAGAATGGTTGTTTCCTAGTGAGAGGTGACAAGATGTTTACAAAAGTCTCATGTAAGAAATGATAATGTTCAAAACAAACTAGGAAATGGAAACTTAGTAAAATAATAATAATAATAATAAATGGATATAATAATTATAATGAAATATTGATCATACATGCTTTATTCTTATAGACAAATAAGGGCTATCATGTTTTGAATATGCTTAAAGGAGGTAAGAGGAATACTTGTATTATATAAAGGATGTGAATAAGTATGATGGCTTGGCCAAGGTATAGTGCCTAGTAAAGGTGATGTGGTATTCAATGATGAGATGCACATGATTGGAAATAACCCAATACCTGGCTATTATATCAGGGTTTGTAAAAAACCAACACCTGGTTGTTATCACAGGATTGGGATAACCCAATACCTGGGTGTTATATCCGGGTTGGTAATAACCCAACACCTGGCTATTATCACATGATTGGTAATAACCAAAACCTGGCTATTATCACAGGATTGGTAATAACAACTATCAAATCCCAAGGAGGAATTTATTGTGCAAGTATGCGTTGGAAAGATAATTCAATTATCTACAGGAAAAATATATTTTAGGACCCCTTTCGAATTTTGGATTAGCCCAAAAATATGCTTGAAATCGTTGTTACGGGAAATTACTGCAGAAAGAATGTAAATCAAGCAATTGTTTCCTCTATTGATTAGATCCAGAAAGTTAGCAGCCGCTGCCGGTCATTTATTTTTCCCTAAACCTAATGTATACCCCCCTCCTTCTCCTATAAAAGGAGGGGCACTTCCTCCTCATTGGGGCATCTCTTTTGCACCAGAATTCTGAGCATCTTATTTCTTGTATTCTTCTTCTAGTTCTGCAATAAAGTAAATTTTCTTGAAGCATTGTTCTTTCTTATTTTGTTCTTGGCGCTTTCATTCCACTTTAGTTTTGATCATCTTTTCTCCGTTCTTTAGTTCTGGAGCAAGGAATTAAGAACCTGGCTGTTTTATTGTCTCTAGCATAAGTATTAACTTCCTAATTTTGGGCTAGACTATGGCCAAAATACTTTCTTCCTCTGTCTCGCCCTTCTCCTCAATCATGAGCGAGTAGTTCTATATCGAGGAAAGGGGAATAGCCCCTTAGCCATGGCTTGATCGAATCAGCTTTAATCGACTTCTTTAGACGGCGATTGGTTTATTTAATCAATGATCTAGCGAAGTAATTACTCACTTAGATATATATGTTAACTCAAATGGAAATGACCATGGAAATCCGGGTTTAGAATGATTAAATCAATTCACATAGAGATTCTGATGTGACCGCATATTTATCTCTTTTCGGATGACAAACTAGGAAACATGAGCACCAGGACCAATGGGCTCATGTGGAGTTCATCTTTTGTGGGTTTTTGTGATTAACATGTTGCCTCTTATTTACCGATTAATTGTTAATTCATTTTCTTATCATGGCTAAGGTGGTGAAAACCCCTAAAGCCTCAATTCTCATCCTTTGATTTCAATCACCGACTATCTTGTTTGTCTTAGTTTTTAGTCTTTTCAATTCAAAATAGTTTCTTGTGCTAACAACAATCTTTGTTTACCTTTTTGTAGGGCAAATAAAATTCTTGTTTAGTGCTTCCTTAATTTCAGCAATTTCCTTCCTTAGTGTAACCATTCATCACCCAAATCGGTTTTATTTTCTGTACCAAATCTGAAAATACCAAAAATAAATAAAAAAGTTCTTCAAACAATTGGGTTTTTAAGAAACAATCTTTAAAAGTTTTCCTTTGGGATTTGACCCTTTCTATACTAGCCTTAACCAAAAAGTTAAAAGGTTTAAACTCTAGGATTAACAATCTTAGTGATTGGTGTGTTAAGCGATGCATATCAATTTGGCGTCGTTGTCGGGGACAACGGATTGTTTTCTCGAACCCCCAAAAATCTTTTGAAAAACTTTTTTTTTATTTTTTTATTCCTTCCGAGTAACATTCTGGAAGTGCTACTCCTCTTTCTGTCGAGTTTCCATTCCGGCAGTCCATTTTTTCTACACACGATTAACTGCTTCATTTGTGCATGCGACGCCCAGACGTCGATTTTCAACCATTTGACCTGGAAATAGAAAGGACTTTCCATCGTTCAAACCGTCAAAATCTAGCAAGAATGAATGAAGAGGAAGTTGCCCGTAGGATCGACCAAGCTCTCGCAGCTCAAAGAGAGCTTATCCAAGCTGAACAAGTGGAAAGTGAAGCCGCTTTGCGAGCAGCCTTTAGGGATGAATAAGAAACCATAGAAGCCGATAGGAGGGAAGCCGAAAGGAAAAAACAATTAAAGGACTTTTTTGTTCCTAAAACTACCTATGCTCAACATCCGGTCATACCCCCTGACATTATTGCTCCACAATTTGAGATCTGAACACAATGGATCACCATGATGCAAGCCAACCCCTTCTCAGGCAACAATGGGGAAAGTTGCCAAGATCATCTTCAAAGGTTCATTGACCTTTGCTCTTTGAACAAACTTCCGGGTGTCTCTGAAGATGCCATTTGTCTTAGGTTGTTCAAGTATTCCCTCTCCGGCCAAGCTAGTAGCTGGTACAACACTATGGAGAGCGAAGAACATGTCACAACTTGGGAAGTTCTACAAAGAAAGCTTCTTGAGAAAGTTTACCCTCCTTCTCTCACCTACGAACTTAGGGGCCAAATTACTCATTTTTCTATGTCCCCAGTAGAGTCTTTAGGAGAATCCTGGAAGAGATTTAAAGACTTACTTAGGAAGTGCCCCCACCATGATATCTCTCAAGCCCAACTCATAGAGATCTTCTACCGTGATGTTGATGATGATACCAAATTCTTTCTTGATTCCTCATCTGGATGAAATTTCATCCATCCAAGTTTGACTAGCGCATGGGAATTAGTCAAACGGGCTTCTGAAACAAGGGCTAGAAGAGGAATTGGTGGAATCCTTAAGGTAGCCAAGGCAGAAGTTAATAAATATATCCAAAGCATAGCAGAAAGCCTCAAATTAATTGCCTTAAAACAAGATCGGTTAGAGTCATCCTTGGTCACCCTTAGAGAGTCACCCCAACAACTAAAAGCCATGGATTCTATTTGTGGTATTTGCCAAGGATACGACCATACCACCCTCCATTGTCAATATATCTACAACATGCCCATGCAACCTGAAATAGGACAACAACCAGAAGACCTCAATTCAATCCATACCATACCAGGACAAGGTTACTACAATCCCAACCAAACTAGAAACCACCCTGGTTTTCAATATAGGAACCCTTCAGGTGTTGAGAATTGTAGCCAACTCCAAACCCAACAAAGGCCTCCATACCCTCAAGGTAACAATCGACCACCACCTGGATTCCCATACAACAATCAAAGGAACTTTGGAAACCAAGGAAATTACCGAGCAAATCATCTAACCCGACCACCATATCAAGGACAACAATTTCAAAATTTAAACCTTCCCCCTCAAAACCTCAATCAACCACCTCCTCAACCAAATGTCCCTACCACCACCCCTACATCTGACGAAAGGATAACTAGCTTGGAGTAAATCATCATTTATCAACAAGCTCATCAAAAGGCGATGGATGCCCAACTAGATCGTCTATTTGCCAAACAAAAACCTCCTGCCGAGACTTTTGCAGGGCAGCCTAAAAACATCCCCAAACATCCTAAACAACTCAAGGTTGTCACTACTCGTTCGGGAAAAGTGAATGCCCTTCCCCCTCCAGAAAAATCTTTAGACCCACCTCTAGAATTCGAGGATGAGGACATGGTAGTTGTCGAACCTGAAGCTACACCCACACCATCCATCCCCGAAACCCCTCAAGTAGAAGATGAAGAACCAATCTACAAACCCCGACCTCCCTATCAAGCCCACCTCAAACACGACTTGATGCCCGCTTCATGAAATTTAGGGATGCTATGAAAAAAATACATGTCGATATTCCCTTCCTTGATGCTTTGGCAGACATGCCCGCCTGGTCCAAGTACATGAAATCTCTCTTGACTAGGAAGTATGCTACTAAAGAATATGAGACTGTTAAACTTGCTAGGACCACATCAGACATCATCCTAAGTAAGATGCCTAAAAATAGAAGGATCCAGGTTCTTTTGGAATAGGATGCTACTTGGGTGACAATGCTTGTAGAAAAGGCCTAGCAGTTTAGGAGCCAGTATATCCATCATGCCATATAGTCTTTGCAAAAGACTAGGATTCAATGACATGTTACCCACAGTCATGACCATCCAACTGGCAGACTCATCCACAACTAAACCCATGGGACTCATAGAAGACATTCCGGTTAAAGTTGGAAATGATGCATACGTCCCTTGTGATTTTGTGATCATGGATATTAAGGAAGATTTATGCTACCCTCTCATTTTCGGATGTCCCTTCTTAGCCACTTCTTGTGCCTTAATTGATGTTGAGGCTGGTACCATTTTGTTAAGGATAGGGAAGCAAACCCTAGAGTTTAGGGTGTTTGAAATCATGAGGGGACCTAGTCTTGAGGAAGAAGTTTACCTCCTGGATTGCATTGATGAATTATCCCAACTAAGGCAAGAATGGGAATTAGTTGATGACCCCCTACGCACCGCCCTCACTATCCCCGCAGAATGTGATTTTGACAATGAACCATCAAATCAACTCAAGATTCATTTGGATAACTTTGAGGAAATCCCATGTGCTGAGATTGAGGATCTTAAAATGATCTCCACCATAGAAAAACCTGAACCACTAAAGGCCCCATAATTGAAGAATCTCCCCATAGGTCTGAAATATGTTTTTCTTGATGAGCTAGAACTATGCCCTATCATCATAAACTCTTCCCTTCCCCTCGAACAAGAAACCAAACTTATGGGTGAACTTAGGAAAAAAAGAGCTGCCTTGGGGTACAAAATGACAGACTTAGTTGGAATAGATCAATCCATCTACATCCACAAAATCCCTATGATAGAAGATCACAAACCTTCTCGTGAATCACAACAAAAACTCAACCCAAATATGAAGGAAGTAGTTCATCTAGAGGTGATCAAACTTTTGACTGCAGGAATCATCTATCCCATCTCTGACTCCCCATGGGTCAGTCCAGTTCAAGTTGTTCCCAAAAAGGGAGGGACTACTGTCATTCATAATGAGAAGAATGAACTCATTCCCACTCGCACAATCATAGGATGGAGAATGTGCATTGACTACAGGAAGCTCAACAAGGCAACTAGGAAAGATCACTTCCCCCTTCCCTTCCTAGATCAAGTTCTTGAACGTTTAGCCCATCAACAATACTTTTGTTATCTTCATGGCTACTTAGGTTTTTATCAGAGTCCCATTCATCCTGAAGATCAAGAGAAAACCACTTTCATATTCCCCTTTGGTACATATGCCTTTAGACGAATGCCCTTTGGTCTGTGCAATGCACTGGCCACCTTTTAAAGATGTATGTCTGCTATTTTTTTATGGTTAACTGAAAATGTCATGGAAGTGTTCATGGATGATTTATCTATCTATGGAGACAGTTTTGATTCCTGTCTTCATAACCTTTCCCTTATGCTTGATAGATGTATTGAATAACACTTAGTCCTTAATTGGGAGAAGTGTCACTTCATGGTCAAGGAGGGTATTTTGCTAGGCCATAAGGTGAGCAACCAGGGCATTGAAGTAGACCAAGCTAAGATTGAGGTCATCACCAAGCTGCCTCCCCCAACCTCAGTCAAAGACATCTGAGCCTTCTTAGGACATGTCGGTTTCTATTGGCGATTCATCTGTGATTTCTCCAAAATCACAAAACCTCTCACCAATCTTCTTTAAAAGGAGGTGCCTTTCCATTTTGATACGGCATGCATGGAGAGCTTTCTATGTTTGAAAAATGCTCTCACCACCACTCCTATCATCTGTGTTCCTGACTGGGCCTTACCCTTTGAAATCATGTGCGATTCTAGTGATTTTGCTGTAGGTGCCATTTTAGGACAGAGAATTGACAAAAAACACCATGTCATTTATTATGCATCCAAGACCTTAGGTGAAGCTCAGTGAAATTACACTATCACCGAAAATGAAATGCTACCCATTGTCTATGCATTCGATAAATTTCACTCATATCTTGTTGGTTCAAAGGTTGTTGTTTACACTGATCATGCATCTATTCACTACCTCATGACCAAAAAAGATGCCAAGCCTAGACTCACAAGTTGGATTTTGTTATTGTAGGAATTTGATCTAGAAATCCTAGACAAAAAGGGATCTAAAAATGTCATGGTTGACCACCTCAGTAGACTTAGCTATAGCCCCATTGATGAAAATCACATAAATGAATCCTTACCCAATGACCAATTGCTCAAGGTAGACTCCCAATTCCCTTGGTTTGCTGATTTTGTAAACTATTTAGCTACAGGTGTATTGCACCCTGAGTATACGGGACACTCTAAAGCTAAATTTTGACATGACGTCAAAAATTATTATTGGGACAAACCTTATCTATTTCGAATTTTTGCCGATGGTTTATATCATCATTGTGTATCCAATGAAGAAAGCATCGCCATTTTGGAACAATGTCACTCTGGCCCCTATGGTGGTCACATGAGTTCCCAAAAAATGGCCAGAAAAGTCTTACAATGTGGATTCTTTTGGCCCACCATCGTCAAAGACTCATATGATTATGTGCTCTCATGTGACCAATGTCAAAGGACGGGTAAAATCTCCAAGCGTGACTAAATGCCACTCACCTCTTGGTAGGAATTAGAGATTTTTGATGTCTGGGGAATCGACTATATGGGCCCATTTCCTTCTTCTTATGGGTTTGCTTACATTTTAGTCGTAGTCGATTACCTGTCAAAGTGGGTTGAAGCCATACCTACTAAAACATGTGACTCTAAATCTGTTAAGAAACTCTTTAAAGATGTCATTTTTCCTAGATTTGGAGTCCCTCGCACCATCATTTCTAACGGGGGATCCCATTTTTTGGAGAAAAGTTTTGAGGCTCTTTTGAAAAAATATGGGGTTTATCACAAAGTTGCCACTCCTTACCATCCTCAGACCAGTGGGAAGGTAGAAGTATCCAACAGACAAACCAAATCCATTTTAGAAAAAAACTGTTGGACGAACTAGGAAAGATTGGGCATTAAAAGTCAATGACGCTCTGTGGGCATATCGTACTGCCTAAAAAACACCCATTGGTACCACCCCCTTCAGATTGATCTACGGTAAGTCATGTCACTTACCAATAGAACTAGAGCACAAAGCTAGTTGGGCCATCAAAAATTTGAATTTTGACCTTTCCATGACTGGAGAGAAATGTTTTTTCCAAATGAATGAGCTTGATGAACTTAGGATGAGTGCCTACGAAAATGCAAGAATCTACAAGGACTGAACCAAAATGTGGCATGATGGTCACATCAAGTGCAAAGACATTAGAGAAGGAGATCAAGTTTTAGTTTTTAATTCAAGATTATGACTTTTCCTTGGAAAACTCAAGTCGAGATGGTATGGCCCCTACATTGTCAAGTGTGCTTATCCACATGGTGCTTTTCTACTCAGGGATAAAGTTTTGGGTGAGTTTAAGGTTAATAGGCGCCGACTTAAAAGATACATAACCACTGAAGACCTTGTCACTTCAGATTCAAACAATTGTTCATCTTTGAAAGACCTGAACCTATCTGACCCCACAACTTCCCCATAATCCCAATAGACTAATCCATCTCTTGTCAGGCCATGACGTAAACCTTGGCGCTTTTTAGGAGGCAATCCAAATAATTTTTGCATTTTATTCCCTTCTTTTCTAGCATCATCACCCTTGTTATATTTTTTTTGTGTTCTTCTCTTTTGGGGAGTTGTTGTCATCGTCCTTCATCCTCCACCATTGCGATTCTTTTCCCCCATCTTGGATTTTGATTTTGCTCGGGACGAGCAAAGTCTTAAGTTCAGGGTGGGGATGGGTGGTACGTTTCCACCCCTTTTTCTTTCCCTTTTAGTATCTTTTCTTTGTTTTACATATTGCATGTAGTTATTTTTTTTTCTTTCTTTTCATAGTACAACTGGCCCATATCTAGTCGGCCTTGATATGATCATTTGTCAAAATACTCCCCTTAATGATGTAACTACCTTGTAACTAAAATTTTGAAACGTTCATGACTAGAAATCCTTGTGTCACTTGGGACCTCAAATAATAACCACTCCTTGGAAAAGATGGCAAGCCATAGAGGACTGATAGGATTCTAGAGTGATGTTTTCTTATCATGTACAACTTGTATAAATTTTCTTGATTTTTCACGTGATTCGGTAATAGTTGAACCAATGCATGGTACTCTAAAAAAAGATGGAAAAAAATTTGCACTAGAACATCCTCTTCTACTCTTCTTCCACCACTTCCAAATCTTTCCATTCGTCAAAAAGAAAAAAGCCAATAGTGCCCAAAACGCTAACTTTGGGGTGGCACCCTTCCCCCTATTCGGCTTCTTCCATACCCACGCAATTGGGTGCATCACCAAAAATAAAAGAAAAAAATGCGGTCAATGTAACTAAATGTCCACTAAATAAAAAGGTCTTGAGTCGAATAGAGGAGAGACTGTCCTTCTTCCATACCTCCTTCACTCCAATTTTCTACCCAGGGGAAAACTACAAAAACCCCAACCATCCAAAATCATCCCTGTTCTTGTGTAAAACTAAAAAAAAAATTGGAGTAACAAATGCAAAGGTGAAATTAAAATCTATATTATTGCATGTCTTGAAAAAACGCAAGTTTGTGAAGTAGGAAATATAAAAGTCACTTTTCGTGAATTCAGGAAGTCAGGGTCACTTGGCCATATTTTGGTGGAAGGAATCAAGTGGTTGTTAGGAGAGTGAAGATGATATGTTGAGAGTATGTCTTGAAAGTATTTCTTGATTTTAATGTTACTCGAGACGATCAAAGTTTATGTTTGGGGTATTTTGATGAATGCATATTCATCTCTTATTTTTGCTTCATTTAGAATAATTAATTAGGATTTTTTTATTAATTTTAGCTAATTCAAAACTAAATAGCACTTTCATCTTCTTGATATACTTTTCCTAAATTCTTATGATATTTTTCTTAATTTTCAGGAATTATCTAAGTAATTAAATTGAGAAAATAAAAGATGAAGATATGAGGCTTTTCAAATATTCTTGCAGTGCCTGAGATACTCATCACCAAAATAGCCATATCTTTTGCGTCTAAAGGCAAAATTTCAAGATAAAGTATGGAATGAAAAGAGAATTTTATTGGCTACAAAAAAAGACATATTTTGTGGCAATTTTGGTGTTTATTTGGTTGCGCAATTAACCAGTGAAAGTAGCCTCACGTTTTCCCACAAAGTCTAATTTCAGTATATACCTTTCACTAAAATTGATATAACTCTCACATCCTAAGGCAGAATTTATTGTACATGTATGCGATGGAAAAATAATTCAATTATATACAGGAAAATATATTTTTGGACCTCTTCCGAATTTTTGACTGACCCAAAATACGCTTGAAATCTCGATTACGGGAAATTACTGCAGAAAGAATGTAAAGAAAACAATTGTTTCCTCTATTGATTAGATCCAGAAAGTTAGCAGTTGCCACCAGCCATTTCTTTTTCCATAAACCTAATGTATACCCCCCCTCCTTCTTCTATAAAAGAAGAGGCACTTCCTCCTCAATGGGGCATCTCTTTTGCACCAGAATTCTGAGCATCTTATTTCTTGTATTCTTCTTCTAGTTCTGCAATAAAGTAAATTTTCTTGAACCATTGTTCTTTCTTATTTTGTTCTTGGCACTTTCATTCCACTTTTGTTCTGATCTTCTTTTATCCGTTCTTTAGTTCTGGAGCAAGGAATTAAGAACCTGGCCATTTTATTGTCTCTAGCATAAGGATTGACTTCCTAATTTTGGGCTAGACTATGGCCAAAGTACGTTCTTCCTCCATCTCCCCCTTCTCCTCAATCATGAGCGAGTAGTTCCATATCGAGGCAAGGGGAATAGCCCCTTAGCCATGGCTTGATCGAATCAGCTTTAATCGACTTCTTTAGATGGCGTTTGGTTTATTTAATCGATGATCTAGTGAAGTAATTACTCGCTTAGATATATATATGTTAACTCGGATGGAAATGACCATGGAAATATGGGTTTAGAATGATTAAACTAATTCACATAGAGATTCTGATGTGACCACAGATTTATCTCTTTTCAGATGATGAACTAGAAAACATGAGCACCAGGACCAATGGGCTCATGTGGAGTTCATCTTTTGTGGGTTTTTGTGATTCACATGTCGTCGCCTTTTTGTCGATTAATTGTTAATTCATTTTCTTATCATGGCTAAGGTAGTGAAAGCCCCTAAAGCCTCAATTTCACAATAGTTTCTTATGCTAACAACAATCTTTGTTTATCTTTTTGTAGGGAAAATAAAATTCGTGTTTAGTGCTTCTTTAATTTCAGCAATTTCCTTCCTTAGTGTAACCATTCATCACCCAAATCAATTTTATTTTCTGTACCAAATCCTAAAATACCAAAAACAAATAAAAAAGTTCTTCAAACAATTGGGTTTTTAAGAAACGATCTTTAAAAGTTGTCCATTGGTATTCGACCCTTTCTATACTAGCCTTAACTGGAAAGTTAAAAGGTTTAAACTCTAGGATTAACAATCTTAGTGATTGGTGTGTTAAGCGATGCATATCATTAATAACCCAATACCTGTTTGTTATCATAGGATTACTAATAACCCAATACCTAGCTGTTATCACTGGATTAGTACAATCCAATACCTAGATGTAATATTACAGGATTGGGACAACCCAATACCTGGCTGTAATATCAAAGGATTTGCGTAGTCCAATACTTGGAATAGCTGCACATGATTGGCATAGTCCAATTCCTAGAATAACCTCATAGCATTGGCAAAGCCAATACCTGGACAGATTATGATGATGAATATTCACATGAATGGCACAATTCAATATCTAGTTAGCAGATTGGCTGAGGCCAACAGATATAAATGAGAATGATTCATGGATGTCATACCATGATAATGAGTATCACATGATAAGCTTGAGATGTTGATATAGTATGATGGGTAAATGATATACATGTTCTTCATATTCCTTATAAAGTGAATTGTTGATTTATTGCTCTATCATAGATAGTTGCAATGCTTTAAAAGTTGAGAATGTTCTAAACTACTTATCCTTTGCTCAGTTTAATACTAATTACCTGTGATAATAACATTGTTGGTGGAGAGTTATATTTTTTGCTGGGAAAATTGTCTAACCCTATGGGATCCACATTTTTTTAGGTGGACGTATACGAGGGGGGTTGATACTGTACTGTAGAGGGAGAACAACATCAGTAGGGATAGTTGTGATAGCTCAGGTTGAATGTACTATCTGTCGCGTCTTGTAGATAGAAGTCCTATGTGTCATCTATGTACTCTCAAGTCCTTGGATTTAGTACGTGTTGGTTTTATAAACAATCTGAGATTTTGTCTTGTATGCCTCGAGGTTTGATTTTGTTTTAAGTATATGTTTTGAGAAAGCAACAATTATATGTTATCCTCAAGAAGAGATGGTACACTATATGTTAAATATGATAAATGATGAATATTAGGTTTTGGTTCTTCCTTAAAGAGTTTTCCTAGAAATGGATCTCTTTGCAAAATGGCTTTAATGTTTAGTGATTTTTGTTAATCTGCTGCTTATGATTATTTCGCATAATTAGTAACAATTTGGCTGTCATTTTGGTGACAGTCATTACAACCAGGATGGTGGTCTTAATCTCATGGATCCTAGTCATCTGGTTATGATGGCAATTGTCAAGAGAGTTTACAATTCCTGTAGTTCAAAGAAGCTCCATGGGCTAGGTGGATGGCCAATAGATATGGAGCTGAGATTGACTTTTTGCTTCACAAAAAGTCTTGCTCTAAGACTTAGAGATGGATGGTTGGGGCATGGGAAGATGTTTGAGACCAATATAGTATTGTCGATAAACTCTGGATCATTTTTAATCAGAGGATGAAATCTTGTTGATCTCCTTTCATACACCATAGATTCCATGGAATCTAATAATCTAAAATCTTTTTCATGTATCAAAGTGGAGCTTCTACACCTTTCATTGATTAATGAGAAAACTTACCACCTTTGACAAGTAGATTAAGTTGGGGTTGAACATGAATCCCATCTGCCTATTATATAAGGAGGAGCATGAAACACATGAACATCTCTTCTTTTCATGCAGGAATAGCTTCTACATTTGGGTGAGATGCGCTCTTAAGTTGGGATGGGGTGGTTCTTCTCTCAACAAGATTGTGGTTTCCATCTAGTGGATACATAATAATACCAGGAGAAATAAGCTCAAATTCTTGACCAACATATGACTTGCTTCTCTTTGTTTCAATCTTTGTAGTAAGAGTAAGATCAGGTTCCATGGGAAAGGATCCAATGAAAATGTTGTTGTCTTTTATAGAATTGTACCTAAAATCAAAATGGTGGTTGAGGCTAGGCCCAATTTGATCTTGGATGTTGATCTGGAAGTGCATAGATGATGGGATTTTGTTGAGTATCCCTAGTCTTCGGCCATCATGCCCTAATGTGGGATTTTGTGAGTACCCACATGTATACTATACGGAGGGTTGTCCCATATACTTTTGGAACACTATTTTTGATGAGTAATATGTTACCTTATCCAAAAAAATGTTGATATGTCTTATTATATATGATGTAATACTATACATCTATTGTAGTATAATCTACTGAAGAACAAGTAAACCCTCATGAATGCAAGCTTTTATACAAGTCATATAATATTGAATTGGGTAGATGAAGAGAGGTTAAAAATTAAGAAGAATCAAACCTAATTTGTGGCACTCCCTAAATTTAGAGTTTTATAAAGAATAGAAGGCTTGTTGTTAGTTTCCAAAATTCCATTAGAAGGCAAAGGAAATGGTACATGTATCTAAATACAAGAAAAAGAAATGGACATGGGTGAATTGAAAAATGTGATGATATGTAAGGATTGGAATATTAATAAATGATTATGAGGAACTCTTTAATCTATTTACTTTGAATATATGTGGGTTGACTTGAATTTGAATGAGATACACTAAATTAGACTATTAAGGATAAAACAAGAGAAAAACTTGCATTAAGTATATATAGAATGATTAATTACAAGAATATAAGTGAAAATGATATCAAACAAGTTATGACTAAAGATTATGAAATGATAGAAAAATGAAAAAAATGATATTTGGATCTAAGAACCTAACTATAACCCTAATATGATGAGATATGTGATAATAATGAATAATACTCTGAGATAAGAATATATGTTTAGATTTGAATCATTTGTAGAGAACCTATTTTATGAGAGTGGTCAATATGATGGATTTCAAATGGCATTAGATTTTTGTTGGATATTAACCCTAACTAATAAATGGCTAATAGTAAAATAGGATTATCAAATGTGTTGTTCATGTTTATTCTTTGAGTTTTATTAATATCTTTAGAAATTAGATGGAATAAGTATATTTGTGTGATAAACCTATTTTGAGCATGATGAATAACACAAGATGTTATATTCTTATATTATTTCTAATTCTAATGTCTGTATGAATATTTTTTGAACTGTGATATGGAATGAACCAATAAGATATATGTTGAGACTGAATTAAAATGCATTGACTACATTTTAGAAACCCTATTCAGGATAAATGGTGGATAATGAGATTATGTCTCAAACAGATAGACCATTGATTATGACTGAGAATGATGATGCAAAATGAAAAGAAAAATGCATGTCTAAAATTACACATTTGGTGTGTTTCTTATTTTAATCACTATCTTTATAGAAACATAAACGTCACGAATCATAAATTTGTTATGCTTCTTGTTTCAATCATTGTCTTCGTTTTTAACCCTAATACATGATATATCATTCTAGTTGTGATAAAATACACACACTTGATAAATGATGATTGAATTATTTTCAAGATGAGTTAATGGATTAAATAAAAAGTGAAATGATGACACATCCAGTTAGGTGCCCTAAACAACATGAGTTTCCACTGAGGTCCATATTGGGGAAATGATATTGGTCTTCTTATAGTAAGAAAAGAATATGAGAAGGATTTATGGAGGGAGGAATGATACGTAAAGGTTAGACCACCATGATTTATGAGTGAGTCAACAGGTGTGACTCTCGCATTAAATCCACTTCTTTACAAGACTATGTCCATGAGACATTGACTCTTATGAAATTAAAATTGTGAAAAATGATAAATATGATGATATGTTATATGTTGGTATGTTGGTTCCTATCTTGTGTACCTGAGATGAGGATGTCATCCTTTGTAGGCAACTAAACAATGGACCAGGGTCTATTTTTGAAATCTTAGGGTGGATGACTAAACACTAAGACCGTAATGGTGAGTCACACAATAATCAAGTGTAGTCACTTCTACTTGGTGAGGTACAATCCAAGTACTTTAGGGAAAATTGTTGGATCAAGGGCTCTAGAGGGGGGTGAATAGAGCTTCACAATTCTAACAAAATGGATTAAACCACCAAATTCGATTAAGTGTAGAAACTCAAACAAGCAGCCAATTTGAGATCTTATCTTGCAAGCATAGCAAGGGTGAGAGACAAGGAAGAACATACACTTGGACAAGGTGGTTTAGAGTGGTTCTACATCCTAACTAGGATCAATGTCAGTCCACTACCTAGAGGTGGTTAATCTCTAGGATTTGCAATCTTGCTACTCTTATATTCCATCATAAGATTACAAGACAAAACCAGAATCGTCCAATGGCTTAGTACCTCAAGCAAGGATCTTCAACCTATAAAAGGGGCTTACCCACTTGAACCACGGAGTCTTCATCCATCAACATGGACTTACCCACTCCTTCTTCAAGTCTTTGGCCTTCAAGGAATTACATATCCTTCTTGAGCATCGCCTTGCCTATCTCCTTCACTTGG
Organism: Alisma plantago-aquatica; assembly: GCA_963693085.1. NCBI lineage: Eukaryota > Viridiplantae > Streptophyta > Magnoliopsida > Alismatales > Alismataceae > Alisma > Alisma plantago-aquatica. Next base: position 1,401,820,028 of record OY856409.1, on the reverse strand, counting down.
AGATCTAGAACACCATGCTTTCTTCAACCTTGAAGAACAAAAACTCCTTCTCTTTCACTCAGAGAAGATCTTGAACCTTTTCTTTAATAGGAAAGGGGGTAGGAAGATGGAGGTGGAGAGCTTTACATCAATACAAGGAGTAGCTCCCTTACAACATATCCTATCTCACTCATACTCACAAATTTGACTTGAAGGTAGAGAGAGAAAGGGGCTCAAAGGGTTGGAACACTCTCAACTAAGCTAGGACCAAGCATGTAGTGAAAGAGCAACCTTGGAATGAACTCTAAGAGGTCCTATTTATAGCTGAGGGTGCCCCGTTGAGTTGTGGGACACTTAGGGCTGAAATATAACCATTTTTGCTCAATGCAACAACTCTATTTTTAATCAAATAACTCACCAACATCCACAATCACTTTTTCTACAAATTTCTTATAGTGCAATCAGTCGAGTTTCAATAAAGGCAACTCGACTGATAGAGCAAAAGACAAAGCTAATATTCAAAGTATCGATTGAGTTTGTCCTGGGGAAACTCGACCGACCAATAAAAATCGAATTGGTTAGTTACTCGATCGGTCAATTTCTATGAAAACACAACTCGACCGATGTACTCTTTAGATAATTGATCAAAGAGGATCGGTCGAAATTGGAACTCGACCGATTGACTATCGGTGATCAATTTTCTAAATGCATCATAAGTGATTAAAACTTGGTGTTTAGTGTTCCAATCAATTTTCTCATCTAAGTTACAAGCCAATCCATCAATACAAGTGATTACAAAAATATTCAAAGGTCGTTTACATGGATTTCCTAAACTGTACACTTGTATAGCTTTTGTCTTGAACTTGAGCAAATTTAGGGATTGTGAATTTTGATCCTTTTCATATAACTAATTCCTGAAATCAATCTTGGATACACATGTTAGACACATATGAATGGAATGGTTTAGTCATTATCAAAATATGAACAATGTATAACCTCTATGTCAACATTCTCCCCCTTTTCGATAATGACAAACTATTCCTCAAACATATTGAAAAGGATATAGAAGTTATAACATTGCCTTGTGAATTAGGGGGATTCAAGATGTGAACAATCTAAATTGCTCCCCCTCAATCTATGCTTACTTTTATCCTATATAGTTATTTTATCTATACAAAGCAACTATGGCATACTTGTATTATAAGCTCCTTTACAAGTCACATAATAAAAAATATAACTAACAAGAAAAGTATATCATATGCAATAAATAACAATATGACAAAGAAATAACAATATGATTGAGTTGCAAGACATGGAAATTTCTCTCCCCCTTTTGACATTATCAAAAAGCAGGGGGTAGAAGAGCACATATCCAGGTCTTCTCCAAACACAATCAACCAGATAATTATACAAGCAATCTCAAGTCATACATCAACTAGAGACGAAGGAAACATACAAGTAGAGTCAGAATCCAAATATGGTGAAAGATGGAACCAACTTATAAAATATAGATGAGTAAAGAGTAAGAGTGCACATCACACAATACAACTCAGAAGCATGTTCTCAAGAATGAAATCACAAGGAAGAAGCGATGAAAAATAGATGATAAAATAGGACATCTCAGATAATGTGCCTAGATGTTTCTTATACAATATAGCCTAGAAAGATATATATGATCAGCATACTAGACTAAAAACTAAGAAACAATCTAGACATCTAGACTATCTATATCCACGACGTCATCGTCATCAGCTCTAGGCTCATAATCCTCGTCTCCATCTGAAGGTGCAGTTGTAGTGCCTTCATCACCAAAATCAGCATGAGAGCCATCACCATCATTAGAGGCATCCTTGCCATCACCATTATCGTCATCATCATTCTTAGCATCATCACCCTGGTTAGGCATCTCCTCGTCTGTAGGAGGATCGAAACCATGATCGGGACAATGAGCATTCTACTCATCCCAAGTTATACCAAGAGCGTAGAGCTCATTGGCTTGATGAAAGGATGTAGCAGAATCTCTGAGAGAGGCGAGTAGGGTGGCCAAGGGACCAATAGGAAATGGAAGGTAGGCTGGAAGAGGGGTAGGACCACTAGTAGCAAAGGGTGGAAGAGCAGTAGCAGAAGGCTCGGGGGTAGGGTGCTAATGATTGTATGCATATGAAGCATAATCACTACTGGGGAAAGGTTGGTAGGTGGGGTAGGGGTGTGCACATGATATGATCATGGTAGACATGATAGAACATAGATCCTAATGCAAGTGCTCCTGGACCTATTGGTTGTACACTTGTTGGTGCATCATGTAGCCCATAAGGATTTCATTTGATACACGAAACGAAGCACGACTAGGTTGAGGAGGAGGCTGAGGTGGTGGAACTCAGGAAGAGGAGGCTGAGGCTGTAGAGGAATAGGAAGAGGGAGAAGCGCCAGGTGTGGTAGAGGCAAAAACCGACACATACTTCTGAATCATGGTTTCACTGATAGATACACCCTTCCTGGATAACTTGTAATGAAAGTTTGAAAAGAGTGATTTCTTAGTAGAAAACTAAAACAAACCACATATCACAGCTGGATATGGGGGATGGATGCCTTAGATGTTCTTACCAATGTCAAAGCAAGTCATGTGGCATAGAATGTATCTGCCCCACTTGACACTGATATTCTCGAGTATGCAGTACATGATGACCACAATGTTCTATGTAATATTATTTTGATTTTTCTTCAGATGGATGTTGCAGTTGATCACTAAAGCCAAAATGCACTTCTTGAGATTGAGGGAGGCGGAAGGTAGGGTGTTCTTCTTCTTATATGGAATGCTAAGTTTCTTCAAGTAGTGATGAATGTCAGGGAAAGTGAGTTCATTCTACTTGTATAAACCTTTGGGATCCAAAAAATCAAAGTACTCACCATAATCCTTGCGCCATGTATCATTTTGCTCATCTCCAGAAAAGTAGATATTTAAAATATCCTCAGAGATTTGAAAACATTTAATGGTGATCATATAGGTTAGGATTACTTGATTATTTAGAGGGGGTATGAGGGTGTTTTAGTTCCAACGCAAGTTAGCATAGAACTTGTGAACTATCTTTGTGCTTGCCATTGAATTGAAAAAGCAATCGCGTTCAACAACCAAGGCGGAGATGTGGTGAACGACTAGAAACCTAGAAAATTGGTCTATAACCACTTGACGCCTAGGGACTGGCTCAAACAAGGTGAAAAAAGGGAAATGACTCCTAGGAAGAAGTTCCTTATACCTACTAACAACCTCTATTGAGACGAAGGAGGTATCGTCGAAAAGAATCAAGTGATTAGATGAAGAAGATGAAGGAGCATTGCAAGGGGTGGGTCATTTTCTCCTATGTGAAGCCATGGAAGTGAGAAAGAAGAGGAGAAACAAACAAACACACCAAACAAACCTCAAAAACCATCTAAAAACCACCTAGGAGCAATTGGGGAGGTCTAGGTCAACCTATCTAGGTTGGGAAAGGGCTAGGATAGGGAAGGTTAGGGCTAGGGTAGAGAGCTTAGGGCTAGAAGAAGAGGAATTGGTTGACTATTCTATAGCTTAGAGGGAGAATAGTTGGCCAAAAAAAACTTAAGTTGGCTTCATCCCATCGACCATTCGACTTCTATGAGTCATAAACTTGACTGATTGGTCCAAATTAGAACAACTCTCAGCCACTGATCGGTCGAGTTTGTCTTGGGGAAACTCGACCGATGGTCAACCTGACCTAAAACCATCAAATTTAATTTCTAGCCATATGAATGCTAGTTAAATTCATTTTTTGAGTCTATTATGTATTTTGAACATACTTAGGCACATATCATTGATCATTGGGTGCAATTTAGCGATAAAACCAGGAAATTTGGGAAAAGCCCAAAAACAAGTAAAACTAAGCATGTCAACAAGCAAATTTTAGAAATTTTAAGCAAAAAAGGTGAGTAAAGCATGAGCAAGACATATAGGATGTAGACAACTAGCTGGATAACATGTCAATATCATCTAAAGCAACAATGAGTAGTTTAGATCTAATAAAATTAAATTTCTCTCTAGCTAGAGGTTTAGTGAAAATGTCCGCCAACTGATTTGATGTGCCCACATGCATGATATAAATATCCTTCTTGGTAATGTGATCACAAAGAAAGTGATGGAGAACCTCTATCTGTTTATCTCTACTATGTAATATAGGATATATAATAAAGATTGATTGTATTATTATTATCACAATAGATAGGAGAAACATCAAAATGTTTGTTAAAGTCTTGGATCATTTGCTTCATCCATAGGACCTGGGCACAACAACTCCCAGCTACAATGTATTCAAGATCGGTAGTTGATAATGCTATGGTGCACTATTTCTTGGAAAACAAACATGCCAAGCATGATCCTAGAAGGAAACAAGTTCCACTTGTGCACTTTCTATCAACCAAACAGCCTGTGTAATCTGCATCATTATATGCTACAAGAGTAAAATCCCTTGACTTAGGGTACCATAGTCCAAAGTTTTAAGTTTTGGCTAAGTACCTCAAAATCCGCTTAACAACAATAAGATGTGATTTCCTAGGACTTGATTGAAAATGAGCACACAAGGCAACACTAAACATAATGTCAGGTCTAGAGGTAGTTAAATAAAGTAAACTTCCAATCATACCTCTATAGAGCTTCTCATCTACCTTCTCACCTTCTTCATCTCTATCAAGTTTGGCGTTATTGGACATGGGTGTGTCCATTGGCTTCATGTTCTCCATCCCAAAGCATTTGAGTAGTTCATTGGTGTACTTGCCTTGGTTGATGAAGTTTCCATCTTTAGTTTGCTAGATTTGGAAGCTAAGAAAGAAAGTCAACTCACCCATCATGCTCATCTCGAACTCACTCTGCATAAGAGAACTAAACTCCTTACAAAGATCAAGATTAGTTCGGCCAAAAATTATATCATTAACATAAATTAAATGATAAGAAAATTGCTAGAAGTGTGTTTTGTAAATAGAGTAGAATCAACTTAGCCCATGACATAGCCATTGTCTAACAAAAAGTTCATTAATTTCTCATACCAAGCTCGAGGTGCTTGTTTGAGTCCATAGAGAGCTTTTGGTAGAAAGTAAACATGGTTAGGTAGCTTTTCATTTTCAAAGCCTAGAGGTTGAGCAACAAATACATCCTCCTCGATTGTACAATTCAAAACACACCTTAAACATCCATTTGATATAGCAAAAAAATTTTATAACTAGCAAAGGTAAGTAGCATTCAAATAGATTCAAGTCTATCAATCGGAGCATAAGTTTCATCAAAATCAGTACCTTATTGTTGGTTGTAGCCTTGTTCTACTAGCCTATCTTTGTTCCTTACCACCATACCATTCTCGTTGAGCTTGTTGCGGTAGACCCACTTGGTGCCAATGACTTTTCTATCACTCAGACTTAGTACTAGAGTCAACACTCGATTCTTTTTTAATTACTCTAGTTCCTCATGCATGGCAAAGATCCACTCATCATCTGCAAGAGCTTCCTTGATGTTCTTTGGCTCCAATTGTGAGATGAAGGCATTGTCTGCTTGTTCTTTGTTATAGGCAGCTTGTGTCTTCACTCTCTCAAATGGGTTGCCAATTATTAGCTCTTTTGGATGATTCTTTGCAAAGCGAGGAGTGGGATCCTTCTTCTCTTCATCTTCACCTTCAACCACCTACTTACCTTTGTTGTCAATGTTGAGGTCTTTCAAGATTGGAATTAAGTCATCTGCAACATTATTATCAACAAAATTCTTTCCAATGATAGGGTTAGATTCAATAAACTTGACATTAATAGATTCTTCAATTTTAGAAAATTCAATATTGAAGACTCTATAAGCCCTGCTTGTAGTGTTATAGCCTAGGAAGAAAGCCTTGTAAGATTTTGGGTTAAACTTTTCGAGAGAATCCTTCATGTTCAAAACAAAACAAGGGCATCCAAAAATATGAAAGAAGTCAATGGATAGCTTTCTATCGCGCCATTTCTCATAGGTGTTTTTCTTTAAAGAAGGATGCGTGAAAACTCAGTTTTGCACAAAGCATGAGGTGCTAACGGCTTCATCCCAAAACTTCTTTGGAGTATCATACTCTAGAAGCATGGTCCTAGCCATCTCTTTAATGACATATTCTTTCTCTCTACTACCCCATTTTGTTGAGGCATACGAGGAGAAGAGGAATTGTGCGAGTAACCAGATTTTTCACAAAAATGCTCAAAAAGATCATTTTCAAACTCTCCCTCGTGGTCATTATGGATAGAAACAATCCGGCAAGAAGCTTCATTTTCAACTCATTTACAAAAGCTTTAGAAAACATCTAGATTATCACTTTTCAAAACGAGAAAAAATGTCCAAGCATAGAGAGAGAAATCATCGACAATCACAAGACAATACTTGGAACCATGAAGCGTTTGAGTTCTCATAGGTCCGAATAGATCAATATGAAGAAGCTCAAGAGCTCTCTTGGTACTAAGGACTCCTTTGGACTTGAAGGGGGATTTGGTTTGCTTGTCTTGTGTACAAGGTTGGCATTCCTCATCCTTTTCGAAATCTAATTTGGAAAGACCCCTAACCAATTCATTGTTGCTCAATTTCTTCATTTGATGCACATTCACATGACCCAAATGGCAATGCCAAAGAGATATATCATTTTTATCCCCAACCAAGCATATATCAAGTACAGGGTTAAGATCATCAAGTGCATAAAGATTACTATTTCTAGTTCCCTTATATATGATATTGTAAGTGAGGGAATCTAGAAGCAAACATTCCAAAGATGTAAAAAGAATAAGATATCCAATATCACAATGTTGGCTTACACTTATCAAATTGTAATGTAGACCATTAACAAGCAAAACATTTTTAATGCATAGATTGATTCCTACATCACCCTCACCAATTACCTTACCCTTTTTTTGTTCCCAAAGGTTACCAATCCTCCTTTCTTCTTCATGAATTTGTTGAAGTGGTTGATTTCACCGGTCATTTTCTTGGAGTAGCCACTATCAACAATCCATCTTATTTTAACCTATATGAAAGAAGGATGTCGGTACCCAACTCAAACTTTGGGATTTGGGTTAGCTTGGGGACCCATTTCATCTTTGGGTTGGTCCCATTTGGCTTGTAAGGGCAATAAGTAGAGTAATAATCACCACTTTTACAATGAACACATACCATTGGGTTCATAGAGCTGGAAGTCTCTCCATGGAAGATAGGAGGTTCCACTCTCTTCTTCTTACCCTTACTCTTGTTCTTATTCTTACCTTTAGGAGAAGTCCCATCATATCCTAAACCACTAGTACTAATTTGTTTGGTAGAGTGTTCTAGGACAACATTAAGTGATTACTTTCCTGTAAGAAACTTATGCAAAGAAGATATTAATTTTTTAATATCATCATTAAGACTAATGACAATAGAATATAAGCTATCAAGATCATCTCTAGCATGCAACAGGTTGGCTTCTAAACAAAGGGCTTTAGTATGAAAAGAATCACGTTCTAGAGTAGTGCTAGCTACCTCATTACTTGGCAAGATAGGTCTAGAAGATAAATCATAAACTTAAGCAAGAAACTAGCATTTTTAGTTTTAAGCAAAATAATTTCTTTTTGATAAGCACGAACTTCATTTCTCCTAGCATAATCAATGAGTTTAAGTTCTACATTTTCAATTTTAAGAACATCAACCTCATCTAGGCACTTTTGGTTTTCTTCCTTAGATTTGCAATGTTCTTAAGATAGAAACCATTCTCAACCTCTACTCCATTGTATTGAAGCTCAAGGTCAAGAAATTTCCCTTGCAAAGAATCAATGCTATCAAGATGAAACTATTCATTTTGACCAAGAATTTCAATCTTAGCATAAAGATCATCTATTATCTTACCTAACCTTTTCTTTTTAGACTTGCATTTAGTAAAAGCTGATGACCGACAAGCATTAAGCATATCAATAAGAGTTTCCATAGGAAAATCATTCAAATTAACTTCAGTTATCTCACTTACGACACTTACCTCACCTACATCTTCACTTGTAGAGGCCATGAGAGCAAGGTGGAATTCTCCATCTTAAGAGCTTGAAGATCTTGAGGAAGACTCCTCTGAAGCTGCATGAGCTACATCTTTTCTTCTTCTTTCTTTCTTCTCCTTTCTCTTGTATTTTCTTTCTCTCTTATACTCCTTGTCCTTCTTGTGGCTTCTCTTATAGTGGCACGTCTTGGCCTTTGGGAAGTCACTCTTGTAATGGCCCTTTTGGCCACATTCATAGCATCTAAGATTTTATGAAAAAGGCTTCCAAGTGTTTGATGTTGGAGTAGTTAGCTTCATGCTCATTTGGGCATTCATCTTCACTTGAGGAAGGAGTAGGGGACTTGAGTGCAAGTTGTTGCTGCTGAACCATCTCTTCAATGAGCTTTGAAGGTTGTGTCCTTGATCTTCTTGGACTCCTTCTCTTCTCTCTTTTCTTCTTCTTCTTACTTGTCTAGCCTTGGCTCATGAGCTTGAAGGTTGCCAACCAGTTCCTCAGTTGACAATTCACTAAGCTTGTACACTTCTTTAATGGATGTCACCTTGGGCTCCCATCTCTTTAGAAGATATCTTAAGATCTTGGAGTTGATAGTGCCTTTGTCCATAACACTACCAAGGGATGCCAATCTATTGATGATCACATTGATCCTTGTGTACATATCTGCCACTCTTTCATTCTTACCCATCTTGAAGTTCTCAAGTAGACCACCAAGCATGTAGATCTTGGCTTCCTTCACTTGCTCCGTTCCTTCATAGGTGACACATAGCTTGTTCCAAATTTCATGTGCAGTATCCCAGAGGAGATCTGGTTGAACTCAGATGGGGTGAGGGCTTCATATGTAATGCTCACAACTTTGGCATTGAGTTGAGCTTGCTTCATTTGGGCTTGGGTTCATGTGGAGATTTTCCCATTTGGATCTTCATACTTTAGATGCACCACCTTCTACATCTCATAGCTTACTCCTTGGAGATAGAACTACACTCTCTTATAATAGAGGAAGTTGGTGTCGTCGAAGACCGGAGGTCGCATGAAGAAGATTCCCTCCAAGTTGAGAGATCCAAGTGCTAAATCACCCATCTTCTCCTACTTGTGGAAGTAGCTTGGACAAGACATGCTCTGATACCACTTGTTGGAACAAAGGCTCTCGAAGGGTGGTGAATAGAGCTTCACAATTCTCACAAAATTGATTAGACCACAAAATTAAATTAAGTTCAGAAACTTAAAAAAGTAGCCAATTTGAGGTCTTATCTAGAAAGCATAGCAAGGGTGAGATATAAGGAAGAGCATACACTTAGACAAGGTGGTTTAGAGTGGTTCCACGTCCTAACTAGGAGCAATGTCAGTCCACTACATGTAATGACCCTGACCTGGGTTATGAGGTAACCCTATTTGTTTTGGATAAGTAAGTTTCTTAGAACTTTAATATAATCCTAAAAAGTGTTTTTCTGTCAGGTAACAAACTTATGTTTTAAATTTGGTCATGTTTGAATAATGTTTCAGCAATGCTCTTATGTTTTGGACCAAAATGCAATTTACCAAAGATAAGGGGTTATAATGCAATATGTCATATGTTGAACATGCCTCATCTGTTTTAGCATCATTATAGAGAGAATGATGCAAGGTGGTGGCTTGTGGAGAGCATAAATTCCAAGTTTGAACTTGTTTGAATAATGCTAGTGACTTATGTATCAATTTTTGTGCAAGTTGTAATTTATCCAAAGTATAGGGTTGATATGAAAATTACCACCTCTAGAGTGTCCATACGCCCTCCTATTATCATTTATAGGAGATAGAAAGAAGGATACACCATGTTGGAATCATATTTGAGTATGATACTCTTGGTGATGAAAAGACCAAGGAAGTGTTGTATGTGAAACCCTAGTTTGAGCTTGTATCGGGTTGAAGAATCCATATGAGAGTGCCTCTGGGACAAGGAGCCATAGAGGGGATCCCATATCCATTTTTGTACTCTTAGACTCATCCATGATGAGAAAATCACCACAAGGAGGTGACCCATGTCGAGTTAGAAGCTCCTTGCAAAAAGTTGTATCGATTTGCTTAATTTATGAGATAAAGATGAGATATCGTATCAAACAAGATAACTAATGGACGAAATATCATTCCTAGATTATCCTCTAGTGTTTTTCATGTCAAGATAAATATGAGTGCATGAAAGGACATTTGTCAACCATGCATGGACATGTGGAATCTTGCAGCTTAAAATGGTGACACCTCATATACACACTTTTCATTAACCTCAAGTATATATACCCTTCTTTCACCCATAAGTTGAGTTTTTCAAAATCTATCACCCCATTACTCTTATATATCTTACATATTCAAGATATCATTCAAGGGTGAAGGCGTATTGTCGATAGTGCTTTGGAATCACCCATAGCAAAGTGATATCACCCATTACAAAGTGATATTGGCCAAGTGAGGGATATCGGCCTCAAGTGGTGAGGTATCATGCATAGGGCTGAGGAGCTCAAGTCTTAGACCTTTGATAAGCTCACCTTCAACCTTGGGAATGTAAATCTTTGGAGCTTTGAAGTTTCTCTTGAGGCTGGTTATATAACTTGAACTCAATTATGTTATTATTTACCATCAATCTTGCCTTAGTTAAATGATTTACTTTCAAATAGAATTTTCTTGCATAACTGATGAATCCATGAGCTCTAGTAGTAACTTAGGACTATTGTCCATGAATTAGAAAAAGTAGAACGAAGTTATAGAGCTTGAAGATGATGATATCACCTTATAAAGTGATATGGGGTTCAAGCACATAAGCACACACCTCTTTGCCCGATATGGTGTGGAGAACACACACACCTCTTTACACGATATGGAGTGAATCACACAAACACACCTCTTTGCCCGATATGGTGTGAAGCACACACACACACCTATATGTCTGATATGGTGTGAAGCACACACACACCTCTTTGCTCGGTATGGTGTGAAGCACACACACCTCTCTTTGCCCGATATGGTGTGAAGCATACACACACCTCTTTGCCCGGTATGGTGTGAAGCAGACACACACCTCTTTGACCGATATGGTGTGATGCGCTGTTACAATCCCAACTTTTGGGTTCATTTGGTGAGAAATGTAATTTCTCATATTAAAGATATTTGAACAAATAATTATATAATTTGTTTTGAATAAATGGATTTCGTTTACAATAGCTTTGATGGTTGTTTTGTGGGCTTTATTGGCTATTAGGACCAATAACAAGGAAAAGACAAAAGAAACTCCATTATTAAATGAGTAAACAAGAAAATGGAGAAAAGAGAAATGTAAAAACCTATAGAAGGAAAAGGAATGATATCCAAAGTTGGATTTCGTGCCTCTTGGGTTCCTTGGGTCCCAAGGAGTCCAAAGTTACAAAGATAATGCAATAAGAAAAGAAAAGATCAATTAAATGTTTCTTTATTAAGAAAGAAATTGAAACCATAATAAAATGTGGGAAATAAGTGAAAAGAGGTATAATTGAGTTATCCTTGATGGATTTTCATATCCAAAGGATTCCTAATGTTAAAAGGAATGTCAATGAGGAAAATAAAAAGAGAGGTAAAGAGAAATCCTAAAAAAGAGATATTTTAATAAGAAATAAACAAGATAATGAGAAATAATGGATATAGATGCATCTAGACAGATAATGGGTGTCCACTGAAAAGGATTTCGAAATATTAGAGTTTTTTGGGGTCCAAGGAGCCCCAATGGAGAAAAAGAAAGAGAAAATACCAATAATAGAGAATAAGAGGATAATATGATGCTTAAAGAATGAATTTTGGGGTATTGTTAAAGACGTGGTATTTTCTACTAAAAGAAAACATAATTTCATGCCAATGGATTAAAGGGCAAGTACTAAGAGAATAAGTGTGAGGATTTTCAAATTCCTAATATCTAAAGAATAAAGAATATTAGAGAGATAATTAAGGGAGAGAAGCTTGCTTCCTAATGAAGGAACTTGGGTTCCTATTGGGAAAAGAACTCTTTGATTCATGAGTAGCCGACCTAGGGCTTTGTTACCCACCCCTATATAAAGGGTAGAGCCCTGGTTCTAGTACCAGAGAGATCCCACACAACTCTCTCTCTCTCTTCTTCATCATCCCTAACCATGAGGGTATTGTGCTAACCCCAGAGCCATGAGGGGCCATGGTGTCGTCATGATGGAGGCATGACATTCCTTTGACTACTTGTGGATTATCGATCAGCGTCATCATGCTCTCGCCTATGCGCAACACCTGTCAGAGGTCCGCAGTAGGGCTGCAAGTTGCAGGCCCAACGCCTGCACACCCAGCCATTCTAGTCATGGGTCAAGGCTTGGAGGGGGGCGATGGTGGGCGAAAGAGGTAAGGCTTCAGCTGCAAGTACCTCTCGTATCCTGGGAGGAAGGGGGAGGCTCGTGATCGGCTGCTATAGCAGACGCGGAAGGGTTTCTGCAAGGTTGATGACGAAAAAGGGAATTGCACAGTTTTTCCCTCCGAGCATTGCAGAGCCAAGCGTCCACACGGGGGTAAATACATCATTTTGTTATGTTCTAAACCAGATGGGTTACACAGAGCCACATTGCATGGAAAGGGACACATGGCGCTCTTTGATTGGCTTTGGTAAGTAAATTCTTACAAAAATCATATTTAAATATTAGCAACTTGGGTTGATGCGCATAAAATATGAAAATTGCTCAAAAAAAATAGGGGAATCCATTAAAAATATATTTAGAAGCTAATTCCTCTTGAAATTCGAATAGTAGTTGAAGTTATCAACTTCAATACATTAATGATTAAGAAACCCTATTTTGAAATTATTAATGTATTTAGTAGGGTTTAATGGATGATTAAAGTTGATATTAACCTATTAATTGTAAAAAGGTACATTAAGAACAAAAAGGATGAACTTTGCATGTAATTAGTTTAATTTAGAGTTTCATGTGCATAAATATGCTTTAATGGGCCTTAAAACCCTAATATTAGTAAATGTGACTTTTTTATTGGAAAGTCAGAAGCTCCTTTTATTCATCTCATCCTCCTCTTTCGAGTGGTTCAAAAATACTACTACAATCTAATTTATGGGCTTCATTAAACTTGGTAGTACTACTACCATTATAATCTCAAACCAGGGTTTCATACAAGCATTCTAGTGGACGGGTATAGTGCATCCGTCCTTGGTTTTGTTTTTGATGGTATCTTGCTAACTTATCAGCAAGATGGTTACAATCTCTCCTCACATGGACAATCATCCCGTTTGGCCTCATATTCCTCTTAAACTTAGATAGTGCTTCTATGAACCGTGGTGCATCGCCTGTTCTCCTTGGAGCAGTTGAACTGCAAGTTTGCACTCTTACTCAACTATCACCTTATTCAGACCTACCTTCTCTGTCTCATCCATGGTGATGATTATGGCTTTCACTTCAACTTCCAAAGCATCTTCAGCAGCAACTTTGGTCCCTTTCCCTCCCAACCACCTCCCTCTCCACTCCCTCGCTACATATGCACAACTACTGCCTTTCTTTTGGAAAGTGGCATCTACATTCATTTTGATCCAGCCTTCCTTTGGCGGCTTCCATAACACATGTTGAACGTTCCCTAGTGCCTCCTCCTTCTTCCAGGCCAACCTACTCAGCATGGTGTCATATATCACAGATCTTGCAGTCTAGGTATCGTTGGATGGGATTCCTTCCATAACCTGCCTATTTCTGCTTTTCCAGATGTGCCAGCATCCATACATAAAGCTATCTTGTTCCTTCTTGTTCCTCAGATTTTCTCTTAGCCATGCATTCATATTGGAATCCATGAAGAAGTTGTGTGGAATCCGGTTCATCCATATAATCTTCCAACATTCTTTAGCATGGTTGCAATCCCAAAGAGCATGGAGACTATCTTCCTCAGTTGTTTGGTAAATGTTACATTTGCTATCCTCCGCCATATGTCTCTCTTTCCTCCTCTTGTTCATGAGGATGGAATTGTGTGAAAGTGTCCACATAAACATTTTTACTCGATAGGAGGTGTGGGAATCCTAGATCGTCTGCCATTCCCCTTGTATCACAAGGTCTGACCCCTGTCTAATGGCTCTATATGTTGAGTTCGTCAAGAATTTACCTATGTTTATATGATTCCAGACCCTGGTGTCTCTCCCGTTCTGCTGATTAGGTGGCTTGATCTGCAAGATGTCTTTCACATAGTTAGTTGGTAGCCACTCTGCCAAGAAGCCCACATCCCAATCATCATTTTCATGAACAACACTTCATAATTTCAGGTCCTTGAGTTCCTCCGATATGGGTTTGATAGAACTATCTCTCAGTTTTCCTTGGTTCTTTACTCACACATCATCCCAAAACATGGTTTATGTGCCCGTCCCTAGATGAATATGAGAGTTCATTGTGATGAACTCTTTGCCCTCCAGGTGGCTCTCCCCAGTCTGGAAAGATTTGACCTACTGCCTGCTTTGTAGTCTTCATATCTTCTATTCAAAAGCTAACACCATATTGTTGGTCTATTAGTCGCCACATCCCAGGAGTTCTTGGCAAGGAGAGCATTGTTCCGGTCTCTCATTGTCTTGATACCCAATCTGCCATTAGCTTTTCTACTGATAACCTTCCTCCATGCTATAAGAGATAGTGGTCATTTCTTCCTTCCACTTCCCCAAATAAACTTCCAGATCGAGCTATCAATCCGGTCACACAGTCCTACTGGCAAGAGGGTCGTTTGCATCAGGTAGGTTGGTATTGTTGTTAGAGTCATCTTCGCTAGGCAAACCCTTCCTGCAAAGGATAGACATCGGGTCAACCAAGACGTCACTTTGTTGTTTACATTAGCTAGCACTTCACCATAGGTATTCTTATCCACCCTTTTATGAAGAAGAGACACCCCTAGGTACCTCCCCAAGTCAGAAGTCTCGATGAACCCGCTAGTTATGCATATAGCTCGTCGCACTTTCCTACTCACCCCCTTTTTTTTTGGGAAAAGTCAGGTGGTGATTTTATTCATCTTGCCCACCTCGTGCAAGCCCACTCAAACTTGTACTACAAATTTTGGTAAATTGCATAGAATTAAATATGGTAGTACTACTACCATTACAAACTTCGCCTAACATATTACTTGATTCTATATCCGGAAACTTGTGGTATTCACAGTTACCAGTTTTATTCTTCAGGTGATACTTAGCTAGAGAATCCGCAAGGGTATTGCCTTCTCTCATACCAAATTGTATCCGATTGGACTGACATCCAACCTGCTGCATACCCCAGATTTGTCTAGCATACTTAGGATTTCTCCTATAATCTTCTTTAATCATAATTACATCATGTTTGCAGTCAGTTTCAATGGTTGTATTCTTGAGATTGCAGATAATACACATTTTGTAGGCAAGCTCCACATCTTGCATCTCTGCTTCCAATGGTGTATCTGCCTTAATTAACTATCCTATACCTCCTATCCACTCACCATGATGGTTGCGAACCACAGCAGCAATAGCACTTCTTCTCCCATTGAAGGCAGTGCAGTGTTGATTTTCAGATGATCTTGAGCAGGTCTCCTCCAGGTCACCTTGTTTCTTCCAGTAGCTTGTTCATTCTTGACCTCCCACGCTTGTTCATTCAAGCGCATTTCAGTGATAATCGACAGAACTTGGTGTTGTACATTGGCTTCTTTCTTATCAAAAACCCACAAGTTCCTTTGTTTCCATACGTACCAACAAGTTATCATGAATTTTGCTTTATACTCTTTTGTAAATTTCAAATTCAGGCTCAACCACCTTCCCAAATCAACCTCTTCCCAGAAGCTCGGAGGGGTATTAGAACTGAATAAACCCATCCATATAGGGTGAACCTTCCTACAATCTCTTAGGGCATGCAGAGTGTCCTCCTCACATAAGTTGCATCTGTTGCACGTTGCATCTGTAGTCATGTGTCATCTCTATCTGTTTCTATTAGTAAGAATATCATTATTTCCAACTAACCAGAAAAACATCTTAATATGGGCCGCCACTTTGGTCTCCCATAAAGTCCGCCAATGGCCATCCCTTTTGATCTCCTTATTATCTCGCAATGCTCTGTAGGTTGTAGCAACAGAAAACCTGCCTCTCAGGTTTGGTCTCCAGAATCGTATATCCTCGCCTCCCTATTCAGTAGGCGTTGGTATGGATTGAGTCTCCATAACGATTTCCTTGGGCAGCCAGGTATCTAGGAACTTCAGGTCCCATTTATTCTCCAGGTCAATTAAGCTACTTACCTGCAGATCCTCAATATCGACCGGTATGCTTTTTTTTACATGGTCCTTTAAACATTTCCCGCTAGGCAGCCAGTTATCTCTCCAGGCATTAATAGCATTGCCATTGATAGGAGACATATAGGAGTTAGATTCAATAAATTCCTTATTAAGGACAACAGATCAAGCTAGCCCAGAACAGTAAGCATTGGATGTATTGGGATTCCTCTCTAGTCTTGCTGCCATAGCTGTACTCCATGCAGTTTGTCCATTACTCATGACATCCCAAGTATGTTTCATGATTAACGCACTATTCCAATCCCTCATGGATTTAATGTCGAGTCCTCCATTGGATGTGCTGCTCACCACCCTTTCCCAAGCGATAAGGTGCACCCCCTCTTGCTTCTGCCTCCACTCCATATAAACTTCCTTATAGCTTTATCTATTATGTCACATAACTGAAGTGGAAGCTTGGTAGTCTGCATGACATAATATGGGATCACAGTGAGTGTACTCTTCGCTAAGCACACCCTTCCAGCCATGGAAAGGCTGTGGGCTGCCCAAGAATTCATTCTTCCATTCACCTTCTCTAAAACATCACTATTGGTATTCTTGTGCACTCTACTATGTAGCAGTGGGACACCGAGATATTTCCCCAAATCCTGGGTCCTTGTCAAACCACTTATCTCACAAATTCCATCTGCTTCCGCTCTGGTTACTTTTCTGGAGAAATAGATTCTCATTTTTTCCATGGAGATTGCTTGTCCTGACACCTTCTCAAACTTCCTGAAGCACTTCATAATAGTTTTGATGTTATTCACATTGGCCTTGGCAAATAGCAGAATGTCATCAGCAAAGAACAAATGTGCTATACATGGCCCGTTCTGGCACAGTTTTACAGGGTTCCACATTTTTTCAAGGACTGCATCTTCAATCATCTGGCTTAGCCTTTCAATGCACAAAACAAAAATATAAGGACTCAGAGGATCTCCTTGTCTCAAACCCTTGGTGGCTTTGAATACATCCGATGTTACCCCATTCCAAGCGATGGTAGTTTGACCCCCTATGATCGAATTCATCATGTACTTTCTGATATTTTGAGGGATTTCAGTTTTCTTTAGCGTGTCTTCAATGAATCTCCAGTCCATCATATCATAAGCTTTTGTCAGGTCAATCTTTATGGCCATAGCTTTGGTAGACGTCTTCTTCCTCATCGAGTGTATGAGTTCCTGGGCAACTACAATATTATCAGAAATTTTGTGACTTGGAACAAAAGCGCTTTGTGCAAGATTTATCCACTTTGGAAGCCAGTCCTGTAAGCGCTCCACCACAACCTTAGAACAAATCTTCATGATGGTGTTATTCAGGGATAAAGGTCGGAACTGACAACTTGACACAGGCTTGGAGACTTTCGGTATAAGGATGATTATGGAATTACACATTCCTTCTTCCAAATAAGAACAATGGACAGCTTCATTAACAGCCCAAACTACAGATTTTCCCAAAACATTCCAGTTGGATTTAATAAAGTGAGTAGTGGATCCATCGGGTCCTGCTGCTTTGTAAGGGTCCATTTTTTTCAGTACCTCTTCTACTTCTGTTTGATCGACTTCTTTATCTATATTTTCATTAGCCTCCTGATGTATAGGCGTAAATCTTGCAGGGGTGTTGTCGAATAGGTTCTGATGAATCCTGCTAGGCGTAGTAAAAAGACCAATGAAGTACTTTGAAACTATGGTAAAGATTTCTTTTGCATCTGTAGTCCAACCACCGTAGGGGTGTTTAATGGCAGTGGTGCGATTAGACTGATTTCTTTGATTGACATAGGCTTGGTAGAAACGGGTGTTGCTATCTCCTCCTTTGAGCCAGTTCACATGGCTCTGCTCCTTCCAGACTTCCTCCTCCTCTACAAGGTATTGAGATAATTCTGCCTTCATATCGATGATTAACTTGTCAGTAATTCCATCATACCTGGTAGCCAAATTCCTCTACAGGAGATCTATGTTTCGGTACAGCCTCTCTTTGTGAGCCCTCTTGTGTTAAGCTCGTTCAGCTTCCCAATTTTTTATTCACTTTTGAGCATTGTTAATAGCACATGTAAATCTGATATTATTGTTCTAGCAGTCCTTCAGCATAGGCAAAAAGGTTTTATCCAGATTCCATGCTACTTTGGTGGAGAACCGTCTAGGAGGTTTGTTCTTTTTCACTGGTCTAACCAACAATGGAAAATGATCAGATTCAATCTTAGGTAAATGAGTGACAGTCACATCCGAGAATTCCTGGAGGAAGGCTTCGTTGGCCAGAACATGGTCCAACCTGCTTTGCTTCAAGCCATGACAATAGGTATACTTCTGTCCTGAGAATCCCATGTCTGAGAGCCCAGCTTCTAGCATAGTTTCAGAGAAAGTGATAGCTTCTTGGTTATTGAAAGACTGGTAACCCATAGTTTCCGCTGGGGAGATAACAACATTGAAATCCCTAGCCACTATCCATGGTTCCTTGAACCGGTTGCCCATGCTAATGATGTGTTTCCAAATCAAATTTCTAATATGGCTGTGAGGATTAGCATATATGAACGTAGCAAAGATAACATTGTTGATTTTACAAGTAATAAACTGTCTATGAGTATTGACAATCTTTACCTTGATGCAGTTTTCATTCCAGCAGACCCAGATTCCTCTCGAGAAGTCCCTCGCTTCCGATCTGTGAGATTCAGAAAGACAAGCCTTTTGATAGTGTCTCTTGCCTTATCAACAGTTATGCGAGGTTCCAAAATAATGGTAATCGAAGGTTTATACATAGTGATGTAGTCTCTCAACACTCTACAAGTGTCTTTGTTGCCTATGCTCTGGATATTCCAACACAAAAAGTTTAGCATGGGAAAGAAAAGCTCAGATTTATCTGATGTGGTCGACTTCTAATTAACAAGTTGCTGGACTTTGGTTCTTCTTGTTGGCTACTTCATTCAAAGCTTCTATAATGGCTTCCTTGGTGTGCACTCCTCTGAGTCGGGGGCTCTTTATCCTCCCATCAATAGAGTGAATATGTCTAGAGGTTCCCTGCCTTTTCATATTTGTTCCACTTTCTTTTATGTTCTTTCCTGAGGTTGTTGCCCTTGGTATTGTTACAGTTGCACAAGAGGCCACCTTAATCGGGTCTGCAATATTATCTTGAGTTCTGGGGCTTGCTATACTATTGTCCGCTCTCTCATATGTGTCTACTATCAGTTCAACGACCTCATCTATGTCTGGATTCACTGTAGTATGTCCATCTGTGTTAGCGCAGTAACCTTTCTTAACCCCCTGGTTTGTTTGGTTCTTCCTTAAATTGGTGATGTCCCGCATTACTGCCTCATTTCGGGAATTCTTCTCAGTACTACTGTTCACCTTCTTCTTCCTCCAAACCATCGGTGTTGTGAAGTTCTATAAATTCCCCTGCACTACTTGTGCATTCAGTTCTCCTTCCTTACTCGCTGTCTCCTTTGCATGATCCTCCCCTAACTCATCAAATTGGTTTCTTATGGATGTCGAGTATCTAGATTGCTTCTCTTGATTGTTTCCCCTTCTTTGATACGTGTTTCTCTGGTTGGGTTTTCTCCTTCTTTGTGTCTGCCATGTTTCTTTCTCTCTCACCTCTTCGATACCTTGTCCTATGGCCTCGTTGTTTCCTTGTGTCTCCTCGGGTCGGTCTATATCTCTCCTGCAGTTTGTTGATGTATGACCCTCCACACCACAGATTGTGCGAGCAAACAGAAAACCTTCATATTCAATTTCATAGTCTATTCCATTGATCAGGATCAAGGGTACTAGTTCTTTTTGTGTGTCTATCTCTATTGCAAGCCTCGCAAACTTGCTTCTCGTTCTATTGATTGTGTGTTCATCTACCTGCACCAGTCTTTCAACTGCTCTGCCTATGATGTTGAACATCATTTGGACATAAAGATGTAGAGGCAGGTTGAGGACACACACCCAACATATTATATGCCTGGGTAGATCATTGGAGGGAATAAAAGTGGAGTACCAATCCCACACCACCAGATGACATCTGAAAATTTTCCACGGTCCACCTACCATGGCCATATCATAATCCCTTCTGCAGGATAATTGTACAACAAAGTGACTGAGATCCAGTTCGTATATGTTGTATCTTCCCACCATGCTCCACATGGCTCTTAATTTGTCTCTGAGAGTCATATATCTGATCTTTGTACCCAATGCTTTGACAATAATTGTTTACTTCCATGGCTTTATAAGAAGCTCCTCCTCTATAGGGTCAATGATGATAGATGGTTTTCCTTCGAAAACTCCCATGCTAACGGCTTCTGGTTCTAAGTGTTCTCCAAATAGTTTTCTTAGGAACATATCAGAATTTGTTCTTCTCTTCATGATTTGCTCAGATATGATATTTCCGGAATCCCAGCAATGCTGGTTTCCTTCCGTTTCCTTCCCCTGTGTCATCATGACTGCTGTATTCAATGACAGAAAGTTCCTATCCATATCACCGACCGCATCTGTAGACGGATGATCTTTGTATGTAACCCCTTCCTTCGACTTCTGAGACTCTTGCGGGGTTCCTCTCATACCTGTGTAGTGCAAGTTCAGTCCCAGTTGTGTTATTATCATGTTTCCTATATCTTCTTGTCTTCCTTGTATGTCTCCTGCACTGGTCGTGCCATTGGTATTGCGATGAGTATCCGGGCTTTGAGATCTTCTTCTACTGCATTCCTCTTTTCCAGCGTCATGGCCTTGTGCTTGTCCTCCACCCCTATCATCCCTTCCTCTATCCGACTCCTCATCTCCCCCCGGATCACCAGCCGCCCCTCTCCGCTCCTCCGCGTCCATAACCCTAGTACTTTCTATTTTTTTCCTACTCACCCCTTTGGAGAAGTATATTCTGGTTTTTTCGATCGACATCCTTTGTCCAGAGGCAACTCTGAACTCATTGAAGCATTCTCTACTAAATGGCTTTAATTGTTCAATTTTATGATTAAAGTTGAGATATGATAATTCTAAGCTATTTCGAGTATAAAAGTTCCTAATTGTGGATAAATACCCTTAATGCAATAATTAGGGTTTTCTAATGGATAAAGGTAGAATTAATGACAAATAGAGTTCATATGTGAATTAGACCATAATGAACTATGAATTGATGATAAATGGGCATAATGACCTTGTCATGGATTAACAGGATAAAAATGGTAGCTTTAATGTAAAAGACGCTTAATGGACTTAATTGATGGTTAATTGTTCTTTTTCTAAAATTAGGGTTTGAAATAGTATAAATGAAGTGAAACCCTAATTGCAATGGAAACCCAAAAAGAGGACTAGAAACCCTAGGAAGTGAGCTTGATTTAATAGATATTGATGGCATGATCATTAATAGGAAATTGTATGCATATTTCAGGATCTCATTATGTACTTTCTTGCCTAATTGGATTTCTTGATTGATTGGATTATTCTGTCTCAAATCAGCCGACAAATATGTGGTTATGCTTATGGTTAATTGCTTTAGTTTCACAGTGATTCCTAAAAGTTTTATCGGTTGCCTAAAAATAATTGCTTAGATGACTTTTATTTCATGCAACTATAAAGTGACTATGATTATCACCATAAGTATAGATACATGACTGGCTTAGATCCTAGTCCTCCTTTGTGGCTTGCTAATGATGAAAAGGGTAACCTACTACAGGGCCTACTTGTTAAGTAGGACATCAGGTTATCAAGAGTTAGAAATTGGGGTACCCATGTGTCGTGCCATGCGACTCTTTAGCACACCATAAGTTAAAGAGTGGGCTACCTATGGGTAGTGCCATGTGACTCAATCCTAGAAATTGGTTCACCTGTTAGGTGGGATCATGAGGGGTTTAATGGGGATCTACTATAAGGAAGGTAGCATCCAGGTCCACTACATGGATAGCGTAGAGGCTAGGTTAAATCATAATTGACTGCAATTATGTTGTTATCATAGTTGCACGATTATTGATTCCCCCACATACCAGCAATGAAAAGGAAGGGTATAGATGGATTAAGCAGTTATGATGAAAACATAATCTTGTTTGTTAAATCTTAATTGACTGCAATATGTTGTTATCATAGTTGCATGATTATTGTTTCCCCCACATACCAGCTTTATGCTGACCGACATTTTTTTTGTCGGCATTTTAGGTACAAATGAAAAGGACAAACAGTAAAGTGGCATATGTGGAATTAAATGAGAATTAAAGTACTGAGGAGGATTAGTTAGAATACACTCCAGACGTGGATAGAAAAAGTTAACCAAGTTTTTGAAAAAGGTATGTAAATTTTAATTTTATTACAACCTTTCAGTTTAGTTGGTAAAATTTGATAATTATTATAGATTATTTGTCGAACCTTTGATTCGGAAATTGGGATAATGGCTTTTACCTCTTGGTCTCCCTTAATTGGGGGTTACAAGGAGGCGGGGTCATTACATTTGGTATCATAGTATAGGTTCCTCATTTAATCTTTAATAATTATTAAAATTTACGAACTCCATAGAACCCAAGGGAGTTATTAGAGGATTTTCCAAAAAATAGAGGTGTCTAGAAAAGGATCACGTTTTTGGGCTGGCAAGATTTTCCTCCACACCTCTAGTCAGAATACGTGGACTCCCAGATTAGTGTGATTGCCTGACCAATGTCTCGAGATCTGACTCAAAATAAGATACCTTTAGGACTCTCTCATCTTGTTCATCCCTTCTCAACTCAAATGTTGTTAAGGGTTATAAGGATTAGGGTTTTCTCTCTTTTCCTCACTCTCTTGAGGTATGGGTAAGGTTGATAAGGTCTAAAGAATCCTCCACCAAATTAATGAAAAGCATGTAAATAAGATGTCATGGACATACACTTAATAGATTAAGCGCAAACTAAAGAATAGATGCATGCTTAGGTTGTATGACATAAGTTGTCATGCCCTCAGGAGAGAACTAAGGCTAGACCTCCTTGTCAGGAGGATGAGTGGGGAAAGTTAGTCTTGGAGGTAGAGACCTCCATCATAAGTAGAGACCTGGCACATCCTTTGAGGATGATGATAACCCTAACCCTAAGTGGTGGTTAGAAAGAGAGATGACACGAGGAGTTGGATGTCATGATAGACCTGGTGTGAGGGTGGACATGCTTTTGGATGACCATATGAGCCATGAGAGGTTGGATGACCTAGCACCTCTAGCAACCCAACCCTAGAAAGGGGTCGTGCACGTTAGAGTGAAGGACAAGCTCCTTCAATGATGAGGTTAGTGAAGAACCTATGGAAACCCCATGTGCTTATATGAGTGTGGCATAGTAGGTACCCAGAATACGTCAATAGCGCTGGAATTAGTCTAAAACCCTGGCCAAGAGAGTATCATGGATAGCTTATGAGATAAGCATAAAGAACTGTGGATAATCTTGAGAAAACATAAGTTGAACATAGGCTTCACCCATGTAGGGGTATGCTTGTGAGCTTGATCCATCTTCATGGAGAAAAGACCTCTAGTAGTGAGGCTAGTTGTAGGATTAGCTCTAGAGAGAGAGAGAGAACGATCCAAGCAAGAAGGTTGAAAGCATAGATTCCGAGATATGGGGAACAATGGAGAATTGAGGATGGTGTGACCTAAGTGGATGATAGTGGTCGCCTCATGCATGATCCTTGGAGGATGAGGATATCTTGGTTGGCTTTGGAGAAACCAAAACCTAGAGAGAGGGTGAGGTTGCTGGTACCTATGAACCTATGGTATAGATGTTCACCTTCTAGGGTTAGGAAGAAGAGTTCATTAGACCCTAAAGAGGCTTAGTAACAGGTTCTGAGGCCTTATACCTTGTTGGTTGTCCTTGAGGAGGACTCCACTCTGAAGTGTTGTTTGAGTTGAATGATGACAGGAAGTGCATGTCATACCTTGTACATGTTTGGTTCATGGTTAAGAGGTTGAGCATGAAGTTGGACACCCAACAATGAACCTAGGGTTCCTAGGCCTAAGAGGGGAAGTGGTGTACGTGATGCTCTTGATGAGATTTGAGTTTCTAGAGATTCGAGCATGGAGCTCCCCATTTTTAGAGGAAAGGGAAACCCCTTAAGTCTAAAGGATGTTTGATGAACCCTTCATAGCTAATTTGATGACATGAGAAGGTTTGATCTTGATCCAATTTCGAGGATGAGAACAAGTGTGACCTAGCATGGTTTAGTAGGTGGACTTATTGTGCCTTAGTAGCTTGCTAGGGGTAAGCATGCCCATGTGGATGTAAACCCTTGACATAAGGACGTTTGTGACCTTTGTTATCAAGATGTAGTTTCCTCTCATCCTGGGAGAGGAACCCTTTTGTAGGGTGTATACCAATTTTGTTGATTTTGAGGTAACCTAAAGAGGTCTCATAGGATCGTGAGAAGCTAAGTGAAAAGTACATGGTATGAGAATGAACCTATAGACCCATAGATAACTATATCTAAGGGCATGTGGATGTGTTACCATGAAGGTAATCGGTATGGGGCCTGGCCAAGGTATGCAGGTCTCCATGACCCATATGAAAGGATGAAAGTCAGCCCATGAATGTAGAGAGAGATGATGAAGGCTTGGGTAAGGTTCTAAGTTGGACATGTACTATACAATCTATCCTAGGGTCAGGTGGGGATAAGACTGATGGAAGTGGGATTTGCCTAATTCTCTAGTTGCACACATGACCATAGGGTCAGGAGGTAACAACTATCATTGTCTGAGGGCCATGGGTTAGGAGATTGATCACCTTCATGAACTCATGGGACCCAAAGGGCAGATGAGTAGGGCACTCTCTGGATGCATAAGGGAAAAGGAACGACCCCAAAAGTGTCAGAACCCTATAGACCTAGAGGAGATGACCAAGGGACGTGTGTAAACCCCAGTAGGTTCAAGACCAGTTTTCCATGAAAGTAACTTTGATATCGAGATGTTTGTGATGTAGAGACATATTTGGCACGTTTCAACTTATATTTAAAGGTGTGCTGGCAAGGTGGGATGTACCATCTCAACTCTTAGGATAGGAGGAACTCTGTATTTGGACTGCAGCAAATGCTTATTCCCTCTTGTTATGGGAGTGAGAGATAGGACAATACGCATGCTATAAACCAAGGATAAAGATGATGTGAGTGGGAACGTTGCTACGAGGTACGAGGACAAAGATGATAACATACCCATGTGGGGTAAATGATATGTGGATCGTTTACAAATATCAAGATAAATAAGGTAGTCATCTTATGAGGATGTTTTTATCATGAGCTATGAATTCTACAAGGTTGAGTTCGAAAACCAAGAGAATAAGATCAAAGTTTTCTTGATGAAGATGGACTTAGAATTGAGATGAGGTAATAAGTAGAATACATGGAGGTGTATGTTTTCAACATTACCTTTACACATAAGGATGTGAACTAGTTGAGATGCAGCTGCCTAGTTTATCTAGAGGATAAAAGAATTTGTTGGGATAACCCTATGTTTGAAAAAGGAGATATGTTTGGCTAACATTCATATGTAACGAGATCTATTGAACAAGTTAGTAGTTGTTTGGTTAGCCAACCTAGGTTGTGATGCAATAAGAGGATGGTTGTAGAACCTCAGATGTACTTCTCTGGAAAAGAAGGTGATCAAACCATGACTAGAGTGGTTTAGGGTTTTTGAGGAATCGATCTTGAGGAATCATGACATACGGGAGATCATGATTTAAGATCACCATATACCGTGGTACTAGCAAGATAATAAGTGACAGTAGTACTTTGGATGCCTAAGATGAAGTTGCATGTGGTATGTTGCCATGCAAGCCAGGAGGTGAATGACGAACACCAATAACCCAATGTTTTGACATAGAGGATAAAGAGTCCCTGAGAGGGAATGCGAGTTCATCACTACAGATGTTGTGGTAAGTCTCCCCTGACCAAGGAAGGTCAAGATCCAATATGGGTTATGGTAGATCGCCTTACCTAGATAACATGAGAAAGAAAGAATATGCATGGGAAGGATCTAGTTGAACTACATATGAGAGAGAGATGGTTCAACTACATTATGATGTGAGTTCAAAAGTTCTTGAGTATAACCTAAAGATTCACTTCCATGAGGTGGAAGTAGATACATGAAGGACTCGATGTTAGTACAGTTTATCACCCATAACTAATGATTAGCATGATCCAGACTAGAGGATTTGATGAGAGAATGAGTGCTCATTCAGGGTGATACATGGAGACAATTCTTGTCTTCTGTAAGATGTGATGATAACCACCATAGCCAATATCGGGATGTAAAGAAGCTCTGCAAGGGAGGTTGGTCGGTCACCACTTCATTAAGATGATGCTAGTGAAGGGCCTCGCCAAGGTTAGAAAAGAACCATAGTGTGTGCAGATGAAGTTTCTTTGATCGTGCAATGACTGAGAGAGCCCATGGGCGACATGAGTCATGAGCTGATGCAAAGTAGACTGACATGCAGTTCATGGTGGGGGAATATGTGACATGAAAATCTGACCCCACTGAGTTATAGCTAAGAGAGTTGAATCCCCAATACATGGGTCCTTTTTGAGATGATTTGGTGGAGAAGGTTATGCTTGACCTTACCCCTTAGGATAAAGTAATGTGTAATGAGTTCCATGTGTCCAATTTAGAGAACTATGTGAGGTACCCGGTCCATGTGCAGAGGAATGAACCTAGTGAGCCCAAGGGAGGCTGAAATGACTTGAGTCACCAGTGAGGTTTATAGATGCCAAGGTGAAAGACCTCAGAGAAATGATTATGTGATGATAAAGGTTCTTTGGAAGCGCCATGGATAGGGAAAAGCCACATAGGGGCCAATGATGGACATGTAAAAGTCTTATCCTGAATTGTTTGTTTGCTTGATGGAATTTTGAGGACAAAATTCCTATAATAGGGGAAGGATGTTACAACCCCAACTTTTGGGTTCATTTGGTGAGAAATGTAATTTCTCATATTAAAGATATTTGAACAAATAATGATATAATTTGTTTTCAATAAATGGATTTCGTTTACAATAGCCTTGATGGTTGTTTTGTGGGCTTTATTGGATATTGTGCCCAATAACAAGGAAAAGACAAACAAAACTCCATTATTAAATGACTAAATAAGAAAATGGAGAAAAAAGAAATGTAGAAACCTCTAGATGGTAAAGGAATGATTTCCAAAGTTGTATTTTATGCCTCTTGGGTTCCTTGGGTCGCAAGGAGTCCAAAGTTACAAAGATAATGCAACAAAAAAAGAAAAGATCAATTAAATATTTCTTTATTAAGATAGAAATTGAAAACCATGATAAAATGTGGGAAATAAGTGAGAAGAGGTATAATTGAGTTATCCTTGATGGATTTTCGTATCCAAAGGATTTGTAATGTTAACAGGAATGCCAATGAGGAAAATAAAAAAGAAAGTTAAAGAGAAATCCTCAAAAAGAGATATTTTAATAAGAAATAAACAAGATAATGAGAAATAATGGATATAGATGCATCTAGAAGGATAATGGGTATCCACTAAAAAGGATTTCGAAATATTAGAGTTTCTTGGGGTCCAAGGAGCCCCAATGGAGAAAAAGAAAGAGAAAATACCAATAATAGAGAATAAGAGGATAATATGATGCTTAAAGAATGAATTTTGGGGTATTGTTAAAGAGGTGGTATTTTCTGCTAAAAGAAAACATAATTTCATGCCAATGGATTAAAGGGCAAGTACTAAGAGAATAATTGAGAGGATTTTCAAATTCCTAATATCTAAAGATTAAAGAATATAAGAGAGATAATTAAGGGAGAGAAGCTTGCTTCCTAATGAAGGAACTTGGGTTCCTATCGGGAAAAGAACTCTTTGATTTGTGAGTAGCCGGCCTAGGGATTCATTACTCACCCCTATATAAAGGGTAGAGCCCCGGTTCGAGTACTAGAGAGATCCCACACAT
Organism: Alisma plantago-aquatica; assembly: GCA_963693085.1. NCBI lineage: Eukaryota > Viridiplantae > Streptophyta > Magnoliopsida > Alismatales > Alismataceae > Alisma > Alisma plantago-aquatica. The sequence goes on along the minus strand of OY856409.1, from coordinate 1,401,791,917 downwards.
CTCTCTCTCTTCTTCATCTTCTTCGTTAATCCTAACCATGAGGGTATATTGCTAACCCTAGAGCAATGAGGGGGCATGGCATCATCATGATGGAGGCATGGCATTCCTTTGACGACCTGTGGATTATCAATCAATGTCACCGTGCTCCCACCTATGGGCAGCACCTGTCGGAGGTCCGCAGTAGGGCTACGAGTTGCAGGCCCAGCGCCCGCACACCCGGCCATTCTGGTCGTGGGTCAAGTCTTTTAGGGGGGGTGACGGTGGGCAGCGGAGGCAAGGCTTCAGTTGAAAGTACCTCTGGAGTCCTGGTAGGAAGGGGGAGGCTCACAATCAGTTGCTACAACGGACGCGGAAGGGTTTCCACGAGGTTGATGATGGAGGGGGAATTGGACAGTTTTGCCCTCCGGACATTGCAGAGCCAAGCAACCACATAGGGGTAAATGCATCATTTTTTTATGTTCTAAACCAGACGGGTTACGCAGATCTACATTGAATGGAAAGGGACACATGGTACTCTCTGATTAGCTTTGGTAAGTAAATTCTTACAAAAATCGTATTTAAATATTGGTAGCTCGGGTGGATACGCATAAAATATGAAAATTGCTCATAAAAATGAGGGGAATCCATTAAAAATATAATTAGAAGCCAATTACTCTTGCAATTCCAATAGTAGTTGAAGTTATCAACTTTAATGCATTAATGATTAAGAAACCCTATTTTGAAATGATTAATGTATTTAGTAGGGTTTAATGGATGATTAAAGTTGATATTAACCTGTTAATTGTAAAAAGGTACATTAAGAAGAAGAAGGATGAACTTTGCACATAATTAGTTTAATTTAGAGTTTCATATGCAGAAATATGCTTTAATGGGCCTCAAAACCCTAATATTCGTAAATGTGACTCTAAATGGCTTTAATTGTTCAATTTCATGATTAAAGTTGAGATATGATAATTATAAGCTATTTGGAGTATAAAAGTTCCTAATTGTGGATAAATACCCTTAATGAAGTAATTAGGGTTTTCTAATGGATAAAGGTAGAATTAATGACAAATAGAGTTCATATGTGAATTAGACCATAATGAACTATGAATTGATGATAAATGAGCATAATGACCTTGTTATGGATTAAAAGGATAAAAATGGTAGCTTTAATGTAAATGAGGCTTAATGGACTTAATTGATGGTTAATTGCACTTTTTCTGAAATTAGGGTTTGAAATAGTATAAATGAAGTGAAACCCTAATTGCAATGGAAACCCTAAAAGAGGACTAGAAACCCTAGGAAGCGAGCTAGATTTAATAGATCTTGATGTCATGATCAATAATAGCAAATTGTATGCATATTTTAGGATCTCATTATGTGCTTTCTTGCCTAATTGGATTTCTTGATTAATTGGATTATTCTATCTCAAATCAGCCTGACAAGTATGTGGTTACACTTATGGTTAATTGCTTTCATTTCACAGCGATTCCCAAATGTTTTATCGGTTGCCTGGAAATAACTATTTGGATGACTTTTATTTCATGCAACTATAAAGTGACTATGATTATCACCATAAGTATAAATACATGACTGGCTCAGATCCTGGTCCTCCTCTGTGGCTTGCTAATCATGAAAAGCATAACCTAGTATAGGGCCTACTTATTAAGTAGGACATCAGATTATCAAGAGTTAGAAATTGGGCTACCGACGTGTAATGCCATGCAACTCTTTAGTGCACCACGCGTTAGGAGTGGGCTACTTATGGGTAGTGCCATGTGACTCAACCCTAGAAATTGGTTCACCTGTTAGGTGCAATCATGATGGGTTTAACGGGGATCTACCATAAGGAAGGTAGCATCCTGATCCACTGCAGGGACAGTGTACAGGCTAGGGTATAGATGGATTATGAAGTTATGCTAAAAATGTAATGTTATTTGTTAAATCATAATTGATTGTAATATGTTGGTATCATAGTTGCACGATTATTGTTTCCCCCACATACCAATTTTATGATGACTGACGTTTTGTTTGCCGGCGTTTTAGGTACAAATGAAAAGGACAAACAGTAAAGTGGCATATGTGGATAGAAATAGTTAACCATGTTTTTGACAAAGGTATGTAAAGTTTAATTTTATTACAGCCTTTCAGTTTAGTTTGTAAAATTTGATAATTATTATAGATTATTTGTCGAACCTTTGATCTGGAAATTGGGATAATGGCTCTGACCTCTTGGTCTCCCTTAATTGAAGGTTATTGGGAGGTGGGGTCATTACAAACACACACACCCCTCTTTGCCCGATATGGTGTGAAGCATAGACACACCTCTTTGCCCGATATGGTGTGAAGCACACACACACCTCTTTGCCCGATATGGTGTGGAGCACACACACACCTCTTTTCCTGATAGGGTGGAAGCACCTCAATTCAATATACTTGATTGAGTGACATGTGATGTGTGTTATGTTACATGATACATTAAGACATAAAGAGTTTAATGCATTTTTATAAATATGGTCCAATGTACCTTGAGAGAAGGATTGAGCCAACCTAATGGAGTATGATGTAATCAATATCCAAATGAGGATGAAAGAGAAACTTATACTTATTTAATACTCATGTAATGAGTATACATTAATACTCATAATATGTGTGGAGTCTGAATTAGAGTTGTGATTTTTTATGAATGTACTTGAAAACCCTAGTTGGCTTATGTAGGGAAACCTTAACCCTAGTGAACGGTAATGATATGATTTGAAGCTACCATTGGTTAATAAAGGGAAACCCTAACCATATTGAACCCATAATGATATCATGAGATAATGAACATAGCTATGTATGAGCGATGATGTTTCATATAATACCAATTATCTAGGTCTTTTGACCTAGACTTAATTGTTTCCCAGTGAGAGGTAATAAGATGTTTAATGGGCCTTGTGAGACATGTGATTAGTTGTTTCCTAGTGAGAGGTAACAAGATGATTAATGGGCCTTTTGAGCCATGTGATTATTTGTTCCCTAGTGAGAGGTAACAAGATGGTTAATGGGCCTTGTGAGCCATGTGATTAGTTGTTGCCTAGTAAGAGGTAATAAGATTTTTAATGGGCCTTGTGAGCCATGTGATTAGTTATTTCCTAGTGAGAGGTAACTAGATGGTTAATGGGCCTTGTGATCCATGTGATTAGTTGTTTCCTAGTAAAAGGTAACAATAGGTTTAATGGGCCTTATGAGCCTTGAGAATAGTTGTTGCTTAGTGAGAGGTAACAAGATTTTTATATAAGTCTCATGTAAGAATTGATAATGTTCAAAATAAACTAGGAAATGGAAACTCAATAACATAATAATAATAAATGGTTACAATAATAATAATGAAATCTTGATCATACCTACTTTATGCTTATAACCAAATAAGGGCTATAGTGTTTTGAATATGCCTAAAAATAATAAGAGGAATACTTGTATTACATAAAGGATGTGAAGAAGTATGATGGCTTGACCAAGGTATAATGCCTAGTAAAGGTGATGTGGTATTCATGGATGAATTTACACTACAGAAAAATTGCCTATTAGTGGCATTTATTCTAGTGGCATTTATAAAAAAAACCACTATCTTTTTAATATACAAGCATTTTTAATTAAAATGCCGCTAAACCTCCTATTATAGAGTTTCTAAAAAGGACTTAACATTAAAGGCATTTGTATTTTTAATTAGTGGCAATCCTAAATTGCCATACCCAAATTTGCTAACGCAATATTGACTTTCCCGCTCCAAATTTCACGACTCGCACTCCAAATCGCTACTCTCTCCCTAATTCAGCCTGACATCTGTCGCTCTTTCATTGCGACTTCCTCCCTCTCTAGCTAGCTCTTTCCTTGCAATGATATTGTGCCCTAGCTTTGGTGGATCGCGTCTTGCATTTGTGCAGCTCCAGAGTGCCAAGATGCCAGCCGTAGAGTTGTCGGCTGCAGTTTGCAAGTTGTCGGCGCCCGCCGGTGAGTCCCAATCAGGAACCGACATTTGCGAGTGGAGGAGTGAAACTTGTCGGCCGTGCGCATCAATCGAGAACTGGGAACCTTCATCTGCCACCTATTTTGACCTATCCAACCTGAAGCACCGCCACAGACTGACTCTACCCCTCAGGCGCCGGCGAGCTCGTGTGAGGGACTCCAATCATCCAATTCCTCTATGCTTTGCAACTTTCTGAAGAGGTATGTTGTCATCACGATATTTCCCTGCTTCATACATTGATGGGGATATGTCTCCAATTATGTAGCGTCTATCTTTTAACCTCCTTCTTGTAACCAAGATTTCGGTGGCCACTCACCAGAGAAAATATGACATTTTTATAGCCACCTCAAAGTACAAATTAGGGTGGTTAATCTATTCAGGTTGCTCCTCCTCTGTTCTTGATATTTCTCATGACAATGACACCAAACCAATAGGCTGAGTGAGCATTAAAGGATCTCAAGCGGTTTAGCCACTACATCTACATATTGTTTGTAACTGTGAGTTGGAAAGGAACCATGCTAATTGATTCAGCATATTCCTTAGGTAGGAGTTGCAAGAATACATCCAGGTCCCATCCTATGTTGTTCTCAAGGATTATCTCACACATATTATTCATATGAGTGGTGATTCAGATAATCTAATACTTGGCTTTGAATTCCTCTAAGATTTACTGATTGGGCACAAAATATTTTCCTAAGGCAAATTATACAGGATTTCAATAGAGATTTTAACTTAAGATTTACTAATTTTTTCCCACGCTTAGATTTAGTTATGTTTTTTTTATATGGATTGGATTGATATGATTTTTTCCATGGATATGAACCACCACTTTGATTCATGCCACATTTTCCTCAATTTGGGTCATATTATTCAGTACAGACCACATTTTGTATGCTTAGTTCATTTTTAGCTAAGTTGTTTGCCAAATTCTGGCCATCAGTAGGATTTAGACCTACCTTTAATAGGGTTTGGTTTCCATTTGAGCCAATGTAGTTGAACATGGCTATTTTTCATGTGTAAAACAAGTTGCATGACATACTTTACAATCATTGATACATGTGTTAGGAGTATGCAACTGATTTGTAAATCATGATGAGGCTTTACTATGGTTGTTAATGTGTGTTGACCTTGGCTTAACCTATTTTTTAAACAAGTAGATGTCAATGATAATTTAGTTAACCAATCCCTATGATTGATCCTAATTTAGTTCAGTATTGTTTTGCATTCATACACGATCGTGCTAAAATTTTTAGTGTGCATTTCCAATTTTAGGTTTGACTTTTTTGATGTTACAACTTTATTGTGTGAGGCATGACATTTTTAGTACATCCAATGCAATTAGTTCAGGGAAGACCACAATTTGTATGCCTACTTTAGGTTTAGCCAAACAATTTTCCAAATAGCACTTGTGAGTCAGATTTAGACCTATCCCTGACAGGGTTTGCTTTCCACTTGGGCCAATACAACTGAACATGCCTCTCTTTCATGTGCCAAGCAAGCTGCATGATAGACTTTGCAGTCAATGATATGTGCAATCATTGATACTTTCTGGCTGTATATGTTCTAAAGGTTTGTAGAAGGTGAGCTTGTAGAAGATGAGGTTGTAGGTTTGGAAACCATGTTGGTGGTTTTGAGGTTTACAAATTCTCCTTTGATACTGGCAGATAGGACCCAGGCTCCTGTTCATTTTCTAATTCACTTCAAAATGATTAGAATGTGCATGGGTCCTTATTATAAGTATGTTCTTTTATCCTTTTAAAAATTATTTCAAACATAGTGTCATGTACTCATAAAACTAAAGTGGCAGGAATCTATCCCATTTACATATAGGTCAGAGAATAATAACCTCACTTAATTCGTTTAGAAAATTTACAATTTTTAGATGAATCCTTCTTGTCATAAAGTTTGTGGTACTATCAAAATAATAAGATGATAAGATATCTTGTAGTAGTATTTTGATAAACACAGAAGTACAAGACTATAGTAAAAATGTGCAAAGACACCACTAACCTCTTTAAATAGGTCTCACACCTTCTATAGTAGTGCATGGATACTCCAAATTAAATAGGTCTCACACCTATACAAAATAAGCCAGACACCATTAACCTCTTTGATAATCTAAAATATGAGTGTTGATTAAACAAATAGATAATAAGTGTCACCTCATTTTATGAAATACCAAGATACATCAAATTATAGAAAATACTAGTTACTTCCTTGAAATTCTCAAAGAAGGATTAGTGAACATTGGACCGATTGCAAAGATATAGGACATGATCTCCTCTATTAGATTTCTTTTCAAGATATCATGTCTACCACAATAAAGTTAGTTATGACAAGCAATAAAAGGTTAACTGATGTTATACAACTTTTTCTGAAAATATATAACATCATTATATGTACTTACACTTTGTTAATACTAATATTATGCAGTCTATGTCCACCCACAACAGTCACTATGAACTGGGCCTCTATGGCAAAGTTAACATTCCCTATTGAAGAACAATTGGACATCATCTTAGATGATCGTTCCTTAAAGCAATTGGCCATACCCAAACATTGGCATTTTCTAAAAGCAAGACACTACAGGCTTGGTGAAGTGACCCTAAATTTTGGCAATTATTCACATGTTATCGAGGTTGAGTATGATTTGGCGGGAAATCTTGTATCAAAATCTGGTTGGCATGATTGGATTGGAAAGATGCATGTGGGCCGTAGCGACAGGCTTTTTTTCTGTCTAGTTGGCCATAATACCATTAAATTTTGGATAACCAACATCAACTGCGAGACCCTCGATCATCTACGGTGGTATGAGCGCACGGCGGAGGCTATCAGCTCGGATGAATCTAATTATGAGGCCCCTATCAGTTTAGATTCGTCTAAATATAGTGAGGAGCTCTGCGACACAGCACAATCATCAAAAAGGCCATGGTAAGTCCAATTAACAAATATAATTGCCAAGACAAAAAAATTGTGTTTACACTTTTTGTCTGAAAGCAATCAATACTCATAGCAGCTTTCTTTTCTGAACTTCAGGAGAAGATCGCCAACTTGATAAGTCCTCAAAGTTACTTATGCGGGACCATGTTGGTGTATTATTTAGTTGTCTATCTATCTAGACTTGTTTGTATTAATAGTTTTTTTAATTATGCGCTTGTTTAGGGGTACACCAACCCCTTTGTTTAGTTATTGTTTAGGGGTACACCCCTGTGTGTGGATGTAAAAATCAATTAATGAATGGAACTGAAAGTTGCTACATGAATGCTTATAACTGAAGTGTGTGTTCCCATGAATGTTCCAAATTCACAAATCCATCCTATCTAATGACACATTCGAAACCAAACAACAAAAAGAAATATGCATATCCTATTATGTTACAAATTACTGATAAATTTCATTATGAATATTCTTTTATCCTTATTATAACTATGTTCTTTTATCCTTATTATAAGTATTTCAAAAAATGCTTGGGCACCCGCATAGTCGGATAGGCTCACGTGAACTTCATTTGCATGATTACACTAGTATTTTCTTATACTGTATAGTCTATTTTAATATGACATACTTACTCATATGTTATATGTTTTACTATTTTTATAGAATGGATAAGTCTTGGATAGTAGAGGATGACCGAACCAGCAGTAAATACTTATGTGGAGTATCTAAATTTTTGGATTTTGCTTTTGAACATTCATCGATTGGAGACAAGATTGTATGCCCATGTAGAAAGTGTGCTAATGTATACCAGGTCACCAGAAAGACTACATTGAGCCATCTACTGTGGCATGGCTTCTTACCAAGCTATATTTCTTAGGCTTTTCATGGTGAAGATGCCGATGTTCAAATGGATGCTCCTACTGATTAGGGAGATTTCCTTAATGCTGAAAATTTACAAGATATGTTGCATGATACTTTTCCGAATTTCAGTGAAGATGGAAATACAGAAGGAGTGGAGCCATCTAGTGATCAACATTTCAATACTGAAAAATTTTATATCTTTTTAAAGGATTCTGAGACAGAATTATATCCAGGGTGTGAGAAATATAGAAAACTTGCTTGCATCCTAGAATTCTATCATCTGGTTTATCTTAATGGCTTGAGTAAGAAAGCATCATCTATGTTTCTTACATTCCTTAAGAAGATGCTACCAGAAGGAGAACAGTTACCTAATTCATTTTATGAGCTAAGAAAGATGATTATGGGGTTGGGCTTAGATTATGTGAAGATTCATGTTTGTCCAAATGGTTGCATGTTGTTTTGGAAGGATTCTGCTGATAAAGATGTCTATGATACATGTGGAGCATCAAGATGGAAACCAATTACAATCCTAGATGATGATGACGAGCTTGCAAAAAAACCCAAGTGAATACCTATCAAAGTGCTCAGACACTTTCCACTTATACCCTGCCTAATGCGGTTATTCATGTCATAAAAAACTCATCCTTAATGAAGTGGCATGCATAAGAATATGAAAAAGATGGCAAGTTAAGACACCCGGTTGATTCACCTGCATGGAAAACATTTGATGTGATGCATCCAGAATTTGCTGCAGACGCTAGAAACCTTCGATTGGGGCTTGCAACTGAAAGATTTAATCCTTTTGGGACAATGAGTACTTCTTACAGTACATGGCTTGTTGTGATTATTCCATATAATTTACCTCCTTGGATGTGCATGAAGCAACCATATTTTATGTTGTCCCTACTCATTCCTGGACCAGCTTCACTCGAAAATATAGATGTGTACTTGCATCCATTGATTGATGAGTTGAAAGAACTATGGGATACTGGTGTACATACATATGACACTAGAACCAAGGAATTCTTTTAGATGCATGCTTCTTTATTATGGACAATTAGTAATTTTCTAGGATATGCACAACTATCTGGTTGGAGTACTAAAGGCTACCAAGCATGTGCCTATTGTAATAAAGATACTGTCTCACATTGGTTGCCACATAGCCGTAAAGTTTTCTACAGAGGACATTGTAGGTTTTTTCCAACTAGCCACATATTCTGAAAAGAAGCAAAGGCATTTGACGGTGAGCAAGAATTTAGGTGTCCACCTAAACCTCCTTCTGGAGCTCAAATCTTGTCACAATTGGAAGATGGAACAACTGTAATTGGTAAGAAAAGGCCAAGAGGTAAGGATTCAACACACAATTGGGAAAGGAAAAGCATATTTTTTGAGCTACCATATTGGAAAACTAACATTGTAAGGCACAATCTCGATGTCATGCACATTGAGAAGAATATGTGTGAGAGTATTGTTGGAACATTGCTAGGTTTGAAGGATAAAAGTAAGGACAACTTGAATGCAAGGAAGGATTTGGAGGATATGGGAATCAGATTTCCGCTTCATCTAAAAATTGTTGGTAAATATACCATACTACCTCGAGCTTGCTATACAATGAAAAAAGATGAAAAAATATTATTTGTAACCTCCTAAAATCTGTCAAAGTTCCAGATGGGTATGCGTCTAATATATCTAGATGTGCACGGCTGAAGGATCAGAAGATGCTACCAATGAAAAGTCACGATTATCACGTGCTGATGCAACAACTTTTGCCATTAGCTGTCATTGTGTCCTTGCCCAGTAAGAATGCTAAGTCATGTATTATTAATCTTTGTCGCTATTTTCAAAGGTTGTGCACTAAAGTCATAGATCCAATTGATTTTTCTGCATTGGAAAATGCAATATCTGTTACACTTTGTGATATGGAGAAGATATTCCCTCCATGTTTTTTTGACATAATGGTGCATCTATCAGTCCATCTCTCTTATGAAGCTAAAATAGCTGAGCATGTTCAGTATTGTTGGATGTATCCAATTGAAAGGTAACATTTCACACGTTGTGATGACTTTACCTATTGGAATGTAATTTATCATAATATTTTCCTCAACTTTGTTTTTAGGTATCTGATGACCCTAAAAGGATATGTTCGTAATAAAAGATATCCAAAAGGGTCAATAGCAGAAGGATATATAGTTGAAGAGTGTCTAACTTTTTGTTCAAGATACTTGGATGGAGTTGAAACAAAATTAAATCGGACAAATAGAAATGATATTGATGAAACAAATTTGGAAAATGAGCCAACACTTGATAGTGATGATTGGTCTATTTTCTCGACAGTAGGTCGTGGTATTGGTAAAATGGTAACATGTGTCTTGGACAAACATACATTGAAACAAGATGATAAGTATGTACTATTCAATTGTGAAGCAATTGAATCCTACATTAAGTAAGTTAGTGTCAACTATCTTCTATTAATAAAATGCTATAACATATTCCAATAACATATTGCACATATTTTGTATTCAGGATGCACTATGATATCATTAGGCAAAAACATCCTCAGAAGTCCTTAAAGGAGGTTCAGAGAATACATAGTAACTCATTTTATGGATGGTTTAAGGAACATGTAAGTTTAGTTGTGGTAATTAAATTAGGTATGCTTCATGAATAAAGTCTAACAAACTTTTCTTTTGTTAGATTGAGACACTCCTAAGAACAGATATGGTAGATGATAAAATCAAGTTTCTTTCTCAAGGTCCACATCAACTGGCCATTAAGTACAAGGGCTATGTTGTCAATGGTCACATATTTCATACCAAGGCAAAAGATGCAAATCAAACAACACAAAATAGTGGAGTATTTTTGGTAGCTAAGACTGATTGTTATTCTAAAACCACTGACCGCAATCCAATTACTAGATATGTAACTTACTATGGTGTTTTAAAGAATGTTATTGTGCTAAATTATTATGAAATCTTTAAGGTGACATTATTTAAGTGTGATTGGGTGGACATCTACTCAACGAGGGGAATCAAGCATGATGATCATGGGTTGACTCTTGTTAATTTGAGACCCATTCAAACTACAGGAGAACCATTTGTAGTGGCATCTCAAGTTGGACAAGTATTTTATGTAGAAGATGTCACAACAAAAGGGTGGAATTTTGCTGTAAAGATTTCCCCACGGGATATGTTCAACATGCAAGAACAGTCTTGTATTGAGAATGTCGAAGCTTATGTGCAAGGTGAAACTGGAGATGGGCCATCAATGACATCAGAGGATGAAGATACTGATTGTGACATAGTTAGATTGGATATGGAAGGAATTATTGTTCCTAGTTCAACAACTGAAAAAGACCAATCCCAAATTCAACAGGATGATGAAAGTGTATCTCAAAGTGATGATGATGACTGTTTTGAATGAGAAGATTACAAAATAACAACCAATGTTTCTTTTTGTTTGTCATTAATATTTGACTTAAATATGCCTTTTTTGGCTCAATGTATCTCTTTAATTTTTTGTCTCACATTGTGTTGTAGCTAGGTGTATCAATTTTGCATGTCTGACATTATTCTTATTCATATTTATCCTTGTCTCTACTGTTGTTTATAATTATATTTGCTAAAATATCTGAGTTTCATTTTTAAATATTATTAATAAAATTATTATTATGTTGTTCAATATTTTTCTAAATGTGACCATTTTTATGTGACTTGATATACTCAGGATGAGAGAAAAGTACAGTGACAACTGCCATAACATGACAGCCGCAAGCAATGATAAGAATAACAACAATGACTCTTGTACGGCGACTCATTTTCCTAGCATTACTCGACATGCTTGTTGGCAATCTTTGAACATGTCAACCTCAAATCGCTCCAACTGAAATTCGGAATGATAGAGCAAACAAATTCAATAAAACTGCTACTAGCTCTGCCAGAATTGCCCAATCAGCCATGTCTCCCCAAGACTCTAATATGGTTGGTGGTTTGAAATCCTCTCAAACATGCACAACTGAAAAGGAGATGGGAACAAGGTTCCAAAATCAACAAAATAAAGAAAGTGGCGATAAAGTTACAAGATCAAGAATTTCACAGCTACCCCGTGTGCCTAATGTCAATGTTTCTGTGTCTATTCATTGAAGAATTGTAGAGAATAGAGCTTCCAGTAACCAAAATAGCAATGTATTTCCTGATAACATGGACCAAAATAACATCTCTGATCACCGTGTTGAGTCATTGAATGTTACAACAACACCTTCTGAAGGGCTAGGTAATCATTTCATTCATATCATTGTATTTATAGTGTTGCATTTAATCATATATAATTATGCATATATATATTTTATCCTTTATGAATGAATGCTTAGGTCAAAAACATTGAGCAAACAAATTCAATAAAACTTCTGCTAGCTCTGCCAAAAATGCCCAATCAGCCACGTCTGCCCAAGACTCTAATATGGTTGGTGGTTCGAAATCCTCTCAAACATGCACAACTAAAAAGGAGATGGGAACAAGGTTCCAAAATCAGTAAAATAAAGAAAGTGGTGATAAAGTTACAAGATCAAGAATTTCACAGCTACCCCATGTGCCTAATGTCAATGCTTCTGTGCCTATTCATTCAAGAATTGTAGAGAATAGATCTGCCACTAACCAAAATAGCAATGTATTTCTCGATAACATGGACCAAAATAACATCTTTGATCACCATTTTGAGTCATTGAATGTTACAACAACACCTTATGATGGGCTAGGTAATCATTTCATTCATATCATTGTATTTATAGTGTTGCATTTAATCATTTATAATTATACATATATATATATATATTATCCTTTATGAATGAATGCTTAGGTCAAAAACATCGAGACGTGGCCGAACACAATGTTTGAAAGTTTGGAAAAGAAAGCCCGATGATCCAATTCCCATTGAGAAAAATCAATTTGGACAACCAGTAGGTGAAAACCAAAGTCACTTATCAAGTTTTCTGACAACCATTGCAAGAGATCCCAATCTTTGTCCACTAAACAATGAGGACTGGAGACAATTTCCAGAAAATAAAAAGATTCTATATGGAATTTTTTGAAGGTATATTATTAAATTTTATTTTTAAATGGTTAAATGAAGCATCTAATTGATATCCTTTATGTCAGTAGAGTAAATTCACAATGGATTCAGATCTGAAGGAGTGGACAATGAAGAGACTAGGAAAGAAATGGAAGGACCACAAATGCGAGTTAAGGAGACTATACTTTGTAGAAGATAGTCCATACGAACAACAACTTGAACAAGTTGTTCCCCGCGTGGACAAGTCGCATTGGAAATTTCTTGTCGATTATTGGAGGAGTAATAAAGGAAAGGTAATATTATTTTTTCTATTTGTTGATACTTACAGTACCACACAGATAATTACTATGCACAATACTGCAACGTTTTCCATAGAAGTAGTCTATAACTAACAAGACAAGTAGAAAATTTCAAAAGGTTAGCCACACAACAAGAACCAAGTCATTTGCATGTCTGAAATATGATGTAAGTTAGTAATTTTTATGATCCATTTAGATAATTTGATGGCAACCGTTAATTTGATGTTTACAATAACCTTGTTTGAATGATAAAGATGGAGAAGGAAATAGGTGGAGAAGTGGATCCCATAATGTTTTTTGAGAAAACTCATCATAAAAAAGATGGGAGCATAGTTGATGTTGAATCAGCCAAAATTTTGGTACAACACATAATATCCTATAGTATTATGTTACATTTACTGATTTCATAGAGGTATAAATTTGGTATAAATTGCATCTCATATGATTTGTTGTATGTAGGAAAACATTTCTGAGGTAGGAGAAGAGCTGCGAAGAAAACAACCTGATGTTACTTCAGATGAAATTTATAAGCATGTTATGGGATAAGAGAGACCAGGATATGTTCGTGGTTATGGACTTGGACCATCACCTTCTGATATCTGGGGCAAGAACTGTAAATCCCGAGAAGCTAAAGAAGTACAAAGGAAGCATTTCCAGGATAAGCTTGAAGAACAACGGTTGGAATTTGATGCAAAACATCAACAACAAAAGGATGAATTCAACCAAAAAATAGAGGAGTTACTTGCCTTAACTAGAGCAGGAAACAGTCAAGCACAGCATGTTGGCACTGGCCAAGTATGAATACATTTTATACAAGATGTGTGGTATCAATTATTTTCCATGTTGACTTTTGTGGACTTATGACAAAAATAAAATAATTGTGCAGACAAACTTATCAATGCAAACTCCACTCCATATAAGACATTCATCGTTTAAGAAGGGACAAGTATGTTTGTATTACTGTGAATTGCACTTCATTTTACGTTTATATAAATTTGTTATGTAAACTGTATTTTTTTAGTAGGATGTGTTCTGCTGAGTTTTACAGATCCAGATGCTAGAATTGCATTCAGTCGAGTCTCTGAGGTTGAACCCTTGAAAAGGGTGGGAGGTGCAATTTTAGGCTCATCATTTGTTGCTGTTTTTGTAGAGGTTGCTTTGTTGGGCAACGATCCTCTAGTTAGACCTTATGATCAATATCAATCTGTTGATGATGTTGTTGGCAAAGTCATAGCATGGCCAAAAACACATACGTTGCCAAGGTGAACATAAAGTATTACTTATACTGTTACATAATTGAAAACAAAAGTAGTATCTAAAGTCGTTTCCATTTGTTGCAGGACATGAAGTTTAAATTTAATTGCATTCTTAGATACTATCTAAAGAGAGGAGAGCTATAGTTTTTTTTATGTAATCCACTTTGTTATTTGTACATGTCGATCCAAAGTAATGGTGTTTCATGTCCATTGTCGTAGATAATGTTGCCAAATAATGAGCAGTGTTTTAGCTTCTTGTTTGTGGATACAGATGAAAAATTTAGTTGAAAATGAGTTACGGTTATTTGATCCATTTCTTTCCATTTTGTAATTACTCAGCTAGTAAATGGATTATTATGGTTTGGATTTTCAAAATTTACATCTAATGTGGATGGGTGATGTGGACTGAATAATTCTTTTTTAACGTAAAAACTACTGCAGTAAAAGGGTAATTGTCCCTTTGTATAGCAGCCACACATCGTATACCATGATTTTCTGTTTCCCAACCTATGCAGGTTTGATTTTGTTTGATAATATCTTGAAATGTAATCGCTTATATAAGCAGGAATGCATATTGTGGGTGCTTCATATTTGTGGGCTTCATATCCAACTTACATCATGTCAGAGCATGAGGTGTGTTACTTCTACGAGTGTTGTTCTATTTTTTCACTGCGTTGTTTTTGAATGTTTTGTTTTTGGTATTAAGTATAATATAGCCTGGTGTTTTTGCATTTTGTAGAGGCACACTAAGTCATTGTCAACATTTCAGAGGTCTGCTCTGGTTGAGAAGTCTAGGAAGAAGCAACAAGAAAGAATGGGTGTTATTAGTAATGTGGGTTCCATCTAAAACAATACCCTTTCTGTAACATGTGGTTGTGATGCAGGCCCTAAAAGCCAATAACTATGGTAATGATCCTCTGCTAACTGCAGCTCTGTACTTGGAGATTAATTAAAGGCCAATCTCGAGAGCTGACAACCTCTGTATTGATGGCTTGTCCGACTGCCCAGGGCTCCCATGGGACACATCCATTCCTAGTATTATAGTTGGCACTTGGGAGATCTTTGGCATGGATGGAGGATGCTCATGGCTGTGGTGAACTTCTCTGCGCAATGTGACACCCGTAGGCATATTCATGATCTCATTCACTTTGGAAACATGAAGGGCGTTGTAAGTAAAATCTTTTAATGTATTTCGTTTAAATTAGTTAAACAAAATACATAAAAAAAATTTACTGACAATGCACTTCATGTTTCAACAACGAATGAGATCCTGAATAAGTCTGCAGTTGTCACAGCATGCAGAGAAGTTCACAACAACCAACTATTATACTAGGAATGGATGTATCCCATGGGATCCCTGGGCAGTCAGACAAGCCATCAATAGCTGCTGTAAGTTTTGAATTTTGAAGTGATATTCACTTCCACAGCTTTCCCAAGTTCCCGTATCATTGCTCAAGCTGAACTTCAAGCTATGCTCAGTGGCATCTGAAATGTAATGTCCTTCAGATTCCAAAATGCGATATTTAGATTAAATTTGTTTTGAGGACTTTGTGCCCCTTATTTTTAAAGTATTATACCATGCTTGCAAAGGTGAAAGGATAGGAACATGCACATCATTCAACGGAATTCAATCAGGTATGTTCTTCCATTCTTTCTCAACACCAATAAGTCATATGAACTAGTGCTTAGATAACACCAATGTACAATATTGCTCACCATATATGTTGTAACATGAACTACACCCCAGCATGAATGCTTTTTCTAATTCATTCATTGGTACATAACCATGTTGAACATCAAGTACCTAGCCTATTGTTAATACTAAGGCCTCACAAATATTGTTTCTACTAAACTAAAAAACCATTGTTCCATTTTGTATACACATATGGAACTTCTAGATGACTATCGAACATATAATCACCTATGAATATATGTTCAACTTTTTATCAAGCATATTAATTTCATAGCTATACTGTTATAGTAAAGGGGTGAAATTGTCCCTTTATAAGCAGTTATATGTAACAAGGATCATCACATTTGTTTCTACACATCTATTAATTGAGCATATGTGGTATATTTTTGTGTTAGTGGTGTGATTATCAACAGATTTGTACTGTTCAAGGATGGTTGTAGCGAGTGCAAATACCTCTTGATGATGTGAATGAATCTCAAGAATGAGAATGGGGGATGGTCGAGCCCAATAG
Organism: Alisma plantago-aquatica; assembly: GCA_963693085.1. NCBI lineage: Eukaryota > Viridiplantae > Streptophyta > Magnoliopsida > Alismatales > Alismataceae > Alisma > Alisma plantago-aquatica. The sequence continues at coordinate 1,401,775,305 of OY856409.1, read as the reverse complement.
TTTGATCTATAGGTATGGATTTTTTTGTTTATTTCCTATACATGGTGCTAAATGTGATAATCTTGAAATTGATAGTGGCGGTTTGATGTTGTAGGCTCTAATGGATTTGTAGGATGAAAATGAGAAAGTTCTTGAGAATGGCTGCTTGTTTATCTGTAATCTACCCTTTGCTTCCATGTAAGAATGAAATCTGGGGGGGCTAACTACTATTGAGCTCCCTGATCAGCAAAAGTCATTCCAGTCAGCAGAGGTATCTTCATGTGCTAGATCCCTTCTTTTTTGCTGCATTTCTAGTTGCTGGTTTTCTAGTTTATTTATTATTCTAGATGTTGGTTTCCAACTGATTTGTTATTCTAGATGCTAGTTTACAGCTGATTTTTTATTTCTTTTTCTATGTCAAGTGGCTATACATCGATCAATTTGTTATTCAGATTTGAATGTTCCAGCTGATGCTTATAATTTCCACTCTTCAGTGACCTTTAGCCAGATAGACCCTGAAGGAAAGTTGGTCATGGGCTTCAGAGAGGCTTCCAACTTATAGACCACACAGACAATAGAGATATGCAACAATAAACCCGAAGTTCTATAGGTGAAGTCGATACCATCAGTTTGTCAATCTACCATTTGGCACATAATGTTAGTGTTAATCTGTTATTGACAACAAGTACAATAAAATAATTTTGTCAGTTGATATTCCCATTTCATTTCTGTAGGATGGCCATGAGCCTTTTATCACTACATTTTGTTTAAAATAATCTCAACAAGTCTTTATTCTCTAATTTATAGTATGTAGTTGATTTTTCCTAATTAATCTATATTATCTTCAGCTAGCAGCCGAAGTCAGTGTTGGAATTCCTACTCTGGTACAGTTCTTCACATCTTCTAGCTTCAATTGAAAGTAGAGCAATACAAATCCTTCTACACTTGAAATTGAAGGTAGTGTGCTTATCATAGGCACCATAGCATGTATGGAGTTATTTTGATGGTAAAATGAAGTGGTTGATACTTCTTTTTGTTAATGCTCTCTTTGTATTTTGTAGAGGTGCATTATGAAGGGAGGCCATTGAGAAACTTCATTAAGTCCTTTGGTAGGTCTACTTAATCTAGAACGAGAAGGTGCTTGCTGAATGGGCTGCTGAATCAACTGTGCTATACTCAATCCATGTAATTGTTGTTGATTATCATTAGCCACTACTCCTTGTACATTTACTGAACTATGCAAAGTAGACGACAACCCTTGAGGCACAATTGGCCGGGAAGAAGGTAACATGATGCCCAAAATGACAAGTTGGCTTGCAGGTGGAGGCTGGGTGGTTGAGGGGAATCCACTAGAAAGATACATTTGAAGATGTGGAAGATGTCATGTAGGCTGCAAGTATGGTGGCATATTCTATTTGTTCTATTGAAGACAAGTTCCTTCAATCAGAAGTTATTGTACTATATAGAAAATTGTTGTATGAAAGTATGTCATTGGTGTTGTATTCAATATAAGGTGCAAGGTAAAATGTCCTCCCCATGTAATTGTCAGTTGTTTATAAATAAAAAATATTAATAATTTCAAAAAACTGAGATTGGTTGAAATTGGCATTCAATTAGAAAACCTGATAATGAATTGAAAACTGAATGACTAAAAGCCATGAAAATGTAGTAATACAGAACTAGTAGTCATTAGTGGCTTTTTTTATACGCCATTAAACTCAATAAGAACATTTTCATACACCAACATAATACAAAATAGTGGCATTTGTATAAAAGCCAATTGATGGATAGTTGTTTTTTTATAAATGCCAAATGATGGTTTAGTGGCCTTTATGTGGCATTTATTCGAAGCCACTAAAGACAAACCTTTAGTGACTTTTACAACTTAAGCAACTATCTTCCTAGTGGCATTGGCGCTAGAGGCATTTTTTTAAATGTCAACAAATGCCGCAAAACATGTTTACTAGCTTTTATTTTTTTTAGTGGCTTTTCTGAAAGGCCGCTAATGAGTATGTTTGTTGTAGTGTTAAGGGATCGATTTCCCATAATGAATGTGAAAGGGAAACATAAAGGTATCTCAACTACTATAGAATCCTTAGCAATCTTGATGTGATCTCAAGATTGGTATAGTCCAATGCCTGGCTGAACTCTGTGACCTTAGGATTGGTATAGTCCAATGCCTGGATGAACTCTATGATCTCAGGATTGGTATAGTCCAATGCCTGGATGAACTCTATGATCTCATGATTGGTATAGTCCAATGCATGTGTAATGACCATTATCAAACCGGAAACCAAATCGTCACTAATTAAGCTGAATTATCATAAAAAGAGGATTAACAAAAATCACTAAAAAATTTAAAACCATTTTGTAAGGGGATCCTTTTCTAGAAAACTATTACTGAAAGATCCAAAACACATACATATCATGATTTACATTGTACAACATTGTCTCTCATCTCATCTCATCTCGAGGACAACAGATAATAGTTGCTCTATCAAAACACATACTAGAGAAACATAAAAACTCAAGCAATACAAGCCAAAATCTAAAATCATTCATGAAACCATTACAAACCGACTCCAATGACCTAAGAGTACATAGACAACACATATGACTTCTATCTACAAGAAATTATAGACAGTACACTCAACCTGAGTTGTAACTGTTGCCTCAGCTGTTGTTCCTCTTCTATAGTAAGGCCTCCATCGCCTCATGCACGTCCACCTAAAAATTGTGGATCCCACAGGGTGAGACAATTGTACCAATGAGAGATATAACTCTCCACCGACCATATTATTATTGCAAATAAACATAATAAAATTGAGTAGGGGTTCTTTTATATTAAGGTTGAAGATGACCAAAGCCTTACCTAAAGCTTGATTCTTGAGCTATCCTAGCTCCTTGAACTTCTTTTCATGATACCTAAGGGTCTTTGCATGATATATCAAAGGGTAATATTATGAGAATTGTATACTTTCATAAGTTGGTGAAAGGTGAAGTATATATACTTGGATTCAAGAGATAAACCATATAAGAGGTGTCTTCACCTCATGCTACTAGATGACACATGGCCATGCATGGTTGACACGTGGCCATGCATGCACACATGTATATCTTGCCATGCAAGAGTCTTGAGGATAACTTAGAGACAATATCTCATCCCTTACTTATCTTATTGGGCAAGTTATCTTATCTTTATCTCATTAAATAATCAACCCAATACATTTTTTGTAAGGAACTTTGCAACCCATCATGGGCCACCTCCTAGAGGTTATCTTCTCATCATGGCCTTTTTCATGGCTCAAAAAGTTGATAGGAGACCTCTACCATGGCTCCTTGGTCGATAGGGCTCCTTTTATCAAGTCTTCAACTCGATACAACACATATAATGCTTTTGCCTTCAACTCATTTTTTTTCTTTCATTGCCAAGAGTATAATCACTCAACATAGTGCCCCCTTCTTTATATTTCCTCCAAAATATACATAGAGGAAGTAGGGTCACTCTAGAGGTGGTGATTTTGCATTTCAACCCCATATAATGGGTAAATTACAAATTGTACCAAAATTGGTGCACAAAGTACTAACATTGTTCAAAGAAGTTATAACGTGTGATTTAGACTTTCCACAAGCCACCTCTTAGCATCATTCTCTTTATTGTGATACTAAAACACTTAGGAAACATTCCTCATGTGACATTTTGTGATGTAACCCTTCATCTTGGGTAAATTGCACTTTTCACTCAGACCTTCATATAATGCATAATTAGTTTGCAATTAAGCTCAAACTTGAAAAAAAACTTCACAAGAAGTCTTGATTACTTTTCAAGAGATTAGAACCAATTGGTAAGTAACTTACATAAGCGAAAATTCTAGGGTTAAGCCATAACCCAGGTCAGGGGTATTACAACCTGGTTGAACTTTGTGACCTCAGGATTGGTATAGTCCAATGCCTGGATGAACTCTATGATCTCTGGATTGGTATAGTCCAATGCTTGGATGAACTCTATGATATTAGGATTGTTATAGTCCAATACCTGACTGAACATAATGATGTATATTCACATGATTGGTACAATTTAATACCAAATTAGCAGATTGGCTGAGCTCGACAGATAGAAATGAGAATGATTCATTGGTGGCATACCATGATGATATTATCACATGATAAGCTTAATATATTGATATAATATGATGGTTAAATGATACACATGTTTTTCATATTCCTTATAAAGTGAATAAATGATTTACTACTATATCATAGATAGTTGCATTGCTTTAAAAGATGATAATGTTCTAAACTGCTTATCCTCTGCTCAGTTTAATACTATTTAACTGTGATAATAACATTGTTGGCGGAGAGTTATATCTCTTGCTGAGACAATTGTCTCACCCCATGGGGTCCACATTCTTTTTAGGTGGATGTGCATGAGGGGGGTTGAGACCGTGCTACAGAGGGAGAGAAAAAGTAGTAGGGACAATAGTGACAGCTCAGGTTGGGTGTATAGTTTGTCATATCTTGTAGATAGAAGTCCTATGTGTTGTCTCTATACTCTCAGGTCCTTGGATTTAGTATGTGTTGGTTTTATGAACAATTTGAGATTTTGGCTTGTATGACTTGAGGTTTGATGTTGTTTTAAGTATATGTTTTGAGAAAGAAACTGTTATATGTTATCCTCTAGAAGAGATGGTACAGTGTATGTACAATATGATCAATGATGAATATCAGGTTTTGGTTCTTCCTTAAAGAGTTTTCTTGGAAATGGATCTCTTTGCAAAATGGTTTTATTTTTTAGTGATTTTTGTTAATCTGCTGTTTATGATTATTTTGTATAATTAGTAATGATTTGGTTGCTGGTTTGGTGGCGGTCATTATAAGTTTGGTATCAGATCTTAAGGTTCGTTGAGTCTACAGAGACATAGGACTAAGATGTTGAGTCTGTTCTAGTGTCATCCAGTTTATCCTATAGTGACTTCTTCTTATGAAGAAGAAAGGGTGCAAGGGATTAGGTAAGAGAAGAATGAGTGCCTGAGAGAAATGTTGTTGCACCAGGAGAAGGTGCAAGGGATTAGGTAAGAGAAGAAACAGTGCCTGAGAATTCCCATCTTAACCCAATTAGGATAGAGAATCATATTTTTATGTTCTTGTTGGGAAGGTTAGGAAAACATTGATGCATATAGTAGACTGGATACTAGCATTACAACCTAGGCTACCGGTCCTCAATGCAGAAATTTTGGGTTCTGAAAGGGTTCCTGAATGACATAGTCATGTTAGAATAGTGGAAAATGTTGGAAGAATTAACATATGGCAAGTAAATAGACTTTACCATAAGTATAGATAGATAGTACATCTATGATGGCAGTGCCAAGGAGGGGAAATAAGTTACGAATGAATGAAATGTCTCTATAATTTTGTAGAAATTTGCCTAGTTATTCTAAAAAGCCAACATTTTTGGTACCACCAGTGCAATAAATGCCTAGTGCACCAGGGTAGTAGTCACTAAGTAAAGGAAAAATCCCTAACTTTCCACCTGTAAGAATTCCTGACTTAGGTGCTATATTGGTAATTAGACCGATACGACTATGGTACGAGGATAAGACATGTTATAGATATAGAAATGTTGAGCATACTAAACCCTTTTGTTTAAAAAGAAGGGAGGAAATGACCCAACAACCGAGGCAGACTCGGAAGGGCTTACAAAAGTAACATCCCAAAAGTGTAAAAAGGCAAAAGTAACAACATGAAACAACTTGACTCTATGCTTGAGTCAACCTAAAGTGGTAGATGACTGCAAGGGGTGATAGTCAAATAGAGCTTTCTCATTCTGATATGTCTTCTCTAGATTTTATCTGGTAATTATAAGAAGGTAGTTTTTTTTGAGCTTCCTTTAATTAGTCCTATGAGGACATGAGGAAGAGATAAGAAGGATGAGAACTTATATTTAGTCCAATATTCTCTTATATGTTTTAAAATTTCTCTCTTCATGAAGGAAGGGAAGAGATGTAAAAGAAAAACCCAGAGAAAATTTTGGATACTAATTTGTAAAAATTTAAAAAGATGAAACAGAATATAAAACAAATGCATACTACCTAATTTTAGTTCTTGAATACCCTGGCCAGGTATTCATCTATTGAAGGCATGGTAAGTATGGAACTCTTAGATTTCTATCTTTCTGATTACTCTGATGAAGCAGTCATTTTGAGACAATCTAAAGAGCATAATGAAGTAAAAGATATGGCATGGATATCTCTACCACATCCTAATTGATAAAAGGAGAAATCTGAGTTAATCATAGATCAACTTATAAATAAAAGAAGATGTTTAGTATAATGTATACCTTGATCTGAGGACCTAGAGGTAATAGTTACCTAATGAGAGGTAACAATGTTCAGTGATGAACTGAGGATTTGAATACCCATATCTAGTAATCTTGTTGATGATAATACTGAGAGGTGGTGACATGTAATCATCTCTATAATTCCTATTATGAAGGTCATGAACCTAAGTGGAAATAAGATTGAATGACACATGAATAATTCAAAGTTTATATAATACTCAAAGAAGGTGATAATCTCTTTTCTTTAATAAACAACCTTGAATAATGATGGTGTGATAAAAAGGACTATGTTTCCTTGTGCTCTTTCCCTTTCGAGACATGACAATCTAGTAAGTCTTATGACACTTGATGTGCATGGATTAGAAGAAATCTATAGATGGATACTTTGAAAAGTATCAGCTAGTCTTGGATCTTACTTCCAAGACAAAGTATATGTGTTAAGTAATATCTCGAGATGAAGGAAAGGTCCTATTATATGTTTCGTTTTAGTAATAACAATAGAGGATGCAAAGGATGATGATGTGATGTGTTTTTCGCACATATAATGGATACCTAGGTAAATAATCCTAGTATCTAAGAAATTTCAATGATATGAGAAGATGGGAACATGACTCCTGATAAGATGAATAATGGTTGGTTACCTAGAAGGGCCAACTTTGAAATTATTCTAGTTACATACTATAGTATGGATACCATATGTTAGGGGTTTATTCCCCGCATAAACACGACATCAGCAAAGATGTATGAGTTGAAGGAACAATTGTAGAATTGTTTTGGGAAAAGTTGATCAAGCTAACGATAACTTCTTAGAATATCCCTATCTAGATTTGTTGAGGCAACTTATACATAACATCTAGAGATACCTCTGAGATAGTTCTTCTTTAATAAGTAGCCTCTCCTTATGACAAGAAAATAAATAGCTAAAGGGATAATTGATACAAGCGATATGAAATTTTAGTGTTGGTCAATAGATTTGAGTGGCACAACATATGCATGATAATAATTGTAGTCCCAAGTGGGTGACAGAATGCAACTCTGGTCTTTCCTTGAAAGAGAATGACAAACTAAGTTAGGGGTATAGAAAACTCCCAATATCAAGGATCTTAATACATAAAGATATAAGTTGAAATGGTGACAAATTAGTGAGTTTTGACACCTGAGTTAAATAAGGTATGTATAATGATTCTCTGACTAAGAAAAATGTTACCAGACACAGAGTTGACTCTACAATCAGTATTGAAAAGGACAGTGGAGTATGTGTCTTGTATGATAGATTCTATGATAACCCTTTGTTAAAGGACTTTGTGTTGGTCAAATTTCTATGGAATCTCCATGACATTAAGATGTTATGTGGAGACTTGATGATATGATGAATGAATAATATTTGTCTCCCTTTACCTAGGATTTTGAGGATGAAATCCGTGTTAGGGGTTTATAACTTGTAATGACCTTGACCTAGGTTATGAGGTAACCCTATTTGTTTTGGTGAAGTAAGTTCCTTATAACTTTAATATAATCTCTAAAGTGTTTTGTTGCTATCAGGTAACAAACTTATGTTTCAAATTTGGTCATGTTTGAATAATGTTTGAGCAATGTTCTCATGTTTTGGATGAAAATGCAATTTACCCAAGATAAGGGGTTATAGTGCAATATGTCATATGTTTAACATCCCTCGTGTGTTTTAGCATCATTATAGAGAGAATGATGCAAGGTGGTGGCTTATGGAGAGCCTAAATTCCAAGTTTGAACTTGTTTGAATAATGCTAGTGACTTGTGTACCAATATTGGTGCAAGTTGTAATTTACCCAAAGTATTGGGTTGATATGAAAATTACCACCTCTAGAGTGTCCCTACTCCCTCCTAGTATCATTTAGAGGAGATATAAAGAAGGATCCTGTGATAACCTAGATTTTTGAGTTTTAATAACTAATACAATAATTGAGAGACAATCATTCTATGTAAGATGTCAAATACCAACTTGAGGAATTGGTTATACAATCATGGGTTCCTTCACCTAAACTAGGTGATTTGAGATATGATGGAGGACTATGATGCTTAATTGATTTCAATTATGAAGGAATACTCTTACTAATTGATTAAGCTCTCATGAGACCAATAATGCATTTAGTGATCCAGTGAGTAGTGAACTAATTGCTTTTGAGGAATTGTGTATATATGAACCAATTTTAGAGTTTTGGTGTCAACTTTGACTAAATGGTCTATCTTTTTCACTTAATGTAATGCCCTAAGTGTCACATGAAGGTGAACTTTAGGTATTAATGTGATTAGTCAATAACCATGCCCAACCTTCGACTTTCACTCCCAAATTTATGCCACATCTACATCATGACATTATAAACCTATGCCTAAAATTTCATTGAAATTGGATTAACCAATTAGGAATTATGGACAATTGAAAATAATACAACTAATAGATATAAGTTGCTATTTTGGTGTGACATTTGAATGTCATGTTACCTTGATAGCAAGGTTGGGAGCGAACACCTATGCGGCTCACACCCCAGCCGTCCGATCTGGCTGATCGTGGATCAAAGGAAATCAAGGGCTGGGACTTTGTCTTCAACCTCCCGCAAAGAGCGGGGAGAAGAAGGGGAACCCGACCCTCGTCCAGGCGCCACCTCACCCCTCGTCACGAAAAATCTTCCGAGCAGACTGATTCCCCTCGCCAAACCGAGGTCAAAGAGCCTGCACTTGACTCCCCTTTCTCTCGGAGCAGGGAGAACGACCTCCCCGTCCTTCGCTCCTCTCACAGGAGGTGGCGCCCCTTTAGGGCTTTCCCTCCCACACATCCTCATGTGTATTTAAGGATACCAATATCTCCGCCCGACCTCCTTTAGTCGCCCACTCAACCCAATTTTGAAGCAACTGACCTCCGAAGCACCCCCCTAGTCGAACTTCCTCTCCGCAGCTGCGTCACCTCGGCGGCACCGCACAGGTCTCGCCCCACCGAATACACCCTTCCATCACTGCCGCCTAGATTCAGGGGTGCTTCCCGGCCAGCTTCTGCTCCCTCCAACGCCCTGAGCCACTAAATCTTCAGTGCGCCGGCAACCTCCACTATCCACTCGACGGATCAGTGACCCAGAGGGAACCACACCTCCAGATACGGCCGCCTCTCTGTGGTTGGCCTCAACGAAGGTGAGGGCACCTTCACCCGAGCCAGCAGAATAGTTCTCAGCCGACAAGGACTTGCCGGAGCATCTCCCTCACGGCGGCGCTCTACAGATCGAAGTCCCGCCTGGGACTGATCGCGTAGACCAGGGCAGACCAAGATGAACTGGGTTCAATCCCAGACCGGCCGGCTCAACCGCTAGAGAACCCGACCCAAACCAAGTGAACCGGCCGCAGTAAGCAAAGGAGCTGCGCCAGACCTAGTGGCCACGTGGCGAACTCCCATTGGCTGATTAAGGTAATAATTCAGTAAATGCTCAGATTTTCATTAAATCACAGTAATTAGCTCGACTATCAGAAAAATACAAACAAGGTACCATTATTCTCAGAAAAATTAGTAGAACAATATGAAACCATAATATCCATCTTTTGATGAACTAATCTTAGCAATATCATGTAAGATGGTATAGAGTTGTTTTATGGATAATAAATAGTAAGCAATGGCCTAAAATTATGAGAACATGTCAATAGAGTCCTAATTATGTATAGAATGCATGTGATATCAGATATGGTCATGTTATGAGTCGAAATCATGTAATTTTCTTAATATAACTAATTAGGGCTGATAACCCTAAATAAAATGCAGTAATTGCACACATGCTCAATAAATGGTGAAATTTACAGAGTAGGTTTATATCAGTAATCTAAAGCTAAGATGTAAATTACATATCAGTGAGATGTATATAATCCATGTTATATGAGGATGAATATTAATACCTTGTTTAAAACCCTAATCTAGGTTAATGATGTAACCTAGGGTTAATATGTGCACAAAAATAGAATATGGAACCTAATATTCAGATAATGAATCATAATCTGGAAATTGACATCAGTAAGATAAATATAAGACAATAATGAAAGTAAATGTTGGAATATCCTAATGAGATAATATAAACCCTAATGAACACGACTAGGGTTAAGATGATCAGAATCTGATTCTAGTATATGATTTTGTTATTAATCAGGTGTTGACCAGTTTATCTAGATGATCATGGATATGATTAGAAATCTCTGAACTCAGGTACGTGGGTTTATTTAATTATATGACTATGGTTTTCTTGCTTGCAATCATGATATGTATGTATGCTCTCTTCTATTTGCAAATATTGGATGTAGTATTGCTATGTAGTACACATTGTTTTGTCACTTGAAAACATACATTATGAGTAGATGTTTTGTAGTTATTTAAGGTGTTCATTATCCCCCTTACGAGGGAATAGATTAATGTTGGCTAGTACACCTCCCTAGAGCACACGGTGTACAGGGAGTTTCCCTAGAGTACTTGGTACACGGGGATGGGCCCATATTTATGTTTTGGTACTAGTCCACCTTGATAATGCAATTCATCTAGGAAAATGACTTAAATTGGCGTATTTCGCTTAATAAAGAAGTGTTTCTATGATTTTCTTTCCTTCTGCAAATCTTTTTTAAAAATTATGCAAGCCATAAATATATGTATCTTTCTGCCCACGTGCACAACACCTTGTGTGTTGATTCGTTGTTTCACGTATGTTTTAGGTTCAGAGCTAGCTTGGGAGAAAAAGTACAGGATGTGAGCAAGTTGTTCAGGTTGTACCTATTGTGAAGATCCTAGTTAGCATACATGTTCATAGATTGTAAAATTTTCATTCAATATGTAATTGTAAATCATTGTGTAATAATGCATGTTGTATAAATATACATGTTATTGTTGAGAAATGTTATGGTTGTATGTTCATGTATGCATATTATGCTTCCGCATCGCTTTCTGATATGATTGTTTGATGTCTTCGGATTATGGGCTCTCATTCCCAATAGGGTTTGGAGAAGCCAAAATCCGGGGACGTCACAGTTGGTATCAGAGCATGAACAATAGCTACACCTAACAATTGCTCATCATGAAACATAAAAACTAAATTTCACCTTTCACCTTAAACCCTAGAAACTTAGTAAGTTGTTCTATACGAATAAGGTTTGACTTAGCCTCTAGGTTAGAACCTAGATGTTCGAGAACTAGGTTTAGGCAAGTGTATGAAACCCTCTCCATATAGAGCTCATATGTATTGGGTGGCTACACTAGTCTACACCATGTTCTCACCATTTCACTAGGTTACATGACACCAGACTATCTACTGTGTGTTGGACACTCGAGTTTGCTGGTTTGGTTTTGTTTCCCAATCGGCTCGCACCTCGACAGTTTTCTCTGACGCCTTCTTTCTCGGAGAAAAACTATATAATATTTTATTAGATATATGTAAATATAAAAATGTGTCCATCACACAGGAGAGTAGTGGGTGTTCATGCAACCTAAGTGAAAAGGAGTGACATCAGTCTAGAAGAGAGAATAGATCTAGATTAGATGTCTAGAGCCTCATAAAGTTATGTGATTGATGGCTAGACAAAAGAAAGATGAAGGAAATAAGTATATAGAATCTCTTCTAAGTTGATCTATTATGGTATAAGTTTTCTTATTAAGATTTGAGTTATATATGAACCGAATCCACTCTTGGAGGTTCTATGCTAAGTCGTGATAATGACCGTACATCCCCTTTTCCTACTTAAGATAAGTTGAGTTAAGATAGAGATGAGTGTGCATGAGCCTCAAGCTCTTTTTACAAAGGAGGACCTCTAGTGTTAGGACAAGATATGTGGTGAACTCCAGAGAGAGTGAGACCCACAAGGAGAGGGTCAATGGACCTACCCTACAATATATGAAAATATGCGAAATGATGTGTCCTAAGCTGGGTTACTCCTAAGTAGATGAGTTGAGTCATGTTGCATGATTCAAATCTAGATGTGAGAATTGGGTAAAATAAAAGGATGGGTAGATGGCCCATATGATAAAGTCAATCCTTTGGCTGAGTTAGGTCCTAGCTGGAGTGACATATTTTGTGAATCTCATCATTAGTTGCAAGTGAGGTAATATATGAACTCTAGTTACGAGAGTATGATGCTTTGTGCAAAAGATACTCAAATTACATGTTCTCCCTCCTTCTTCTTCTCTTTCTTAATATATGATGATAGAAACCTCACTTGAGCTATATAGATGATTTATATATGAGGAGTCACTCGTATAAGCTTGACCTATTCTATATCGCCCCCTATATCATACATGTAGTACCAAAGATTGAAATCATGATAAGTTTGACTTTAAAATATTGTCTTTCCCTTCATCTGAAACATGAAAGATATGATGCTGAGATCATGGGATAAACTTAGTATACTCTCTCTTTCCCTTCACATAATACATGCAAGACATAAAAATTTGAACTCATGAACTTGATGTGAAGATATTTTTGGATCATAGGATATATGATCAGAAATATAGTTCGAAACTTTGATCCTTCTCAATATATGCTTCTAAGTTGAGTATGACTATCACACCATGGGGTGAAACCCTAATGGTCAAACATGTTGCGTAATTCCTTCTTAAGTAGAAAAATCCTAATATCAAGGATGAAGATACATCTCCTCTAATGCTGAAATCATTGTAAGATGTTAAAGATGTCAGATTTGAACGATCTGAATATCATGGCATAAAATGAATTCCTCTTGACCTTAAAAGTATGAACAAAACATGTATCCTTAGGGGTGATATAATTCTAAGATATCATAATGTCATGTTATGGTTGAGTGATGCTTCCACATAATAAGGTGGGGTGGACACACCCAAGAATCTCTAGACCCAAAGCTGACAACTTAGAGTACATGCAATCATGGTGGTCTTAGAACCTAAGCAATGATGATGTATATGAAGTCGAACTCCAAAATAACCTATGAAGGATGAGATTAATTGAATTTCGAGGACGAAATTCCAAATAAGGTGGGGTGAATGTGATAACCTAGATTTTTGAGTTTTAATAACTAATACAATAATTGAGAGACAATCATTCTATGTAAGATGTCAAATACCAACTTGAGGAATTGGTTATACAATCATGGGTTCCTTCACCTAAACTAGGTGATTTGAGATATGATGGAGGACTATGATGCTTAATTGATTTCAATTATGAAGGAATACTCTTACTAATTGATTAAGCTCTCATGAGACCAATAATGCATTTAGTGATCCAGTGAGTAGTGAACTAATTGCTTTTGAGGAATTGTGTATATATGAACCAATTTTAGAGTTTTGGTGTCAACTTTGACTAAATGGTCTATCTTTTTCACTTAATGTAATGCCCTAAGTGTCACATGAAGGTGAACTTTAGGTATTAATGTGATTAGTCAATAACCATGCCCAACCTTCGACTTTCACTCCCAAATTTATGCCACATCTACATCATGACATTATAAACCTACGCCTAAAATTTCATTGCAATTGGATTAACCAATTAGGAATTATGGACAATTGAAAATAATACAACTAATAGATATATGTTGCTATTTTGGTGTGACATTTGAATGTCACGTTACCTTGATAGCAAGGTTGGGAGCGGACACCTATGCGGCTCACACCCCAGCCGTCCGATCTGGCTGATCGCGGATCAAAGGAAATCAAGGGCTGGGACTTTGTCTTCAACCTCCCGCAAAGAGCGGGGAGAAGAAGGGGAACCCGACCCTCGTCCAGGCGCCACCTCACCCCTCGTCACGAAAAATCTTCCGAGCAGACTGATTCCCCTCGCCAAACCGAGGTCAAAGAGCCTGCACTTGACTCCCCTTTCTCTCGGAGCAGGGAGAACGACCTCCCCGTCCTTCGCTCCTCTCACAGGCGGTGGTGCCCCTTTAGGGCTTTCCCTCCCACACATCCTCATGTGTATTTAAGGATACCAATATCTCCGCCCGACCTCCTTTAGTCGCCCACTCAACCCAATTTTGAAGCAACTGACCTCCGAAGCACCCCCCTAGTCGAACTTCCTCTCCGCAGTTGCGTCACCTCAGCGGCACCGCACAGGTCTCGCCCCACCGAATACACCCTTCCATCACTGCCGCCTAGATTCAGGGGTGCTTCCCGGCCAGCTTCTGCTCCCTCCAACGCCCTGAGCCACTAAATCTTCAGTGCGCCGGCAACCTCCACTATCCACTCGACGGATCAGTGACCCAGAGGGAACCACACCTCCAGATACGGCCGCCTCTCTGTGGTTGGCCTCAACGAAGGTGAGGGCACCTTCACCCGAGCCAGCAGAATAGTTCTCAGCCGACAAGGACTTGCCGGAGCATCTCCCTCACGGCGGCGCTCTACAGATCGAAGTCCCGCCTGGGACTGATCGCGTAGACCAGGGCAGACCAAGATGAACCAGGTTCAATCCCAGACCGGCCGGGTCAACAGCTAGAGAACCCGACCCAAACCAAGTGAACCGGCCGCAGTAAGCAAAGGAGCTGCGCCAGACCTAGTGGCCACGTGGCGAGCTCCCATTGGCTGATTAAGGTAATAATTCAGTAAATGCTCAGATTTTCATTAAATCACAGTAATTAGCTCGACTATCAGAAAAATACAAACAAGGTACCATTATTCTCAGAAAAATTAGTAGAACAATATGAAACCATAATATCCTTCTTTTGATGAACTAATCTTAGCAATATCATGTAAGATGGTATAGAGTTGTTTTTTGGATAATAAATAGTAAGCAATGGCCTAAAATTATGAGAACATGTCAATAGAGTCCTAATTATGTATAGAATGCATGTGATATCAGATATGGTCATGTTATGAGTCGAAATCATGTAATTTGCTTAATATAACTAATTAGGGCTGATAACCCTAAATAAAATGCAGTAATTGCACACATGCTCAATAAATGGTGAAATTTACAGAGTAGGTTTATATCAGTAATCTAAAGCTAAGATGTAAATTAGATATCAGTGAGATGTATATAATCCATGTTATATGAGGATGAATATTAATACCTTGTTTAAAACCCTAATCTAGGTTAATGATGTAACCTAGGGTTAATATGTGCACAAAAATAGAATATGGAACCTAATATTCAGATAATGAATCATAATCTGGAAATTGACATCAGTAAGATAAATATAAGACAATAATGAAAGTAAATGTTGGAATATCCTAATGAGATAATATAAACCCTAATGAACACGACTAGGGTTAAGATGATCAGAATCTGATTCTAGTATATGATTTTGTTATTAATCAGGTGTTGACCAGTTTATCTAGATGATCATGGATATGATTAGAAATCTCTGAACTCAGGTACGTGGGTTTATTTAATTATATGACTATGGTTTTCTTGCTTGCAATCATGATATGTATGTATGCTCTCTTCTATTTGCAAATATTGGATGTAGTATTGCTATGTAGTACCCGTTGTTTTGTCACTTGAAAACATACATTATGAGTAGATGTTTTGTAGTTATTTAAGGTGTTCATTATCCCCCTTACGAGGGAATAGATTAATGTTGGCTAGTACACCTCCCTAGAGCACACGGTGTACAGGGAGTTTCCCTAGAGTACTTGGTACACGGGGATGGGCCCATATTTATGTTTTGGTACTAGTCCACCTTGATAATGCAATTCATCTAGGAAAATGACTTAAATTGTCGTATTTCGCTTAATAAAGAAGTGTTTCTATGATTTTCTTTCCTTCTGCAAATATTTTTCAAAAATTATGCAAGCCATAAATATATGTATCTTTCTGCCCACGTGCACAACACCTTGTGTGTTGATTCGTTGTTTCACGTATGTTTTAGGTTCAGAGCTAGCTTGGGAGAAAAAGTACAGGATGTGAGCAAGTTGTTCAGGTTGTACCTATTGTGAAGATCCTAGTTAGCATACATGTTCATAGATTGTAAAATTTTCATTCAATATGTAATTGTAAATCATTGTGTAATAATGCATGTTGTATAAATATACATGTTATTGTTGAGAAATGTTATGGTTGTATGTTCATGTATGCATATTATGCTTCCGCATCGCTTTCTGATATGATTGTTTGATGTCTTCGGATTATGGGCTCTCAATCCCAATAGGGTTTGGAGAAGCCAAAATCCGGGGACGTCACAGTTGGTATCAGAGCATGAACAATAGCTACACCTAACAATTGCTCATCATGAAACATAAAAACTAAATTTCACCTTTCACTTTAAACCCTAGAAACTTAGTAAGTTGTTCTATACGAATAAGGTTTGACTTAGCCTCTAGGTTAGAACCTAGATGTTCGAGAACTAGGTTTAGGCAAGTGTATGAAACCCTCTCCATATAGAGCTCATATGTATTGGGTGGCTACACTAGTCTACACCATGTTCTCACCATTTCACTAGGTTACATGACACCAGACTATCTACTGTGTGTTGGACACTCGAGTTTGTTGGTTTGGTTTTGTTTCCCAATCGGCTCGCACCTCGACAGTTTTCTCTGACGCCTTCTTTCTCGGAGAAAAACTATATAATATTTTATTAGATATATGTAAATATAAAAATGTGTCCATCACACAGGAGAGTAGTGGGTGTTCATGCAACCTAAGTGAAAAGGAGTGACATCAGTCTAGAAGAGAGAATAGATCTAGATTAGATGTCTAGAGCCTCATAAAGTTATGTGATTGATGGCTAGACAAAAGAAAGATGAAGGAAATAAGTATATAGAATCTCTTCTAAGTTGATCTATTATGGTATAAGTTTTCTTATTAAGATTTGAGTTATATATGAACCGAATCCACTCTTGGAGGTTCTATGCTAAGTCGTGATAATGACCGTACATCCCCTTTTCCTACTTAAGATAAGTTGAGTTAAGATAGAGATGAGTGTGCATGAGCCTCAAGCTCTTTTTACAAAGGAGGACCTCTAGTGTTAGGACAAGATATGTGGTGAACTCCAGAGAGAGTGAGACCCACAAGGAGAGGGTCAATGGACCTACCCTACAATATATGAAAATATGCTTGGTTCAGAGCTAGCTTGGGAGAAAAAGTACAGGATGTGAGCAAGTTGTTCAGGTTGTACCTATTGTGAAGATCCTAGTTAGCATACATGTTCATAGATTGTAAAATTTTCATTCAATATGTAATTGTAAATCATTGTGTAATAATGCATGTTGTATAAATATACATGTTATTGTTGAGAAATGTTATGGTTGTATGTTCATGTATGCATATTATGCTTCCGCATCGCTTTCTGATATGATTGTTTGATGTCTTCGGATTATGGGCTCTCATTCCCAATAGGGTTTGGAGAAGCCAAAATTCGGGGACGTCACAGATCCACCATCTTGGAATCATATTTGAGTATGATATTCTTGGTAATGAAAAGACCAAGAAAGGGTTAAATGTGAAACCCTAATTTGAGCTTGTATCAGGTTGTAGAGTCCATATAAGAGTACCTATTGGACAAGGAAACATAGGGGGAGTCTCATATCGTTTTGTGAACCCTTTTACTTGTGCATGATGATAAAATCACCTCAAGGAGGTGATCCATGTCGAGTTAGATGCTCCTTGCAAAAGTTGTATCGGTTTGCATAATTTATGAGGTAAAGATGAGATATCTTATCAAACAAGATAACTAATGGCTGAAATATCATATCTAGATTATCCTAAAAAAATTTACATGTCAAGATAAATATGAGTGCATGCAAGGATAGGTGTCAACCATGCATGGACATGTGGCACCTTGCAGCTTAAAATGTTGACACCTCATATACACACTTTTTCATGAACCTCAAGTATATATACCCTTCCTTTCACCCATAAGTGGAATTTTTCAAAATATATCACCCACTTGCTCTTATATATCATGCATAGAGTCTATATATAAAGCAAGGGTGAATGATTATCGTTCATAGAAATTTGGTATCACCCATAGCAAAGTGATATCGCCCATTGCAAAGTGATATCAGACTTGTGTACCAATTTTGGTGCAAGTTGTAATTTACCTAAAGTATAGGGTTGATATTCAAATTAAAACCTCTAGAGTATCCCTAATACATCCTAGTATCATTTATAGGAGATATAAAGAAGTAGGCACCATGTTTGAATCATATTTGAGTATTATACTCTTGGTGATAAAAAGACCAAGAAAGTGTTGTATGTGAAACCCTAATTTGAGCTTGTATCCAGTTGTAAAGTCCATATGGGAGTACCTAATGGCCAAGGAGCCATAGAGGGGATCCCATATTGGTTTTTGAACTATTGTACTTTTCCATGAAGAGCAAATAACCTCAAGGAGGTGATCCATGTTGAGTTAGAAGCTCCTTGCAAAAAGTTGTATCGGTTTGCTTAATTTATGAGATAAAGATGAGATATCTCATCAAATAAGATAACTAATGGCCGAAATATCATCTCTAGATTATCCTCTAGTGATTTTCATGTCAAGATAAATATAACTGAATGCAAGGATAGGTGTCAACAATGCATGGACATGTGGCACCTTGTAGCTTAAAATGATGACACCTCATATACACACTTTTTCATGAACCTCAAGTATATATACCCTTCCTTTCACCCATAAGTGGAATTTTTCAAAATCTATCACCCCCTTCCTCTTATATATCATGCATAGAGTCTAGATATCATGTAAGGGTGAAGTATTATCGTGCATAGAGCTTTGTTATCACCCATAGCAACGTGATGTCATCCATTGCAAAGTAATAACATCCAAGTGAGGGATATCGACCATAAGTGAGGGATATCGGCCTAAAGGGGTGAGGTATCATGCATAGGGTTGAGGACATCAAGTATTAGACCTTTGAGAAGCTCACCTTCAACCTTGGGAGCTTAAAGCTTTGGAGCTTGGAGCTTTGAAATTTCTCTTGAGGTGGGTTATATAACTTGAACTCAATTATGTTATTTTTTACCATCAATCTTACCTTAGTTAAATGATTTACTATCAAATAAAATTTTCTTGCATAATTGATGAATCCATGAGATCTAGTAGTACCTTAGGAAAGTTTTCCATGAACTAGAACAAGTAGAATGAAGGTCTAGAGCTTGAAGATTTTGGTATTACCTTATAAAGTGATATAGGGTTCAAGCACATAAACACACACCTCTTTTCCTGATATGGTGTGGATATTGGGTTGAAGCACATAAGCACACACCTCTTTGCCCGATATGGTGTGGAGCACACACACACCTCTTTTCCCGATATGGTGTGACACACACACACACCACTTTGCTCGATATGGTATGATGCACACACACACCTCTTTGCCCGATATGGTCTGAAGCACACACACACCTCTTTGCCCAATATGGTGTGAAGCATACACACACATCTTTTCCCAATATGGTGTGAAGCACACACACACACCTCTTTGCCTGATATGGTGTGAAGCAGAAACACACCTCTTTGCCCAATATGGTGTGAAGCACACACACACCACGTTGCCTGATATGGTGTGAAGCATACACACACCTCTTTTCCCGATAGGGTGGAAGCACCTCAATTCAATATACTTGATTGAGTGACACATGAAGTGTGTTATGTCAAATGATACATTAATACATAAAGAGTTTAATGCATTTTGATAAATATGGGCCAATGTACATTGAGAGAAGGATTGAGCAAACCTAATGGAGTATGATGTAATCAATGTCCTAGTGAGGATGAAAGAGAAACTTATACTTGTTTAATACTCATGTAATGAGTATACATTAATACTCTTAATATGTGTGGAGTCTGAATCAGGGTTGTGAATTTTGATGAATGTACTTGAAAACCCTAGTTGGCTTATGAAGGGAAACCTTAACCCTAGTAAAGGGTAATGATATTCTTTGAAGCTACCACTGGTTAATAAAGGGAAACCCTAACCATATTGAACCCATGTTGATAGCATAAGATAATGATCATAGCTAAGCATGAGATATGATGTTTCATATAATACCAATTATCTAGGTCTTATGACCTAGAGTTAATTGTTGCCTAGTGAGAGGTAACAAGATGTTTAATGGGCCTTGTGAGCCATGTGATTAGTTGTTGCCTAGTGAGAGGTAACAAGATGATTAATGGGCATTGTGAGTCATGTGATTAGTTGTTGCCTAATGATAGGTAACAAGATGATTAATGGGCCTTCTAAGCCATGTGATTAGTTATTTCGTAGTGAGAGGTAACAAGATGTTTAATGAGCCTTGTGATCCATGTGATTAGTTGTTGCCTAGTGAGAGGCAACAAGATGATTAATGGGCCTTGTGAGCCATGTGATTAGTTGTTACCTAGTGAAAGGAAACATGATGTTTAATGGGCCTTGTGAGCCATGACAATAGTTCTTTCTTAGTGAAGGTAACAAGATGTTTATAAAAGTATCATGTAAGAAATGATAATGTTCATCATAAACTAGGAAATGGAAACTCAGTAACATAATAACAATAAATGGTTACAATAATAATAATGAAATCTTGATCATACATGATTTATGCTTATAACCAAATAGGTCTATAGTGTTTTGAATATGCTTAAATAAAATAAGAGGAATACTTGTATCACATGAAGGATGTGAATAAGTATGATGGCTTGACCAAGGTATTATGCCTAGTAAAGGTGATGCGGCATTCATTGATGAATTTAACGGATTGATATCCCATAATGAACGTGGAAGGGAAAAATACAAGTATCCCAATTACTATGGAATCCTTAGAAATTTGGTTGTGATCTCAGGATTGGTATATTCCAATGCATGGTTGAACTCTATGATCTCAGGATTGGTATAGTCCAATGCCTAGCCAAACTCTATGATCTCAGGATTGGTATAGTCTAATGTATGGTCGAACTCTGTGACCTCAGGATTGGTATAGTCCAATGTCTGGATGAACTCTATGATCTCAGGATTGGTATAGTCAAATGCCTGGTTGAACTCTATGATCTCAAGAATGGTATAGTCCAATACCTGGCTAAACATAATGATGTATATTCACATGATAGGTACAATTTAATACCAGGTTAGCAGATTGGCTGAGGCTGATAGATAGAAATGAGAATGATTCATGGGTGTCGCACCATGATAATATCATCACAGGATAAGCTTGAGATTTTGATATAATATGATGGGTAAATGATACGCATGTTTTTCATATTCCTTATAAAGTGGATAGATGATTTACTGCTCTATCATAGATAGTTGCAATGGTTTTAAAGATGAGGACATTCTAAATTGTTTACCCTCTGCTCAATTTAATACTATTTAACTATGATAATAATATTGTTGACAGAGAGTTATATCTCTCACTGGGACAATTGTCTCACCCCGTGGGATCCATATTTTATTTTAGGTGGATGTGCATGAGGGGGGTCGTACTATTATAGGTCAATATGATTCATAAGAATACATGTCTAGATTTTCATTATTTGTAGAACACATGTATTCTGAGATAGGTCAATATGATGGGTTTCAAATGGCATTAGATATTTGTTTGATATTAACCCTAACTAATAAATGGTAAATAGTAAAATAGGGTTATAAAATGTGATGTTCATGTTTACGCTTTGAGTTTTTTTATATCTTTAGAAATTAGATGGAATAAGTGTATTTGTATGATAAACCTATTTTGAGCATAATGAATGACACGAGATGTCTATATTCTTATATTATTTATAGTTCTAACGTCTCTATAAATATATGTTGAACTGTGATATGGAATGAACTAATAATATATATGTTGAGATTGAAATAAAATGCATTGACTACATTTTAGAAATCCTATTTAGGATAAATTGTGGATAACGAGATTATGTCTCAAGATGATAGCCCATTGATTATGAATGAGAATAATGATGCAAAATGAAAAGAAACATAGATGTCAGAAATTACTCAGTTGGTGTGCTTCTTGTTTCAATCCTTGTGTTTAAAGAAACACAAATGTTGTGAATCATAGATTTGTTGTGCTTCTTGTTTCAATAATGTCTTTGTTTTTAGCCCTAATATGTGATATATCATTCTAGCTGTGATAGAATACACACACTTGATAAATGGTGATTGTATTATTTCTAAGATGCATTAATGGATTAAATAACAAGTAAAATGATGACACATCTAGTTAGGTGTCCTAAACAACATGAGTTTCCACCAAGGTCCATATTGGGGAAATGAAACTGATCTTCTTATAGTAAGCAAAGAATTATGAGAAGGATTTATGAAGTGTAAATTAGATCTTAAAGGTTAGACCACCAGGATTTATGAGTGAGTCATCAAGTGTGACTCTCGCACTAAATCCTCTTTTGTACAAGACTATGTCCATGACGAGTTGACTCTTATGAAATGAAAATTGTGAAACATGATAAATATGATGATATGTTATATGTTGGTTCTATCTTATGTACCTGAGATGACGACATCGGCCTTTGTAGGCAACTATATGATGGACTAGGATCTATTTCTGATATCGTAGGGTGGTTGACTAAACTCTAAGATAGTAATGGTGAGTCATTGACATGATAATCAGGTGTAATCACTTCTACTTGGTGAGGTACAAGCCAAGTATTTTCAGGAAAAATGAATAGAAGATGACAAGTTGTACAGAATATGAGTTGAATGTTTGTTACATGCTTTTAACTATTACCTGATAGACCTTCTATTGTTAAATATGTTTCTTTTTGTTAAAATCAATCATTCTTTTAAAAAGATAATATGTTTTCATAGTCTCATTTGTCTAGTTGGAACCTATTCTTCAATGTTGTAAGTGGCTGATGTAATATCCCTGAGAAATATGATTTGGAATACTTGTCATTATAATAATCTTATTTGGTAGACATGTCTCATGTGTACTTTAGTTGTTGGACTACAAGATGTGTTCCTAGTCTAAGTGGTGGGGTATTAAAAAGATGATGTTATACTTATGTCTTGATTATAATTGTTTAGATCTTGACTTGTTACTCCTACAATTGGATTGTCATTCTAAAGTGATTACCATCTACAGATAAATTCATAGACACACTCTAAAAGATGTTTAAGTATTAGAATTGTCTTAAGTGACTACCTTATTTGATAGATCAGATTATTTATGTCATAAATTGGATGTTCTATATTCTAGAATTATCTCTTAGACATGGTAATGTCTACAAATTTCTTATAAGTTCAATATACTCTATACAAGATGAAGTTCAAGGATGATCCATAATAATACATGTTTAGATTTTAATTATTTGTAGAAAACATGCATTTAGAGAATGGTCAATATGATAGACTTCAAATGGAATTAGATATTTGTTGGATATTAAACCTAACTAATAAATGGTAAATAGTAAAATAGGATTATTAAATGTGTTGTTCATGTTTATACTTTGAGTTTTATTAATATCTTTAGAAATTAGATGGAATAAGTATATTTTTATGATAAACCTATTTTGAGCATGATGAATGACACAAGATGTCTATATTTTTATATTATTTCTAGTTCTAGTGTATGTATGAATATTTGTTGAAATGTGATATGGAATGAACTAATAAGATATATGTTAAGCCTGAATTAAAAGGCATTGAGTGCATTTTAGAAACCCTATTTAGGATAAATGGGGGATAATGAGATTATGTCTGAAGATGATAGCCTATTGATTATGACTGAGAAGGATAATGCAAAATGAAAAGAAACATACATGTCAGAAATTACACATTTGATGTGCTTGTTGTTTTAATCATTGTCTTCCAAGAAACATAAATGTCACAAGTCATGGATTTGTTGTGCTTCTTGTTTCAATCATTGTCTTTGTTTTTCACCCTAATATGTGATATATCATTCTAGTTGTGATAGAATACACATACTTGATAAACGATGATTGAATTATTTTCAAGATGAGTTAATGGATTAAATAACAAGTAATATGATGACACATCTAGTTAGGTGCCCTAAACAACATGAATTTCCACTGAGGTCTATATTAGCAAAATGAAATTGATCTTCTTATAGTAAGCAAAGAATTATGAGAAGGATTTATGGAGTGTGGAATGAGACCTTAAATATTAGACCACAAAGACATACGAGTGAGTCATCAGGTGTGACTCTTGCACTAAATCCTCTTTCATACAGGACTATGTCCATGAGGAATTGAATCTTATGAAATGAAAATTGTGAAACATGATAAATATGATGATATGTTATATGCTAGTATGTTGGTTGTTCTCTTGTGTACCTGATATGAGGATGTCAGCCTTTGTAGGCAACTATACGATGGATCAAGGTCTTTTTTTGAATCTTTGGGTGGCTGACTAAACTCTAATATAGTAATGGCGAGTCATTCACATGATAATTAGGTGTAATCACTTCTACTTGGTGAGGTACAAGCCAAGTAGTTTCAAGGAAAATCAATAGAAGATGACAAGTTGTGTAGAATACGAGTTGAATGTTTGATACATGCTTAAAATTATTACATGATAGACCTTGTATTATTAAATATGTTTTGTTTTTTTTGAAATCAATCATTCTTTAAAAAATATAATATGCTTTCATAGTCTCATTTGTCTAGTTTGGAACCCATTCTTTAATATTGTAAGTGGTTAATGTGATATCCATGACAAATATGATTTGGAATTACTTTCATTTTAAAAAACCTTGTATGGTAGACATGTCTCATGTGTACTTTAGTTGTAGGACTGCAACATGTATTCCTAGTCTAAGTGGTAGGGTGTGAAAAAGATGATGGTTTACTTATGTCTTGATTCTAATTGTTTAGATCTTGACTTGTTACTCCTACATTTGGATTGTCATTCTGAAGTGATTAACATCTACATATATATTCATATACACACTCTTAAAGATGTTTAATGTTGGAATTGTCTTAAGTGAATACCTTATTTGATATATCAGATTATTAATGTCATAAAATGATTGTTCTATATGCTATAATTATATCTTAGACTTGGTAATATCTACAAATTTCTTATAAGTTCAATATACTGTATATGATGTTGATGGATGTAGTCAACTTGAGTGGCATGTATCCACTCACAAGGGATCTATATGAGTCTCATGGGGTTGTATCAAATGTTTTTAGGTATAAAGTCATTTCGAGGATAGGTCATGCAAAATAAGAATTAATTAGAATAATCAAGATTAGAATGTCCATGTACTCCCTCTTTCTCAGGATGGTTAGTATATCAATTTGGTTCTTTCATTAAAATGAAACAAATGTAACATGAATTGCATGTGAGAAGTATGATTTTTTTATATGGTTTTAATGAAATTGAAAAGATTTGTGATAACTAAATATGTTGTCCTTAATGTGACATTGATTTATGAGGTTTTGAGAATAAAAGGAAAATTTTACATGTGTTTTTTGTAAACTATATTAATCACATTTGTCAAAATTTAGTTGTTTTGTTTCATAAATTAGGGTTATCTTTAGGGCTTATCAGTAATGGTTACCATGTATTATTATCAAAAGAGAGGTCCCAACAAACTTGACCTTCATTCTCTACATCTGCATTATCATCAGCTAGGTTGAAAGCCACACAAGGTTTTGTGGGACCCTACAGAGGGATTGAGACTTTTGTCTGGCTTGATGAATCCTATGAGAAACAAGTAAACACTCAAATTGACTCGCCTAGGTGTAAGGTCGAACCTCCCTACAGAGTAAGATGAATATAGGCTATTTTGAAAACTATGTTGCAGAGCGCATGAACTCCTAGTTCATAGTGTCAAGGGAAATAGGTTCCCAACCACACTAAAGTGATTAGATTATGTGTTACTACCACGTTGGCTAGAACCAACCATGCATGCCTTGATATAGGTATCCATTTGCTGACATGTCACCAATTAATTGGTAAACTATAGTTAATCTTGTAAATAATGTAGAAAAAAATTGCAAGGTCAAAATTTAGAAAAACTATAAACCAAATTAATCAAAAAAATATGTCGAATCCAAATAAATATATTGAATGTCTAATTATGATCCTAGTTCAAAAAGTATGGTTAATACATGAACTTATGGTGAGTCATAAGTAAACCTTGGATTTGATAAATTATATGTTGGTCATGTTAAATTTTCTTAGTTTGTGATATAATCTTATATTTTATAAACATTATAAAATCTTCAGATCCTCATAAGATTAGATGATAATTATGAACATTTTGGGTTTCTAAATTGTTTGATCCATATGCATGTAAGTTAGGATTTTGAAACCTAACCCTAATCATCAACACTAAACTAAGACCCATAGGATCTAGATTTAAACTAAATCCTGATTCAAATCATATGAATACCATTGTGACATTATATAATTATGCATGCTTCAAATTGGTTGTTTGTATCTACTATGATTGGTCGGATGATAAAGTTAAAGTGCATAAATAAAATTGCATCATATCTTCAATGAAGGTATGTGGTCATTTTATGCCTAACATCTCAATATCGACTTTTGAGGATTGATGATTTTTCTTGATGTTAGATACCTACACTATTTTATTTTCATTTATATTCTTGTTCAATCATCATATCCTATGTGTAGAAAGTATATAAATAATAATTCTCTGAATCGGTGTGAACTCTCTCTTAAGAGAAAGTTTATGGAATTAATATTCTTAAGAACATTAGTAAAGTCATTGAAAAAGTGACTATGAATCCAATAGAAATGATGGGACAAAAATAATGTTGGAATAGTCACCATGATGTCCAATGATGGACCTAAACCCTAAGAGTCTAATACTAGAACAAGGGGAATGTCATTATGCCCTATGATCTAATGATGGAACAATGGGAATGTTAGTCTACCCAAAATCTAGAGAAAACATTATTTAGACAATTATTCAATTAATGAAATAATTCAAATATTAATAATATTTGTTTAATATGTTTGATATGTTGTACGCATCCATAAACATTCTTTGTATAAACCCACTTAAACGGTACTACAATATAATAATTGTGTGTTTTATTTAATGGCATTTTCGGTATCCAACATACAAAAAGTTTAAAAGTGTTCAAATGATTACATTAAAGTTCATAAAAAGTAATTTCACAAAGAGTATTATTTAGATGTAACTCCTTTCGAAATATATGTAACTCCTTCAAGGATGACTTATCTTCTTTTGCAATAAACAAAGTTATACTTTCATAATTATTGATAATTATTTCTTGAATATGGAGGATCATGGAAGAATGAAATGATGAGCATTGTCCCTATGTGGTTAGATGAGGGAGAGGTTTTTCACATTTTAGGTTTACAATTTCCAACTCAATTATCAACTTTTAGGCTTGAATCTATTTTCCATGACATGGCTTGCATATATCATTCATAAGGTGGGGTTTTCCAGTACAAATTATTCTCTAACATGTACCTATGTGTTTGAATTGATATTCTTTAATTACTAAAGAGAATAGTCATCAGTAAACACACACACACTAGTCTTATGTATTATAGTTGTATAAAAGTTCCACAATAACTGACTAGAAACACAATAAGAATGAATACTCTAAGTATACAAATAATCCATATTAAGGTACTTAACCCAAACCATATTTCATTCGCTCAACATTTCTAGAACTATTATGATTAACCATTATATAAATATTGTAACAAACATAACAAATGGAATTTACATTTCCTAATATTTAGAACATGTACGAAATATCCCATTACAATAATCCCATGATGGATCTTAGGGCACATAATTGGAAAAAAGGTCCTTAAATCTGACCTTAAAAATTCAAACAAACGAATGTTCAATTAAAGCACAAATACAAGAACCAAACAATATTTAAAGTTTCAATGCTTTAGATATCTAATTGAAATCCTCTATAGACATTAATTCCACTTCTCATAAGAAGACATGTAGTTGTATCTAGACCAACATTTGATTATAGGGAGAGGAGAATATAAATATGACACTATGGAGAATTTCATGTTCATGGTCGACTAAGATGGAAGTGTTCATATACCCAACCCTACAAAGGTTATATAAATCACAAATCATCTAAAAGTTGCTCATTTATGAAATGAAAAATTCATATCTTTGATAGAGGAACAAAAAATTTACAACTCTTTATAGCATGGATGCATCCATTCATAGTTAAACCAAGAATGGTACATCCCCTTAGACTTGTCTTAATTTGAGCATACATGCCCACCTCAAATAGGTGAAAAATGCCATCAAAATCTACCACAAAGGAGAACCAACTAGTTTTTCCATAATTCCTAGCATTGTTGGCAAAGAGATATCCAACAACCAAGTGGATGATGAAAATTGATACATGTAAAGAGAAAACTTGAGGGTCACGTAAACCAAACACTTCTCTCTTCTTAAAGAAGACCTAGTGTAAGAAAGTATACTCAATGTCATACTTAGATCCCTAAAATCATTGGGTGGAAGAAATCCCAAAATCTAAAAAAAAGAAGCATACATGCCTAAATTAGTTCGATTAGTAAGCCACTAATCAGTACACACCAAAAGAAAACCTAGTAATCCCAATCACTTGATCAAGGTGATTTTTATCTCACTAAATGTAAAGTGAAATGACACACTTTCTAAAAAAATCTCTCAATCAAGGGGATAAAGGAAAAAAGTTCTTAATCAATGGGACAAATAACTTCTATTGATGATTTCACATCTATATATATCTACAAATTATTCATGTCTAGAAGAATTATCTCATCTGAAACTGAATGTGCATATAAACGCTTCAGCTCGTCCCAAAAACATCTTGAGAAAATTGACTACACCTTGACATCCTAAAATCAAAAGACACGATATGCTCAAAATGTCAAAATCACCAACACAAAAATCAAAGACTCATCAAGAGTTGGCTATTGAAGAAAATAACTAGGTATAAAAGGTTCAAGTTAGAAAATTGGCAGGACCTCATTTCATGCTCAATGGCCTCGATGATAGAAGTTCATGATGGGTTTTAGGGATGGCAGAAAAGGCAGCGGAAAAAATTTTATTCTCCTCAAACCCAATATGAAGGAATCACATCAACAACTATGCAGTAGGAAGGATGGTTTGTAGAGACATACCTTGTCGCGAGGATTTCTTAGTGATGTTACCCCGTTGCTTGTGTGGTCTTCACCTCTAGTCTTGTACGGTGTCTTTGTATCTCCTGGTCTCACCGGGACTGTCGGGATTGACAATTGTCCTCCTAGAAGCAGAAGTCTCCTTCCTCTGTAGTAGTCCACACAGACCACTTGGAACTCTGATCACATTGTCGCGCAAGGCACCAGAAGGATTCGTACCCTCCTTTCAGTGTACTAGTCACCGACACACACTCCTGCAACCAGTTGCCTTTCTACATTTGTCTGTCCCTCGCTATGCCTCCCTAATCCGGTAGTACTTGCTCGGGCTCTCTTGGTTACCACAACCAGAGAGAACGACAACTTTACAGAGCAACTGGTGTTCTGAGTTGTACTTGAGAAGCCTCAATACCCCTATATATAGGAGGGTCATGGGACATGTTTCTCTACCCTGGGCAATGCGGGATTAAAGCAGGAGTAGAAGGGTTTGAGATTTTCCACAAAATCTGACAAACTGTGCCAGTTGAACTGATTGGTTCAACCCTGAACAGATCGTATGGGCCCTTGAGCAGATCGGTTCAAGCATGAGTTGATTAGTTTGTGGTCTAGGTCCAACTTGAATTGACTTTCCATGTTTGTTTCCAAAAAATCAACTATTAGTCCTTGTTTAAATCGAATTTGAACAAGTGAAACAAATATGTATTTGCAAAAAGAGTCTTCTGACTTTCCAAACGATCTCGGTTGGTCACATGAATCGATCGGTTCAACAATTGAGTCGATCATTTCATTGACACATGAGTCGATTGACTCACCACTTTGAGTCGATCGGTTCACCAACCTGAGCCGATTGGTTCATCCCTATGAGCCGATCGGTTGGGGTAGCAGACTGCGCAAATCAGTCAATTGTAGTTCCAATCAATCTGATACTCTTAATCATCTGGTCCAACATCTTGAACATTATGATTTTGAGCTATCAATTCATTGAGTGTTTAATTGAATTACTAAAATCTTTTAGCAATCAATCTAATGATCATTCGAGGATAAACTCCTCTTCTAGGTTATATCCTATGTGTGTGACCCTGCAGGCCCATTTCACGTTGGCAGTGAAAGTCCATAACACTTATGACTTCACAAGCAATGGGCGGTGCCTAGTCCCACATCAGTGCTACCCATGTGAAAAGGAAATTTGGAGAACAACTTTCAATCCTACAATCTGTGAATGGTGTTATTGTGAATGTATAATTCCTTTGTCACTGATATCCTGAATGAACTCAAGGCATGGAACAATCATCCTTTCAACGTTTATTCACTTTCTTGATCTCAGAGTAGATTGGAGGAGATATGTATGACATCAATATCACATATTGATTCACACATGTGTGCGCACGCCTATCTCAATCCTACTCATCAAGTGGCCATGGATATCAAACTTCCTCAGGAGGGACAAATCCCATAGCTATCACTCACCCCTCAAAAGCCCCATTTGTCAAAGCCACCCAATCATCACCTTTATAACAACCCATGTTTCAGGACTGCGTTTGATGATGTCAAAGTGTACCCAACGACATGTGTTGAGTGTAGTGATTTCAAGTCAAAGAATCACACTCACCACCATCACTGTGAGAACTGACAGTGACTACCATGTCATGGTTCCATGTGTCAAACTCACAGTGGGTCTGTCCGATACACTTGTTCTCTAACAAGTACTTGTGTGTTTGGTTTGATATCTCCATATCACGACTAACGAGATTCTGTCATCAACCAACACCAACAATCTAGTCTTTTGTGTCATTGTTGTCTATATACCTTCCACAATGTCATCCGACTAGGGACATAATAAGAATGAACAAACTCTTAGCATATGTATGATCTTATCATTCAGGTCGTCAACCTAAAAGCATACATCATTGAGTATTATCATTCTCTAGACATTCAATTTGTTCTATCATTATCTCATATGACTGAACCAGAAAGAATTGGAAGCTTGCCTTTGATGTTTATCAAATCAATCTTAATGTATCCCACCAATCATCTCATGATTGGCTCTTAGGGCATACATACCAACAGACTCCCACTTGCACTATGAGCCAATCATGCTTGAATCATATTCTTAGTGATCTTCAAACATGTCCCACATGTTATTGTGCTCTAGTGCTTACGCAGTGAGTTATGGCAACACCTTGCCAGAGTCAGTATTAACTACATGTCTCTCATATGTTCGTGTACGTCACACGTATGAGATGGAGTTGCTGTAATATGTGATCTAGTATTCCTTTGGTAACCTTTAGCCACATTGCATGACCAAGAATTCCTTACTTGTCATCAATGACCGGAATAACTATAAGTTCATCTCATAAACTTCCAGATCCATATAGATCCATTGTTGTTCTTTAACACACATATACTTGACATTTCCTTTTAAAATGGCTTTATTGGAACGTTTCTATTTATCAACAAACATTCACTTTTATATATACCATATATATTTTGTGATTAATTTTTTGTCCTTTTTCGGAAGTTCGCATCAGTGTAACTCTTTACAGTGAACCCTTCCTTATTTCCATAGAACTAGTACTTCTCAAGTACTTATCAAGTTCTTATGGTATTCCAATAACCCTTACTGGAACTAGACAGACATCCAATCATCATGTCCCACATATGAGTTATCAGGATGAGCATATCATATTGTTATGTCCTACATACAAGATGATGAATGCATTTTATTCTTGCTATGTCCATACATGCAAGATAATGGGATGATTACATACATGATAGATCCATATCTATTCTTAGTGTTTCCATTCTTCATAAGAATTGGACACTTGGCCTTGGGATACTAACTCCATGTAACACGGACAAGGTTTCTCTCACTGAATATGTGTATACTGAACCCTTCAGTACAGATTGCCAATGTATGCTTTATCTTTTCATGTCAAGAGGTTTTTCAAAAACTATCTCTATAGGTCTCTATTCCTATCATATAGGAAAGGTCTCCATCTTTCGTAAAGATAATTTCAACTTTAGATTCCATTCCAGAACATGTCATTCCTCATCAATATGTAGAATGCAAATACACTCCCACTAAATCACAGATCCCTTCTTTATTTTTGACATATCACTCAAACCCTTTGTCCATATTATCAAAGTAAAGATCACAGTTCTGAGTTGCTTGTACTCAATTAATCCCATTGACTAGTCCATTGTAACTTATAGACTTCATTTGCATTAATGGAGTCATAAACCTTATCGGTTGTGTCACGTACACATCCTTGTTTTATTCCTCATAGGAATGCAGTTTTAGTATCCATATGCCAAATCTCTTAGTCATTAAGTCACAATCAACAAGCATCATCCTTCTCAAAATGTTATCCATGTGTCTTAAAACTTAAGACTCATTCACACTTATGGATTTCATCCCAATGGGTTCTACCATCAAGGTTATACCTTATGGTTCTCATGGAAGTCATTTAGGATGTCATGGTCATAAATGATAACTCAAAATATGATTCCTCATATTCATCTAGACAGTTGACTCGTTACATGACCAACTCATCACATAGATAATCGAGGTGTATCTGTCAAGGATATAAGAACTCACAACTCCTTGTGATTCTTAATGTCCTTTATTACTGTGGGGTATTCTTTATTTAAGAAGAACTTAGTTATTTGATAATCATCCTCTAACTCCTTAGAGTGTGACTCCTTTTGATTTAGACATCACCATGCCTTAATCATGAGTTCACTATGATACACTATCATAATCACTTGCAAGGTTCTCAAACATTTGGTTCAAGTATTTCATTCATTGATCTCATCAAGAATTAACACTTTACCAAATATGTACTTCATCTATGATATTCTTGAACACTTCAAGATATTCACATTGGTATTTCTCTAAACACCATTTGAAGTATTAGCATTTGCTGCAATAGGTATCTAAATACATAACATGTATTATACCTAATAGGATAATCATTCTCCCACTACCACTAGTGAAGATTGATGTCTAAGAGATTCATGTCTCTTACTAGTTCTCTAACCAAAAGAGTCTAGCTTATCCATCATATGGAAACTAGAAATGAATTTCTCATGATTTATGATAATTTGATTGTTTGAGTTATCAATAACTTTTAGGTATCATTTTATCTTATGCATACCAAGTACCATAAGATAAACAAGGCATTGCCACAAGGAAACATAAACTTTATTAATTTCCATTATTGTCATACAATATGCAAAAATAAGGTGTTTCTATCCATTGGCAAATATGAAATAGCAATTTATAACTCTATTACATGCCTTCAAGGCTAAAAAAAAACTAAAGTACTCCTATCTATGGTGGCAACACTTGCCCCATTTATTGGGTGCTTTACACTTTATATCTTGGTATCATGTACTTCAAAAGTGTTATACGTTTATTTCATGACACCTTCCGGTGGAGACGTCTGTCGCCTCCTTCTTCTTTAGTTTTTCCAAATAGAATGGACAATTCATTTTCCAATGTCTTAGCTTTTGACAATGGTGGCAATTGCCTCTCTTGATCACACATCCATTGGCCTTTAGAGTTGAAGACAACTTGGGCTGTTGGCTAGCATCAGAATGTTTCTTAGCCTTACCCTTGCCCTTGCGCTTGGACTTGACTTTCTTGTTGTTGATCATCATCACATACTTAGGCTTGTCCTTCATCATCTGTGTCTCATCTATCCTCAACGTGCCCAACAACTCTGTCAATGGCTTGTCAAAGTTGTTCATGTTTTACTTCATCACAAACTAACTGTAGGATTCTAGCAATGATTGCAGTATCACGTCAATAGCCAACTCTTGGTTCAGGGGAAATCCCAGTCTTGTCAGGTTCTCTACATACCCAATCATGTTGAGCGTGTGAGGACCAATTGGATCTCCTTCTGTCATGACACACTTGAACAACACCCTGGAGACACCATATCTCTCTTGTCGTGCTAGATCTTCATACATGTTCTTAAGATGCTGAATCATCTCAATGACACTCATGTTCTCATGTTGTCTCTGCAACTCGTGGTTCATGGAGCACAGCATCAAGCACTTTGCATCAATGGCATCTTTAGAATGCTTCTTATAAGCATCCTTTTCTGCCTTTGGTGCAGTAGGAGCAGGTTCCTCTAGAACTGGAGTATCCAAGAAATAGAGCTTTCGCTCTTGAGTGAGAACAATTCTAAATGTCCTAAACCAATCGTGGAAGTTAGTCCCATTCAGCTTGTCCTTCTCAAGGACCGATCGCAATGAAAAGTAATTGTTGTTTGTTGCCATTTGTACTACCAAAGGAAATATATTCAATTTAGTTCAAAACTCCTTTTGACTTTGATTTGATTGATTTGAAAAGTCGATGATATAATTAGGACTTTAATTAATTATTGCTCCCACTATTTTGTTCAAATTGATTGCCCTCACCATCAATTCGGAAGATTGCAGTGTACAATATTCTAGTGGGTCAAGATCCTGAAATCCTTAAGTCATGAACCAGCTAGGGTTGTCACCCACAACTTAGATCTTCCAGGTAGGCAACCCTTACCAATTTCATCATATGCAACTCTTGAAGGATATCATGCGCAACTCCTTGCCATGATCACCTTTATGCCTCAAGGTGCTAGATCCTATCTAGGTCACCTTGTTAAGTCTGACCCAAAGCCAACACGATGAATGTGCACCCTACTAGGGAAGACCCACATATTCATCCTTCACGCTTCCACGAGATAGACAGTGCACCACACTAGGGCGTGCCCACACTTGGTCGATCAAGCTTTTCACATGTGTCGCACTTGGAAGGCATCTAAAACTTTAATATTTAATGAGGTATTTGGTTTTATAGGTACATATACATATCCAATCACCACAATATATAGTATGTATCATATACATGCTATATCCCATAGAAAACATGTGAAGCGATAAAAGCGATGATTATGGCCATCCTAATGTGATTCCTCGAACCAAGAGGAATCATGGTCATCTAGGTCTACATCACATGCAACCTGTATAAGATGAACTATGTATTTTGCCTTTCTAGGTTTGATCAACTCATCTCTATGATTGATCGGCTCACCATCAGGCTGGTCGGTTGGGTGCCACCAGCCGATCGATTGGCTTCTCCAACCGATCAGTTTTCCTGGTCATCATGCTTCTCCTCATGTCCACCACCCTCTCGTCTCAATCCTTGAACTGATCGTCTAGAATGCCAACTGATTGGTTCACACCTTGAACTGATTGTCTCAGTCATCGTCAGGTTGTCCGTCATTCTATGGCATAATAGGAAATAAAAGTTCTATCCTATTTACAGTTGAATTGAGAAACCCCGAGTTACATTTGTTGGTATGTATGCCCATAGAGCAAGTCATATGATGATTGTAATGGGATACTTTGTAAATGATTTGAATAATAATAAAGGAAATTTCCAATCTATATGTTTAAACTATTTCTGAGATGATGGTGTAACATGATAGATGTCTAAAGATTGTTTTACTCAATGACGTATGCTTTTAGGTTAAGGACCTAAACGATGAGATCATACGGATGCTAAGAGTATTCTTTCTTGTTTAGTCCCTAGTCAGTTGTTATTGTGGAAATAACCATACACATCAATAACACTAAAGACTAGATTTTGTGATTGGTTGATGATAGAATCTCATTAGTCATGATATGGTGATATCAAACCAAGCACATAGGTACTTGTTAGAGAACAAGGTACCGGACAGACCCACCGTGAGAGTAACACATGGAACCATGACTTGGTAGTCACAGTCAGCTCTCACATTGATGGTGGTCAGTGTGATTCTTAGACCTGAAATCACTACACTCAACACATGTCATTGGGTACACTTTAACATCATCAAACGCAGTCCTGAAACATGGGTTGTTATAAAGGTGATGATTGGGTGGCTTTGACACATGGGGCTTTTGAGGGGTGAGTGATAGATATGGGATTTGTCCCTCCTAAGGGAGTTTGATATCCTTGGCCACTTGATGAGTAGGATTGAGAAAGGCATGCGCATGCACGTGTGAATCAATATGTGATATTGATGTCATACACATCTCACTCGGTCTACTCTGAGATCAAGGAAATGAATGAACATTGACAGGATGACTGTTCCATGCCTCGAGTTCATTCTGGATATCAGTGACAAAGGAATTATACATTCACTGTAACACCATTCACGGATTGTAGGATGAAATTTGTTCTCCAACTTTCTACTTTCACTTGGGTAGCAATGATGTGTGACTAGGCACCGCTCTTTGCTTGTGAAGTCATAAGTGTTATGGACTTTTACTGCCAACATGAAATGGACCTGCAGGGTCACACACATAGGATTTAACCTGGAAGAGGAGTTTTGTCCACAAAGCAATGTTTAGATTGATTACTAAAGGAGTTTAGTAGTTCAATTAAACACTCAATCAGTCGATGGCTTAATATCGTATGGTTCAAGGTGTTGGACGCATTGATTGGAGAATCAGATTGATTGAAATCGCAGTTGACTGATTTTGCCCAACCTGTGCTCCCAACCGATCGGTTCATGTGATGAACCGGTCGGCTGAGGTTGCTGAACCGGTCGGCTGGAGTGTCCAGGCAGATCGGCTCATGCCCAGGTTGAAACGACCGGTTCAAGGGTTGAACCGATCGGCTCAACTGGTGCAACCGACCAGTTGGGAAAAGTCATGCCGGCAAGAATTTTCCTTTGGTTTCAAATTGCCCAATTCGATTGGGAATAACATTGGTATTCGATACCAATTGGGAACGAAACAAGGAAAGTCTTTTTGAGCCGGATTAGGACTATGAACCGATCGGTTCAGGGCACCAACCGATCGGTTGGAGTGCCCCAAACGATCGGCTCAGGACCAACCGATCGGCTCAATGGCCGAACCGATCGGTTCAGTTGTGAACCGATCATTTTAGGTTGCGAGATGGTTGCTTTTTGTGGAAAATCCCGAACCCTTCTACTCCTGCTTTAGTCCCGTATTGTCGGGCACAGAGAACCCTGTCCCATGACCCGCCTATATATATAGGGGTATTGGGGACTTCTCAGAGAACGACTCAGTGCAAGTTGATTTCTCTGCAAAGTTGTCGTTCTCTCTGGTTTTGGTAACCGAGAGAGAGCCCGAGCAAGTGCTTCCCGCAAAGGGAGGTGCAGCAAGGGAAGGACAACTGCAGTTGCAATTGACAGCAGGAGAGTGTGTTGGCGACTAGTACGTCAACAGGAGGGTGTGACTCCTTCCACTTCCTTGTGGGACAAGGAGAGTGGAGTTCCAGGTGGTCCGTGTGGACTACTTCAGAGGCGGGAGGAGACTACCGCTTAGGAGGACAACTGTCATCTGACAGTCCGGTAGGAGGAGGAGTCTTCAGTCCCGGTGTGACCAGGAGCTGCACAGACATCGTCCAAGACCGGAGGTGAAGACCGTGCAAGGCGCGTGGCACTGTCGTCGAGCAAGCCTCGGGACAAGGTATGATTCACAAACCATCTTTCCTATTATATAGATGTTGACGCGATTCCTTTTGTTCCAGGTTTGGGGAGAAATTTTTTTTGTTTCCGCTGCTTCTCTGCCTCCTCAAAAACCCAACAGTGGTATCAGAGCCACGTCAACCTCTCTATATTTTAGGATTATCGATGTGATTGGTTTTGGTTTGTCGCCTTTATTTATTGCATGCGATGCGAATAATATCGGCTTTATACATGTCCAATCCACAAATCCCTAATATACATATATGATATGTAATATTAATGCACTCGATACGCGTCGCCCTGAAAAGAGTTTTGTGGTGGATGTGTAGCATGATTATGGCCTATAAACCCCTATATCTGTGTATGGTTGTTTGCGTGGTTGCTTGCATCTCGGTCTGCGCACCGATTCCCTTTCTCATATTCCTGATGTAACTCGAAATAATTCGAGAATTCTTTTCCTACCTTTGCTCCCCCCGAATGTAACTCGGGGTTTCACAATTCAATTGTAAAATAAGATAGATTTTATTTCTTGTTATGTCAAAGAATGGCAGACAACCTGAATACGATCGGTTCAAGGAGTGAACCGATCGGTTGGTGATCCAAACAGCTGGTTCGAGGAATGAGATGAGCGGGTGGCGACCTGAGGAGATGCACAATGACCGGTGAACCGATCGGCTGGAGGTGCCAGTCGATCGGCTGGTGGCACACGAGCAACCAACCTGATGGCAAGCCGATCAGTCATGGAGATGAGCTGATCAAACCCAGAAAGGCAGGCACATATTTCATCTTGTACAGGTTGCATGTGATGTAGACCTAGATGACCGTGATTCCTCTTGGCTCGAGGAATCACAAATAGGATGGCCATAATCATTGCTTTTATCGTTTATGCATGTTTTCTGTGTGATATAGCATGTATATGATACGTACTATATATTGTGGTGATTGGATATGTATATGTATATAAAAACCAAATCCCTCATTAAATATTAAGTTTTAGATGCCTTCCAAATGCGACACACGTGAAAAGCTTGATCGACCAAGTGTGGGCACGCCCTAGCGTGGTGCACCGTCTATCTCGTGGAAGCGTGAAGGATGAATGTGTGGGTCTTCCCTAGCAGGGTGCATATTCATCATGTTGGCTTTGGGTCAGACTTAACAAGGTGATCTAGATGGGATCTAGTACCTTGAGGCATGGAGATGATCATGGCAAGGAGTTGTATATGACATCTTTCAAGAGTTCCATATGATGCAATTGGCAAGAGTTGCCTACCTGAGAGATCTGAGTTGTGGGTGACAGCCCTAGCTGGTCCATGGCTCAGAGGATTTCAGGATCTTGACCCACTAGAAGATTGTACGCTGCAATCTTCCGAATTGATGGTGAGGGCTATCAATTTGAGTCAAAATAGTGGGAGCGGTAATTAATTAAAGGCCTAATTAACTATCGTCAATTTTTATTCAAATCAAATCAAAAAGGTTTTGACAAATGCAAATTTTCTCTTGTAGAATGGCACAAGAATCATCTTTTAAAATGGGAAAATTAATTGAGAATAAATTCCATAACTGGTTGAGGACTGTGAGAAGTGTTCTGCACAATCCAGATATACCAGGAGCCTTAGAATCCACTCTATGTACGCTTAATGCGTTGGTGAAGAAGAAAGTAGGTAAGGGAGAGAAGTGTTCTCTCGCCAAACCAATTTCTTCTACATGGAGAGGATGGAAGGAACAATGGAAGAAGAAGTCGGAGATAGAGATCTCCACTTCTGGTGTATACGTGATAGAGATTAACTTTACTACTTCTTCGTCATGGGTACTTGATACCGGATGCGGATCTCACATTTGTTCAAATGTGAAGGATCTTAAGAGAAGTAGGCCTTTAGGGAAAGGCGAGGTTGAACTACGTGTTGCTAATGGGGCAAGAGTTGTCGCCAGTGTCGTAGGAACCTATGAGTTAACTCTACCTAGTGGGCTAATAATAGAGTTGAAGAACTGCTATTATGTACCTGCCATAAATAGGAATATCATTTCCGTCTCTTGTTTGGACAAAGATGGATTTGAATTTCTTATTAAGAATGGAAAGTGTTCCATTTCTAAAGATGGGATCTTTTATGGCAGTGCCCCTATGTCTTATGGTCTATACTTGATAGACTTGGAGACAAGTTTATACAATGTAAACACCAAAAGGCAAAAACTCAACGACTCAAACAAAACATATCTCTGGCATTGTCGTCTAGGGCACATAAATGAGAAGCGCATTTCTAGACTCCATAAAGATGGTTATCTAGACTCTTTTGATTATGAATCAATAGAGACATGTGAATCTTGTTTGTTGGGCAAGATGACCAAGACTCCCTTTTTAGGTAAAGGTGAGAGAGCTAGTGATCTATTAGGACTCATACATACTGATGTATGTGGGCCTTTTAGAACTAATGCCAAAAATGGGTATCAGTACTTCATTGCCTTCACTGATGATTTCAGTAGGTATGGCTATGTGTACCTGATGAAGCATAAGTCAGAAACCCTTGAAAGGTTCAATGATTTCATGAATGAAGTACAGAACCAGCTTGGTAAAAGTATTAAGGCACTTCGTTCCGATCGAGGTGGAGAATACTTGAGCCAGGAGTTTGAGGACCTTCTGTGAGCCCGTGGTATTGTATCACAATGGACTCCGCCTGGAACACCACAACATAATGGTGTGTCTGAAAGAAGGAATCGCACATTGTTAGATATGGTGCGATCAATGATGAGTTTTGCTAATCTTCCGATTTCCTTCTGGGGTCATGCTCTTGAAACCGCCGCGTTTACACTTAACTGTGTGCCATCTAAATCGGTTCAAAAGACACCATATGAGATATGGTATGGGAAGCGTCCCGTTTTGTCTGTTATGAAGATTTGGGGTTGTGAGGCTTACGTTAGGAAAATGTTTCCTGATAAGCTTGGACCCAAATCCGATAAATGTTATTTTGTTGGATACCCCAAGGAAACGAGGGGATATTACTTATACCACCCTACTGACAACAAAGTGTTTGTTGCCAGGGATGTTGTATTCTGAGAGAGGGAATTTATTTCCAAAGGAAACAGTGGGAGGAAAGTAGAGCTTGAAGAGGTTCAAGTCCAACAAGAAAACATTGAACTGGTAGATGTACCAGAGGAAAATGTAGATTCACAAGGTGTTGTGGAATCTCAGTCTCCTCAGGTAACACAAGGACCTCGTAGATCTAGTAGGACTCGCCTTGAACCTGAGAGGTTTGGATACCTTGTAACTCAGGAAGGTGGAGAGTTGACCATAGATGATAATCCAACTACCTACGTAGAGGCTATGGAGGGACCAGATTCTGAGAAATGGCTAGAAGCCATGAGATCCGAAATGGAATCCATGTACTCCAAAAAAGTATGGACTTTGGTGGAACCACCCGAAGGGGTAAAACCCATAGGGTGCAAGTGGGTCTTCAAGAAAAAGACCGACATGGATGGCAATGTGCAAACTTATAAAGGCAGATTGGTTGCGAAGGGTTTTCGACAAATTCAAGGTGTTGACTATGACGAAACCTTTTCTCCAGTTGCCATGATTAAGTCCATCAGGATCATGCTTGCTATTGCAGCCTACTATGACTATGAGATTTGGCAGATGGATGTTAAAACCGCATTCCTTAACGGGAATATTCATGAGGATGTGTACTGACACAGCCTGAAGGTTTTATAGATCCAAAGAATGCCAATAAAGTCTGTAAACTGCAAAGGTCAAGCTATGGATTGAAGCAAGCATCTCGGAGTTGGAATCTTCGATTTGATGAAGAAGTCAAAGTGTTTGGCTTTATTCAAAATGAAGATGAAACCTGTGTGTACAAGAAGGTTAGTGGGAGCTCGACCACATTCATCATATTGTATGTGGATGACATACTTTTGATGGGGAATGATGTCTTATCCTTAGAGAAGGTAAAGACTTGGCTTGGGAAAACTTTCTCAATGAAGGACTTAGGAGAAGTATCCTATATTCTAGGAATTAAGATATATAGAGATAGATCTAGAAGGCTTCTCGGACTAAGTCAGAGCACGTACATTGACAAGGTGCTGAAGCGGTTCAGCATGGAGAACTCAAAGAGAGGCAACATCCCTGTGCTACATGGAGTTACCATCTCTAGAGCTCAATGTCCCCAATCTTGTGAAGAGAGGGAGCGTATGAATGGGATCCCATATGCATCATCCATTAGATCCATCATGTACGCTATGTTGTGCACACGCCCAGATGTCTCGTATGCTCTCAGCATGACGAGCAGGTACCAGTCAGATTCTGGGGATGCTCACTGGACAACCGTGAAGAACATCCTCAAGTACTTGCGAAGGACTAAGGATCAGTTTCTTGTGTATGGCAGTGAGGAAGAGCTGGTTGTAAAGGGTTACACCGATGCAAGCTTCCAAACCGATAAAGATGATTACAGATCGCAGTCAGGATTTGTGTTTTGCCTTAATAATGGAGCTGTGAGCTGGAAGAGTTCCAAGCAAGAAACAATTGTCGATTCTACTACAGAGGCCGAGTATATTGCTGCTTCACATGCAGCAAAGGAGGCTGTGTGGATCAGGAAGTTCATTTCTGAACTTGGTGTAGTTCCCAGTAGCTGTGATGTAATTGAGATTTATTGTGACAATAATGGAGCTATTGCACAAGCTAAGGAGCCCAGATCACATCAGCGGTCCAAGCACATACTGCGGCGCTTCCATCTCATACGAGAGATCGTACAGCGAGGAGATGTGAAGATTTGCAAAGTACCAACTGAAGACAACATAGCTGATCCACTGACTAAGGCCCTTTCTCAGCAGAATCATGATGGTCATGCTAGGTCACAAGGACTGCGTTTCCTTGGTGACTGGCTCTAAGTGCAAGTGGGAGTCTGTTGGTATGTATGCCATAGAGCAAGTCATATGATGATTGTAATGGGATACTTTGTAAATGATTTGAATAATAATAAAGGCAATTTCCAATCTATATGTTTAAACTGTTTCTGAGATGATGGTGTAACATGATAGATGTCTAAAGATTGTTTTACTCAATGACGTATGATTTTAGGTTAAGGACCTAAACGATGAGATCGTACGGATGCTAAGAGTATTCTTTCTTGTTTAGTCCCTAGTCGGTTGTTATTGTGGAAATAACCATACACATCAATAACACTAAAGACTAGATTTTGTGATTGGTTGATGACAGAATCTCATTAGTCATGATATGGTGATATCAAACCAAGCACATAGGTACTTGTTAGAGAACAAGGTACCGGACAGACCCACCGTGAGAGTGACACATGGAACCATGACTTGGTAGTCACATTCAGCTCTCACAAGGATGGTGGTGAGTGTGATTCTTAGACCTGAAATCACTACACTCAACACATGTCGTTGGGTACACTTTGACATCATCAAACGCAGTCCTAAAACATGGGTTGTTATAAAGGTGATGATTGGGTGGCTTTGACACATGGGGCTTTTGAGGGGTGAGTGATAGATATGGGATTTGTCCCTCTTAAGGGAGTTTGATATCCTTGGCCACTTGATGAGTAGGATTGAGAAAGGCATGCGCATGCACGTGTGAATCAATATGTGATATTGATGTCATACACATCTCACTCGGTCTACTCTGAGATCAAGGAAATGAATGAACATTGACAGGATGATTGTTCCATGCCTTGAGTTCATTCTGGATATCAGTAACAAAGGAATTATACATTCACTGTAACACCATTCACGGATTGTGGATGAAAGTTGTTCTCCAAATTTCTACTTTCACTTGGGTAGCAATGATGTGTGACTAGGCACCGCTCTTTGCTTGTGAAGTCATAAGTGTTATGGACTTTCACTGCCAACGTGAAATGGACCTGCAGGGTCACACACATAGGATTTAACCTGGAAGAGGAGTTTTGTCCACAAAGCAATGTTTAGATTGATTACTAAAGGAGTTTAGTAGTTCAATTAAACACTCAATCAGTCGATGGCTCAATATCGTATGGTTCAAGGTGTTGGACGCATTGATTGGAGTATCAGATTGATTGAAATCGCAATTGACTGATTTTGCCCAACCTGTGCTCCCAACCAATCGGTTCATGTGATGAACCGGTCGGCTAAGGTTGCTGAACCGGTCGGCTGGAGTGTCCAGGCCGATTGGCTCATGCCCAGGTTGAAATGACCGGTTCAAGGGTTGAACCGATCGGCTCAACTGGTGCAACCGACCAGTTGGGAAAAGT
Source organism: Alisma plantago-aquatica (assembly GCA_963693085.1). NCBI lineage: Eukaryota > Viridiplantae > Streptophyta > Magnoliopsida > Alismatales > Alismataceae > Alisma > Alisma plantago-aquatica. Next base: position 1,401,731,304 of record OY856409.1, on the reverse strand, counting down.
CATGTCGGCAAGAATTTTCCTTTGGTTTCAAATTGCCCAATTCGATTGGGAATAACATTGGTATTCGATACCAATTGGGAACGAAACAAGGAAAGTCTTTTTGAGGTGGATTAGGACTATGAACCGATCGGTTCAGGGCACCAACCGATCAGTTGGAGTGCCCCAAACGATCGGCTCAGGACCAACCGATCGGCTCAATGGCCGAACCGATCGGTTAAGTTGTGAACCGATCATTTCAGGTTGTGAGATGGTTGCTTTTTGTGGAAAATCCCGAACCCTTCTACTCCTGCTTTAGTCCCGTATTGCCGGGCACAGAGAACCATGTCCCATGACCCGCCTATATATAGGGGTATTGGGGGCTTCTCAGAGAACGACTCAGTGCAAGTTGATTGCTCTGCAAAGTTGTCGTTTTCTCTGGTTTTGGTAACCGAGAGAGATCCCGAGCAAGTGCTTCCCGCAAAGGGAGCTGCAGCAAGGGAAGGACAACTGCAGTTGCAATTGATAGCAGGAGAGTGTGTTGGCGACTAGTACGTCAACAGGAGGGTGCGACTCCTTCCACTTCCTTGTGGGACAAGGAGAGTGGAGTTCCAGGTGGTCCGTGTGGACTACTTCAGAGGCGGGAGGAGACTGCCGCTCAGGAGGACAACTGTCATCTGACAGTCCGGTAGGAGGAGGAGTCTTCAGTCCTGGTGCGACCAGGAGCTGCACAGACACCGTCTAAGACCGGAGGTGAAGACCGCGCAAGGCGCGTGGCACTGTCGCCGAGCAAGCCTCAGGACAAGGTATGATTCACAAAACATATTTCCTATTATATAGATGTTGACGCGATTCCTTTTGTTCCGGGTTTGGGGAGAATTTTTTTTTCCGCTGCTTCTCTGCCTCCTCAAAAACCCAACAACATTCGAGGGGAGCAAAGGTATGAAAGAAATCTCGGGTTATCTCGAATTACATTAGGAATATGTGATAGAGAATGAGTGTGCAGATGAGATGCAAGCAACCACATTCAACCATACACATACATAGGGTTTATTGGCCATAACCACACTATACATCCACCACAAAACTCATTTAAGGGCGACATGTATCGAGTGTATTCATATTACATATATGTATATTGGGATTTGTGGATTTAGGATTGGACATGCATAAAACCAATTGTATTCGCATCGAATCCAATAAATAAAGGTGACAAACCAAAATCGATCACATCGATAATCCTAAAGTATATAGAAGTTGACATGGCTCTGATACCACTGTTGGGTTTTAGGGGAGGTAAAGAAGGCAGTGGAAAAAAAAATATTCTCCCCAAACCCAATACGAAGGATTTGCGTCAATGTCTATACAGTAGGAAGGAAGGTTTGTAGAGACATACCTTGTCTCGAGGCTTGCTCGGCGATGTTACCTCACGGCTTGCGCGGTCTTCACCTCCGATCTTGGACGGTGTCTCTGCATCTCCTTGTCTCACCGGGACTGTCGGGATTGACAGCTGTCCTCCTAGCGGCAGAAGTCTCCTACCTCTGTAGTAGTCCACACGGACCACCTAGAACTCTGATCGCCTTGTTGCATAAGGCACCAGAAGGAGTCATACCCTCTTGTTAGCATACTAGTCACCAACACACTCTCCTACAACCAGTTGCCTTTTTGCAGTTGTCTTTCCCTCGTGATGCCTCCCTAATCAGGTAGCACTTGCTCGGGCTCTCCTGGTTACTACAATTAGAGAGAATGACAACTTTACAGAGCAAGTGGCGTTCTGAGTGGTACTTGAGAAGCCCCAATACCCCTATATATATAGGAGGCTCATGGGATAGGTTTCTATACCCCTAGAAATGCGGGATTAAAGTAGGAGTGGAAGGGTTCGAGATTTTCCACAAAATCTGACAAACTACGCCAGTTGAACCGATCGTCTGGGCCCTTGAGCTGATCGGTTCAAGCATTAGCTGATCAGTTCGTGGTCTAGGTCCAACTTGAATTGACTTTCCATGTTTGTTTCCAACTAATCAACTATTAGTCCTTGTTCAAATCAAATTTGAAGAAGTGAAACAAATATGTATTTGCAAAAAGAGTCTTCTGACTTTCCAAACGATCTCGGTTGGTCAAACGAATGGATCAGTTCAACAATTGAGTCGATCATTTCATTGACACATGAGCCAATCGAATCACCACTTTGAGTCGATCGATTCACCAACCTGAGCTGATCGGTTCATCCCTATGAGTCGATCAGTTGGGGTAGCAGACTGTGCAAATCAGTCAATTGCAGATCCAATCAATCTGATACTCTTAATCATCTGGTCCAACACCTTGAACACTACGATTTTGAGCTATCGATTAATTGAGTGTTTAATTGAACTACTAAACTCCTTTAGAAATAAATCTAAATGTCATTTGTGGTTAAACTCCTCTTCCAGGTTAAATCTTATGTGTGTGACCCTGCAGGCCCATTTCACGTTGGCAGTGAAAGTCCATAACACTTATGACTTCACAAGCAATGAGTGATGCCTAGTCGCACATCAATGCTACCCAAGTGAAAAGGAAAGTTGGAGAACAACTTTCAATCCTACAATCCATGAATGGTGTTACAGTGAATGTATAATTCCTTTGTCACTGATATCTCAAATGAACTCAAGGCATGGAACAATCATCCTTTCAATGTTCATTCACTTTCTTGATCTCATAGTAGATTGGAGGAGATATGTATGACATCAATATCACATACTGATTCACACATGTGTGCGCACGCCTATCTCAATCCTACTCATCAAGTGTCCATGGATATGAAACTCCCTTAGGAGGGACAAATCCCATATCTATCACTCACCCCTCAAAAGCCCCATGTGTCAAAGACACCCAATCATCACCTTTATAACAACCTATGTTTCAGGACTGCGTTTGATGATGTCAAAGTGTACCCAACGACATGTGTTGAGTGTAGTGATTTCAAGTCAAAGAATCACACTCACCACCATCACTGTGAGAACTGACTGTGACTACCATGTCATGGTTCCATGTGTCAAACTTACGGTGGGTCTGTCCGGTATACTTGTTCTCTAACAAGTACCTATGTGTTTGGTTTGATATCTCCATATCATGACTAACAAGATTTTGTCATCAACCAACACCACAATCTAGTCTTTTGTGTCATTGTTGTCTATCTACCTTCCATAATGACATCCGACTAGGGACATAATAAGAATGTACAAGCTCTTAGCATCTGTATGATCTCATCATTCAGGTCCTCAACCTGAAAGCATACGTCGTTGAGTACTGTCATTCTCTAGGTATTCAATTTGTTCTATCATTATCTCATGACTGAACCATAAAGAATTGGAAGCTTGCCTTTGATGTTTATCAAATCAATATTAATGTATCCCTGTAAAGACCAAGTCTCTACTAAAATACTATGGCAATTAATAACATCAATGTGTGGTAGCGGAAGAAATGAAACTTGACTTTATTCAAAATGTATAAAGAGTACATTACAAAATTTCCTTAAAGGAAGTACAACTTTATACAAAACATATGATCTAGGTAGAGGAATACTTAGACTAAGCCAATATTGTCTCCAAACAAAACAAATTAAAATATAAAGGCAACTATGACCATGCAAGTTATATGTTCCTTTTTCTTCTTGTCCTATCCTTAGCCTTAGGATCACTAAGCTTCCATGTGCACTCTGACCCTAACCTAGGTGGTTGGATCACCCAGCAAGAGAAAGATAAAAAGTATGTGTTATTCAAGAGAAATAGGACAATCAAATAATCCAAAGCATTGCAATATAAAAGGATCTCTACACTAAAAGATTTTAAAAGAAATGAGGCAAGTATATGAATAAGAGAGAGAAAACTGCCATAACCAATCACCACAATAATAATCACATAGCATGAATATATTAAGACACAAAGTCATCTCAATGTAGGGTGAGGCACCTACCAGACCTCACCAAGTGGCAGGGGGACTAAAACCCCAGTACGTATAAAGTAGCAGGGGGACTAAAACCCCAGTGCCTAATATAAAATGGCAGGGGGACTAAAACCCCAGTGCCCAACAGGAGGACTAAAACCTCAGTGCCCTATGGGTGATTTGTACTCATGTACACTACATTGTCATTTGGCCTAAAATACATCATGCTTAATAGTTCACTTGGTAGTAGTGGAAATATCAAAGTAACATTTGCATCATAGAATTGGGAGTAAAACCCAAGAAACAATCTCATTAAATAGGCCATCATAGGCAACAAAAATATCCAAGAACTCCAAGTAAATGAGCCAACATAGGTAGTAGAAAGATTCATATAATTCAAATGGATGAGCCACAAAGGAAATAGAAGCATTAAATAAGTAAAGAGCCAAATAAAGTCATGTAGAAGGATAACAAGGCTAGCATATAATGAAGGTAGGGATGGGTAAAAGCCCCACATAAGGATAGGTGTGATTTTCACATATACATTCCACATTCATCATTCATTGATAAATAATAGGATTCACATACCTTAAAAAAGATTCATATTCAACATCCATTTCACCAATTAGAGTGTTTCATATCCATTTTCCCTAGTTGTCAACATTACACATGCATTAGTATTTATAAGGCTTAAAGCATAGGAAAACCCTAATTTTAGAACTTATTTTCAAAACCACGATTTCAGACTCAAAACCTAGCCCAAACGATTAATCATATTCTCCTGATTAATTAAAACATCCTTTATTTCCCAATTTGGAGTTAAAATGAATTAAATACACATTTTAGATCATTTAAGGTGATTAGAATGATATTTTAAGATAAACTTCGAAAAAGAATTTAGAAATAGGACCAAGTGATTCCTAATAATATTTTGATCGATAAAACATGTTTATTTACCAAAAACATATTTAAAACACTTTAATTATCATTTTATAACACTTTATACATTTAAATTGGGGTTTGAATTAATTATTAGAGTTGGGATGGAAAACAGGATTCAAAGATTAAAAATTCGGATTCTACATAATTTTATCTTTCCAACGAGTATTTATTTATATTTTTCCAATAACTGAGTGATTTACTACGAATTAAACAAGATGGACCAATAAGAATTTAGATAATTGCTATGTGGGTCGAAAAGCAAAGATTCAGATGACGAAAGTGCCCTTGGAGAGTGAACAAGGAAAACAGGGCGCACGGGGGCTAAAAGGTAAAAAACCACCTGAGCTTCTTCAAGCTCAGACGTGACCATGGCGCCGAGGGGGAGCTTCGGAACTTTGGGCGTTTTTGGGTTTCTCAACCAAACAGGGCGCAAAGGTACTCGAAACGAATAGAATCGAAGGACGAACTCACTACACTAATAAATTTTGACGAACGAGCACTCTAGCTCTGGGGAGAGGCATCGCAAGGTCAGCAGGTAAAGCTCCACACTGTCTGCTAGATACATGTCCTCGGACAAAATCGATGGGATGGGAAAGTTGCTAAGGGGCCGACGCAGCTGTGTAGGAGGTTACTTATAGGTGGGGATGTCTGTGGATGTGAGACGATGGTGGAGGTGAGAGGCCTTGGCCGGCGCCACTTGGCATTTTGGCTACGCTACACCTCGATGGAAAAGTGATGGTCAAATGGATCGGGGGAAGGAGGCAAACCGAATGGAGAAGAAATCTCACAAAACGATCAAGTATCCGAGGAGATCAAAGTGGAGAAGCCGAGACCTACCGTTTACGTAACGGTTGGAGGTTGAAGATGAGTTCTTAGCCATTGGATCATGGGCGGGCTAACGAGAGCCACTGGATTTGAGTCCACCATGGACCTGCATGACCAAGGCTCGCATGACGGGCATTTAAGCCAAACTTTTGCTTAAATGATGTGCATAGCTATTATATCGATGGCTATTATGTCACATTTTATTGAAAACTTATTTAATGCATTTGGAAGGTCAAACGAGCTCCAATTAACCTCAAATTTTAACCCCAAGTTTCTAATGATGTCTAGATTTATGCTATATAATTCGATTTGTGTTTCACCCAACCTTTGGGCTCCAATAATTATTTTTTATTATTAAAGCATATATTAATATGATTTTTGGGCAAATAAATACATATAGCCTTTATATGCAACCCTTGGTTTCCAAAACCGAGATATGGAGTCCAAGAGTCCTCCATTCACTTATTACATGCATTTTCAAGCTTAATTATCCCATGATAAGACTGAGGTATGAAGGTGGGTTATTATTCACCATTTTAATTTACACTATATTAAAAGCGTATAAAATATTTTTGAGGGGTCAAATGAACTCCAAAAGCCACCAAATTTGAACCATTAGCTCACATTAAAGTCTAGAACAATGCTATGCAATTACATTCTCGTTTTATACATAATATGGCCCTCAATTACCATTTGGATATTAATGTGTATATTAATACATTAAACTGAATGAATTATATGAAAAGACTTCTTTTAATGGATTATATGAGTAAAATTCGAGATATCCATCCATTATTAATTTTAAGAGAAAAATCTCACCATTATAGTCTATTTTGATATATTATTACCATTTTCGAGGAGAGAGGAGGAAATTAGGTTAATTATACTCAAATTTAATTCTATCACATTTTTTTGCTCATTACTTATCCAAAGATATAAAAGCTCCAAATTAACATTATCTACTTATTATCTCTCATTAAACTCCATTTTGTATAATTAGTCCTCTATTATTACCTTAAGTGGGTTATTTGTGCAAATACCCCTTTATTTTCATAAATGGGGGCAAAAATGGAATTTCACCATCATTAAGGTTCAAATTGTACATTGAGTCCTAAAATTATTCAAAAGGATGGGAAATTTATGAAAAAGGTCCAAATGGACTAGAAGGCAAAGAAAATCTCAATAGTGGGTAAGTTGTAGGGAAGACCCTGGATTTCAGTACGTTACAATCCCACGAATCATCCCATGATTAGCTCTCAGGGCATACATACCAACAGTTTATCAAACATGATTAGAGAATATATGAAATCTTAAATTGGAAGAATTTATTATTGAATGTTCAACACACTTACATCATGACTACCTAGATAAAACATAGACATAAGAAGTCTTAGTCTTATAGAAATACAATCAACAAAAGAAATCAAGGGCTCTTATGGGATATGATTCAAACTAAACCCTGTATAGATGGATCCTACTCATCCATTACAAAATCCTCCTAAGATACATCCACCTTTTACTACATACATCAATACCCATGAGACATCTTGTGAACCATCTGCCAAAGATGTAATGAGATCATGTTTGCAAGTCACATTGAATTAGCACGACCTAGTGTAGGCCTTTCACTAAAATGCCTAAACAACAAAAATGGACAAATCATAAAACATGACAATGACATGCATCTTCAAACTCCAGCATCCTAAGAACATAGGGAAACTACTTCAGATCACTGCAAAAGACTAAAAACAATAAATGAAAGGCTAAAAATAGAAAAGTATACCTTTTGTGAAGCATTGATGTATGTAAATAGCCATAAATGCACTGAAGATCATTTGATTTTCCATCTCAACACTGAAAGGAAGAAGATCATTGAACCTCTCCAGAGCTTATTGGTGGAACGCTGGTGTGTTTCTTCAAACGGTAAAAAGAAGAGAGTCAACACCACAACTACTAGGTAGATATTTTGTTTTGCGTCCCAACAACGGTGCCAGAAAGCATGGTGCATCTGACCAAAGGTGTGTTGGGTTTTAGGGGAGGCAGATAAGGCAACGGAAACAAAAACAATTTCCTCCCCAAACCCAGAACAAGGAAACGTGTCAACGTCTATACAATAGGAAATGATGGTTTGTGGAATCATACCATTTCCCGAGGCTTGCTGGGTGACAATACCTCACGGCTTGCGCAGTCTGCACCTCCGGTCTTGGACTGTGTCTGTGCAGCTCCTGGTCGCACCGGGACTGACGACTCCTGGTCTCACCGGGACTATCGGGATTGACAGCTGTCCTCCGAGCGGCAAAAATCTCCCTCCTCTGAAGTAGTCCACACGGACCACCTGGAACACCAATCTCCTTGTCCCACAAGGAATTGGAAGGAGTTGCACCCTCCTGTCAGCGTACTAGTCACTGACACACTCTCCTACCACCAGTCGCTTTCTGCAGTTGTCTTTCCCTTGTTGTGCCTCCCTTATTGGGTAGCACTTGCTCGGGCTCTCTTGGTTAGCAAAACCAGAGAGAACGACAACTTTACAAAGCAACTGGTTGCAATAAGTTGTTCTTTGAGAAGCCCCCAATACCCCTATATATAGGAGGGTCATGGGACACAGTTCTCTATCCCGGGCAATGTGGGACTAAAGCAGGAGTAGAAGGGTTTGAGATTTTCCACAAAAACAACCAACTGCGTAACCTGAACCAATCATTTCATTTCTGAAACGGTCAGTTGGGGACCTGAGCCGGTCAGTTGACACCTCAACCGATCGGTTGGGACCCATGAAACGGTCAGTTCACTTATGAACATGTTGGTTCGTGGTCCTGGTCAGTTCCTGATTGACTTTTCCTCTTTTGTTTCGAATTGGTACCAAATACCAATCCTTGTTCCAATCAAATTGGGCAAGTGAAATGAAAAGAAATTTCTCACCAACTTGACTTTCCCAACTTGCTCGGTTGGACCAGTTGAACCGATCATTTCAACACTTGAAGCGACTGTTTCACCCTATCCATCAGCCGATCGACTCACCATCTTAGTCGATCAGTTCACCAAGCTCAGCCGATCGGTTCATCACATGATTCGATAGGTTGGGATTGTAGATTGTGTAGAAACAGTCAACTACAGTTTCAATCAATCTGATACTCTAATCAATCGGTCCAACACCTTGAACACTATGATACTGAGCTATCAATTGATTGAGTGTTTAATTAAACTACTAAACTCCTTTAGTAATCAATCTAAACATTATTTGTGGATAAAACTCCTCTTCTAAGTTAAATCCTATATGCGTGACCCTGCAGGTCCATTTCACATTGGCAGTGAAAGTCCATAACACTTATGACTTCACAAGCAAAGAGCAGTGCCTAGTCACACATAAGTGCTACCCAAGTGAAATAGAAAGTTGGAGAACAACTATCAATCCTACAATCCGTGAATGGTGTTACAGTGAATGTATAATTCCTTTGTCACTAATATGTCACATGAACTCGAGGCCTGGAACAGTCATCCCATCAATGTTCATTCTCTTTCTTGATCTCAGAGTAGATTGGAAGAGATATGTATGACATCAATATCACATACTGATTCACACATGCATGCATGCCTTTCTCAATCCTACTCATCAAGTGGCCATGGATATCAAACTCCCTCAGGAGGGACAAATCCCATATCTATCACTCACCCCTCAAAAGCCCCATGTGTCAAAGCCACCCAATCATCACCTTTATAACAACCCATGTTTGAGGATTGCATTTGATGATGTCAAAGTGTACCCAATGACATGTGTTGAGTGTAGTGATTTCAGGTCAAAGAATCACACTCACCACCATCACTGTGAGTACTAATAGTGACTACCATGTCATGGTTCCATGTGTCAAACTCACGGTGGGTCTATCCAGTACACTTATTCTCTAACAAGTACCCATGTGTTTGGTTTGATATCTCTATATCATGAATAATGAGATTCTATCATCAACCAAAACCACAATCTAGTCTTGTGTGTCATTGTTGTCTATCTACCTTCGACAATGACATCTGACTAGGGACATAACAAGAATGTACAAACTCTTAGCATTCGTATGATCTCATCGTTCAGGTCCTTAACCTAAAAGCATACGTCATTGAGTACAGTCATTCTCTAGGCATTCAATCTGTTCTATCACTATCTCAAATGACTGAACCAGAAAGAATTGGAAGCTTGCCTTTGATGTTTATCAAATAAATCTTAATGTATACCACCAATCATCCCATGATTGGCTCTCAGGGCTTACATACCAATAGACTCCCACTTGTACTGTGAGCCAATCACCCTTGAATCATATTCATAGTGATCTTCAAACATGTCCCACATGTTACTCTACTCTAGTGCGATCATAGTGAGTAATGGCAACACCTTGCCGAAGTTAGTATAAATTGCATGTCTCACATCTCTTCATTGTACATCACACGTATGAGATAGAGTTGCCGTTAAATATGATCCAATATTCCTTTGCTAACCTTTAGCCACATTGCATGATCAAGGATTCCATACTTGTCATCAATGAGCGGAATATCTATAAGTTCATCTCATGAACTTCCAGATCCATATAGTATCCATTGTTATTCTCCAACACATAGATACTCGACATTTCCTTTTAAATGGTTTTATTGGAACACTTCCAATTATCAACAAACTTTCACTTTTATATATCCTATATATATTTTGTGATTAATTTTCTGTCCTTTTGGAAGTTCACATCAATGTAACTCTTTACATTGAACTCTTCTTTATGTCCATAGAACTAGTACTTCTCAAGTACTTATCAAGTTCTCATGGTATTCCAGTAACCCTTACTGGAAGTAGACAGACATCCCGTCATGTCCCACATACGAGTTATCAGGATGAGCACATCATATTGCCATGTCCCACATACAAGATGATGAATGCATTTTGTTCTTGCCATGTCGATACATGTAAGATAATGGGATAATTACATACATGATAGATCCATATCTATTCCTAGTGTTCCCATTCTTCATAAGAATTGGACACTTGGCCTTGGGATACTAACTCCATGTAACATGGACAAGTTTTCTCCCACTAAATCCGTGCATACTGAACCCTTCAGTACAGATTGCCAATGTATGCTTTCTCTTTTCAGATCAAGAGGTTTTTCGAGAACTATCTCTATAGATTTGTATTCCTATCACATAGGAAACATCTCTATCTTCCTTAAAGATAATTTCCACTTTTATATTTCCATTCTAGAACATTTCCATTTCACATCAACATGTAGAATATGAATACGCTCCCACTAAATCATAGATCCCTTCTTTATCTTTGACATATCAGTCAAACCCTTTGACTATATCATCAAAGTAAAGATCCAAATTAGAGTTTCTTGTACTCAATCAATTACATTGATTAGTCCATTGTAACTTATAGACTTCATTTGAATTAGTGGATTCATAAACCTTATAGGTTGTATCACGTGCACATCCTTGTTTTATTCCTCATAGGAATGCAGTTTTAGTATCCATATGCCAAATGTCTTAGTCATTAAGTTGCAATCAACAAGCATCATCCTTCTCAAGATGTTATCCATGTGTCTTAACACTTAAGATTCATTTGCACTTATGGATTTCGTCCAATGGGTGCTACCATCAAGGTCATACCTTACGGTTCACATGGATGTCGTTTAGGATGTAATGGTCATAAACCATAACTCAAAATTTGGTTCCTCATATTCATCTAGACAGTTGACTCATCACATGAACAAATCATCACATAGATAAACGAGGTGTATTCGTCAAGGATATAAGAACTTACAACTCCTTGTGATTCTTAATGTCCTTTATTAGTGTGGGGTATTCTTTTATTAAGAAGAATTCAGTTATTTGATAATCATTCTCTAACTCCTTAGAGTATGATTCCTTCTTGATTTAGACATCACCATGCCTTAATTGTGAGTTCACTATGATACACTATCATAATCACTCATAAGGATCTCAAACATTTGGTCCAAGTATTTCATTCATTGATCTCATCAAGAATTAACACTTTACCAAATTTGCACTTCATCTATGAAAATCTTGAACACTTCAAGATATTCATATTGGTATTTCTCTAAACACCATTTGAAGTATTAGCATTTGTTCCAATAGGTATGTAAATACATCACATGTATCATGCCTAATAGGATAATCATTCTCCCACTACCTTTAGTAAAGATTGATTAATCATGTCCAAGATATTCATGTCTCTTACTGGTTCTCTAACCAAAAGAGTCTAGATTTATCCATCACATGGAAACTAGAATGAATTTCTCATGATTGATGCTAATTTGATTGTTTGAGTTATCTATAACTTTTAGGTATCATTTTATCTTATGCATATCAAATACCACAAGGTAAACAAGGCATTGCCACAAAGATCATATCTTTAGAAATTGAAACATCTCTTTATTGATTTCCATCATTGTCATACAATATGCACAAATAAAGTGTTTCTATCTATTGGAAAATATGAAATAGCAGTTCTCAACTCTATTTCGTGCCCTTTAGGCTGAAATAAACTGAAAGGTACTCCTATCTATGGCATCAACACTTGCTCCAATGATGGGTACTCCTTTCTTGGTCCTTTCACAAAGGCCATCACTTCTTTGTGGATATTGCATATCATATATGACATATCCATATCTTGGTATCATATACCTCAGATAAAGAAGCAGTTCATTTCATGATACCTTAGGTGGAGATCTCCATCCCCTCCTTCATCTTCTTTTGTTCTTCTAGATATAGAGGGAAATTCCCTCATGCACCCTTTCCCCATGTGCCTTGAGGTTGAAGACGGCTTGGGCTGCTGGCTAGTATCAGAACACTTCTTTTGTTTTTCCCTTACCCTTACCCTTATGACTTATCTTTCATTGATCTAATCAAAGATTAGGGTTAGTCTTTCTTCATATTTGCCTCTACTGTCCTCAACATGTCCAACAACTTTGTCAACGCTTGTCAAAGTTGTTCATGCTGTAGTTTATCATGAACTGTATGATTCTCGCAACATTTGCAGTATCATACCAATAGCCAACTCTTGGCTCAGAGGGAATCCTTCTTAGTTAGGTCTTTCCACATACCCAATCATATTGAGTGTGTGAATACCTTACTGGATCTCCTTCTATCATGACATACTAGGACAATGTCTTGGAGACATCATATGTCTCATGTTGTCTCTGCAACTCATAGTTCAGAGAACACAACATCAAGAACTCCTCATCAATGTCATCCTCGGTATGCTTCCATAAGCATACTTTCAGCCATTGATGTGGTGGGATCGAGTTCATCTGGTTCTGGTATAACTAGGACTTAGAGCTTTCGGACTTTGATTGAGAATGCTTCTCAACGTCCTAACCAATCATGGAAATTATTCCCATTTAACTTGTCCTTTTCCAGGACGGATCGCAAATAAAAGTGATTGTTGTTTGTTGTCATTTGTACTACAAAAGTAAATATGCAATTTTAGTCCAAAAGCTCATTTTTGACTTATTTGATTGATGTGAAAGGTTGATGATATAATTAGGCCTTTAATTAATTATCGCTCCCACTATTTTACTTCAAATTGATAGCCCTCACCATCAATTCGGAAGATTGCAGCATACAACCTTCTAGTGGACAAGATCCATATTTCATCAAGTCATGAGTCAGCTTTGGCTGATCGCCCACAATCTTGACTATTTAGGTAGGCCAACATGCCAATTGCATCATATGCAACTCTTGATGAATGAACATGTGCAACACCTTGCCATGAACATTCCTTGCCTCTGGGCTTAGACGCCCTAAGAATCACCAGTTAAGTCTAACCCAAAAGCCACACGGTAAACCTGCACCCTGCTTTGGCATAACCTACATGTCTACCCTTTACACTTCCACAAGATAGATGGCGCACCACGCTTTGGCGTAACCTACGCTTGGTCGATCGAGTTTTTCATGTGTGCCTCTAATGGAAGGCATATAAGACTTAATATTTTAATGAGGGATTTGGTTTTTATATACATATACATATCCAATCACCACAATATATAGTATGTATCATATACATGCTATATCCCATAGAAAACATGCAAAATGATAAAAGCGATGATTATGGCCATCCTAATGTGATTCCTCGAGCCAAGAGGAATCATGGTCATCTAGGTCTACATCACATGAAACTTGTACAAGATGAACTCTGTACTTTGCCTTCCGAGTAGATCAACTCATCACATGAGTGACTTGCTCGATCTGGTCAGTTGTTTGGGTGCCACCAGCCGATCGGTTGGATCCTCCAACCAATCGGTTTGCCTGGTCATTGTGCATCTCCTCATGGCCTCCACCCACTTGTCTCGCTCCTTGAACCAGTCATCAACCGATCGGTTCACTCCTTCAACCGATCATATGGAACGGCAACCGATCGGTTCACGCCTTGAACCGATCGTCTCAGCTGTCGTCAGGATGTCCTCCGTTCTTTGATATAACAGGAAATATAATTCTATCCTATTTTACATTGTAAAAAGAGAAACCTCGAGTTACATTCGAGGGGAGCAAAGGTAGGACAGAAATCTCGAATTATTTTGAGTTACATCAGGAATTGGAGAAAGGGAATCGGTGCGCAGACCGCGATGCAAGCAACCACATACAATCATACACATATGGGGTTTGTTGGCCATAACCACGCTATACATCCACCAAAAAACTCATTTAAGGGCGACACATATCGAGTGCATTCATAATACATATCATATATGTAAATTGGGATTTGTGGATTTAGGATTGGACATGCATAAAGCCAATTTTATTTGCATCGTATGCAATAAATAAAGGCGACAAACCAAAATCGATCATATCGATAATCCTAAAGTACAGAGCAGTTGACGTGGCTCTGATACCACTGTTGGGTTTTAGGGGAGGCAGAGAAGGCAGCGGAAACACAAATTTTCTCCTCCCCGAACCCAGAACAAGGAAACGTGTCAACGTCTATACAATTGGAAAGGATGGTTTGTGGAATCAGACCTTGTCCCGAGGCTTGCTCGGTGACAATACCTCACGGCTTGTGCGGTCTTCACCTCCGGTCTTGGACGATGTCTGTGCAGCTCCTAGTCGCATCGGGACGGACGACTCCTGGTCTCACCGGGATTGTCGGGATTGACAACTGTCCTCCGAGCGGCAGAAATCTCCCACCTCTGAAGTAGTCCACACAGACCACCTAGAACTCCAATCTCCTTGTCCCACAAGGAATTGGAAGGAGTCACACCCTCCTATCAACGTACTAGTCACTGACACACTCTCCTGCCACCAGTCACTTTCTGTAGTTGCCTTTCCCTTGTTGTGCCTCCCTTATCGGGTAGCACTTGCTCGGGCTCTCTCGGTTACCAAAACTAGAGAGAAGGACAACTTTACAGAGAAACTGGTTAAATTGAGTTGTACTTTGAGAAACCCCCAATACCCCTATATATATAGAAGGGTCATGGGACAGGGTTCTCTATCCCGGGCAATGTGGGACTAAAGCAGGAGTAGAAGGGTTCGAGATTTTCCACAAAAACAACTAACGGCGTAACCTGAACCGATCATTTCATTTCTGAAACGGTTAGTTGGGGACCTGATCCGGTCGGTTGACACCTCAACTGATCGATTGGGACCCATGAAATAGTTGGTTCACTTCTGAACCAGTCAGTTCGTGGTCATGGTCAGTTCACGATTGACTTTCCTCTTTTATTTCGAATTGGTACCAAATACCAATCCTTGTTCCTATCAAATTGGGCAAGTGAAAAGAAAAGAAATTTCTCACCAACCTGACTTTCCCAACTTGCTCGGTTGGACCAGTTGAACTGATTGTTTCAACACTTGAAGCGATTGTTTCACCCTATCCATCAGCCGATCGACTCACCATCTTAGTCGATCGGTTCACCAAGCTCAGCCGATCGGTTCATCACATGAGCTGATCGGTTGGGAGTGCAGATTGTACAGAAACAGTCAATTGCAGTTTCAATCAATCTGATACTCTAATCAATCGGTCCAACACCTTGAACACTATGATACTGAGCTATCAATTGATTGAGTGTTTAATTGAACTACTAAACTCCTTTAGTAATGAATTTCAACATTGTTTGTGGACAAAACTCCTCTTCCAGGTTAAATCCTATGTGTGTGACCCTACAGGTCCATTTTACGTTGGCAGTGAAAGTTCATAACACTTATGACTTCACAAGTAAAAAGCGGTGCCTAGTCACACATCAGTGCTACCCAAGTGAAATAGAAAGTTGGAGAACAACTTTCAATCCTACAATCTGTGAATGGTGTTACAGTGAATGTATAATTCCTTTGTCACTGATATCCCGAATGAACTCGAGGCATGGAACATTCATCCTATCAACGTTCATTCACTTTCTTGATCTCAGAGTAGATTGGAAGAGATATGTATGACATCAATATCACATACTGATTCACACATGCGTGCACTCCTTTCTCAATCCTACTCATCAAGTGGCCATGGATATCAAACTCCCTCAGGAGGGACAAATGCCATATCTATCACTCACCCCTCAAAAGCCCCATGTGTCAAAGCCACCCAATCATTACCTTTATAACAACCCATGTTTCAGGACTGCGTTTGATGATGTCAAATTGTGCCCAACGACATGTGTTGAGTGTAGTGATTTCAGGTCAAAGAATCACACTCACCACCATCACTGTGAGTACTGACTGTGACTACCATGTCATGGTTCCATGTGTCCAACTCACGGTGGGTATGTCTGGTACACTTGTTCTCTAACAAGTACATATGTGTTTGGTTTGATATCTCTATATCATGACTAATGATATTCTGTCATCAACCAACACCACAATCTAGTCTTGTGTGTCATTGCTTTCTATCTACCTTCCACAATGACATCTGACTAGGGACATAACAAGAATGTACAAACTCTTAGCATCTGTATGATCTAATCGTTCAGGTCCTTAACCTGAAAGCATACGTCATTGAGTATTGTCATTCTCTAGACATTCAATCTATTCTATCACTATCTCAAATGACTGAACCAGAAAGAATTCGAAGCTTGCCTTTGATGTTTATCAAATCAATCTTAATGTATCGCACCAATCATCCCATGATTGGCTCTCAAGGCATGCATACCAACAAGGTGCACACACTGATCAATTAGGTTTGACTAATGCACCCCATGGGCTCATAACACACCTGGGATCTTTTAAATTGATAGAGACCTAGATTAGGCTCTCTTACAATACTAAAAGCACTCACCCACAAGTGCACATGATCATGTTGTAGTATAGTTAAATGACAAGTTAGGTATCCGACCTAAGCGAGAGATAGGGAAACTAGGGTGCAATTAGTTTTGGGTATGTTCCTACTGTGGAGCTTAGGGATTTTAGGGTTTGAACTTGTCTTTGGTTTGATTACTCTAAGGATCCAACAACAAATCAAAAAGAGGAAGAAAAAACATAATTAACCCGAGACAAGTTAATTCTAGTTAAAAAAGAAAGGTAACTAAGTAAGAGGGAGAAGTAAGGAAGACTAAGCCAAACATTCTAATAAAATTAGACATTAAAGCAATTAAGGACCTAGAATAGCATTAAATAACACTAGCTAGCTCAAAGGAACCTCAACTACTCCAGCAAGAATTAACAATCTAAAATAACACATTTAACTAACAAATCAATTAAAGAAACCAACTAAACTAGCATGGACTTACAAGAAGAACAATTGAGTTTTTAGCAAATAATGGAGGTGTGGGCCATTTGGGGGTGTTGCAAGGATTAATGTTGAGGGGTATTATAACATGAAAATTCTATTCTTTTATTCTAGATTGCTAAACCAAACAACAAGATAAATGCTATAGGGTAACCCTAAACTACTAGTTGGTCATGTGTTGAGATGGGTGTGTATAGGGTAATTAACCCCTAGCACCCCATATCCAACCTTATGAGGCCCATTTGGATTAGGGTTTAGGTGGAATTCAATTAGGATCTAATCAAGTCTAGGTTTCTTGGTTAGAAGCTTTTAGGAGAGTTGGGTGTTGAGGTTAGAAATGTAGAGTGGAAATGAGGGTTTTACACCTCACATCACCTACCATCTAGCCTTGAGAAAGCTCCAAGCCAGTTATTCTAAATGCTTGTAGACTATCTACTTAGATCTCCCACCTAGTTGTAGGAGAATTAATTAGAATGTAGGAAGATGGGCAGCAATCTAGGGGGTCCACTATATGTACCTAGGAGCAATTCCCAAAATATACACATATAACAAATTTCCCTAAAATCCTAGGTTATTTCAAGAACAAACCAACAATTAATTTCAGGGAAATAATATATAAGTAGAAAATAATCATTAGAAAACAAAGTTATAAAGTTTACATATCATTTGCCCTCAACATGGTATCAAAGTATCATTTTTTTCCACAAACAGACTACCTAAAAGGCATAGATACTTATGGAAATGGAAAATACAAAAAGTGAAAAGAATGAGATAGAAGTAGACATGCATCTCAAAGTAGTGACTAAAATCCTTCTCTATAGAAACAACAAGGTTGAGCACTTCCCTCCACCAAGGTGAAATGGCATGGAAATGGGATGAATAGTGGCTAAAACCCTAAAAGGAAGGGTTTTGGGTGGTAGGTCATGCAATTGAGGTGGAATGAGGTAGGTAGGTGAAATGAATGCTTAAGGAAGCCAACCTTTGGCCTCCAGCCACCGCCAATACTTATATAGGGGTCTAGAGGGTCTATGGTTACGTGGAGGATAAAATTGGGCGATCAAGTGATAAAATAGGCAGGTTACAATGGTAGAACGTCTGTTCTAGCCACTTTCCACCACGACCATTCTACTTAAAATAGTCAAATTTTCCATCAAGATAAATTTTTGAATGTTTTGTGAAGAGTTTGTGACTAGAGAAGGCCCAGAATGGCCGTTCCTTATTAGCATGGTCGTTCTGGGATCCTTCCTTTGAATATGGGTCTTGAACTTCGTAATCCATGGAGGTTACTGCTTTAATACACTCTTTGACCACTTGGCGAAGGTTGGGAGTTCTTTTTTCCTTGTTTTAGGCTCCTCTAAGCCTGGGGAAATTCAAGATTCAACCATATTCTCTCTCTTGACCAAGTAGTGGCCACAATCCCTATATAACATTCAAAACGCCTCCACAATCTGATAAAAATATGCATATTGAGGGATATAACATGTTGTCTAACTGCTTTATATGTGATTCTCATGAAAAAGGACATAAGATGAAACCTAAAACATGGCAACATCAACCTATACCTTTTACTAGTGTTTCTTGTCACTAAACGCTTCACTTTGTTAGTATAGGACCTTCTCATTGCCTCCCCCATTCCCACAAATTTGACGTCTCTCTTTGCCTCACTATTAGATATCAAGAAAATGAGTAAGATGCCTGACACCTTCTCATTCTCCCCATATAAAGAATGGTTAGGATAAAATTTGCAAATAGAAATTTAGACTTCAATTAGTATAAAAAATTTCATAGTTCATAAGAATTCACAAAAAACATAGGAAAAAGCAAATAAAAGACTAAAAAATGTGAAGAGCGTGACTCTTGATTTAAAATATAGAAAAATGAATTCTTATAAGAAAGATAGAATCATTAATGATTTTGAGGAAAAATCAACTGTAACCATGAATCTTGGCTGTGGTCGACACTACTCCATGTCATTCACGTGATTTGAGAAGTATGTATGACCTGATCTTTTCAAAATCTCATAACAAGATCTGACCTTAGGTCATGTAGAATGCACATTAGTATCTCAATTTAGGGTCCTAAATCTAGTCATTAAACTAGATCACATATTTCATGTTTAATCCATATTCCACATAGGCACCTCATATTTGAAAAACATACATCTGGTAAGTATCATATTTGAATCTTGAATCATGACTTTAAAATAACCTACCTATGTGAATAAATCCCTATCCCATTGTGGCACTCATTTCCATAAAGCCATATCTAGAGTACAAAAACATGTGTAGTCATATCGCCCTTCCTCAAGTAAGAAAATATATTTTTACTTTGGCATTAGTAGTCTTCCCGGTCTCACTGTTCGGAGAACTTTCCTTTGAATCCTACTGCATAGGCATCATCCTTCGGCGAATCTTGGGGCTCAGAAGACCCTACGACGGGGTCCAAAGACCTTCTCTTCGACGACGTGGACACGGCCCATCCTGGGCGATCCGAAAAGAGAAATGTAGAAGAAGATGCCTCATTTGATGGACCTTGCATCTAGCATGAAAAATCTCACATTTCAATTTTGCATCCAAACTCTATCATGAGTTGTCAAACAATTCTACTTTCTAGCCCTTAACCCATGTAGGCATATCATCACATCTGATACTTGTCCCTCATAGGCAAACAATTCAATCCATATCATGTACAAGAAAACCATTTTTATATATCACATGACTATTCATTAGATTTACAATCCCCTAATAGAAATTAGGTGAAACCCTAGTATTAGATATATCATTTCATTGTGATATGAGTACCTATATTTGATTATGTTCATTAACAACATAGCAAGAGTTGATCTTTGGTTACAAAACTCTAATTCATCACATTTATGAATGTGTACCTTAATCATAATCATTATTATCCAAATTGTTTTAAGGAGTTGGATTCTCAATAAATTGAACATATCAAGTTATTATGAACATTTTAGAGAAGAACATTTGCACTTATTATCAAAAGTTATATCATTGATTTCATAGCCCTAATTACACATGTTAGTGATTATTAACGTTAGAAACCTGAATTATATAATACTATCATCATCATTAACTTGGATACTCATTCAATTCAATAACATCAGGTTATATCTCAAATTATGTATATCAAACAAGTTTCACATTATAATTATAAAAACTAGGGTTTATATGCTTTAATCATCCTACTTTCACAAACTAGATATACTTTTGAAATAGGAAGATATTTAGACGTTGAAAGTATGTACTTTGAATTCCATATATTTTATGATCGATTTGATATATATTCTTTATAATTTGATCTAGTAGTAATAACTACACTATTCACAAGATAAACATATTTGGACCAATATCGTCATACCACGTTAACAATAACACATTTATCCGCATGTGCCATGCATGCCAGTTCTAGCCACTAGGATTTTGCCAAATTGGCACCTGAGACCATGTGGGGTCGGCTGCTGAGTCAGGCTAAAAGACACTACTGACGTTTTGTAGTGACGGAGACCAGGCATGTTGGTAGGGCACAATAGTAAATCCCACAAGAGGGATTCTTCTTCCCCCATCCTTCCATGGCCTGCTTGACCATAAGCTCCATGAGTCAACCACAAAGTTAACTCTGGGCTATATGCATTGACAGTCATGACTTGAGGTTGTGTGACCTTTGTCCAAACCACACTAAGGTATCAAGTTGTCGAACTCATGTCACGGTGGTCGAAGATAGGGGTGTCAAGGTTGGTTTACACATAGGTATGATCATAGATTGAAAGGAGGAGGTTACCTCTACTTTTGGAGATTTGGGGTGTCTACGGTGTTTCCTAGGGTCTGGGGATCCTTTTCCACCAATCAAAATCCTTCATAGTATCCAGAGGTCCAGACATCAACTAAAAACTCCATGCTACAAACGCTAGAGGATGAAGCTTCACCACATCAATTCCTCATTGGATGAGATGACCAATGAATGCCTTGTATGCCTTTAGGGAGTCCCCAAAAAGTTGTGCACCAATCTAATAGGTCAAAGATGGACACTATATGAGGGCTCATGTGGTGGTCATCATAGATAGAGGTGGAAATTTTTCATGGGTTGCCATGATGTTTAGAATCAATCAAAGGCAATTTTGGTGTTTTCCCTTCATGTTTGTTCTATCTATGACCTTATGTATGCATGTGTGGCAAGGTTATAGAAATCCTGACTTTGTCTAGAGTCCAAGTTGATCAGAGATTTTGGGCACTTCCTAGATTTAGTGAATAACATCTATATCAGGACTTGTTAGATTCATTTCTTGCTGCTAAATTGAATGGAAGAAGAATCGAAGAAAAAGGCAGAGACGAGAGAGAGAGAATGGGGTTAGGGAAGATCACAATATCTATACTTGTACTTCCCCTTTTCGATTGGAAGTAGGATACAATGTAGATCAATTTATCTCCAATGCAACGACCACAATCAATGTGACAGATTAACAGGAATGGAGTGCATCTTGTTAAAGTTGGGTCATTTTTTTATTTTGCATTTATAGAAATCATAAAATTATTTCAAGTAGGTTCCTCCCCCTTCACAAATCTATATACCCTACTAGCATCTTCTTGCTATCAAACTTGGAGGGAATTTAATCAATACCTTCTCCAGACCTATATATAATTTTTAGGATTTATTGGAATAAGTCTTATATACAAAACTTGTTCTTCAAGTTTTAGTTTAATTCAATTACCAACATCACATGGTAAGTCCTTTTCTTCTCAAATTCTAGAATTATTTTCTTCTCTTTATTATTTCAAGTATTCAAAAAGTCAGATCGAAATATCCTTATTTTATGCCCACAACTTGCATTACATGTCAGGGTTAGATAATTACCATTAGTTATCTAAATCACAACATATCTTAGAAATGTTTTGAAAACATTTCCATTATCTCATGTTTAGATTATGTAACAACTTACAAAGGGTTTTTTATTCATTTATGCTCAAAATATCTTATTTCTTGGATTTTTTCCACAAGGACCTATATTCAAAGAAAATAGTGTCATGGGCCTCACTTGGGTCATGGACTGAACCCATACCTCAAAGTGAATCCAAGATAGCTTTATTATTACAATTTTTTATATCAACCCAAGCCTTATATTTATAGAATTCAAATTTAGCAAATTTTATGATCTTACAATATCAATCTAGTTCTAACAGTTTAGATGAAAATTTGTAGCAATATAGCTACATCTAGAGTCCCTCAATGCCTCCTTACCATTTCTATAGCCTCCAAGCTTATCAGAATCATCACTCTGGAAGAAGGATCTTCTAGATAACTATCATTGTAATAAAGTTATATTAGTTTTCTCTTTGGATTCAGGAGAAGCAAAAGGGGCAAATCTCATTATGGATATTGGGAAAATAATTTACATGTTTTGGGGTTCACAAACCTCAACCTCGATGGAGAAATTCTCTAGAATGAAATTATCTTCAGATTAATAATAGGAGAAAATTAGGATTTGTGCCTTTGGGACCCTTTTCATTCCTCTATTCTAAAGGAGGGATCCACTAATAAAATAAGTTGTACAATCACGTGGAACACTGGTGGGACGTAAATTATTTAGGGTGACCCGTGCATGAAATAACTCTCTTTTTAATCCTAATTTATAACGTTGTGGAAGGTTTTCAATGTGCCATGAGTTGGAAATTCATTTTTTTTGTTCAAGATTGTATCATTGAGGAATAAACTTTTGATTAACAAATAAGGAACAAATAGAGAAGTGAAAACTTGAGTGGCAATTTACATTTTCTTCTTCTTTACTAAAACAAAGGCTATTGGGCAAGATTGAACCAAGACTCAAAGTTTGATATGGAATTTGAATTAGATATTTTCTGGATTGAAATAATGATGTGTCCTTTTAAAAAAATATGAAAAAAGGACATTAAAATTATGATTCATTGACTTGAATATTTTATTTTTAAGGAACTTGATCAAAAATTTATTAAAAATATTATAAAAAGTTCAATTGAAGGTCAAATTACATATGAATCTAGAGTCAACATGTTATTTCTCTACAAACACTTGACCATAGGAAAATGTGCACCTTATCAATGAACTAAACATGTAGAAATTATAGAAAACTATTGAGTAAATTTTGCTGTTATCTAAATAGTTGTCTAACCTTGATTGTTGAGTGAATGGAAAAAATGTGTGTCAATAGTTTGTTCCACTAATGTTAGTTTTAGGGTATGGGTGAGAAACGTAGATTTTGAGACATGTGTGACCCACATTTTTTGTCATGGAGAGCCAAAAAGGTGGGACTCATTAAAGGATATTCTATTAAATCATGAGTCTAAAATTTGATTAATCTTTGAAGTACTTCATCTTGCAACGACCATAGATCTTGTCTAAAATCCATCTACTAAATTTCAAGGTGTGCTAGGTCCATGGCAAAAACATAATAGATGGACCAATTTAGGACTAGTGCCATGACCCTAAAATGGTAATATGTAGAGACTCTCCTATGCAGGATAGGGGATCTAAAATGCAGAGTGTCTACTTCAATAGGGATTGAATGAAAGGATAAACTATATGATTCCTTCTTAGTTTAGGGATTTATATGAATGTAGGGTTCCAATGTAGGGTTGTGTATTAATGAAAAAGAGGTATTGAATAAGGGTTTGCACCCGAGATAGTAGACCAAGCATGGGTTAAAATATGCGATGAATGTGCTAGTTCTAATTTTTCAAATATTTGATGCATTATATGTGTTATCTTAGTTGCACCACGTACACAATATTGATATATATTGATCATGTTTTGTTTGTCAGTGTTTTAGGTAGTAGAGATACATGATACAAGTACATGAACATAAAGATGAAAGCTATTGAATTCAATAAGGATACTCAAGTGGATTAGATAGATGTGACTCTTCTTATCAATATATGTCAATTCTCATGTTGAAAGTTTTTCTGATCTCCCAAAAGGAGCATCATTGTACATTTGTAAAGAATATTTGTAATCATTATGTAAATTATTTGATGTTAACTATTATTTTCTAAATCTAGATCTTATGAATTTAGGTAATGGCCCTCGACTTTAAGGTCATTGCTTAATTGGGGGACTCTCAAAAGTGTGGTTCATCACATTTGGTACCAAAGTCCAAGATTTTTCAAATAATATTTAATATTTGATCATTTCAAGTAATCTTTAGAAATATAAGGAAAATTATTAAGGAATTACCTTATAGTAATGGTGTCCAGAAAGACTCATAGACTCAGATGCAATATTCTCCTACACACCATTGAATTGGTATACATGGACTCCCTTAGCTAAGGTGATACAGGCCTTCACATAACCTAAGGTTTGTCTAAAGTAATATTTCCTCTAGGTTTCTCATTTCTAACTTTGTCCTCTTCCATCTCTTTTCTTAGTGAACCCTACAATGAACTTCTCTCTACATCTAAAGTTAGAGTTTTTGATAAGAAGTGGGATTAACGCATCCTTTTCCAACTAATATACATTCAATAATGAAATAATGAAATAAAGATATAGTTAAAAGAAGTTTTATGGGTTTTTCCTTGCAAGGGTAAACCCTATATTTATTTATGGTTGGTTTAGGAGAACCTTAAGAGGGACAAGGTAAACATAAAACCCTAAGGTGTAGGGTGCAATCCCTGACCCTAGCCCTAACCCTAATCTTGAGTAATGGAAGTAGTGTGGGTAAAATAATAACCCTACCCAAATAAGCCCTAAGCAATGTAAAAAGGGAAGAGAAATAAAAATGAGTTTGGATACCATAGTTTTTCCCATACATGGTACACAGAGTAAAGAATTCATGATGTATGTGAAGGGTTTTGATATGTAAAGGTAAAACATTAGTAAGAAATTGTCACATAAGAATGAATATAAAACCCAGAACTCACTTTAGGGGTAGTGTCCCAACCTGGGTGGGTCAACCCATGAGTGTGAAAAGGACCTATGGGAAGAGGCATAAGAATAACCCTAAATCCACAACGTCAGGTTGTGGCTAGAAAGCCTAACCTCCTTTTCTAAGCCAAGATGGCATCCTAGATTAGGACCTTCCCTTTAAGGGTGAGTTGAACAATCAGTTTAAGGATTGAGGTAACTTTGAATGTCACCTAAAGTTTGAATGATCAAGTATACAAAAGAACATACATTGAACATAATTCTTTGAATGCAAGAATGTGATATCTGAGGGGCATAAGGAAAAGTAACTAAGATAATTTGCTAATAGTATGTTACCAAGCATGGAGGGGAAGGTTACCAAGAGGAAAAACCCAAGATAGAAGGCCATCATGAAAACCAATGTTGGAAGGGAAGGTCACTATTAGGTCAAGCCTAGGAGGGAAGTCTGCCATGCAGACCACGCATGGAGGGGAAGGTCATTATTAGGTCAAGCCCAAATAGGAAGGTCACCATGAATACCAAACACAAAGGGGAAGGTCATTAAGAGGCCATGTTCAGTAGGGGAGGCCACCAGGATGACTAAGCCCATGAGGGAAGGTCACTAGGAAGACCAAGCCCAAGGAGGTAAGGTCACTATGCAGACCAAGCCCAGGAGGGAAGCTCACCATGAGCCCAATTTTGGGACATAAAGTGAGTAATGTATACCTTAAGAGATGGAGGAAATTTGGGTTAACAATCTACACAATAAAATAAAGTTGTGATGTCTCAATAAAACACTAGGTAGGGTAGATACCTAAGTCAATCCTAAGGTCAAGTAGGGACGATTAAAGGTACATAAGGCCTATGAGGTCAGGAGGATGATCATGCTCTAAGTACATCAAACTATTTTTTTAGGAGATATCCCTTCACGTGTACCCAAGGCCCATGGGTTTAGGAGATTGGCTACCTTCATTAGTTCATGAGGCCCAAGGGGTCAAAGTGAGAGGCACTCCATAATGATATAAGGCCATGGTTGGTCAAGAGAAGATCACTCTAAAGGTACATGTACCACTAGGGACATTAAAGGAATGACTATGCCTAATGATACATGAGATATAAATATAAAAGATGCAATATGTAACGACCACCACCAAACTGATAGCCAAATTGTTACTAAATATGTAGAATAATCATAAGCAGCGAACTAACAAAAATCACTAACAATTAAAACCATTTTTCAAAGAGATCCAATTCCAGGAAAACTCTTTAAGGAAGAACCAAAACTTGATATTCATCATTGATCATATTGTATATACACAATACCATCTCTTCTCAAGGATAACATATAACAATTGCTTTCTCAAAACATATACATAGAGCAACAACAAACCTCAAGGCATACAAGCCAAAAACTCATATTGTTCATAAAACCAACACGTACTAAATTCAAGGACCTGAGAGTACAAACATGACACATAGAACTTCAATATACAAGACACGATAGGCAGTAAACTCAACCTAAGTTGTCACTGTTGTCCCTACTACTCTTGTTCTTTCTCTACATACAGTCTCTACCCCCTTCATGCACGTCCACCTAAAAAAATGTGGATCCCACGGGGTGAGACAATTGTCCCAGCGAGAGATATAACTCTCTGCCAACAACATTATTATCACAGTTACATAGTATTAAACTGAGTATAGGATAAGTAGTTTAGAACATTCTCATCTTTTAAATCATTGCAACTATCTATGATGGAGCAGTACATCATCTATTCACTTTATAAGGAATATGAAGAACATGTGTAACATTTACCAATCATGCTATATCAACATCTCAAGCTTATCCTGTGATACTCATTATCATGGTATGACATCCATGAACCATTCTCATTTCTATCTGTTAGCCAAAACCAATCTGCTAGCCATGTATTGGATTGTACCAGTCATGTGAGTATACATCATCATATTCTATCCAGGCATTAGACTATGCCAATCTTGTACAACTATTCCAGGCATTGTACTATACCAATCCTGTGTAACTATTCTAGGTATTGGACTATGCCAATCCTGTGCAATTATTCCAGACTTTGTGTTATTACCAATCTTGTGCAATTATTCTAGGTATTGGGTTATGACCAATCCTGTGACATTATTCCAGACATTGGGTTATGACCAATCCTGTGACATTATTCCAGACATTGGGTTATGACCAATGATGTGTAATTATTCCAGGTATTGGGTTATGACCAATCATGTGCATCTATTCCAAGTATTGGGTTATGACCAATCATGTGCATCTATTCTAGGTATTGGATTATTACCAATCATGTGCATCTATTCCATGTATTGGATTATTACCAATCATGTGCATCTATTCCAATTATTGGATTATTATCAATCCTGTGCATCTATTCTAGGTATTGGATTATTACAAATCATGTACATCTCATCACTGAATACCACATCACCTTTACTAGATATTATACCTTGGCTAAGTATTCATGTGATATCACTGAATATCACATCCTTTATATAATACAAGTCACATCCTTTATATAATACAAGTATTCATCTTATCTCATTTAAGCTTATTCAAAACACTATAGCCCTTATTTGGCTATAAGCATAAATCGTGTATGATCAAGATTACATTATTATTATTGTATCCATTTATTATTATTATTATGATACTAAGTTTCCATTTCCTAGTTTATTTTGAACATTATTATTTCCTACATGAGACTTCTATAAACATCTTGTCACCTCTCATTAGGCAACAACTATTCTCATGGCTCGCAAGGCCCATTAAATATCTTGTCACCTATTTATTAGGTAACAACTAACCACATGGATCATAAGGCCCATTAAACATCTTGTCACCGCTCACTAGGCAACAACTATACACATGACTCACAAGGCCATTAAATTTTATTATATGCAACACCATAGCTCATACTTAGCTATGCTCATTATCTCATGCTACAAGCATGGTTTCAATATGGTTAAGGTTTCCCCTTTATTAACCAATTATAATTTCAACTCTTATCATTACCCTTCATTAGGGTTAGGGTTTCTTTTATAAAATCATCTAGGGTTTTTAAGAACATTCATCAAGAATCAAACCCTAATTCAGAATCCACACATATTAGGAGTATCAACTTATGTTCATTTCATGATTATCATAGAAGTATTAGTTTCTCTCTCATCCTCACTAGGATGTTAATTACTTCATACTTTAATAAGTTGTCTCAACATTTCCTTCAAGGTTCATTATCCTACTTAATCCATATTCATTAAACTCCATACCTTTTAATGTATGACTTGATATAAAGTACTTCATGTGTTACTCCATCAAGTACATTGCATCTAAGGTACTTTCCTTCATATGGGTTTTGAGGTGCTACCACCATATCAGGTATGAGGTGTGTGCTTCCTACCCATATCACTTTAGAGGTGTATGTATGCTTACCATATCGGGTTTGAGGTGTATGTGTGCTTCCATATCACTTTTGAGGTGTGTGTGTGCTTCCATATCACTTTTAAGGTGTATGTGTGATTCATACCATATCAGGAAAAGAGGTGTATGTGTGCTTCACACTATATCAGGAAAAGAGGAGTGTGCTTGCTCACCATATCATTTAGAGGTGTATGTGTGCTTCACACCATATCGGGCAAAGAGGTGTGTGATTAACCCAATATCATTTTTGAGGTTTTGTCTTGACCTCATATCAATGGAGAGGTGTATACTACACCACCATATCATAAAATAAAGTATAAAATCATATCCATATCATTTTAGTCAAGTAGGTGCATCACCATATCGGGTTAGAGGTGCCTACTTGTGTGTTGGAACCCGATATCACTTTATAAGGTGATACCATCTTCTTCAAGCTCAAGACCTTCGTTCTAACTGTTATAATTCATGGAAACAGGTCTAAGAAAATACTAGAACACATATTGTCATCAACTATTTCTAAAAATTCGGAATTAAAAGTAGTTCAATAAGTGTATCAATTTAGGTGAAGAATAATAACATGGTTGAGTTCAAGTTATATAACCTGCCTTAAGAACAACTTCAAAGCTCCAAGCTCCAAAGCTCCATGTTCCTGAGGTTGAAGATGGCTTATCAAAAGTACAAGTCTCATTCACAACTCCATCATATACAAGAAATCACCATGGATAAGAAATTGGTGAAGAAGAAAAGAAAGGAAGATCAAAACCCTAAAATCATGCTTCAATCCAAGGTTGAAGATGATCATGGCCTAACCTTAGGGTTAAGTATTGTGCTCCTTCTTGATATAGAACCTTTTCACAACACCTCACAACCCTTGCACTATATGCCACCACTTGTGGTCGATATCCCCCTCACTTTTGGCAAAAAACACTTCACTTGGCCGATGTCAACATGCCATGGCCAATTTCAACATGCTATGGCCGATACCACTTGCTATGGCCGATACCCAAGTCCCATGCACAATACCACATCACCTATGCATGACACAAAGACTTCATGTACGATATCTAAAAGCAAGGAGGTGGTATAATTCGAAAAAGTTCACTTAGGGGTGAAAGTAGGGGTATATATACTTGTGGTTCATGAAGAAGTATCAAAATGACGTGTCATCAATTTGAGCTAGTAGGTGCCATGTGTCCATGCATGGATGACACATGTAAATGCATGAATAAACATTTATATTGACATGAAAAATAGTTTAGAATAATATAGGGATGAAAATTTGTCCATTACATATCCCTTTGAATAAGATATATCAATTAAATCATCACTTTATTCACAACCCGATACAACTTTTCTATGGAAGTTGTAAACCGATACCATTCACCTCCTTGAGGTTCTTTGCAAAACATGGACTTTTCCAAGAGTCTAAAACTGATATGAGAATCCTCCTGTGGATTCTTGTCCGATAGGCACTCATATATAAGCTTTTCAACTACATACAACTCAAGTTAAGGTTTCATATTCAACCCTTTTCTTGGTCATTTCACAACCAAGATTACCATCACTCATAATTGATTTAAAAATGGTGTCTCATTCATTATCTCTCCTATAAATGATACATAGACGAAGTAGGAACACTCTAGAGGTGGTCATTGTCATATCAACCCTACATTTTGGGTAAATTACAATTTGTACCAAAATTGGTACACAAGTCACCAGCATTATTCAAACAAGTTCAAACTTGAAATATAGGCTTTCCACAAGACACCACCTTGAATCATTCTCTCTATAATGATTATAAAACACATATGGAATGTTAAACATATGAAATATTGCACTATAACCCCTTATCTTGGGTAAATTACATTTTGGTCCAAAACATGAGAACATTGCTCAAACATTATTCAAATCGAACCAAATTTGAAACATAAGTTTGTTACCCGATAGAAAAACACTTTAGAGGATTATATTCAAGTTCTAAGCACTTACTTTGCCAAAACAAATAGGGTTACCTCATAACCCAGGTCAGGGTCATTACAAGTTACAAACCCCTAACAAGGATTTCGTCCCCGAATTCCTAGGTAAAGGAAGACAAATATTATTCATTCATTATATCATCAAGTCTCCACATAACATCTTAATGTCATGGATATGCCATAGAACTTTGATCAACACAAAGTTCTTCCACACAGAGTAATCAAAGAATCTATCATATAGGACACATACACCACTGTCCTTTTCATTATTGATTGTAGAGTCAACTTTGTATCAGGTAACATTTTTCTTAGTCAGAAAATCATTATCCATACCTTCTCTTTTCTTTCTCTTCTTTTCTTTTTCTTTTTTTTAACTCAGGTGGCAAAACCCTCACTTATTTGTCACCTTTTCAACTTACATCTTTATGTAATAAGATCCTTGATCTTGGGAGTTTTCTATACTTCTCACTTAGTTTGTCATTTTTCTTTCAAGGAAAGACCAGGATTGTATTCTATCACCCACTTAGGACTACAAGTCTTATCATGCATCTTTTGTGCCACTCAAATCTGCCGACACAACACTAAACTTTCTTATGACTTGTATCAATTATCCCTTTAGCTGTTTATTTTCTTGTCATAAGGAGAGGCTACTTATTAAAGAAGAACTATCTCAAAGGTATCTCTAGATGTTATGTATAAGCTGCCTCATTAATCTAGATAGGGATATTCTAAGAAGTTATCTTTAGTTTGATCAACTCTTCCAAAACAATTCTACAATTGTTCCTTCAACTCATACATCTTTGTTGATGTCATGTTTATGCGGGGTATAAACCCCTAACATATGGTATCCATACTACAATATGTAACTAGACTAATCTCAAAGTTGGCCCTTCTAGGTAACCAAGCATTATTCATCTAATCAGGAGTCATGTTCCCATTTTCTCATATCATTGAAAGTTCTTCGATACTAGGATTCTTTACCTTGGTATCCATTATATGTGCCAAAAGCACATCAAATCATCATCATTTCAATCCTATGTCATTATTACCACAACTAAACGCATAATAGGACCTTTCTTTAATCTCGGGACATTACTTAACACATATACTCTGTCTTCAAACTAAAATCCAAGACTAGCTGTTACTTTTCAAAGTATCCGTCAATAGAACACTTCTAACTCATGCACATAAAGTGTCATAAGACTCACTTGATTGCCATGTCCCTGATAGGAAAGAACACAAAGAAACATATTCCTCTTATCACCCCATCATTACCCATGGTTGTTAATTAAAGAAAAGAGATTATCACCTCCTCTGATTATTTCATGAACTTTCAATTGTTCATGAGTCATTCAATCTTGTTTCCCCTTAGGTTCTTTGCCATCAACATAGAAATTATAAGGATGATTACATGTCATCATCCCTTATCATCATCATTACCATGATTACTAGATATGGATAGTCAAACCCTTAATTCATCACTGAACATTGTAACCTCTCATCATGTAATGGTTGCCTCTAGGTCCTCAGACCATGGTATTCATTACGCTAAACATCTTCTTTTGTTTATAAGTTGATCTATGATTAACTCAGATTTCTCCATATATCAATTAGGATGTGATAGAAATATCCATGCCACATCTTTTACCTCATTATGCTCTTTAGATTGTCACAAAATGACTACTTGATCAGAGTAATTAGAAAGATAGAAATCTAAGAGTGTCATACTTACCTTGCCTTCAATAGATGAATACCTGGCCAGGGTATTCAAGAACTAAAATTAGGTAGTATGCATTTGTTTTAAATTATGCTTCATCTCTTTAAATTTTTACTACTTAGTATCTTATATTTTCTCTGGGTGTTTCTTTTACATCTCTTCCTTTCTACATGAAGAGAGAAATTTCAAAACATATAAGAGAATATTAATCTGAATATAGGTTCTCATCCTTCATATCTCTTCCTCATGTCCTCACAGGACTAATTAAAGGAAGTTCAACAACTACTACCTTCTTCTGATTATCAGATAAAATCAAGAGAAGACATATCATAATGAAAAAGCTCTATCTTACTATCACCCCTCACAGTCATCTACCACTTTACGTAGACTCTAACATAAATTCTAATTGTTTCATGTTTTTTCTTTTGCATTTTTACACTATTGGGCAGTAATTTGTGTAAGCCCTACCGAGTCTGCCTCAGTTGTTCGGTCATTTACTCCCTTCTTTTTGAATAAAAGGGTTTAGCATACTTAACATGTCCATGTCTTGTCTTGTCTTGTCTTGTCTTGTCCATGTCTTGTCCTCATACCTCCATCTTATTGTTCTTATTACCTATGTAGGAGCTAGATCAAGAGCTCTTATAGGTGGAAAGTTAGGACTTTTTCGTATACTTAATGACTATTGTCCCTATGTACTAGGCATTTATTGCACAGAAGGCACTGTAAACTTTGGCTTTTTAGAACAACTAGGCAAATGTCTCTAGAATTATAGAGACATTTCCTTAATTCTCAGCTTATTGCCCCTCCTTGGCATTGCCATCATAGATGTACTATCTGTCTATACTTATGGAAGAGTCTATTTTCTTGACATATGTTCATCATTCTTATATTTTCTATAAGGACATTGACCTTCATTTTGGGCTTACCTTGTTTGTTTTGCCTAAAACTTGTGTTTAGATGCTTGCTAATCACCTGAAGTTGTGATTAAGGTTTGTTTTGTGTTTTATTGAGAGATGGAGGTGCAACTTGCAAATTACCCAAGTTATAGGGTTGGTGTGCAAGTTTGTCACCTTGAGAGATGTCTTTCTCTCTCCTTGCATCCTTTAGAGTTGAGAGGATGGGTTGGACTCTTTTCTTGAGTAGCATTGGGCTTTGTTGAGCCCGGTTGAGCGTTGTTGAGGCTTGGTATAGGGTTGGACCTTGGTGTATCGGCCAAGTGAGTGATGGTTGTATCGGGCAAAGATGTGTATCGGCCAAGGTGTGTTGGGTTGTCACCTTGGGCGACACACACCCTCCACCTAGCCTCGTGTGTGTCACCTTCATTGTACAAGTGGCTCTTGATTTGCTAAGTGGCTGGCAAGTCTTGGACATGTGTTTTTGGGGTGCTAGCATGTGACACAATCCTTGGACAAGTGTGCTAGGGGAAGGTGCCACATTGCCTTGCTCTCCCCCTTCACCCTTAGTATATAATCGACCCCCTTGTTTGCTAGGTCTCTTTGGTTCCTTAGTTGCTTCCTTTCCTTTGGTGGCCGAGCTAGGAGAAGTTAGGAGAAAGTGGTGGCCGATATAGGTAGTATCTTGGGCGACACACCTTCCTAGCTTGTCCCTTTCCCTCGCTTGTGGTGGAGCTTGGAGCTTGGTGCTAGGAGCTTGGAGCTTGCTTAAGGCAGGTTACATAACTCCTAACCCTAGCTATACTACCTTCTTTTATGTTGCATGTTTATATGTTATCTTGATTGGCCATGCTTCTTGTTAGATATGTTTCTTTCTCTAGTATGTACCCTTAATCTTGTTGAGTATAGTGGTTATTTTATTGATGTGTTCTTGGACCTTGTGGTCGAACCTTGAGTTTAGGGTCCTTTGGGCAAAACCCCTTTCTCTCCCATTTTGTTTTGAGAAGTGAGCTTGAGCTCTAGTGGTGTAGGCAAAGCCCCTCTCCTCCTTAGTCATTGAGAGTTGAGTCTATGCTCTAGTTGCTTGGGCAATGACCTTCTCTCACCATGGATTTGAAAGGTGAGCCTTGGTTAGTGTCGACCTAGATGAGGTTGAGAGTTGGTCGATATGGGGATGACCCACCTTGCTGCCCGATATGTGATGGAGGTTGTGCAAAACCCCTCTCACTTGGTTGTTGAGAGGTGAGCGAACTCTCTTGATCTATTAGGGTTTAATGGTGGTGGTTTTAAGGATGAAGATGACCTACATGATACCCTTATAACCCGAGATGCCTTGCTGCCCGAGATGGTTTTGGGGGTGTTGCACACTAGATGCCCCTTTGGCCGATGTGGTGTTGGTTGTGTTGAACCCTTGGGCAAGATGTTGTGCTACCCGACATCCCTCCCCTTCTCTTCTATTCTAGGGTGCATGATACCCTAAGGTTGTTCCCTTCTCGATAACCTTCTTCTAGGGATGAGCTTGGGTGATATGCTAGATAGATACTTTGTTGTCTTCTTGACCGATATGGTTCCTTGACCGATAGAGGGTCCCAAACCCTATCTTGAATGATAGGATCACCTTGGGCGATATGGAAGAACCTTAGGTGCCTTGGTGTGTTGTTTGAGATGTCGCTTGATGGATGACAGGGGTGTGCCTTGGGCGACATAGTTTTGGTGGTTCCATGATATAGAACTCTAACCCTAGTAGACGATATAGGGGGTCTTGGCTGTTAAGGTTGAGGTGTTTCCCGATACACCTTTGTACATGGTTGCCTGATACCCCCTTTGGTTGCATGTTAATCTTGTGGCCGATATGTGTTTGGTGCCCTAGAGCTTGGTAGTGGTCGATAGTACCCTACCCGATACTCTGTTGGTGAGGGTTGATATGCTTTTGGTGAGAGTTATTCCTTACCCGACACACCTCTAGTGAGGGTAGGGGACACCTATAATGAGGGATGTACCTAACCCGATGGCCCCAGGTATGTGAACACCTTTGGATATGATAATATGAACCTTTGATAAGCTTGATGTTTAACCATGATTGTGTGATCTTTAAGGATGAATACTTAGGGGTGGTTTCCATGATAGTATAAGATACATGATAAAATGGATGCCCGCAGTTTGGTAGAAATATCATAAGGTCTTTGGCTTATCATCTATAACTTTATGCTTCATGTGTTCATCTTAAGGATGATTAAATCTTATATGACATTATTTCCCTTACGATCAGTTGGTACCTTAATTTTTTATTGGAAAGTTATATATATGATAAAATCATGAATAGATTTGTTCATTCAATGGCATAACTAGATCTTTTTTAATAATGGATAGATGTTCCTTAACATTATACAAATGTATCTCTGTTCTCATGCTAACCATGCAGGTACCATTTTTGAATAATGCAGGCCATGATGATGGCATGATTTTGATATGATGTGGAACATCAAGGGTTATGATGAACCCAGTGATATGTGATGGGTGTTACTCATGGAATGGTATGCAATACCTTGATGATGGAATTGAGTCCTTGTGATGGATCTTGATGATTGCCAAGAGGCCAAGTGGTAACATGTAAAGTGGGATCCTTGTGATGGATCAGGATGATGTTGATGGCACTGAAAAGCCTTAATAATAATGTAACACAAGATAATGAGATTCATATTTGTTTATTCTTTTTATAGCTGCATGTTACATAACTTGGTTGAATCTTGCAATTCACTTAAAATACACTAATTAACTATAGAAGAATCTTTCATGTAATTTTCCCTAGCCATATATCCATCATCGTCAGGAGTTTGGTGATGGTGAAATGAGTTTTCCTACGGGTTATTCTAGAGCGCTTCTTGTTGAATATGTTGGGTTTCTCCTAGCCAAAAATAGGTGGATTATAGTGCACCTTAGTTTGTAGACTCTAGAGCATGGTTTCATGCCCGTGGCTTAGGATATGTGATAGAGCATGGTGAATAGGCCCATGGCTCAGTGATTGTGGAGCATGGTGAACAGGCTCGTTACTCAGTTTTCTAGCATCGATACCTGTACCAAGGTGGGCTAGGCAGAGGGTAGCCTGACCCTGTGTGGCTGAGGCCACTTAAGCATGAGATTGTGGTCCTACTTGTTGGTTCTCGTGTACTAACCATGAGGTGGTGAGGTCGTGGAGTCTGGCTCTTCCATTCACCTTGTATGGCACGGGCTTGGGATTCACAGCCAATGGTTGGATTTGAGTGGTATGACTCACTTCCTAAGGGCATAATAAATTGTAACTCAGCCATATAGTATATCTTCTTAGGACAAATACAGAACATTGGTTGAGGCCTTCTTTGTATAGTTGTCCTAGCTATATCTTGAAGTTATTTACATATTCCATAAATGTTATGATAAGTTCTTATATAACTTGTCTTGTCAATCATGTTTCGTATACTATCAGTTGAGATGCCTCTTAGTAATCTGGTAAGATGTTATATAGCTCATTCTGCTAAGTATGCTGCTTATATATATATATATAAACTGCTTACACCAATTATCAATTTTATCTGTTATAGTTCTTTTTGAGGTTTTATAGTTTTGGAGGGGAGTTATGTTTCTCACTGGGACTGTGTGTCTCACCCCACTAGTTTAAAACCCTTTTTAGGTGGTCGTGTTGGTCATGGTGGTGATCATGGTGTTGCAGCTAAGCAGCAAGAGGAATAGTAGAAGGTAAGAGATGCATATGTTGTTGTTTTGGTCATTTTGCAGTAGAGTCCTAGTGTCATCCATGTACTCTCAGGTCCTCGGAGATGTTTTGATGATGTTTCATGATGTGTAGCTGATATGGTTCTTTCTTTATCTGTTGTTGGCCTGGCATGGCCTGGTATGTATATAAACTGGTGATAAACTCTTTGTACTTATGGGGCAGCTGGAACTATTAAGTAATGGACATGTATCATGCTTCTATATATACATGTTTATAACATGCTTCCTTACAGGATTTCGATCTTGTTGTAAGAGTTCCTCTTTTTCGATGTTTTTCCACAAACGGTTTTAATTAACCCGTGTTTTTGGTAATATGATGTTTAAGATGGTTCCACATGTTTTCATGTGGCGTTCTGCTATCTCGCTGATGGCGGGATGTCATAAGATTGGTTGATATCAGAGGTCTAGTTTTGCTAAGTCTACAGGAATCTAGGACTAGGTTTGTGTCTATTTTTGTGATTTTCTCCAGATTTTCTCATAATAACTTTCTGCCCACAATAGAAGATAAAGCTTAAATATGTCTGGGAATCATGAAGAACGTGCTGCCGAGAGCAGTGGTGCTACATCTATTGATGGAGTGAGTGTGCAGGCACATGAAAATTGGGTGCCTGAGGTCCCCCAAATTAAACCAGCCATTCTCAAGAACCCTACTTATCAACGCCTTATGGAGCAGGTAATGGCTATGATGAATCTCATGGTGGAGATATTTCCAGTGCCTCTGCCCAGAGCATTGACTCCCCGTGAAGAATAATCAGGTATTGGCAAGACCTTCGAGCAGCTTCGCTGAGTCAGGGCTTCAGATTATGCTAGAATGGCTGATCCAGTGGATGCAGATCTGTGGCTAACAGGTCTTGAGAAGGCCTTCCGGATCGTCGACATCCCTGAAGCAGACAAAGTAAATCATGTTGTCTACCTTCTGAAAGGTCGTGCTGGACATTGGTGGGTCATCAAGGAGGAGAAGTGGCCTAGTGAGATGATCGGTTGGGACATCTTCCAGTGGGAGTTCGTGAGTTGATTCTTCCCAAAGACATATCTAGACGAGAAGATCATCCAGTTTGAGCATCTACACCAAGGATCGACGAGCATCACCGAGTATGAAGCCAAGTTCATGGAGCTTCTAAGGTTTTGTTCTCACATGGCAGTGACAGATGATGAGAGGATTAGGCAGTTTGAGAAAAGTTTGAGTGTCGAGTTGTCGACACCTGTTGATGCTTTGGAGAACTGAGAGCAGTTTGCCACGTTTGTGGAGTTTGTCTGACGGATCGAGCGGTCAGTAAAGGAGAAGAAAGAGGTGATGACTAAGAGGAGGTCTAGTCAGTTTCAGAGGCAGAGATACAGTGGCTTCAAGAAGTCGAGGTTTTCAACACCTTTTGTGATGTAAGGTTCCAGTGCGTCGTCACAGTGGTCCCCAAGTAAAGGAAGAGGATATGGTTCTTCGCCATTAAAGGCATACAGTACATTTTCAGTGGAAGTGACAGGGCCGTCTAAACCATAGCCAAGAGACCAGTCATGCTATCTTTGTGGTCAGGTCAGGCATTTCAAGTCAAATTACCCAAAAACGGATGTGGAAGTAACACAGCGGTTGGGGCAGAGTCCGCAGGCTAGTGGCATCAAAGGGTGAGGATGCAATCAAGCATCACAAGATGGATATTCTGCTCAAGGAAGCAGAGGACGTGGACGACATCAAGCAATGGCTCGATTCTATGCTATGAGTCAGCCGGAGGTGATAGTCAACCTGTGAGTGGTGACAGGTCAGATGGAGTTGTTTCATTTTGATTTGTCTTATTCTTGCTTTGTATCTGTTCTGTTTGACCCGGGTGCTACACACTCTTTTATTGCTTGAAATATGCTTGATAGCTGTCTTTTACCTATTAGTTGTAAGAAAGATGGCTTGTTGTTAAAAACCCCTCTTGATGGTTATTCGATGCTTTGAGAGGAGTGTCCATCTTGTATTCTATAATTTTCATGACACATCATACAAGTGGATCTCATACCACTTGATATGCATGGATTCGATGTAATCCTTGGGATGGATACCTTAGAGAGGTATAAGGTTATGCTGGATTGTGGTTCCAAGCAAGCAGTGTTCGATGATGATGGTGAGAAGTGGGTCTTCTAGGGATATAGGAAGTTCCTTCTGACATGTTTGATATTAGTTGTGGTGGAAGAAAAGTTGTTATGACAAGGTTGTAGAATGTTCTTGGCTCATGTTGGGGATATCAAGATGAAAGGGCCAAGTCTTCAGGACGTGCCCGTCATCAGTGGGTTTGAGGACGTGTTTCCCAAGAGTTTCCCAGTGTTCCCCCACCTTGAGAAATTGATTTTGAGATCAATCTAGGGCCAGGAACACAACTCGTTGCTCAAACACCATACCGGATGGCTCCAGCAAAGATGGCAGAGCTGAAGAAGCAGTTACAAGAGTTGCTGTAGAAAGGTTTCATAATACCGAGCACATCTTCGTGGGTGCTCCAGTTTTGTTTTTGAAAAAGAAGGATGGATCGATGTGTTTGTGCATACATTATCGACAGTTGAACAAAGTCATGATCAAGAACAAGTACCCTTTGTCGAGGATAGATGATATGTTCGATCAGTTGCATGGTGCTACAGTGTTCTCAAAGATTGATTTGTGATCTGGATATCATCAGTTGAGAATCAAAGATGATGACATACCAAAATCAGCTTTCATGACGAGGTATGGTCACTTTTAGTTTGTGGTTATGCCATTTGGGCTAACCAATGCGCTAGCTGCTTTCATGGATCTGATGAATAGGGTGTTTCGTCCATTCCTAGATCAGTTTGTTGTAGTCTTCATGAATGACATCTTGATCTACAGTCGGGATAGTCCACAACATGAACAACACCTTAGACATGCATTTACTCTTCTTCTCCAACATTGGTTGTATGCCAAGTTCAATAAGTGTGAATTCTGGTTAAAGACAGTGACTTTCTTGGGTCATGTGATATCTACTGAAGGAGTCAGAGTAGACCCCAAGAAGGTGGAGTTAGTTGTAGAATGGGAGCAACCGAAGATGCTGACTGAGGTTCGTAGTTTTTTGGGTTTAGCAGGATACTACAATAAGTTTATAAGGAACTTCAGCATGATGGAAATGTCGTTGACAAAGGTGACCAGGAAAGACGTACCTTTTGTTTGGGATGATCGTTGTCAGCAGGCTTTATAAAGTTTGAAGGAGAAACTGACTAGTACTCTAGTGTTGGTATTGCCAAAGCCCGAAAGGGCTATGTGGTTTTCTATGATGCTTCCAGGAAAGGCTTAGGATGCGTGTTGATGTAGGAGGATCATGTGGTTTCTTTTTCTTCACGACAACTTAAGAAACATGAGGAGGCTTATCTGACACATGATCTGGAGTTGGAAATAGTGGTCCATTCGTTAAAGATATGGAGACACTATCTTTATGGGGAAGTGTGTCAGATCTTTATGGATCATAAGAACCTGAAGTATATCTTCTCGTAGAGTGAGTTGTACATGCAACAACTTCGTTAGATGGAGCTAATCTGTGATTATGACTGTACCATTGAGTATCATCCTAGTAAGGAGAACGTGGTTGTTGATGCACTTAGCAAGAAGTTTTATTCTCTTCCTACGAAGAAGGCACTGCCATAGGCGGGACATGTTCGTCTCTTTACGGAAGATGAACGTATAGTTGGAAGATTCCTTGTTGGTAGGACTGTTGGCATAGATGCAAGTAAAGCCTACGTTGGGGCAATAGATCAAAGAAGCACAACAGGCAGATGCTACAATACAGTTGTTTAGATCAGAGTTTGGTAGCAAGAAGTGTAATGGCTTCCATGAGTCTAAGGATGGACCGGTGTGTGTTGGTCCCTGGCGTTGATGATTTGAGGAAGTTAGTGCTCAAGGAAACACACACATTGATGTATGCTATGCATCCAGGTGTCACCAAGATGTACCATAATTTTAATGACCTATATTGGTGGCCTAGCTTGAAGAGAGATGTGGAGGAGTTTGTGGCTAAGTGTGCAGTATGCCAATAGGTTAAGGTTGAGCATCAGAAGTCGGTAGGTACATTGCAACCTATGTTAATACCATAGTGGAAATGGGATCATGTAACCATGGATTTTGTAATTGGGCTTCCGAGGATAGCTAGAAATCATGATACCATTTGGGTGATAGTGGACAGATTGACGAAGTCTTCCCATTTCATACCTGTGAAGATGATGTATACAGTAGAGAAGCTTGCTCAAGTGTACATGAATGAGATAGTGCATTTGCATGGTGTGCTCGCAACAATAGTTTCTGACAGAGGTCCTTAGTTAACTAGTCATTTTTTGAAACAGTTGCACAAAGCATTGGGAACACAATTGAGATTCAATACCGCTTTTCACCCACAGATAGATGGACAGTTTGAAAGGACTATTCAGACCTTGGAGGATCTTCTCAGAGCCTGTGTTTTGTAGTTCCTAGGTAGTTGGGATGTACATCTCGGTTTGATAGAGTTTTCCTACAACAACAGTTACCAACGGAGTATTGATATGGCACCTTATGAGGCTTTATATGGCAGGAAGTGTAGATCTCCCTTATGTTGGTATGAGTCTGGTAACTATCAACTTTTGGGTCCTGAGTTAGTACATCAGATAATAGAGAAGATTAGGGTGATACAACAACAGTTGAAAGTGACACATGATAGAAAAAATTTGTATGCAGATAATCACCGACGATCTCTAGAGTTCCAGGTGGGAGATAAGGTGTATCTCAAGGTCTCACCATGGAAAGGTGTGCTAAGGTTTGGCCAGAAAGGTAAGTTGGATCCTAGGTATATGGGGCCATATCCGGTAATAGCACATGTTGGCAAAGCGGCTTACAAGTTGGAGTTATCTCCAGAGTTACACAGGTTACATCTGGTGTTCCATGTCAGTATGCTGAAGAAAAGTCATCCAGCCATAGAAATAGTGATACAACCAGTTGAGGTTGATCTTAATGAAGATGTGACCTACGAGGACGGTCCAGTAATAATCCTTGACAGAAGAGTGAAGAAGCTTAAGAGAAAGAACATGGTTCTCATGATGGTTGTTTGGCATCATCATGGCATTGAGGAAGCCACGTGGGAGCTTGAGGAAGAGATGAGGAGGAAGTATCCCTCGCTTTTCTCTTCAGATTTTGGGGGCGAAATCCTTTTGTAGAGGTTTGTGGCTTGTAAGGACCCTAACCTTTGTTTTGGACTTACCTTGTTTGTTTTGCCTAAACCTTGTGTTTAGATGCTTGCTAATCACCTGAAGTTGTGATTAAGGTTTGTTGTGTGCTTTGTTGAGAGATGGAGGTGCAACTTGCAAATTACACAAGTTTTAGGGTTGGTGTGTAAGTTTGTCACCTTGAGAGATGTCTTTCTCATTCCTTGCATCCTCTAGAGTTGAGAGGATGGGTTATACTCTTTCCTTGAGTAGCATTGGGCTTTGTTGAGCCTTGTTGAGGCTTGGTATCGGGCTGGACCTTGGTGTATCGGCCATGGGAGTGATGGTTGTATCAGGAAAGGAGGTGTATCGGCCATGGTGTGTTGGGTTGTCACCTTGGAAAACACACACCCTCCACTAAGCCTCGTTTGTGTCACCGTCTTTGGACAAGTTGCTCTTACTTTGCTAAGTGGGTGGCAAGTCTTGGACATGTATTTTTAGTGTGCTAGCATGTGGCACAATCCTTGGACAAGTGTGCTAGGGGCGGGTGCCACCTTGCCTTGCTCTCCCCCTTCACCCTTAGTATATAATAGACCCCCCTTTGTTTTCTAGGTCTCTTTGGTTCCTTAGTTGCTTCCTTTCCTTTGGTGGCCTAGCTAGGAGATGTTAGGAGCAAGTGGTGGTCGATACAGCTAGTATCTTGGGCAACACACCTTGCTATCTTATCCCTTTCCCTTGCTTGTGGTGGAGCTTGGAGTTGGTGCTAGGATCTTGGAGCTTGCTTAAGGCGGGTTACATAACTCCTGACCCTAGCTATACTACCTTATTTTATGCTGCATGTTTATATGTTATCTTAATTGGCCATGCATCTTGTTAGATATGCTTCTTTCTCTAGTATGTACCCTTAATCTTGTTGAGTATAGTGGTTATGTTGTTGATGTGTTCTTCGACCTTGTGTTCGAACCTTGAGTTTAGGGTCCTTTGGGCAAAACCCCTTTCTCTCCCATTTGGTTTTGAGAAGTGAGCTTGAGATCTAGTGGTGTAGGCAAAACCCCTCTCCTCCTTAGTCATTGAGAGGTGATTCTATGCTCTAGTTTCTTGGGCAATACCCTTCTCTCACCATGGATTTGAAAGGTGATCCTTGGTTAGTGTCGACCTAGATGAGGTTGAGGGTTGGTTGATATAGGGATGACCCACCACTAGTACAGGAATGGTCTTTAACGTCAGTTTTTTTAAGCCTGCAACATCACTTTTTAACCGACGCCTAAGTGGTCGTCGCTATAGACTTTGCTCTATAATGTCGGTTTATTTGACCAGAAAAAACTGACCTTACAGAGTAAACACCGACATAAAAGGTTGTAAAAAATCTGACCCAGGCGAGAAAAAAGGAGTCTGTAAGGTCAGTTATTCCAAAAAAAATGACCCTATAAACACTCTCGGTCGAGAATATTGTCGACCGAACACATTTTCGATCGATAATTTTCTCGACCGAGAGAGTTTCCCGCGTCGGTTTTTTAGAATAACCGATGCTAAATATTGAATAACCACTTCAGTTCTTCTTCTCGTTCGACGAATTTGTCGACCGAGAGGTAGTTTACAACATCGATTTTTTAGAATAACCGACGCTAAATATTGAATAACCACTTCATTGCTCCTTCTCGGTCGATGAATTTGTCGATCGAGAGGTTATCGGTCGACAAATTCCTCGACCGAGGGAGCTCTAAGGTCGGTTATAAGGAAAAATTGACCTTAAAGGTGCTTATACACGTGAAATCTGGCTCCTTCTCGGTCGACGAATTTGTCGACTGAAAGGTTATCGGTCGACAAATTCGTCGACCGAGAGAGTTTACAGGGTCGGTTTTTTGGAATAACCGACGCTAAAATTTTAAATAAACATTTCAGTGTACCCCTCGGTCGAAAAATTGTCGACCGAAAATATTTCGGTCGACAAAATTTTCGACCGAGGGGTACACTGAAACGTTCAAACTTAAATAGAAATGAATATTCATATATTCTGGGAGAGGGGAGCATTGATGCTCAACCGTCACCATTCAAAACCACTCATTCATGACAAAAATGATTCATAATCACATCATAATTTACAAAATGATAGATTGCTTGAAATATAAGAAGGAAAAATTAGTTTGAAATCCTAGAAATATACAGCTTTTAAGAGATTAAAAGCTATCCATAAGGAAACAAAGTCTATGATTACCACTTCCTTCAAAAAAATCATGCACAAGATG
The DNA here is from genome assembly GCA_963693085.1 of Alisma plantago-aquatica. NCBI lineage: Eukaryota > Viridiplantae > Streptophyta > Magnoliopsida > Alismatales > Alismataceae > Alisma > Alisma plantago-aquatica. The sequence goes on along the minus strand of OY856409.1, from coordinate 1,401,686,847 downwards.
TAGGGTTCATCTAAGATGATACAAAAAACTATCATACAAGCTCACACCCTAGGTAAAGGTACATCTTTATACTTGGATCAATATTTTTAAGTCAAAATCATGTACATGTAACGTAAGAGTGAACAATAATCATGGATAAAGTTATATAACTCACCTTAGATATGATGTAGAAACTCCAAACAGCAAGGTCGATTGAAGAAAAACGGGGAAGAAACCCTAGCTTGGGCACTCATTTTCACCAAGTTGGTTCCTACTCCAAAAAGGAAGCAAACCCTATGTTGAAAAGGTAAGAAAAAGAGAGTGGAAGATGTTTTCAACCATTATCTCAAGCTCTACCATGGAACATCATGGATTCAACCAAGAAGAAGAGAGGGGAAGATAGAACAACAAGAAAAACAAAGAAAAAGAGACAGATCTCACTTACCAAGACTAAGAAATGTGGATCTGAACCCGGAAACGAACTCGGGAACCTTACCTGGAAACGGCAGCGACCTTCCTTGGAAACGGTGGTGGCCTTACTTGGAAACAGCGACGACCATCGTAGAGGATGAGACGACCTTCACGGAGAGGCGGCGACGACGAGCTCTTTTCACGGAGAGGAAGCAAGGGCTTTGGCGGCGTGAAGAGGTGGCAAGGGCTTCACAGCAGAAAAGGTATTTGTGCCGCGGGAGAGAAAAAGAGAACGAAAATTTTGTTTCACGGGGGAGAAAGTCTAGGTTTCGGCCATTTTAAAGGAGAGACTCGACCTATAGCGTCGGTTAAAAGAAACAAACCGACGCTAAAGATAAGCGGTGCCCGTGTTTGGTTATTTAAAAACACTCAAACACATTTTCAGTCGACAAATTTGTCAACCGAGGGGAGCTCTAGGGTCGGTTAAAAGTAAAAAACCAACTCTAGAGGTGCTTATACATGTGTGAACTAAGCTGGATCCAAAATTCATGTCGGTCGACAAATTCGTCGACCGAGAAGTCCTTTAGGGCAGTTATAAGAAAAAAACTGACCCTAGAGGTGCTTATACACGTGAAATCTGGCTCCTTCTTGGTCGATGAATTTGTCGACCGAGAGGTTAACGGTCGACAAATTAGTCGACCGAGGAGAGCTCTAAAGGTGCTTATACATGCGTGAACTAAATTGGATCTAAAATTCATGTCGGTCGACAATATTGTCGACCGAAGAGCACTTTAGGGTCGGTTATAATGAAAAAACCGACCCTAGAGGTGCTTATACACGTAAAACCTGGCTCTTTTCAGTCGATGAATTTGTCGACCGAGGGAGTTCTAAGGTGCTTATAAAACCCTAATATGGGATGATGTTATGTGAAACCCTAATATAGCGTGATGTCGTGTGAAACCCTAATATGGGATAATGTTATGTGAAACCCTGATATGGGATAATGTTATGTGAAACCCTAATATAGGGTGATGTTGAGTAAAACCATAATATGATAATGTTATGTGTAACCTTAATATGGGATGATGTGATGTGAAACCCTAATTGATAAAGATGGGAAACTATAACTCTAATGAGGGAATAGTTATGTTATCTTTGTATTGCATGATGTTGATATGAAATTGATATGGTTGTTATCAAGTATACTAACCATGTGAGATCCTTGTGTAACAAATATCCTGAATACCTTGGTCAGATGACCTGAAGGTAATAGTTACCTGATAAGTGATAACCATGTTTAGTGATGAATTAAGGGTTTGAATACCCAGATCCAACAAATGTGATGATGGTGGTATAGAGGATGTGAATTCCCAACAATGAGACAAGGGATTGAGATACCAATGCTTTATAAAGATTTGAAAAGTACTAAACTGGATCCAAAATTCATGTCGGTCGACAATATTGTCGAACGAGGAGCCCTTTAGGGTCAGTTATAAGAAAAAACTGACCCTAGAGGTAAAATCTGGCTCCTTCTCGGTCAATGAATTTGTCGACTGAGAGGTTATTGGTCAGCAAATTTGTCTACCGAGGGAGCTCTAGGTCCGGTTATAAGGAAAAATCGACCTTAGAGGTGCTTATACACGTGAAATTTGGCTCCTTCTCGGTCGACAATATTGTCGACCGAAGGGACTTCTAGGGGCAGTTATTTGGAAAAAACCGACGCTAGAGGTGCTTATACATGCGTGAACTTAACTGGATCCAAAATGCATCTCGGTCGACAATATTGTCGACCAAAGGGACTTCTAGGGTCGGTTATTTGGAAAAATCTGACGCTAGAGGTGATTATATATGCGTGAACTTAACTAGATCCAAGATTTATCTCGGTCGACAATATTGTCGACCGAAGGGACTTCTAGGGTCAGTTATTTGGAAAAAACCGACGCTAGATGTTCTTATACATGCGTGAACTTAACTGGATCCAAAATGCATCTCGGTCGACAATATTGTCGACCGAAGGGACTTCTAGGGTTGGTTATTTGGAAAAAAACTGACGCTAGAGGTGCTTATACATGCGTGAACTTAACTGGATCCAAGATTTATCTCGGTCGACAATATTGTCAATCGAAGGGACTTCTAGGGTCAGTTATTTGGAAAAAACTGACGCTAGAGGTGCTTATACATGCATGAACTTAACTGGATCCAAAATGCATCTTGGTCGACAATGTTGTCGACCGAAGGGACTTCTAGGGTCGGTTATTTGGAAAAAACTGATGCTAGAGCTGCTTATACTTGCGTGAACTTAACTGGATCCAAGATTTATCTCGGTCGAAAATATTTTCGACCGAAGGGACTTCTAGGGTCCGTTATTTGGAAAAAACCGATGCTAGAGGTGCTTATACATGCGTGAACTTAATTGGATCCAAGATTTATCTCGGTCGACAATATTGTCGACTGAAGGGACTTCTAGGGTCAATTATTTGGAAAAAACTGACGCTAAAGGTGCTTATACATGCGTGAACTTAACTGGATCCAAGATTTATCTTGGTCGACAATATTGTCGACCGAAAGGACTTCTAGGGTCAGTTATAAGGAAAAAACCGACCCTAGAGGTGCTTATACATGTGTGAAGGCAAACTGGATTCAAGATGTCTAATTACCCACATTTTTTGTAGACATATAAGGTCGGTTATTTGGAAAAACCAACCCTATAGATCGAGGCACGAAGCCAAAATCAAGCAAATTTTTGCCACGGGAAACTGTAATTGGCTTTGTAATCCAATTGTCTATAAGGTCGCTTATTTTATGAAAACCGACCCTATAGAGATACACTATAAGGTCGGTTATTTTAAGAAAAGCGACCCAAGAGGTCTTAAGTGATGCCCGCATTTTTTATAGACATATAAGGTCAGTTATTTGGAAAACCAACCCTATAGAGTTACACTACAATGTCGGTTTTTTTAAGAAAAGCGACCCAAGAGGTCTTAAGTGGTGCCCACGTTTTTTATAGACATATAAGGTCGATTATTTGGAAAACTGACCCTATAGAGTTACACTACAAGGCCAGTTTTCTTAAGAAAACCGACCCAAGAGGTCTTAAGTGGTGCCCGCATTTTTTTAGACATATAAGGTCAGTTATTTGGAAAAACCGACCCTACAGGTAGTGACGTTATAACCCATTTCTGTACTAGTGCACCTTACTGCCCGATATGTGAGGGAGGTTGTGCAAAACCCCTCTCACTTGGTTGTTGAGAGGTGAGCCAACTCTCTTGATCTATTAGGGTTTAATGGTGGTGGTCTTGAGGATGAAGATAACCTACCTGATACCCTTATAACCTGAGATGCCTTGTTGCCCGAGATGGTTTTGGGGGTGTTGAACCCTAGATGCCCCTTTGGCTGAGGTGGTGTTAGTTGTGTTGAGCCCTTGGGCAAGATGTTGTGCTACCCCATATCCCTCCCCTTCTCTTCTATTCTAGGGTGCACGATACCCTAAGGTTGTGCCCTACTTGATAACCTTCTTCTAGGGATGAGCATGGGCGATATGCTAGATAGATACTTTGTTGACTTCTTGACTGATATGGTGCCTTTACCGTTAGAGGGTCCCAAACCCTAGCTTGAACGATAGGATCACCTTGGATGATATGGAACCACCTTGGGTGCCTTGGTGTGCTGGCCGAGATGTCGCTTGATGGATGACAGGGGTGTGCCTTGGGCAACATAGTTTTGGTGGTTGCACGATATAGAACTCTAACCCTAGTAGACGATATAGGGACTCTTGGCCATCAAGGTTGAGGTGTTGCCCGATACACTTTTATACATGGATGCCCCATACCCCCTTTGGTTGCATGTTATGCTTGTGGCTGATATGGGCTTGGTGCCCTAGATCTTGGTAGTGGCCGATAGTGCCTTACCCGACACTCTTTTGGTGAGGGTTGATATGCTTTTGCTGAGAGTTGTGACTTACCCGACACACCTCTAGTGAGGGTAGGCGACACCTATAGTGAGGGATGTACCTAACACGATGGCCCCAAGTATGTGAACACCTTTGGATATGATAATATGAACCTTTGTTAAGCTTGATGTTTAACCATGATTGTGTGATCTTTAAGGATGAATCCTTAGGGGCGGTTTCCATGATAGTATAAGATACATGATAAAATGGATGCCCACGGTTTGGTAGCAATAACATAAGGTGTCCAGATTATCATCTATAACTTTATGCTTCATTTGTTCATCTTAAGGATGATTAAATCTTATATGACATTATTGCCCTTATGATCAGTTGGTACCTTAATTTTTTATTGGAAAGTTATATATATGATAAAATCATGAATAGATTTTCTCATTCAATGGCATAACCAAATCTCTTTTAATAATGGATAGATATTCCTTAACATAATACACATGTTTCTCTATTATCATGCTAATCATGCAGGTACCATTTTTGAATAATGCAGGTCATAATGATGGCGTGATTGTGATATGATGTGGAACATCAAGGGTTATGATGAACCCAATGATATGTGATGGGTGTTACTCATGGAATGGTATGGAATACCTTGATGATGGGATTGAGTCCCTATGAAGTTGATCCTTGTGATGGATCTTGGTGATTGGCAAGAGGCCAAGTGGTAACATGTAAAGTGGGATCCTTGTGATGGATCAAGATGATGTTGATGGCACTAAAAGCCTTAATAACAATGTAACACAAGATAATGAGATTCATATTTGTTTATTCTTGTTATAGCTGCATGTTACATAACTTGGCTGAATCTTGTAATTCACTTAAAATACACTAATTAACTATAAAAGAATCTTTCATGTAGTTTTCCCTGGCCATAGATCCATCATCGTCAGGAGTTTGGTGATGGTGAAACGGATTTTCCTATGGGTCAGAGCACATATTGTTGAATATGTGGGGTTTCTCCTAGCCAAAAATAGGAGTATTAGATTACAACTTCAGTTGTAGACTCCAGAGCACGGTTTCAGGCCCGTGGCTTAGGATATGTGATAGAGCATGGTGAACAGGCCCATGGCTCAGTGATTGTGGAGCACAGTGAACAGGCATGTGGCTCAGTTTTCTAGCGCCGATAAGTGTACCAAGTGGGCTAGGCAGAGGGTAGCCTGACCCTATGTGGCTGAGGCCACTTAAGCATGAGACTGTAGTCCTACTTGTTGGTACTCGTGCACTGACCATGAGGTGGTGAGTTCGTGGAGTATGGCTCTTCCATTCACCTTGTATGGCACTGGCTTGGGCTTCACAGCCAAAGGTTGGATTCGAGTGGTACGGCTCACTTCCTCAGGGCATAATAAATCGTAATTCACCCGTATAGTATATCTACTTAGGAAAAATACAGAACATTAGTTGAGGCCTTGTTTGTATAGTTGTCCTAGCTATATCTTGTAGTTATTTACATTTTCCATAAATGTTATGAAAAGTTCTTATATAACTTGTCTTGTCAATCATGTTCCATATACTATATGTTGAGATGCCTCTTAGTAATTTGGTAAGATGTTATATAGCCCGTTCTGCTCAGTATGCTTATATATATATATATATATATATATATATATATATACTTCTTACACCAATTATTAATTTTATCCGTTATAGTTCTTTCTGAGGTGTTATAGTTTTGGCGGGGAGTTATGTTTCTCGTTGGGACTGTGTGTCTCACCCCACTGGTTTAAAACCCTTTTTAGGTGGTTGTGCTGGTCGTGGTGGTGATCATGGTGTTGCAGCTGAGCATCAAGAGGAATAGTAGAAGGTAAGAGATGGATATGTTGTTGTTTTGGTCATTTTGTAGTAGACTCCAAGAGTCATCCCTGTACTCTCAGGTCCTCAGAGGTGTTTTGATGATGTTTCATGATGTGTAGCTAATATGGTTCTTTCTTTATCTGTTGTTGGCCTGGCATGGCCTGGTATGTATATAAACAGGTGATGAACTCTTTGTACTTATGGGATAGCTGGATCCTATAAAGTAATGGACATGTATCATGCTTCTGTATATACACGTTTATAACATGTTTTCTTACAAGATTTGAATATGGTTGTAAGAGTTCCTCTTTTTTTATGTTTTTCCACAAATGGTTTTAATTAAACTGTGTTTTTGGTAATATGATGTTTAAGATGGTTCCACACATTTTCACGTGGTGTTCTGCTGTCTTAGTGATTGTGAGATGTCACAATATTGGTTGATATCAGAGGTCTAGGTTTGCTGAGTCTATAGGGATCTAGGACAAGGTTTGTGTCTATTTTTATGATTTTCTCATAATAATCTTCTTCCCACATCAGAAGATAAAGCTTAAATATGTCTGGGAATCACGAAGAAAATGCTACCGAGAGCAGTGCTGCTACATCTATTGATGGAGTGAGTGTGCAGGCATGTGAAAATCGGGTGCCTGAGGTCCCCCAAATTAAACCAGCCATTCTCAAGAACCATGTTTATCAATGCCTTATGGAGCAGGTAATGGCTACGATGAATCTCATGGTGGAGAGATTGTCAGTGCCTCTGCCAAGAGCACTGACTCCCCATGAAGAATCATCGGGTATTGGGAAGACCTTTGAGCAGATTCACTGAGTCAGGGCTTCAGATTATGTTGGAACGACCGCTGATCCAGTGGATGCAGATTTGTGGCTAACAGGTCTTGAGAAGGCCTTCCGGATCATCGACATCCCTGAAGCAGACAAAGTAAAGCACGATGTCTACCTTCTGAAAGGTCCTGCTGGCTACTGGTGGGCCATCGAGGAGGAGAAGCAGCCTAATGAGATGAACAGTTGGGACATCTTCAGGCGGGAGTTTGTGAGTCGATACTTCCCAAAGACAAATTTGGACGAGAAGATCAGCCAGTTTGAGCGTCTATGCCAAGGATCGACGAGCATCACTGAGTATGAAGCCAAGTTCATGGAGTTGCTAAGGTTTTGTCCTCAAATGGCAGCGACAGATGATGAGAGGATCAGGCATTTTGAGAAAGGTCTGGGTGCCGAGTTTTCGACACATGTTGCTGCTTTGGAGAACCAAGAGTGGTTTGCCACATTTGTGGAGTCTATCTAAAGGATTGAATGGTTAGTAAAGGAGAAGAAAGAGGAGGTCTGGTCAGTTTCAGAGATAGAGATACGGTGGCTTCAAGAAGTCGAGGTTTTCTGCACCTTTCTTGATGCAAGGTTCTAGTGCACCGTCAAAGTGGTCCCCAAGTAAAGGAAGAGGATATGGTTCTTCGCCATCAAAGGCATACAGTACAGCTTCAGTGGTAGTGACAAGGCCATCTAAACTATAGCCAAGAGACCAGTCATGCTATCTTTATGGTCAGGTCGGGCATTTCAAGTCAAATTGCCCAAAAAGGGATGTTGAAGTAATCCAGCGGCCGGGGCAGAGTCAGTAGGATAGTGGCTCCAGAGGGAGAGGACACAGTCAAGCATCACAAGCTGGATCATCTACTCAAGGAAGCATAGGACATGGATGACATTAAGCAACGACTCGATTCTATCCTATGAGTCAACTGGAGGCGATAGTCAACCCGCAAGTGGTGACAGGTCAAATGGAGTTGTTTCATTCTTATTTGTCTTGTTCCTGCTTTGTATCTGTTCTGGTTGACCCAGGTGGTACACACTCTTTTATCACTCATAGTATGCTTGATAGCTGTCTTTTACTTGTTAGTTGTAAGAAAGATGGCTTGTTGTCAGAAACCCCTCTTGATGGTTATTTGATTCTTCGAGAGGAGTGTCCATGTTGTGTTCTATCCTTTTCAGGACAAAACATACAAGTGGATCTCATACCATTGATATGCATGGATTCGATGTAATGCTTGGGATGGATACCTTAGAGAGGTATAAGGTTATGTTGGATTGTGGTTCCAAGCAAGCAATGTTCAATGATGATGGTTAGAACTGGGTCTTCCAGGGAGATAGGAAGATCCTTCTGACATGTTTGATATCAGCTATGGTGGTAGAAAAGTTGTTATGACAAGGTTGTAGAACATTCTTGGCTCATGTTGTGGATACCAAGATGAAAGGGACAAGTCTTCAGGATGTTCTAGTCATCATAGGGTTTGAGGATGTGTTTCCTGAGGAGTTTCCCAATGTTCCCTCACCTCAAGAGATTGATTTTGAGATCAATCTAGTGCTAGGAACACAACCCATTTCTCAAACACCATACAGGATGGCTCCAGTAGAGATGGCAAAGTTGAAGAAGCAGCAATAGGACAAAGGTTTCATAAGACTGAGCACATCACCATGGGGTGCTCTAGTTCTATTCATGAAAAAGAAGGATGGATCGATGCGTCTGTGCATAGATTACCGACAGTTGAACAAAGTCATGATCAAGAACAAGTACCCTTTGTTGAGGATAGACAATCAGTTCGATCAGTTACATGGTGCTACAGTGTTCTCAAAGATTGATGTGTGATATGGATATCATCAGTTGAGAATCAAAGATGATGACATACCAAAATCAGCTTTCAGGATGAGGTATGGTCACTTTGAGTTTGTGGTTATGCCGTTTGGGCTAACCAATGTGCCAGCTGCTTTCATGGATTTGATGAATAGGGTGTTCCATCCATTCCTAGATCAGTTTGTTATAGTCTTCATAGATGACATCTTGATCTACAATCGGGATAGTCAACAACATGAACAACGCCTTCGACAACTGTTGACTCTTATTTTCCAGCATCAGTTGTATGCCAAGCTTAGTAAGTGTGAATTTTGGTTAAAGGAAGTGACTTTCTTGGGTCATGTGATATCTAATGAAGGAGTCAGAGTAGACCCCAAGAAGGTGAAGTCAGTTGCAGAATGGGAGCAACCGAAGATGCCAATTGAGGTTCGTAGTTTTCTGGGTTTAGCAGGATACTACCGGAAGTTTATAAGGAACTTTAGCATGATAGTGTTGTCATTGACAAAGTTGACCAGGAAAGACGTACCTTTTGTTTGGGATGATCGTTGTCAGCAAGATTTCCAAAGTTTGAAGGAGAAACTAACTAGTGTTCCAGTGTTGGTATTGCCAGAGCCTGCGAAGGGCTATGTGGTTTTTTTTATGCTTCCAAGAAAGGCTTAGGATGCGTGTTGATGCAGGAGGATCATGTGGTTTCTTTTGCTTCGCAACAGCTTAAGAAACATGAGGAGGGTTATCTGACACATGATCTGGAGTTGGTAGTGGTGATCCATGCGTTAAAGATATGGTGACACTATCTTTATGGGGAAGTGTGTCAGATCTTTGTGGATCATAAGAACCTGAAGTATATCTTCTCATAGAGTGAGTTGAACATGCGACAGCTTCGCTGGATGGAGATAATCATTATTTATGACTGTACCATTGAGTATCATCCTGGTAAGGCAAATGTGGTAGCTGATGCGCTTAGCAGGAAGTCTTCTTCTCTACCGACGAAGAAGGCAAAGTTTAGTTCTTTGATATGTCATAGGCGGGACATGATCTTCTCTTTACGACAGATGAATGTACAGTTGGAAGTCTCCTTATTGGAAGGAATGTTGGCACAGATGCAAGTAAAGCCTACATTGAGGCAACATATCAAAGAAGCACAACAGGAAGATGCTACAGTACAGTTGATTAGATTAAAGTTTGGCAGCGAGAAGTGTGATGGATTCCACGAGTCTGATGATGGACTGGTGTGTTATCATAATAGGATGTTGGTCCCTGACATTAATGATTTGAGGAAGTTAGTGCTCGAGGAAGCACACACATCGATGTATGCTATGCATCCAGGTGTCACCAATATGTACCATAATCTGAAAGACCAGTATTGGTGGTCTGGCTTGAAGAGAGATGTGGCGGAGTTTTGGCTAAGTGTGTAGTATGCCAACAGGTTAAGGCTAAGCATCGGAAGTCGATAGGTACATTGCAACCTATGCCAATACCGCAATGGAAATGGGATCATGTAACCATGGATTTTGTAGTTGGGCTTCCGAGGATAGCTAGAAATCATGATTCTATTTGGGTGATAGTGGATAGATTGATGAAGTCTGCCCATTTCATACCTATGAAGATGATGTATACAATAGAGAATCTTTCTTAGGTGTATATGAATGAGATAGTGTGTTTGCACGGTGTGCCCACAACAATAGTTTCCGACAGAGGTCCTCAGTTCACTAGTCATTTTTGGGAACAGTTGCACAAAGCATTGGGAACATAATTGAGATTTAGTACCGCTTTCCACCCGTAGATAGATGGACATTCTGAAAGGACTATTCAGACCTTGGAGGATCTTCTCAGAGCCTATGTTTTGTAGTTTCCTAGGTAGTTGGGACGTGCATCACAGTTTAATAGAGTTCACCTAAAACAATAGTTACCAACAGAGTATTGATATGGTAGCTTCTGAGGCTTTATATGGTAGGAAGTGCAGATCTCCCTTATGTTGGTATGAGTCTGGTGAGTATCAGCTTTTGGGTCCTGAGTTAGTACAACAGACAACAAAGAAGATTAAGATGATACAACAATAGTTGAAAGTGACACAAGATAGACAAAAGTTGTATGCAGATAATTGTCGATGACCTCTACAGTTCTAGGTGGGAGACAAGGTGTATCTCAAGGTCTCACCATGGAAACATGTGCTAAGGTTTGGCCGGAATGGTAAGTTGGCTCCTAGGTATATGGGGCCATATCCAGTAATAGCACGTGTTGTCAAAGTGGCTTACAAGTTGGAGTTACCGCTAGAGTTGCACATGTTACATCTGGTGTTCCATGTTAGTATGCTAAAGAAAAGTTATCCAGACACAGAAACAATGATACAACCAGTTGAGGTTGAGCTTGATGTAGATGTGACCTACGAGGAAGGTCTAGTGAATATCCTTGACAGAAGAGTGAAGAAGCTGAAGAGAAAGAACCTGGTTCACGTGAAGGTTGTTTGGCATCATCGTGGCATTGAGGAAGCCACGTGGGAGCTTGAGGAAGAGATGAGGAGGAAGTATCCCTCGCTTTTCTCTTCGGATTTTGGGGGCAAAATCCTTTTGTAGAGGTTTATGGCTTGTAAGGACCCTAGCCTTCGTTTTAGGCTTATCTTGTTTTTTTTGCCTAAACCATGTGTTTAGATGCTTTCTAATCACCTGAAGTTGTGATTAAGGTTTGGTTTGTTCTTTGTTGAGAGATGGAGGTGCAACTTACAAATTACCCAAGTTTTAGGGTTGGTGTGCAAGTTTGTCACATTAAGAGATGTCTTTCTCTCTCCTTGCATTCTCTAGAGTTGAGAGGATGGGTTGGACTCTTTGCTTGAGTAGCCTTGGGCTTTGGTGGGCTTTGTTGAGCCTTGTTGGTCTTTGTTGAGCCTTGTTGAGCCTTGTTGAGGCTTGGTATTGGGCTAGACCTTGGTGTATCGGCCAAGGGAGCGATGGTTGTATCGAGGAAGGAGGTGTATCGGCCATGGTCTGTTGGGATGTCACCTTGGGCGACACACACCCTCCACCTAGCCACATTTGTGTCACCTTCTATGCATAAGTGGCTCTTGCTTTGCTAAGTGGGTGGCAAGTCTTGGACGTGTGTTTTTGGGGTGCTACCATGTGGCACAATCCTTGGACAAGTGTGCTAGGAGTGGGTGTCACCTTTCCTTGCTCTCCCCCTTCACCCTTAGTATATAATCGACCCCCCTTGTTTGCTAGGTCCCTTTAGATCCTTAGTTGCTTCCTTTCCTTTGGTGGTCGAGCTAGGAGAAGTGAGGAGCAAGTGGTGGCCGATACAGCTAGTATCTTGGGAGACACACCTTGCTAGCTTGTCCCTTTCCCTCGCTTGTGGTGGAGCTTGGAGCTTGGTGTTAGGAGATTGGAGTTTGCTTAAGGCGGGTTACATAATTCCTAACCATATCTATACTACCTTCTTTTATGTTGCATTTTTATATGTTATCTTGATCGGCCATGCATCTTGTTAGATATGTTTCTTTCTCTAGTATGTACCCTTAATCTTGTTGAGTATAATGGTTATGTCTTTGATGTGTTCTTGAACCTTGTAGTCGAACCTTGAGTTTAGGGTCCTTTGGGCAAAACCCCTTTATCTCCCATTTGGTTTTTAGAAGTGAGCTTGAGCTCTAGTGGTGTAGGAAAAACCCCTCTCCTCCTTAGTCATTGAGAGGTGAGTCTATGCTCTAGTTTCTTGGGCAATACCCTTCTCTCACCATGGATTTGAGAGGCAAGCCTTGGTTAGTGTCGACCTAGATGAGGTTGAGGGTTGGTCAATATGGTGATGACCCACCTTGCTGCCCGATATGTGATGGAGGTTGTGTAAAACCCCTCTCACTTGGTTTTTGAGAGGTGAGCCAACTCTCTTGATCTATTAGGGTTTAATGGTGGTGGTCGTTAGGATGAAGGTGACTGATACCCTTATAACCTGAGATGCCTTGTTGCCCGAGATGGTTTTGGGGGTGTTGAACCCTAGGTTCCACTTTGGCTGAGGTGGTGTTGGTTGTGTTGAGCCCTTGGGAAAGATGTTGTGCTGCCTGACATCCCATCCCTTCTCTTATGTTCTAGGGGGCATGATACCCTAAGGTTGTGCCCTGCTCGATAACCTTCTTCAAGGGATGAGCTTGGGAAATATGCTAGATAGATACTTTGATGACTTCTTGACTGATATGGTGCCTTGACCGATAGAGGGTCCCATTCCCTAGTTTGAATGATAGGATCACCTTGGGCAATATGGAAACACCTTGGGTGCCTTGGTGTGCTGGCCGAGATGTTTCTTGATGGATGGTAGGGGTGTGCCTTGGGCGACATAGTTTTGGTGGTTGCATGATATAGAACTCTAACCCTAGTAGACAATATAGGGGATCTTGTCCGTTAAGGTTGAGGTTCTACCCGATTCACCTTTGTGCATGGTTGCCCGATACCCCCTTTGGTTGCACGTTATGCTTGTGGCTGATATGGGCTTGGTGCCCTAGATCTTGGTAGTGGTCGATAGTGCCCTACCCGATACTCTTTTGGTCAGGGCTGATATGCTTTTGGTGAGAGTTGTGCCTTATCTGACACACCTCTCTAATGAGAGTAGGCGACACCTATAGTGAGGGATGTACCTAACCTTATGGCCCCAAGTATGTGAATACCTTTGAATATGATAATATGAACCTTTGATAAGCTTGACGTTTAACCATGATTGTGTGATCTTTAAGGACGAATCCTTAGGGGTGGTTTCCATGATTGTATAAGATACATGATAAAATGGATGCCCGCAGTTTGGTAGCAATAACATAAGGTTTTTGTCTTATCATCTATAACTTTATGCTTCATGTGTTCATCTTAAGGATGATTAAATCTTATATGATATTATTGCCCTAATGATCAGTTGGTACCTTAATTTTTTATTGGAAAGATATATATATATATATGATAAAATCATGAATGTATTTGCTCATTCAATGGCATAACCATATCTCTTTTAATAATGGATAGATTTTCATTAACATAATACAAATGTATCTCTATTCTCATGCTAACCATGCAGGTACCACTTTTGAATAATGCAAGCCATGATGATGGCATGATTGTGATATGATGTGGAACATCAAGGGTTATGATGAACCCAGTGATATGTGATGGGTGTTACTCATGGAATGGTATGGAATACCTTGATGATGGGATTGAGTCCCTATGATGTTGATCCTTGTGATGGATCTTGAAGATTTTCAAGAGGCCAAGTGGTAACATGTAAAGTGGGATCCTTGTGATGGATCAGGATGATGTTGATGGCACTGAAAGACTTAATAACAATGTAACACAAGATAATGAGATTCATATTTGTTTATTCTTGTTATAGCTGCAAGTTACATGTCTTGGTTGAATCTTGCAATTCACTTAAAATACACTAATTAACTATAGAAGAATCATTCATGTAGTTTGCCCTGGCCATAGATCCATCATCGTCAGGAGTTTGGTGATGGTGAAACGGGTTTTCCTACAGGTTAATCTGGAGCGCATATTATTGAATATGCAGAGTTGCTCCTAGCCAAAAATAGGAGGATTAGAGTGCAACTTCGGTTGTAGACTCCAAAGCACGGTTTCAGGCATGTGGCTCAGGATATGTGATAGGGCATGTTGAACAGGCCCATGGCTCAGTGATTGTGGAGCATGATGAATAGGCATATGGCTTAGTTTTCTAGCGTCGATACTTGTACCAAAGTGGGCTAGGCAGAGGGTATCCTGACCCTATGTGGTTAAGGCCACTTAAGCATGAGACTACAGCCCTACTTGTTGGTTCTCATGCACTGACCACGAGGTGGTGAGGTCATGGAGTCTGGCTCTTCCATTGATCTTGTATGGCACCGGCTTGGGCTTCGTAGCCGAAGGTTGGATTTGAGCGGTATGACTCAATTCCTCAGGGCATAATAAATTGTAATTCAGCTGTATAGTATATCTGTTTAGGTCAAATACAGAACATTAGTTGAGGCCTTATTTGTATAGTTGTCCTAGCTATGTCTTGCAGTTATTTATATATTCCATAAATGTAATGATTAGTTCTTATATAACTTGTCTTGTCAATCATGTTCCATATACTATCTGTTGAGATGCCTCTTAGTAATCTGGTAAGATGTTATATAGCTCGTTCTGCTCAGTATGTTGCTTATATATATATATAAATTTCTTACACCAATTATCAGTTTTATCTGTTATAGTTCTTTCTGAAGTTTTATAGTTTCGATGGGGAGTTATGTTTCTCACTGGGACTGTGTGTCTCACCCCACTAGTTTAAAAGCCTTTTTAGGTGGTCGTGCTGGTCTTGGTGGTGATCGTGGTGTTGCATCCGAGCAGCAAGAGGAATAGTAGAAGGCAAGAGATGGATATGTTTCTATTTTGGTCATTTGGTAGTCGAGTCCTAGAGTCATCCCTGTACTCTGAGGCCCTCAGAGGTGTTTTGATGATGTTGCACGATGTGTAGTTGATATGGTTCTTTGTTTATCTATTTTTTGCCTAGCATGGCATGGTATGTATATAAACATGTGATGAACTCTTTGTACGTATGGGACAGCTGGATCCTATAAAGTAATGGACATGTATCATGCTTCTATATATACATGTTTATAACATGTGTTCTTACAGGATTTTGATCTGGTTGTAAGAGTTCCTCTATTTTGATGTTTTTCTACAAATGGTTTTAATTAACCTATGTTTTTGGTAATTTGATGTTTAAGATGGTTCCACAAATTTTTGTGTGGCATTCCGCTGTCTTGATGATGGCAGGATGTCACATTTTCCACTGTTCTGACATGACTATTTCATTCAGGAACCCTTTCAGAACCCAAAATTTCTACATTGAGGGCTAGTAACCTAGGTTTTAATGCTAATATCCTGTCTACTATATGTATCATTGTTGTCCCAACCTGCTCAACAAGAGTATAAAAAGGAGGATTCTCTATCCAGATTGGGTCAAGATGGAAATTCTCAGGCACTCATTCTTCTTTTGTCTGATCCCTTGCACCTTCCCTTGGTGCAACAACATTGCTCTTAGCAACATGTTCCTCGTGTTCTCCACTCATTTTTAAACTTCACCCTTTCTTCTGGATAAGTAGAAGTCACTATAGGATATACTGGAAGACACTAGAATAGACTCAACACCTTAATCCTATGTCTCTGTACACTCAGCAAACCTTAAGCTCTGATACCAAACTTGTAACGACCACCACCAAACCGACAGTCAAATTGTTACTAAATATGTAGAATAATCATAAGCAGTGGATTAGAAAAAATCACTAAAAATTAAAACCATTTTGCAAAGTGATCCATTTCCAGGAAAACTCTTTAAGGAAGAACCAAAACCTGATATTCATCATTGATCATATTGTACATACATTGTACCATCTCTTCTCGAGGATAACATATAATAATTGCTTTCTCAAAACATATACATAGAGCAACAACAAACCTCGAGGCATACAAGCCAAAATCTCAGATTGTTCATAAAACCAACATGTACTAAATTGAAGGACCTGAGAGTACAGAGACAACACATAGGACTTCTATCTACAAGACACGATAGATAGTACACTCACCCTGTGCTATCATTGTTGTTGTTGTTCTTTCTCTCAGTACGGTCTCAATCGCCTTCGTGCACGTCCACCTAAAAAAATGTGGATCCCACGCGGTGAGCAATTATCCCAGCAAGAGATATAACTCTCCACCAACAATGTTATTATCACAATTAAATAGTATTAAACTGAGTAGAGGATAAGCATTTTATAACATTCTCATCTTTTAAATCATTGCAACTATCTATGATAGAGTAGTAAATCATCTATTCACTTTATAAGGCATATGAAGAACATGTGTAACATTTACCCATCATGCTATATCAACATCTCAAGCTTATCCTATAATACTCATTATCATGGTATGACATTCATGAACCATTCCCATTTCTATATTTTGGCCTCAGCCAATCCGCTATCCATGTATTGGATTGTACCAGTCATGTGAGTATACATCATCATATTCTGTCCAGGCATTGGACTATGCCAATCCTGTATAACAATTCTAGGCATTGGACTATACCAATCATGTACAACTATTTCAGGTATTGGAATATGCTAATCTTGTGCAATTATTCTAGGCATTGGGTTATTACCAATCATGTGCAATTATTATAGGTATTGGGTTATGACCAATCCTGTGACATTATTCCAGGCAGTGGGTTATGACCAATTCTGTGACATCATTCCAGGCATTGGGTTATGACCAATCTTGTACAATTATTCTAGGTATTGGGTTATGACCAATCATGTGCATCTATTCCAGGTATTGGGTTATGACCAATCCTTTGCATCTATTCTAGGTATTGGATTATTACCAATCATGTACATCTATTCTAGGTATTAGATTATTACCAATCATGTGCATCTACTCCAGGTATTGGATTATTACCAATCATGTGCATCTCATCACTGAATATCACATCACCTTTACTAGGCATTATACCTTGGCCAAGCCATCATACTTATTCACATCCTTTATATAATACAAGTCACATCCTTTATATAATACAAGTATTCCTCTTATCTGATTTAAGCATATTTAAAACACTATAGCCCTTATTTGTCTATAAGCATAAATCATGTATGATCAAGATTACATTATTATTATTGTATCCATTTATTATTATTATTATTATGTTACTAAGTTTCTATTTCCTAGTTTATTTTGAACATTATAATTTCCTACATGAGACTTTTATAAGCATCTTGTCACCTCTCACTAGGCAACAACTATTCTCATGGCTCACAAGGCCCATTAAACATCTTGTCACCTCTTCACTAGGCAACAACTAACCACATGGCTTACAAGGCCCATTAAACATCTTGTCACCGCTCACTAGGCAACAACTATCCACATGGCTCACAAGGACATTAAATTGTATTACATGCAACATCATAGTTCATACTTAGCTATGCTCATTATGTCATGCTACCAGCATGGTTTCAATATGGTTAAGGTTTCCCCTTTATTAATGAATTATAATTTCAACTCTTATCATTACCCTTAATTAGGGTTAGGGTTTCTCTTATTAAACCATCTAGGGTTTTTAAGTACATTCATCAAGAATCAAACCCTAATTCAGTCTCCACACATATTAGGAGTATCAACTTATGCTCATTTCATGATTATCATAGAAGTATTAGTTTCTCTCTCATCCTCACTAGGATGTTAATTACTTCATACTTTATTAAGTTGTCTCAACCTTTCCTTCAAGGTTCATTATCCTACTTAATCCATATTCATTAAACTCCATACCTCTTAATATATGACTTGATATAAAGTACTTCATGTGTTACTCCATCAAGTACATTACATCTAAGGTGCTTTTCTTCATATGGATTTTGAGGTGCTTCCACCATATCGGGTATGAGGTGTGTTATTGCTATCCATATCACTTTAGAGGTGTATGTGTACTTACCATATCAGGTTTGAGGTGTATGTGTGTTTCCATATCATTTTTGAGGTGTGTGTGTGCTTCCATATCACTTTTGAGGTGTATGTGTGCTTCACACCATATCAGGCAAAGAGGTGTATGTGTGCATCACATCATATTGGGCAAAGAGGTGTGTTATTGCTCACCATATCACTTTAGAGGTGTATGTGTGCTTCACACCATATCGGGAAAAGATGTGTGTGTGCACTTCACACCATATCACTTTAGAGGTGTATGTGTGCTTCACACCATATTGGACAAAGAGGTCTGTGCTTAACCCAACATCATTTTTGAGGTGTTTTCTTGACCTCATATTCGTGCAATAAAGTATAAAATCATATCCATATCATTTTAGTGAAGTAGGTGCATCACCATATTGGGTTAGAGGTGCCTACTTGTGTGCTTGAACCCGATATCACTTTATAAGGTGATACCATCTTCTTCAAGCTCTAGACCTTCGTTCTAACTGTTATATTCATGGAAACAGGTCTAAGAAACTACTAGAACTCATAATGTCATCAACTATTTCAAAAAATTTCGGAATTAAAAGTAGTTCATTAAGTATAGCAATTTAGGTGAAGAATAATAACATGGTTGAGTTAAAGTTATATAACCCGCCTTAAGAACAACTTCAAAGCTCCAAGATCCAAAGCTCCATATTTTTAAGGTTGAATATGGTTTATTAAATGTCCAAGGCTCATTCACAACTCCTTAATATACAATAAATCACCATGGATAAGCAATTGGTAAAGAAGAAAAGAAAGGAAGATCAAAACCCTAAAATCATGCTTCAATCCAAGGTTGAAGATGATCACGTCCTCACCTTAGGGTTAAGTATTGATCTCATTCTTGCTCTAGAACCTTTACACAATACCTCACAACCCTTGCACGATATGACACCACTTGTGGCCGATATCCCCCTCACTTGTGGCCAAAAACACTTCACTTGGTCGATGTCAACATGCCATGGCCAATTTCAACATGCAATGGCCGATACCACTTTCTATGGTTGATACCCAAGGCCCATGCACGATACCACATCACCTATGCATGAAACAAAGACTCCATGTACGATATCTAAGAGAAAGGAGGTGGTAGAATTCGAAAATGTTCACTTAGGGGTGAAAGTAGGGGTATATATACTTGTGGTTCATGAAGAGGTGTCAAAATGAGGTGTCATCAATTTGAGCTAGTAGGTGCCACATGTCCATGCATGGATAACACGTGTACATTCATGCATAAACATTTATCTTGACATGAAAAATAGTTGAGGATAATCTAGGGATGAAAATCCGTGCATTACATATCCCTTTGAATAAGATATATCAATTAAATCATCACTTTATTCACAGCCCGATACAACTTTTCTAAGGAAGTTGTAAGACAATACCATTCACCTCCGTGAGGTTCTTTGAACGTCATGGCCTTTCTGAAGAGTCTAAAAACCGATATGAGACTCCTCCTATGGCTCCTTGTCTGATAGGCACTCATATATAAGCTTTTCAACTTGATACAACTCAAGTTAAGGTTTCATATTCAACCCTTTTCTTGGTCATTTCATTACCAAGATTACCATCATTCATAATTAATTCAAACATGATGTATCATTCATTTTCTCTCCTCTAAATGATACATAGAGGAAGTAGGAACACTATAGAGGTGGTCATTCGCATATCAAACCTATATTTTGGGTAAATTACAATTTGTACCAAAATTGGTACACAAGTCACCAACATTATTCAAACAAGTTCAAACTTGAAATTTAAGCTTTCCGCAAGCCACCACCTTGCATTATTCTCTCTATAATGATGATAAAACACATGGGGCATGTTCAAAATATGACATATTGCACTATAACTCCTTATCTTGGGTAAATTGCAATTTGGTCCAAAACATGAGAACATAGTTCAAACATTATTCAAACCGGACCAAATTTGAAACATAAGTTTGTTACCTGATAGCAAAACATTTTATAGGGTTGTATTCAAGTTCTAAGCAAATTACTTAGCCAAAAAAAATAGGGTTACCTTATAACCCAAGTCAGGGTCATTACACAATAAGTTGTATAATAATGAATGAATGAAATCTTAAAGGGAAGTTGTGAATAAGCTTATGAACTATGAGCAAATCAGCTACCATATGAGTACATGAGAAATTGAAGAAAAAAAATTGTTGAAATAAAATATGTTCATGGTATGTAGTCATTGTTTGGAGTGACTCAAATAAACTTTGGATTGAGAGATGATGTGTGATACATTGCCTCTGCTCTTGGAATGCGATGAACATTGTAATTTGGCAGCAACCACATACATATATCATCTTGTTATGAGTGTGAGAGATTGGGTAGACACATGTTATGCTTAAAAATTGACATACGAGAATTAATTTAAGGAAATTTAATGACATAAGATAGGATTTGAGGTGTTATCTCACCCTTAGGTGAAAATTAATGAATGA
Organism: Alisma plantago-aquatica; assembly: GCA_963693085.1. Lineage (NCBI taxonomy): Eukaryota > Viridiplantae > Streptophyta > Magnoliopsida > Alismatales > Alismataceae > Alisma > Alisma plantago-aquatica. The sequence continues at coordinate 1,401,666,118 of OY856409.1, read as the reverse complement.
TTGGTTGGAGACCTAGGTGAAAAGGTAATCACCAAGTGATAGTGAAATGACAAGTGAAAAGATAACCACTAAGAGATAATTTCATGCAATGAATGAGAATGTGGAAATACCATGTACTTGAATTCAACCATGTACTTGAATTCAGGTTCCAACCTTGGTAATATGAGAAATTTACATATCAATAAAGGTTGTTAAAGATGATCTGGATAAAAATATCCAAGAAGGATTACTAACCCTAAGGTTTGAAGTCATATATAAGTTATCATTCACCTTCACCTAATTTGGGTTGAATTTTGGGACAAAATTCCATTTAAGGAGGGGTGAATGTAAGATTCTCAAATTTGGTAAATTGAAATTCTATAGATATAATGGTTGAGTTGATAAGTAATTAGAATAATAGAGTTGTCTTGGATTCACTTTGAGGCATGGGCTCAACCCACAGCCAAGTGAGGCCCATGAGACTATTTACTTTGCAAATAGGTCCTTGTGGAACAAGTTTGAAAAATAAGAGACTTCGTGCAAAAATGAATAATAATGGCTTTGTGAGTTGTTAGATAATTTATATATGAGATAATAGACAAGTTTTCAAACGATTCTAAGATATGTTGCCATTTAGATCATTGGAGGAGTAATTATCTAACCTTGATATGCAATGCAACTTGTGGGTATCAAAAAGATATTTTGATATGACTTTGTGAATACTTGACGATAATAAAGAGCATAAGATAATTCTAGAATTTGATAAGAAAAGGACTTACCATGTTATATGGATAATTAAATTAAAAAATAGTTGAAGAGAAAATTTGGTATGTAAGACTTATACCAATAAATCCTAAAATCTATACATAGGTTTGGAATGATATTTGTGAGATTTCCTCCTAATTTCATCACAAAGAGATGCTCCTAGTAGGCTATAGAAATTTATCAAGGCGAACGAAACTACTTGCAATAATTTCATGATTCGTATAAATGGAAAATCAAATAAATGACCCAACTTTTGTGAGATGCACTCTGTGTCGTTTAATGTGCCACATGGATCGTGGCCGTTGGATCAAAGATAAATAGCTCTGCACTTGTCTCCTACCTCCAATCATATAGTAAAGGACCAGTTTGTTATTTAAAAAAATAGTGACAAAAATTGCATGAGAATTTCAAAACGGTCTTTCTAGTATGTTATAGATGCTGCCAAATCTCATTCTCAATTCTCTTTTTCAGTTGTGTTAAGACCGTTACTATTTTAGCCTCTTCTAAATGAATGTCCTTCAAGAAAGAATCAACGAAAGAAAAGGATGTGTATTGTTGGGGCCCATCGACACATATAAAAGCTAAACGAACCATTACTATCGATGCTACGTCACGTCGAGTACCAGCTTGCAGAATCGCCAGATAATGTTTCTCTGCAAAGTAGCAGTATACAAAAGTTAAATGTACAATTACTATATATTGATGGGTCACATCAGACAGCTGTGAAAACGGTCACCTCTTAAATTTTCACTCTCTTGATATGCAAGACCTACATAAATGGTTTAGGAATTACCATTATTGATTGTCATTTCCTCCACTTAACTTGGATCCTTTTTGTATCTTGTAGCAATATTCTGAAGTGTCGATTTTGAAACGTGAAAAGTAACTGTTATTAAGAAGTTTTATCTATTGCTAAACCATTCTATTCTACTATCAAAGCGAAGTTCGGGTTTTGAGCCTACTACAGCCCTTATATTTTCATTATTTAAAGGTAAGCGCCCTTGTCATCTTTCGGGCCTGAAGTTTAGATTTATTACCTGTTTGAAAAAATAATAGGCTACATCTTTCATTGTCTATGTATACGATGCTATTAGAATTATGGATTTGTATCAAATTTCATTGACATGTGGCATTAATCTATTAGAGATTGTAAACTACACAATGTTCGCACGGGACTATAAGATCCCGAGGCGTCAGCCTCTCAAGCCACTAAACTTCCCTTCCTCGAGTTTGTGCCTTCCGTCTTTTTCCCGGACAGCCCCTCAAATTAAAAAGACTGCTGCAATTACGGCACTTCTTATACTACTGATGGTCCAATAAGAAAATCATGTAGATTCTTTTTCTAATTCCGATTTTCAATGCATATAAAGTATAAGAAAAAATATAAGATTATTTGACTAATTTGTCATTATAATTTCAAAAAGTAAAGGAGAAGTAAAAAAAATAGATTGGTGTATATTGTTAGTTAGGGTTGTTAAATTTTGTCCGAATCCGTGAACCCCGATTTGTCCAATCGAAAAAAAATAGGAATTGATTTTGGATTTATAAATCGTAGGTTCATTCTGGGTCTAGATATTGATATTTTAATTGAAATTGAGTCGATTTTGGGTGGTGATTTGTTCAATCTGAATCTAAATTGACAAATTTAAAAAATATAAGGTCTATTCATCTAAAGTTAATTAAAAAAAAAGTATGTGATCCATGCTCGGTTTTGGACATTGAAGTGTGAAATTAGGTCTGATTGCGGACATATCAATTCGTAAAATATTTAGTTTTGAATCAGTTCCTGATTGTGTTAATTTTTTATTGTTGTCCGGTTTGAAACCAATTCGGAAGAGATTTTTTTACACTCCTATTGTTAGCCCGTTGTCATGTACCAAAGTTAAACCGACCTGTTGGTGCATCATGTTGCATACCATTTTGCAGAAGCCTAAGTAACCACCATGTGAACCTCATTGCATATAATTATTATTAATTGATGGGTCATATCAGGCAAAACCACCATGTCAAACTCCTTGCGTACAATTACTATTGATTGATGGGTCACATCAGGCAGCCCAGTCGTCACGTACTAAAGTTAACCAACCTTTGCTGCATAGCCTACATCACATCGCGTACTATTTTGAAGAAGCCAAAGTTAAACCAAGCTTGCTGCATAGTCTGCATCACGTTGCGCGTACCATTTTGCATAAGCCGAAGAAATCACCATGTGAACCTCTCCGCGTACAATTACTACCCCCATTCTTTCTTCATCGTATAGCAACGTACAAGACCTACACAAACAATTACTATGAATTGATGGGTCACATCAGTGGCGGCGGGAGGGGGGGCCAAGCGGGGGCAAGTGCCCCCCTCCAATTTTGAAAATTTTTGAACATATATATATATATTATGTATATTTACATGGTATCAAAGTTAATATTAATTTATATATTTTATCTCTTTCACACGCTAATTAACCAAATTTTGAAGTACATAACTCTCTTCCATAAATAATGTCATTACTAATACAATTTTAGGTAAAGAATCATAAATTGAAATACATCAAAATAGGATGTGTTTCTTTAATTTATAAATATATCTCAATTTTTCATACCTAACGAATTTTTCTTTATTAAACATATTAACAAGTGTATCAAAACACAAATGTCAACTTATTAACTATTATCTTACACTTATTTGTATAATGATTATATAAAAAATAGATATCTTTAATTAATAGAATTCTTTATTAAATGTAAAATATGTTTATATTACATATAAATAATTAAATATATAACAAACATAGCATGTAGTTGTATGGATAATGAGGAAACGAAAATAGATATCTTTTGTCAATTATATACTTTATAAAATATCAAATACTTTATGTAATATATAATAAATTAAGTGTGTAACAAATACAGAAAGCACATATGTGATGAGGTGGAAGAAAATTGATATCTATGTACATTGATAATGGAGAGAAAGAAAATCGATATTTATAATTAATGGTATAATCTATGAGATATCAAATATTGTTATAATTAAATGTATAACAAATATATCAAGTAAATAGTTCTATGTGTGTATCTTTTACTTGTACAAATGGTGTATGCTTATTATTTTCTATTATAGGTGTGCTATTAAAGATAAAGTCAAATAAAATATGATAGTTTTTTAGTAGTACATGGTGACACGATAAATTTGTTAATATTTTTTTAACAAAATATATGTATTTTTTGAATTATTATACATCAATAAATATTTATTAAAATAATATAATATCATGTATCATCATGAAAAAAACACTTACAATTATTCTTCTATTCACAAGTTATGCAAATATTATCTCTCTAAATTATGAAGATTATTTCATCTTAATATCAAGGATAATGAATTTTGATATTTTCTTAGTTTCCAATGCAACATAGATATAATTGTCTTTAGAACTTAGTGAACAATGAATTTTCATAAGATTTATTACTTTATCAGGTAAATTTATGAATAAGTTTAATACAATCATAAGTATCTTTATTTAACTTTAAACTATTATAGTATTGGATTTCTTGATTTATATATAATAATAGTAATTTCTACATGGTACTACTTATATATTCATTTCTTAACTTTATGTTATTTTTTAGTTACTTACTTGTCAAACTCATCATGTATGAAATTATTTGTGTGATCTTGAAAACTAAATAATAATCCACACCATTAATATTGAACATTAAATTTATGTGGTTTTTCCAATATAGAGAATTAATATAAAGGAATAATTGGTCTTATGCAAAGAAATTAAATATTTTCAATGCAAATGGACGTCATTTCAAACTCATCTTAAATATAAAAAAAATTCTAAATGTATGTAGAATGTTGTAATATACATAGTAATACGCAATAAAATATATACGCAGAAGGTTATTTGAATCAGATCTAAAATAAATAATCCACAAAGTGATGAGATATGTCTCCAACCTCGTCTTTTATTTATTTAAGACTCGTCTATTTTTTTACTAGATCCAAGTAAATAGGTCAATGTCATGTCTTTGAGACATGCCCACACTTCATTTGTCTCATAGTGATTATTTAAATCCTATTTATATTTGATTTAAAATAAAAATAATATCAATCTCATATAAATACATAACATTATTTTTTAAGTGCCCCCCTTCATCAGAGGGCTGGCTCCACCACTAGGTCACATCACACAACTTTGTTGCGATTCATACCTACCCTTAACCCCCCACTCTTTCTTTATCGTATAGCAATGTACAAGATTTACCCAAACGATTAAGGAAACACCTCTTTCCTGTTCTATCTTGTATCAATATAGAAGTGTCTGTTTAGGAACGTAAAATTTTAACTATTTTAAGAAGTTTTATCTGTAGCTAAACCTTTTCGTTTCTACTATAAAAGGGAAGCTCGGGTTGTGAATATACGACAACCTTCATATTTCATTATTTTCAATGTAAGAGTTACATCTCTGCTACCTCATCCCCTCCCCAACCGCCCCTCTTGTCCATTCCTCGGGTGCATGCCTTGACATCTCCTCTAGTTAAAAGGATTACACCCATCACCGCTCACCGCCTTAATGTTGTTTTTACCCCTTTCGTCTTAAATTAGATCATTGTTATCTTCCTTCCTGCTTTTATTTATTTGTCTGCTTGATTCTATTCTCTTATTTTTTTTTCTTTATTTTCTTCTATCACATGTTAAAACGTAATTCATTTAGGTGCAAATGAAAAAACGTCTACATATGCTATTTCTTTTTATCATTATGTCGATTTCAACATTTTGTTTACAATGTTTGTTTCTATTTAGATGTTTTACACCTTAACTGCTATCGAAGGCTTGAATCAAATCAAAGCTGCAACTATAAACGAACTCGGTTTGCCACGCGATGAAGTTGGTGTCTTTATTGTCGGTGAAGAAAGTCATCTCGTTGCTCTAGTTAATGAACTCAGTAAACACGTTCGTGAAAATAACATCACCAATGTGGAGGTAGCTAACAAAATGGCAGTGCGTAGAGAGTTGACTAGGTTTTTAGTTGCAAGTGCTTTCCTAGGCAACGATGAGACAACCTTGAATTCGCTCCCACCTAGGGAGTTGAAGGCACTGAAATGTGCCTCCATCAGCTCAGCTATGACTTTGAAAGCTAGCCTTGTGAACCTGAATGTGCATCCTCTTACTCTAGGTAAAATGATTACATTTTGCCTAGTTTATTTATTACTCATTTACTAAATCAATTTCATTTCTGATATTTAGAAATTGTGTTTACAGATGATAACGAGGTTCCTCGTCAAACACTTTTGGAGGTTAGTCTACTTTGATTTTAAAAATGATATGATAAATTTATTAACACTCCTCGTTTTTTAATTATCAACACACTTCTTTTTAAAAAGATGCAAGGACGAGATGATTATTGGCAGAATTTAAGGGATGCTTTTTATTAGTATCTTGTATTAACGTTAAGACTTTCAACTTATTTGTATTAAGAATTTAATTCGTTTAATATTTGTTCTGTATCCATTAGCTTGTTTCGTGAATATTATTTTTGTATTAATTATCTTGTATTAAACTTAAGACATTATATCGACTGTACTTTTATTAAGACATGAAGCTTGACTTATGTATTCTGGTGTTGTAATTATTGATTTGTATCAAAAATATTATTTCTTCTTGTCTTCCATATCCTTTAAGTGCTTATGCACATACATTTTTCTCATATGAATGTATTATTAATCCTTGGTATCAAAACACCACCTTTCATCCAGTCAAGGGCCGAAGGATCTATGCACGTGTCCTTAAGAAAGCAGACAGATTCTTGCAGGGCGATGGACGGTTTTTCATTCCTACAAACAAAAACTACAAAGCGTTTGATCAAGTTTGAAATTTAACCACTCAATTGAAAATTCACTAGGTCTGCTCAAGCTAATGCTACAATTTTCTGTCGTGTTGCCTTTTGAATTGCTACGACTTCCTTTCATCTTCTTGTGTTTGGTAACGGATTTGTTTCAAAATTTGGATCTGTAGGTTTCAATGATTCTATCAGGATGATTACCTTGTTGTATGGAGATCGAATCTACTAGTTAGGGCGAGATGAGATGGACAACAAAACAAGTCATCGTCGCGTTCCTCTTTGTCTCTAGAATATCTTTATCGCCTCCGTCGTCACATGAGTATTCACATGAGCAGAATCAATGCATGAAGCGGCAATAACGCTCTTCACCGCTCCACTTCATACCGGGGGACTATCATGGAAAGCCGCAGTTGATATGTGCGGGCATGAGGGGCGTAGCCAGAGGGGGGCAGCTCGGGCTGAAGCCCCCCTCCAAAAAATATTTTTATTATTACTATGATACCATGTATAAATTTGTAATTTGTTAAAAAAATTATTACACCGTACAAAATACAACTTTTAATTTTATGATTTTAGTCAATTCTAACATACTTCTTTGCTTTGTATGAACTACGTAATGATTAAACTTAATATATTTGTAGATTGTGTGTCTTATATACTCACACATTATAAAATTTACCATCCTAATATGTATGTCATCAATTATGAGTTTAAAAAATCATATATTTAGTTTTTATCCTACTAAAATTTTCTTAATAGTTTCATATTAATTGTGGTAAAACTTACAGAAATTGTCTCCACTGCTTGAATGTGAATCTCAATAAGACTAGGGGGTATGTACACTTAAAAGATGAAAGTAGTTTTAAAAAATGAAGTTTATAAAAATATATCATGCATCATATTGACCTATTAACTGATATTTGATGTAATATAGTTGACTTATTAATTAACAAATATTATTAACTATAAATTGAGTAAGTTCACTCAATTATAATTATAAACCATTGGGAAAAATAATAACCATACATGCACAACTATCACCTTCTATTTATATATTTTTCTTTCAAACTTTTAATAATCAATCACTCTCAAATCAAGAAAAGATCTGTATTACTATATAGAAATAGTTCCAAATAATATTTATTATTACATGGTATTTCACAAACTTTTTTAGTTACATAATATTTCGATATTATAAGTTTTAAGACAAATAACAATTATTACAAATTTACAAAAACTTGAGAAGATAATGACAATATTTCTATCTATAAAAGAAAAGAAGATGATTGAATTAACATAAGATAAAAAAAGAGTAGAGAAAAATATATAAATCGTGGGGTAAGAAGGAGAAGAAAATGTGAGAAAATCTATCTAGTAAATATACTTTAATCAAATGGAGAGAGAAAAATGAGGATGACATGTAGAATGGAAGTTAATAAAAATATATAATTTTTTCTTTCGTATCTCTCTTCTTCAACTTTTAAATAAAAAATATGCATGGAATTTTCCTCTTCATTCTCTTCACTTTTTATTTCCCAATAAGCTTCTCCATCATATGTTGTTCATACAACTACATTAAATATTGTCCTTTTTCTTTCTTTCTGAAGTTTTCTTCAACTGGTCATTGTGTCAAGATCTTATAATATACCAAGTACATTATATTTATATCCTTTATAGTATAATATTTGACTGTTATAATTTTTTAGGTCTTCCAAGTATGACGTCATCCACTAAATGATGTCATATTATATTTTAATACTTTTTCTCCACTTAAAAGATGATTTTATTCCCATTTTTAATATAACTATTATTTTTCTTACACATTACCAATTGTATGCACATTGCATTGATCAAGTGATCATAAATTATGATTATATTGTTGATCATCTACTTGTTTAATCTGAGAGACATGTCAAATAATGTGTTAGTTATGACCTTAGACATTTAAACAAATTTATTATTTTGAATAGTGAATTTTATCATTTCATTTATGTTAGATTTGTTACAAGTAGCTTATTTTATATGTTGGAGACAATGTGACACTTATTAAGTTTATTTTACTTTTTGATTTTTCTCATCGTCACTACTCATAGTAATTCAATCTTCTATGGTACATTTCTGGATTCGTCATTGGCTGGCATAGTCTGATCGCACTGCAGATCAATCAGTACAACGACCACTATATGCCTGGGTCTAGAGCCTTGAGGACGACAAATCCTCACTGTTTGGTGATTCGTACCAGTTGCAGAGCGTTGAGGACGACAAATCCTCGCTGTGGACATTGTTGGTGATTCGTACCAGTTGCAGCATCACACAGTTAGTGGAGATGTTGGGCACAGACGTAGTTAACGCTGTCCTTGCTAACGAGAGTGGGCATTTTCTTCCTATCAGCTTTCTTCTTCCACTTGCAAAATGCCTTACTGCTGACGTTTCTACAATGGAGACTTCATGTCCGGCACACGCGTCTTGCTGAGCAGAATCCAGATGGCTTAACCGTGTCTCTATTTTGACGTCAAACTACGATGTAGTTGCACGTTAATCTCCTGTTTGTACGTTATTTCTTTAAAACCGTCTGTTGCTTATCAATGGGAATATCAACAGAATGGCGGACCCTGAATTGTCAACATGATAGGGAACCACACAAATTAAAAGCTCAAAAGTAAATTTTGGGGTTTAACCAGTAATCCAATATGCATGATTGAATAAAGGGTCATGTAAATATGTTGCTTTTACGTCTTGGAAGTACATTATGTCAAAAACTTGTAATGCTACCAATCATATACTCCTTCAATAACGAATCAACCGACATTTTTTTTCCTAAATTGAATATCGGGCAGCAGTTATCTTCTGCTTATAATCTCAAGAAACATATTTTACATTATATTACAAACAGACATGTCTATCCTTAACACAAACTTAGAAGAAGTATCATTTACTGTAAATTGACTAGTCCATCAAGATTTCAATCGTGGTATATAATGATGTTTTGTAAAACTACCAATTTGTTCTGGTTCTATGATGCTAAGTTCCTTTTAAACTAAATTTTCATGACAATTGAGTAGAACCATGAAAAACATAAATATGGATGTATTATAATCCAGTCTTATTTTGTTCAAAAGCATAGACTGGACCTAATTTTGAATATGATGTATCAGGTTAAACAACTAAATGAACAAATCAATTACATTATCGATATCGAGTTGTTTTCGGTATGCTACATTTTTTTTTCATAGAGATTCTCCTTATCGTTAATTTGAAAAAAAATCCCTTGACCCTTAATTGAGTAGTGTATTTGTCAACGTATGTTATAGTTGTCCCTGCCTTCGTGCGCAATATTAAAAATTCTTTGACGCCCGAGTAAATAAAAGGAGACGTATGAGAGACCAATATATTGTGTTGCTCAGTTTGTTGGTTTGCCCTGGACTTAATTGGAGATTGCCGCAGCACTGCATGAGGCGGTATACTGTGAGAGGATCATATCTAACATGCTGAACTATTACGAAATACAAAGGGATAGTAAAATATTTGTTTCCATTTGCCATACCGGCCCTCATTGTACACTACCAAAAAACATAGTATATGTGGCATTCATGTAAAAGGTTATACATTTTAGTTGAGATGCTTGTGCATCACTTATAATCTGTATAGACTTGTGTGAAATATATGACATACATTTTAGTATTTTGAAAATGTTACATACTTTAGGTGGAATACATGTAAATCATCTATAATTTGTATAATCCTACATAATGTAGATGACATATATTTTATCATACATGAAAGGGTTACACCAAATAGCTTGCATACATTTGAATCACTTATGCTCTAATGAGGGTTTTCCATATAGGTGACATATATATGTCACATGAGATCTATAAAGGGAGATATATTTAGGTGACACACATGCATGTCACCAAACTTTTAGGTGACACATGTACTTGTCACCTAAACTTTCGGTGATAGACACGTTAGTCATCCAATATCTCCCAACCAATAAAAAATATCAACAAGCTTCATGGGATATATCAATACATTTATTGACAATTCATAAAGGAAGATATGTGAGAGAAATTGTTGCTGAGAGTCTTTCTAAGTAATCTGGAGGGTCAATCATAGAGGGATATTGGCATAAATATCTTCTTCCAAACTCATATATGTCTCTTTTGTGAACATTCTAAGGCTAATGGGCATTTGGCTTGCGAGGCAAATTGCTCCTTGACATCGGCTTGCATAGACTACCCACCCCAACAACAATTGCTGCAAAATAGTGGTGGCTGTCGAAAGCACTCGAACGACCTTACTCCAATCATCCCCAAACTCATATACATCTCTTCTATGAATAGTTGAGGATAATACATATATAAATGTCTCAAATCTAAGCATTTTCAAGGTCTTGCTATGAGAGGACACTATCATGATATGGTCCCTAGCTCAACTAGAAGCATTTTCATAGACTTTCTACCGACACACATTGTCATGATATGGGTCATTGCTCCTCACTAATACATTTTGGGAGATCTCCATGAATGAACATTCTCATGATATGGGCCCAGTCTTCTCACAAATGTATTTTTAAGAACTTGTTGTGAGAGGAAACTATCAAGATATGGGCGACAAGTCCTCAAAGTTGCATTTCAAGGAACTTGTTGTGAATGAACACTTTCATGGCATGGTTCATGAATCCTCCCAAATGCATTTTTATGGGGATATATCAGTACATTTATTTGACAACTTGTAAATGAGATATGTGAGGTAAAATGTTGTTGAGAGTTATTCTAAGTGATTCATAAAGGGATATTGGCATGAAAATAGTCACAAAACTCATACATGTCTCTTTGGTGATCATTATAAGGCCAATGATCCTTTAGCTTACGAGGAAAATTTCTCCTTGGAAATATCTTACATAGACCTCCCACCCCCAGTAATGATTCCTGTAAATGGGAGGTAGCTTCCATAAGCACCCAATCAACCAAACTTCAATTGTCCCTAAACTCATATATGTCCATTTATGAATAGTTCAGAGGATAATACATATATACACATCTCAAGGATTTTTTTGTAAGAAGACAATGTCATAACATAGGCCCTAGCCCCTCCTAAAAGTATTTTAATAGACTTGTCTGAGAGCACATTGTCATGTTATGGGTTATAGCTCCTCACACATGCATTTTGGGGGACTTTCCTACGAGGATTCTCATAGTTTGGGCATGCATACTCACAAATGCAATTTCAAGGACTTGTTGTGAGAGACCACTATAATGATATGGGCCCAACATCCTCACATATGCATGTTAAGGGACTTGTTGTGAGATGATACTGTCATGATATGGGCCCAAGATCTAAATGCATTTATGGACATTATCAATATATGGACCCTGACACCTCTTTAATGAATTTAAAGGGATGTGTTGTGAAAGGACAATATAATGATATGTGTAACGACTGGCACCAAACCGACAACCAAATCATTACTAATTATACAGAATAACCAGACACAATGGATTAACAAAATCACTAAAAATGAAAACCATTTTGTAAAGAGATCTTCTTCTAGTAAACTCTTACTGAAAGAACCAAAACTTTATATACATCAGGGTTCACATCGTACATACACTATACCATCTCATCTCGAGGATAACATGTAACAATTGCTTTGTCAACACATATACCAAAGCAACATAAAACCTCATGACATACAAGCTAAATCTCAAATTATTTATAAAACCTTTCTGTACTGACTCCAAGGACCTGAGAGTATAGAGACGACACATATGACTTCCATCTACAAGACATGACAAACAATATACTCAACTTGAGCTATTACTATTGTCCCTGCTATTTTTGTTGTACCTCTGTAGTATGGTCTCTACCTCCTCATCTGCATCCACCTAAAAAATGTTAGTGACCAATGGGGTGATACCCATATCCCAGTGAGAGATATAACTCTCCACCAACAATATTATTATCACAACTAAATAGTATAAAATTGGGCAAAGGATTCTTTTACATTAATAGCATGATTTAATCACTCTTTAAGCAGAGTACAACAATATCACATTCTGAAGCATTGCAGCTATATATGATAAAATAGTAAATCATCTATTTATTTTATAAGGAATATGAAGAACATGTATAACATATATCCATTTAAGATGTATACAAGAAATGTAACATCAACCAATGATTTCTGTATTCAATCCTTAAGCAAATATGCTACACTACTGATTATATTTTACAATCACATATCCCCTAAGGAGATGAGGTATACCGCTCATATTCCAACCGACCACAGCTACATAAAGCATCGATTCCTTACAAGGTCATTGGAAGAGCTGGCTACCATGACCTCACCCGTATCGGTCAGTACGAGACCACAAGCATGACATCTCGTGTCAACTGCTAAATAGCTTTCTAGGGTATACTGACTACTTTGCTATAGAGCTACAGCCACAACATGCACTCTCTTCAGGATCGAGAGATTTTAGTTATCTACACATCGATCCTAACATTCATCATCATCAGGAGATTCATGATACATCCATCCCAACCTTTATAATGAAGGATTAAGAGATCTCAATTATATACACAGCAATCCCTCATTAGGGTGTAAGTATATTCGCACCCATCACCCCGCATATTAAAAAATATGCCCTCCAGGAGATCTTGTGGGAAAACCTATTTCACCATTCAACAGCTATTGACACTGATGGATCTATGGCTAGGACACTACATGATGAGATTCTACTCGATTAATTAGGTGCATTACAATATCTTTTAGCATCAACCAAGTTTCAAACATAAATTATTATAATAGATTCTACAAAGAAAAGTGTAATACATCTATCAAGTACTTGTAAAATATTTAGAACACTTATAACATTTAAGATCTCAATCCCTTCTCTCATTACTGGTAATTCTCATCCCTCAACATTATCATCATCATGATTACTAAATTTGGGTATTCAAACCCTTAGTTCATTACTGAACACATTTACCACTTATCAGGTAACTATTACCTCTAGGTCCTCAGACCAAGGTATACATGATACTTGTTGCACATGCATCTTACATGGCTTACAAGGCCCATTTAACATCTTATCACCGTTTACTAGGCAACAACTATTCACATAGCTCACAAGGCCCATTAAACATCTTGTCACCTCTCACTTGGCAACAACTATTCACATGGTTCACAAGGCCCATGCAATAAGAGAAATACAACCTTCCCATATTAGGGTTAGGGTTTTCCTTTATAGCCGAATAGGGTTTCAAGTTCAAATTATCAATCTAAACCCTAATTCATTGCTCCTCACATCTAGCACTAGTACATAACTGACCTTTAGTGTTAGTTATTTAATGCCTTTAGCGTCGGTTTCAAAGTGAAACCTATGTGGGCTCCGCAAAAAGGCAAACCCTTAGGCGTCAGTTCTCAAACCGATGCCATAACCCTTCACGCGCCACCAAAAATGTACAAGCAGGGGACTATAGGCGTCAGTTATTAGAATGGAAATTGATGCCAGAACCCTTCGTGCCACAGAAAGGGCGCCATCTATGACATCTTCTGTGTCGGTTTCTTCGTGATAACTGACGCCATATCACCTGCTGCCACGACCATGCTGACCAGCACGACCGTGTTGTCTGGCATCATTAGGCGTCAGTTTTAGCTATTATCCAACATTGTATCCATTTGTCGTCGGTTTTATAACAATAACCGACACCATCTAGGACAACTTCAGTGTTGGTTTCTTAGTGATAATCGACGTCATATCACATGCTGCCATGGCCGTGCTGACCAGCACGGCCGTGGTGTCTGGCATCATTAGGTGCCAGTTTTAGCGATTATCCGATGTTGTATGCATTTTTCGTCAGTTTAATACCAATAACAGATGCCTATTTTTTTTTTCTTATCAGTCTGTAGGCCTGCTGTGGCTGGTCAGAAGGATGTAGAAACCTACAGTTCAATTATGAACTGCAGGTTTATGACATCCATTGATATCAGCCAATAACAAACCACAAACCAGCAAAATTAACAACATTCATTTTCACACATTTAGCAACCTGCAGTTCCATTCAACTTTCACACATGTAGAAATATTCATGTAGCAATCTGCAGTTCCATTCATTTTCAAATTCACACATGTAGAAACATTCATGTAGCAACCAGCAGTTCCATTCATTTTAACATTTACACATGTATAAACATTCATACACATGTATAAACATTCAGACATGTAGAAAGATTCACACATATGATAATTTAGAAAAATTCATTTACAAATTATCATTCTTTAGTCATTATTCTCTATCAGCATTCGAATTATATTTTGAAACCCCCACTACTTGTATGGCTTTTTCCCATTCTTCTCTTATATCATTTAATTCTTCCGTCATATAGGGAGCATGTACATCTGAAAAGGTCTTACTTGTAGTGGAGTCAGTTTTAAACACCTGCAAAGAGAATGATGTATATATATAATTAATAATATATAAATAAGATTGATATATTTCATATTATCTAATGAGACTATATATAATACCTCATGTATGGTATCGATGTCCACTGTGGCATGTTTGATAATCATGTGCATAAATCGCATCACATAGTATGCACATGCCCAACTGTTGTCTTGTGTAGCACACTATAAATTGAAACCTACAAAATATTAAAAAATACAACTAAGCACAATTCACATAAATAATATATACATTGGAGTCGGAAACTTACTTCCACGTTCTCCCAAATTATTGGCTGGTTATTATTCCCGGGGACCTTTCCTCCTGCTTTTTTGAACTCATGTAAACCCCTACATGTTAATGTAACACAATAAATTGCATAATTAAATAGTAATGTAATAACAAATGTTAACGGATATAAAAATAAAATATTTCTCACCAGAATAATGACATTTTCATTATGTGTCCATATGTTTGTTTAAATTTAGTCCCCTAAGGATCTAGATAATAGACAGTGAATGTCTCGGGGACAATAACTAGTAACTCCCAATACGTACCCCTAGAGGTAAAAAAGTTAAAAATTAATAACTCAAAATCCACAATAAAAATGTAATTTTCTTAAGTCCACATTATAAGCAAAGTAAACTTACTCCACATTGAATGGAGCTATTGTCACCGTCTTCTAATTTTGAATAAAATTTGTAAAAGTATCACAACAATATTGTTGAACTGATGAAAGGTCTTTAGCTACTAGACTAATCAAATATGGAATCAAAAATCCTACATGTTCAAATGAAAAATCTACACATATCTTGTCTAAGTAGCTGCAAAACATGTGTTACGTATGCATTAATATATAAGAAACCTGATCACCAGATCCTACACAAGGTATATGGATGTATAAAGAAGATCTCACCTTATCCATAGATCTATCATAGATGTATTCAGCCAATCATAGTGAAACAACTCTAAAATATCCTATATAAATAGTTTGTTTTCGTATGATTGACCTGCAACATCCACATCTAAAGAAACATTTATAGGGCAATTTATATCATGTTCGCCTAACCATATTGCCATACCCCTATAATTAGGACCTAACGAGGTAGGTAGGTCCTGTGGAACCCAACTTGGTAATGTAGGAGGTGGAGTTGGAGGCCTAGATGCTCTGGGTGTCTTTGTTTAAACATCTTAATCATTCAATTAATACATCCATGAGTTTTTTTTTAAGTTAAACAGATAAATTTCATTATGGAGGAGCCATACGTCATCTACATGAGGAGAAAAACAAACTAAAAGACCACACAAAGATCAAGAACAGATACAAATCACCACAAAAACTCTTATCGGAATCTAATAAGGACAATGATGTGTAAATCCCTCTTCTCCTTCGCTGGCTAAGGCAACTTTCTATGAGGAATACCTTCAACCTGAGTATGTATATGTGGTAGAATATCTGCACTAAATCGGTGTTCCAAAATGATATTTTTTCCGCACTTACTGCCATACAAACTCCACAATAAAATTGACCTAGAAAGAAAAATCTACCACGAGAAGAGAAAGCAGCACTAATTAACGGCGAGATAGATAAAACAAGAGAACAATCTAAATAAAAAGCCAGTAAAAGAGAAAGGAGATAGGAAACTCGTCGCAGCAAGACTCAACAATAGGGAGGAAGAAGACTGCTGCCTCTAAATACACCACGCCCACAAACCTCCCGAAGAAGACACCCTACTGATGGCGGGCGAGAAGAGACCGAGGGGAAGTGGGGCACCGTTTTGCGGCGGCCAAACCCCTCGCCCCAACCAACTGCCTATGAGCGGGGAGAGAGGACCACGACTTGTTTCCATCCAGGAGTTTGATGACTACAAATTCAACAAAACAAGAACAAAATGAGTTCATCACTAAGACATCATCCTGTGCCACATAAGTGATAATGTATATCTAAATACAAATACACAAGATGTACAACATTTATTCGAAATATAATATAATTGTTCTTATACAATATGTATGTCAACTATTTTATATATCAGGATTAATTTCATAAACGTACTTAACCTTTGACTTCTTCACATATTTATCACCATGTTTCAGCTTTTCATACATATCATGGAAAAACTTTATATTTTTCCTTTTTTTTTTCAAATCCTAACTTTTTTACCCAAATAGGTCCGCCAGACGTCGCTGGGTTTCCATCCATTGTGTTCACCCTTCTGGAAACTCTAATCATCGTTACGCTTAGACTCTCAGGCACTGGTCATCTATTTTTTTGCCATGCATAATTGTCCCATATTCCCATCTGCCGCTACCGCAACACCCCTTTCCCATTTAGTTCCCAACGTCGACTCAAGAAGTTCTTTATGAAAAATTGGAATTTTAGCCATCTTATGTCCCAAAGAAATGATCCAACTTGGATATGTTAGTACTCTCCTTAATCAAACGCAACAAAGTCCTAAGGTAGTACGATGGAAGACTAAGACATATTCAGACTGTAAGCATTTCAAATAATCGGTCAGTATCAATGTAGTCATCCTTTCACTCTGCATTTACAGATAAAATGTCACCACCATGTTCACAATCCGAGCTTACCAGAAACGGAGCAGGCACTGAGGGGATAGGAATTTGCTGTAGAAAGAGCCAAGATAAAAGTTGTTAGCTTCTTAGAACTTGGTGTTGTGGTCGAAACTAGAAACTTGAGAAATCCACAACCAACCACGTAGTATGCAGAGGCGGAACAAGTAGGAATTTTAGCCATCTTATGTCCCAAAGAAATGATCCAACTTGGATATGTTAGTACTCTCCTTAATCAAACGCAACAAAGTCCTAAGGTAGTACGATGGAAGACTAAGACATATTCAGACTGTAAGCATTTCAAATAATCGGTCAGTATCAATGTAGTCATCCTTTCACTCTGCATTTACAGATAAAATGTCACCACCATGTTCACAATCCGAGCTTACCAGAAACGGAGCAGGCACTGAGGGGATAGGAATTTGCTGTAGAAAGAGCCAAGATAAAAGTTGTTAGCTTCTTAGAACTTGGTGTTGTGGTCGAAACTAGAAACTTGAGAAATCCACAACCAACCACGTAGTATGCAGAGGCGGAACAAGTATATATATATATATATATATATATATATATATATATAAACGCACACGTGCACATGCACGTGACATATAAAATTTGTTGGAAATGTGCGGGGGTAGGATTCATCCGTGAAAGGATCCATACGGTAAAAGATATTTGTGTTGGTTGTTTGAAAGGAGAGAATCAATGAACCGTTTCCGTAAGATGGAGAGAGAAATACAGAATAAGATAATAAAAGTTAATAAGAAAGTGTGAGAATAAATATTTGTAAGAGCAAAATTCCTTAAAAAAAGGAGAGAACAGAGTGAATCAAGGAGAGCGCATTATCAAAGTCGCTCTTTTTATAATATATATATATATATATATATATATATATATATATATATATATATATATATATATATATATATATATATATATATATATATATATATATATATATATATGGGCCCATCTTTATTGCCCGCGCGAGTAGCTACCCGCCCACCCTTCCGATCACTTTTTTTCAAAAAAACAATTTCGAAATTGTAGAAGACTATTTTGTCTAGCTCTCCAAAAAATTTGACCCAAAAATAATATCATTTGCCCCTCCAAAATAAAAAAACCCGTCCTTATATATATCTGTTGTATATTTTGTACAGAGTTACTTTTTTGGCCAGCAGAGTTACTTTTTTGACACCATAGTTACTTTTTTTACAGCAGAGTTACTTTCTTAGCTAGGAGAGTTACTTTTTTGGTTGCAGGGTAACGAAAATCTATACTACCCGCGCGGGCAATGAATGAACACCCTATATATATATATATATAGTTCGATAACTGTGCAGTGGTTGTTGCTACGATCTCTCTAAATATGGATCAGGATTTGATATTTCGCATATGTGTTTTCAGGGTTTTCTTTGACACGCGTTCAATGAGTTAGTGGTATAATATATATAATGTATAATAGACGACCATTACTAACGCAGTGATGGTGCATCGGCTACTTGTATATTCTCTCTAAATGATGTCTCACGTTTGATACTTATTATTATCTTATTTTTAGTTTTTTTTCGTAAAGTGTGTAATGAGTTATGGTTATAATATATGTGATGTAAGCCATATTACTACTTCAATAATGGTGCAACGTCTAATCACATGTCCTCTTTGAACTAAGACATGTGTTTGATTCCTACCACAACATTTTTTCAATTTTTTGTATGATACGAGTATAATGAGTTATTGTTAGAATATATAATGTATAACATATTCACATCACTAACTTAGTCATGGTGCAGTGGTTCTTGTTTTGTGCATTGTATTTGAGATTGTTGGATCAAATCCTCACTTAAAATTTATTATGCTTTTCTCTGACACATGAATCACGAGCTCATACATATAACTATGATTACATCAAAACATAATATATGTTTAGAATGGTGGATTGATATGTATACATACTATCTTCTCTTATGTCATGGGTTTAGAACTTGTTTTTTATTTTCTTACTTTTTCTCTCATTTTTTATATAAAAACTAGAAATAACTAATCTCAAATACATCTTATTCTATCTCACCAATTATTTCATAAATATGAACGTAGTTAACATCGTTTACATCTTATAATTTACTTTTCTTATCCATTGACTTCACCATACAGAAAAGACTAGCGTCCATTTGTTGCTTGTGTTTCTGTTAAGGTAATTTTGTATGATATATTTTTTCCTCACACTCATTACTATAAATTATGTCTTTGTCTCTAGATCACATCAAGAAAGATATATTTTTCTCTTGATCGATTTATGAATCACATGATTATATTTAGCATCAAAATTGTGTTCAATAAAATTGCATAGTATAAAATATGTACTTCAAAAATTTTTAGGCTGCCCAATGATCAAATCATGGATCCACCCCTAGTAGCATGCGCTGCCATTGTTCCATCTACAAGCACAACCCATTCCAGTTGCAACAGATGCATATGTAAAGGTCAGTGTTGGTACAAAGAGCATCACTTGTGAACAAGGTGACCTGGTCATCAAATCCTTGCCTTCTCGGTACCTTAAGGCAACAATCTTTGGATAGAGATGGAACCAATGGACCTTGTGGCTGACTGGTCGGATATGGTTTTGACTTTTTTCTACAGACAAGACGGAGACACATCCGTCCTTGGTGTGCTTCACTTCATCACTATTCTCTTATCTTAACATTCATGAAACCTTGAGGGCAGGGAAACCAACACGAAGTTTGTTGTGGCTTTCTCAATCATGGACATAGTACTACCATCTCCTTAGAAGATTTGGGGATTGATGATTGTGTGATTTGACTCTATGAATGGCACACCAATGGGGTGGCTTGAGATATAGGTAGGCCCATAGTTGATTTAGAGATTAATTAGAAAGGGTACGGTCTGCTAGAGTCATTGCTGGCTGCTTAAGGGTATTGGTAACAATGTTTCATTTGGATAAAAATGAATAAAAAGTAGGCTTTTGATGATAATATGTAATTTTTGAAACATGGTGATAAATTTGTGAAGAAGTACCAATGTTGAATATGTTTATGAAATCAACCCTATAAATTATGTTCTGAAATTAATATACTAGTTCTATTGCCATTGATGCTAATTCTTATTTGTTACACAAAAAATAAAGTTATCAACAACATTTAATTATTTGAAACACATGAAACTATCTCAAGCATTCAAACATTACATAGAGGATAAGTTTAACAAATACAAATTCAACATGACAAGACAAAATTAGTACACGGATAAGCAAATCAAGCATATGTCACAAGTTTATATAATAAATATCTAAATATAAATGCAAGGACAAGTACACTTTTATCCAAACATATGAAAACCTATAACTTCTTAATTTTACAGAAGGTATAGTATAAACACAAAGATATATAGTTGATGTATTAACGAAACATAACAATATACAAACACATTTTAGTTGGCAATAGATCAAATTGATTAAAGTCTACTTTTACAATCATTGTTGGATGGGGGATGAAGAAATAACACATAGTATGTTACAAAGAATGTCATGTTACCATGCTTAAAGAATTAGAAATAAACTATTGGGCTTGTCGGGCCAAGAGAATAGACATGTAGGGGGTTCCAGCAACAAACAACTTTCCAATCTTGAAATGAGTTTGCCACTGCTTGATCTTAGTGGTTTCATACTAGTGAAGCCCCAAGAGCACCTCCTCATGCTCCATCCAATAAACCGTGCCATTATCTAGGGATCTTTATCTTACATATAAATATGGAATCATAAAATATAGAAGCAAGAGTAGCTAATCATCTACAAAAATAAAAATAGATAGAAATAATATCAAAAATTATAGAAGGTTTGGGGAATTCTAGAAATCATTAACAAGAATGACACTGCTGAATAATATGTATGCAAGGTGGAAATATGTCTTTTTAAAACCAAATGTTTTACTAGGCATAATCATCCACTACATTTTGAAAAATCACAATAAATTTTCATCATTTAATTAAGTTGATAATTAGTATGTAGGTTTGGTATTAGGTCATCTATCTAATCTAAACAAAAATTGTTTATAAATTCATCAGAAAGGATTTTAAAGAAAATATAGGTTACTATACTTACTATCTGAAGGAACCATTTTCATACTTTTACATAAAAATCTTCATAATCATCTGAATTGTTGATTTGCAGTTGAACATGTAGTAGACCCTTCCCCCTAAAGAGGTACATGTAGAAAAATTGCTTTGAGTATGTCCTGCCACATTTTATTTGTTTAGAGTTTGAAGTTTAGCACATAACTATCTTATCATCATTTTCATAATTATTTAAGTCCAAACCCTACCATGTCGAGTTCAACTACATTGATCCTTCTTTCAAGTTTGCTCAGTTCTTCTGGTTCCCAATGGGATCTAGATGTAAAGCTCAAAATTCTCTTGTTGAAATCTTTTTCCAAATAAATTTGTTCCTGCCTCTTATACTTTCAATTGTGCTTGTATAGAAAGTGTTTCTTCAAATTGGTACATTTTCAGTCCGTGTTTCCAATGTCCATACCATATCAAGCGACCCTCACACAATTATCCTCAATACTCTCCACTCCCACTTTGATCATGATATATTATTTTCTCAAACGATCTTTTATTATTTTCCCACACATACATATTAGCATGTGCACTTTTTATGTACTCATTTTGGGGATACCTTACGTACTTATTTTCTGAATACCATGGATAACCCTATTGATGTTGCACAAAACCTACTTTGTAATTTGAGAGGGATATTCTACTCTCATCCTACTCCACTTGCATACTCTATTTGAACCATCATATTGTGAAGGGATGAAAACATCACCTTGAACTTTCCATCCATTAACTAAACGATCCAAGTAAGTGAATTTATACAATTTGGGTACATATACTCCATCCATCTTGGCCCAACCATTCACAATTTGTTAAATTGTAATGCATATACTTGATTATGGATCTATTAATCTTAAACCTATTGTATTACAAAGCATTTTCCAAATTTCAGCTTATCATTCAATCATTCTTTAGTTTCATCAATGAATCCATTATCATTATAAAAAAATGCACCAATAAATACCATATTCAACAAGTCTTATCAAATTGTTTATAAAGAGAACAAATATATTGGGCCCAATAATGATTTTTGATGTACCCCAAATGTGGTACATAAACTTGATGTTTGTCATTAATGATACCTAACACTTCCAATGGAGCTAGTGTGCATGCCTCTGATGAAGTCTTTGCATAGGATTGACACATAAGTTTTCACCAAAAACCTCTGTTGCACTTCTGTGGATGCTGGATCATACTCCTTTTTCCAGATCAACAACAATCATGTAAATACCTCTGTCATATTCTCAATACTTCTCGTCGGACTCCGTATTAGAAATATAACATTTGGTTTTCATATTCTAGTCTTTGAGCAAACATGGTAGCATGAATATGTAATAGATGTTATTATTTTCTCAATACAAATCTCCCAAAGCTTCATAAAGTGAGTCAACAACTTGATACCTCTGTAGTTTATGAAATTTTGAACATATGCTTTGTTCTTGTAGATGGACACTATGGTACTATCTCTGCACTCATCGATGGTGTTAGTCTTCGTAATCTTATGGAGTTATTTTCACTGCAAGAATTTCTGGATGTAAGGAGATGGAGGTTACTCCAAGGGTTCCACAACACTTGGAGGAGTTCAAGAAAGCAGCAAGATCAACTGCAACACATCCTAAGTGCCCAAGATGCATTGTTTAGAAAATGACTCATTGGTAGAAGAAATAAACTCAAAGTGCTATAGAAAATGTTCTAAAATGACCATTTTGCATGTTGAATGGTCATGCAAAAGAAGCACCCTTCTAAAAATGCACTTCATTCCTTGACATTATAACACCTATCTAAAATGTTCATTCCCACCAAAACAATCCCTCCACTAAGAATCCACAATAACTATTGTACACCCAGAAAGGTTGTGAAAATTTCCCAAATCCACCAAAAATGAAATGACATCCAATCCATTTAAACCACAACCATTCTCAGTAGAATGCTCATTCCACCTAATACTGTTACGACCCCGAATCCTGATAACTCCCATTTAAGGGAGACCGAAAGGACAGAGCCGTTAACCAATAACCCAGATCAAAGGTTCGACAAATAATCATTAACAATTATTAAATTCTACCAACTATACTGAAATGTGGAGAAAAAAAATAAAACTTTGCTTACCTTTTAAAAATTGGGATTTCTACACTTCTATCCATGAAGATACTAATCTAACTAATCCTCCTGTGCACGTTAAATCTCATTTAATTCTGCATATGCATCTTTACTGTTTGTTCTTTTCATTTGTACCTAAAACGCCGACAAACAAAACGTCGGTCAGCAAAAGATGGTATGTGGGGGAAACAATAATCATGCAATTATGTTAACAACGTAATCATTTAATTAATAATTTAACAATCAAGATTACATTTTAAGCCATACAACTCAATCCATACATATTCTCAAACTCTGGGCTGTCCCTGAAGTGGACATGGATACCACCTCTCTTTTAGGTTCATAGGGTAACAGAGTCACATGGAACTACCCAAAGATAGCCCAATATATAACTCAATGTGACTTTATGGTCCTACCTCAATGGTAGCCATGTACTAAGTCATCTATAGACCTGATGGACCTACCCAATAGGTAGCCATGTACTAGGTCTTCCTCTGACCTGATGGACCTACCCATAGGCAACCATGTACTAGGTCAACTATATTTCCACAGAGAGAACCAGGATCTGAGCTTGTAGGCATATATCCTTTGTGATAGTCATAGCCACATTATAGTTTGCATGAACTAAATTCATGCAATAGTTTATTCAAGTCATTGGTGTAAATCTCAGAAAACCTCGGAAATCTATCTTGAAATATTCATAAGCGTAACCACATACCTTTGGTTGCAGATTTCAAGACAAAATCAAATATGTAGAGCAACCCAATCAAGAAAGCAATGAGGAAGAGAAATCCTGAAATAAAAGTACCAATTTCCTTTTATTAATATTTATCCAATTTCATCACATTACTTAGGATTTCAATTCCAATTTAAGGGTTTCTTTGGAAATTAGGGTTTTTACCTCTTCTTTCAATATTATGGTCCTTAATATATCAAAACTACATGAAACCCCTAATTTCTCATTATAGCACATCTTTATCAAGTTTTAGGATCTTTACTAAGCATCTGATTATCTTATTCCAAATAAATATGATTTTTATCTCCTTTTATCCCAATTTAGGGTTCCCATATAAATTAGCCTTCTTTTATGTATTACAACTCTAATTTAGGCATCTTTGTATTCAAAATGGATAATCAAACCTATTTTATCATTAAAAGGGTCAAACTTATCAATTTGACCTATCCATTCACCAACTACACTCTTAATATTCAATTAGGGTTTCTCATAAACTTTTAATACACTTTACTAGCAATTTAGGGAACTTTTGAAAAAGGCAGTAGAATCAGGTTCTCAAAGAATTTTTATCATATTCCTTGTATTTTTCTCCATAACTTTCATGTATAAAGTTTTCCCATATGAGGTTCCTAGCTATTACTACGAATTTTGCAAAGATAACCTTTTTCTTGAATATTCAGCAGAGAGGCAAAATTACCAAAATTGTCGATCGTTGGATCGATGCGCCGCTAGACCTTTGATCGATCTGACACTCTACAATGGCCAGATCCACTAACAGAGCCATGCGCTCTACCGCTCCCTGCCAAGCATTGGATGACCTGGTCCACGGTAGACCCTTGATCAAACGCTCCTCGTCAGATCACACCACTAACCTCTCAATTTTGGCGCGCTGACCCTGGGACGTCCGATCTCGCGAGAGATCACGGTGGTCCCGAATCTCACGGCCCTCGTGCGTCATCCGCCTTACTTCTCTAGCTTCCAACGTGGCAACAATGTGACGGTTTCCTTTCCGGAGCTAATACAATCGAGAGATAGAGAAGGAGATGGACCTGGTAATCAAGTCGTTCGTGATCGTGGAGAGTCGAGGGATTGAGAGGTGCCCTTATATAGGTAGTGGGAGGTCCCTATCTGGGTTCCCAATCCTCGACAAAACCATTGACCTTGCCCAATTGGGCATTTTTCCTATTCGCGATAGAAACTCTCCAAAGTGGGGTCGAGCAGCTTCATCTCTCTCTCTCGGATTCAAAGAAGAGTTTTCCAAGGTTGCTCGTGCATCAGAATCCAAGAAAATCCAGGGAATAAAAATCCCTATCGTAGCTACAGTCCTTTTCCCATTGGGACTTGAACGATGAGAAGCGCCCGTTGGATTGGAATCCAAGGGCCCTCATCAGGCACGTTAGATCAAAAGGGAAATAAATTCCCAATTAAATCGAATTACATTCCCAATCCAATGATATTCTTGAGAAATTCATAACTCTCAAATGGTAACTCCTTTCCTACTCAAATTTTGAGGGAAACTCAATTAAAGTTTTATCTTCCATCCTACAAAATTTGAAGTTATTATCTCAAGTGTACGATCCCTTTTCTTGGTTTGAAAGTTCATCATTCAATTACTCATATTTTCCATGTCCTCTCTATTTCTTTTATCATTAATTTATGATTCTGAGTTCCTTGAACCCCAAGAAATCCCTTAAAATCGAAATCCTATTTTTGGGAATTATTTATTAGCCTTTTGCTTTATTTTCTTATGTACTCCTTATCCAATTGAACTTTTTTTTTCTTTTTCCTTCAATTGGGCTCAATGGCCAATAAGGCCCATTAAGAAAACATACAACACGAAATTCATTCAAATCAACCCATCAAATCAATCATGGATTTTTATTTATTTATCTTTAAATAGAGATTTATAATCTCATTACATATCTTGGAAAAATGGGGTTATAACATCCTTCCCCTCTTATAGGAATTTTGTCCTCAAAATTCAATCAAACAAAACAAACAATTCAGGATAAGACTTTTCCATGTCCATCAACGACCCCTATGTGGCTTTACCTTACCCATGGAACTTCCAAAGAACCTTTATCATCACATATTATTTTCTCTAAGTTCTTTCATCTTGGCGTCTATAAACTGCACAGGTGACTCAGGCCATTTTAGCCTCCCTTGGGCTCACTAGGTTCATTGTTCAGCACATGGTCTAGGTATCTCACATAGTGTTCACATGGAACTCATCACACATTACTTTATCCTGAGGGCTAAGGTCAAACTTAACCTTCTCCACCAAAACATGTCCAAAAGAACCCATGCATTGGGGGCTCATCTCTCTTAACTATAACTTAGAGGGGTCAGATTTCCATGTCACATATTCTCCCACAGTGAACTGCATGTCAGTCTACCTTGCATCTGCTCACGACTTTCATCGTCTCTAGGCTCCTTTCATCCATTCCATGATCCAAGTGACTTCATTTACACGCACTGTGGTCCTTTCACCAACATCACCTTACTGAAGTGGTGACCGACACAACCTCCCTTACAGAGCTTCTTTAAACCCCGATACTGGCTATGGTGGTCATAATCACATCTTTCATTGGACAAGATCTGTCTCTAGATATCACCATGAACGAGCACACATGCTCTCATCAGACCCTCTAGTCTGGATCACACTAATCGTTAGTTAGGGGTGATCAACTATACTATCATAGAGTTCTTCATGTACCTACTTCCACCTTTTGAAAGGAAAATGTTAGGTCAACTCAAGAACCTTTGAACTCACATCATGGTGTCATTGAACCATCTCTCTCATGTGTAGTTCAACCAAATCTATCCCTCGACAGAACTCTTTCTTTCTCATGCCATCTAGGTAAGGTAATCCACCATAACCCATATTGTATCTTAACCTTCTTGGTCAAAGGGAGTCTTACCACAACATCCATAATGAAGAACTCCCACTCCCTCTCAGGGACTCTTTTATTCTCTATATCGATACACTGGGTTACTGGTGTTTGTCCTTCACCTCCTGACATGCATGGAAACATACCACATGCACTTCACCTTCAACATCTATAGTACTACTACCACCCATTATCTAAGTAGTACTATGGTGTATGGTGATGATTCCTCAAGATCAATTCCTCGAACCCTAATCCACTCTCATCAGGGCTCCATCACTTTCCTTTCCAAAGAAGTACATCTGAGGTTCTACAACCATCCTTTCATCATATCATGTACTAGACTGGCTAACCGATCAATTAACCGTTATTGATATATCTGGGTATTTGCCAAACTTATCCCTTTTTCTCAACTTAAGGTTAGCCTAGCAACCTCAACTTTTCCCAGCTTCCAGCTAAACTAGGTAGCTATATCTCAACTAGAGCCTTCATTACCCCTTCTTATCCTTAGGTGTTAGGTAATGTTGAAGACATACTATCTCCATGTATTCCTCTTATGTCTCATCTCAAACTCTAAGTTTATATTCATCAAGAAAACTCTGAAATCACCCTCTTGGTTATCAAACTCAACCTTGTATCATATGCAAATTTCACATAGCTCATGATAAAACATTCTCATAAGGTGATTATCTTAATACTCTTATTGTTTGTACCTGTCCATGTATCATTCACTTCTCCAAGGTATGTTATCATCTCTGTCCTCATGCCTCGTAGCGACGTTTCAACCCACATCATCTTTTTATCCTTGGTGTATGGCATGCGTACTGTCCCATCTCTCCCACTCATAACAAGAGGAAATAAGCATTTGGCGATCGTCCAAACACAAAGTTCTTCCTGTTCCAAGAGTAGAGATGATACATCCCACCTTGCGAGTACACATTCAAATTTAAGTTGAAACGTGCAACTTATGTCTCTACTTCACAATGATCTTGATATCAAAGTTACTTCCATGGAAACTAGTCTCGAACTTACTTGGTTCAAGCACAATCCTTGATCATCTCCTCTAGGTCTTTAAGGTGCCGACACTTTTGGGGTCATCCCTCTTCCCTCATGCATCAGAGAGTGCCCTACTCATCTGCCCTTTGGATCCCATGAGTTCATGAAGGTGATCAATCTCCTAACCCATGGCCCTCAGACAATGATAGCTGTTACCTCCCGACCCTATGATCATGTGCAACTAGGGAATTAGGCAACTCCTACTTCCATCGATCTTATCCCTACTTGATCCTAGGATAGACTTAGGATTCTCCATTTATAGTACATGTCCAACTTAGAACCTTTCCCAAGCCTTCATAATCTCTCTTTGTATACATGGGCTGACATCCATCCTTTCATAGAGGTCGTGGCGACCTGCCTACCTTGGTCAGGCCCCTCACCGGTTACCTCCATGGTAACACATCCACCTGCACTTAGAGATGGATATATATGGGTCTACAGGTTCATTCTCATACCATGTACTTTTCACTTAGTTTCTCAAGATCCTATGAGACCTCTTTAGGTTACCAAAAAAACTAATATACACCCTACCAAAGGGGGTCCCTCTCCCAGGATGGGAGGAAAACTATCTCTTGACAACAAGGTCACAAAAGCTCTTAGGTCTAGGGTTTACATCCTCATGAACCTACTTAACCCTAGCAAGCTATTAAGGCACAAGCAGATCACCTATTAAACCATGCTAGGTCATACTTGTCTTCTTTCCTCAATGCTGGATCAAGATCATACCTTCCTTTATTATCATCCTAGCTGTGAGGGGTTCATCAAACATACCTTAAACTTTAAGGGGCTTCCCTTCTCCTCTATACCTGAGGAGTACCATGCTCAAAACTATAACAACTTAATTCTCGTCATGAGCATTAGGTATACCACTTCCCCTCTTAGGCCTAGGAACCCTAGGTTCACTTTTAGGTGCCCAACTACATGCTCTATCTCTTATCCATGAATCAAGCTTGCAAAAGGCATGACATACACTTCCTGTCATCCTTTGACTTGAGTATCACTTAGAGTTGGATCCTCCTCAAGGACAAACAACAAGGTACAAGGCCTCTTAACCTGGTTACTCATTCTTTATCTCATCCAGTAGGTAATCACTTATACCATAGGTACCAGAAACATCATCCTCCCTCTTAGGGTTTGGTTCCTCTAAAGGCAACCAAGATATCATCTGTCGTAAGGCAACCACTATCATCCACTTAGGTCGCATTATCCTCAACTACTCACTGATCCCTATGTCTCAGAATCTAAGCTTCCAACCTTCTTGCTTGAGTCCTGCTTTTTCTCTCTAGAGCTAACTCCACATCCAACCTTACTACTAGAGGTCCTCTCTCCATGAAGGATCAAGCTCACAGGCATACCTCTATGATGGTGAAGCCTATGCTCAAACTTATGTTTACTCAAGATTATCCATAACCCCTTATGCTTATCTCATAAGCCATCCATCATGATCCTTTGTCTAGGGTTTCGTCCAACTATCAACACTACTGACGCACTCTGGGTGCAAGCTATATCCTACTTGCAACAACCCAACAGATTTCTACAGGTTCTTCTCTAACCTCATCCATGAAGGAGCTATCCTTCGCTCAAACATGCATGACCCTTCCCAGGGTTGGGTTGCCAAGGTTCTCGGTCATCAACTTCTCATGGTTCATATGGCATCCAAGGCATGCTCATCATGACATCTAACTCATCATGTTATCTCCCTCTCTCTAACCTTCACTTAGGGTTAGAGTTAACATCATCCTTAAAGGATTTTCTAGGTCTCTACTTTTAATGGAGGTCTCTACCTCCAAGACTAACTCTCTCTACTCATCCTCCCGCTAAGGAGGTCTATCCTCAGGTCTCTCCTGAGGGTAATGACAACTCGTATCATACGAACTAAGCATGTATCTATTCCTTTACGCTTACTCTATTAAGCTTATGCCCATGACATCTTATTTACATGCTTTTTATTAATTTGGTGGAGGATTCCTTAATCCTTATCAACATTACCCATACCTCAAGAGGATGTGGAGAAGAGAGGAAACCCTAATCCTTAAGGTCCTTAACAGAATTTGAGTTGAGAAGGGATGAACAAGATGAGAGAGTCCTAAAGGTACCATATTTCGAATCATACCCTAAGACTTTGGCCAGGCAGTCACACCGATCCGGGAGTCCTCGTATTCTAACTAGCAGTGCGGAGGAAAATATTGCCAACCCCCGGTCGTGATCCTTTTCTAGACACCTCCATCTTTCGGATAATCCTCTAATAACTCCCTTGGGTTCTATGGAGTTTGTAAATTTTAATAATTATTAAAGATTAAATGAGGAACCTATGCTCTGATACCAAATGTTATGACCCCGCCTCCCGGTAACCCCCAATTAAGGGAGACCGAAAGGACAGAGCCATTAACCAATAACCCGGATCAAAGGTTTGACAAATAATCATTAACAATTATTAAATTCTACCAACTATACTGAAATATGGAGAGAAAAAAAATAAAACGTTGCTTACCTTTTAAAAATTGGGATTTCTACACTTCTATCAATGCAGATACTAATCTAACTAATCCTCCTGTGCACGTTAAATCTCATTTAATTCCACATATGCCACTTTACTGTTTGTTCATTTCATTTGTACCTAAAACGCCAACAAATAAAACGTCGGTCAGTAAAAGTTGGTATGTGGGGGAAACAATAATCATGCAATTATGTTAACAACATAATCATTTAATTAATCATTTAACAATCAAGATTACATTTTAAGCCATACAACTCAATCCATACATATTCTCGAACTCTGGGCTGTCCCTGCAGTGGACATGGATACGACCTCTCTTTTAGGTTCATAGGGTAATAGAGTCACATGGCACTACCCGAAGATAGCCCAATATCTAACTCAATGTGACTTGATGGTCCTACCTCAATGGTAGCCATGTACTAAGTCATCTATAAACCTGATGGACCTACCCAATAGGTAGCCATGTACTAGGTCTTCCTCTGACCTGATGGACCTACCCATAGGCAGCCATGTACTAGGTCAACTATAATGCCACAGAGAGAACCAGGATCTGAGCTTGTAGGCATATATCCTTTGTGATAGTCATAGCCACATTATAGTTTGCATGAACTAAATTCATCCAACAGTTTATTCAAGTCATTGGTGTAAATCTCGGAAAACCTTGGAAATCTATCTCGAGATATTCATAAGCGTAACCACATACCTTTGGTTGCAGATTTCAAGACAGAATCAAATATGAAGAGAAACCCAATCAAGCAAGCAATGAGGAAGAGAAATCCTGAAATAAAACTACCAATTTCCTTTTATTAATATTTATCCAATTTCATCACATTACATAGGATTTCAATTCCAATTTTAGGGTTTCTTTGGAAATTAGGGTTTTTACCTCTTCTTTCAATATTATGATCCTTAATTTATCAAAACTACATGAAACCCCTAATTTCTCATTATAGCACATCTTTATCAAGTTTTAGGATCTTTACTAAGCATTTGATTATCTTATTCCAAATAAATATGATTTTTATCTCCTTTTATCCCAATTTTGGGTTCCCATATAAATTAGCTTTCTTTTTTGTATTAAAACTCTAATTTAGGCATCATTGCATTCAAAACAGATAATCAAACCTCTTTTATCATTAACAAGGTCAAACTTATCAATTTGACCTATCGATTCACCAAATTACACTCTTAATATTCAATTAGGGTTTCTCATCAACTTTTAATATACTTTACTAGAAATTTAGGGTACTTTTGCAAAAGGGAGTAGAATCAAGTTCTCAAAGCATTTTTATCAGATCCTTGTATTTTTCTACATAACTTTCATGTATAAAGTTTTCCCATATGAGGTTCCTAGCTATTACTATGAATTTTGCAAAGATAACCCTTTTTCCTGAATATTCAACTGAGAGGCAAAATTACCATAATTGTCGATCGTTGGATCGATGCGCCGCTAGACCTCTGATCGATCCGACACTCCACAATGGCCAACTCCACTAACGGAGCCATGCGCTCTGCCACTCCCTACCAAGTTTTGGATGACTTCGTCCATGGTAGACCCTTGATCAAATGCTCCTCGTCAGATCACGCCACTAAGCTCTCAATTTTGGCGCGCCAACCCTGGGACGTCAGATCTCGCGAGAGATCACAGTGGTCCCGAATCTCACGGCCCTCGTGCGTCATCCACCTTACTTCTCTAGCTTTCAATGCGGCGGCACCGCTACGGTTTCCTCACCGGAGCTAATACAATCGAGAGATAGAGAAGGAGATGGACCTGGTAATCAAGCCGTTCGTGATCGTGGAGAGTCGAGGGATTGAGAGGTTCCCTTATATAGGCAGTGGGAGGTCCCTATCTGGGTTCCCAATCCTCAACAAAACCGGTGACCTTTCCCAATTGGGTGTTTTTCCTATTCACGATAGAAACTCTCCAAAGTGGGGTCGAGTAGCTTCATCTCTCTCTCCAAGATTCAAAGAAGAGTTTTCCAAGGTTGCTCGTGCATCAGAATCCAAGAAAATCCAGGGAATAAAAATCCCTATCGTGGCTACAGTCCTCGTCCCACTGGGACTTGAACGATGAGCAGCGCCCATTGGATTGGAATCCAAGGGCCCTCATCAAGCGCATTAGATCAAAAGGGAAATAAATTCCCAATTAAATCGAATTACATTCCCAATCCAATGATATTCTTGAGAAATTCATAACTCTCAAACGGTAACTCCTTTCCTACTCAAAATTTGAGGGAAACTCAATTATAGTTTTATCTTCCATCCTACAAAATTTGAAGTTATTATCTCAAGTGTACGATCCGTTTTCTTGGTTTGCAAGTTCATCATTCAATTACTCATATTTTCCATGTCCTCTCTATTTGTTTTATCATTAATTTATGATTCTGAGTTCCTTGAACCCCAAGAAATCCCTTAAACTCGAAATCCTATTTTTGGGAATTATTTCTTAGCCTTTTGCTTTATTTTCTTATGTACTCCTTATCCAATTGAACTTTTTTTTTTCTTTTTCCTTCAATTAGGCTCAATGGCCAATAAGGCCCATTAAGAAAACATACAACATGAAATTCATTCAAATCAACCCATCAAATCAATCATGGATTTTATTTATTTATCTTTAAATAGAGATTTATAATCGCATTACATATCTTGGAAAAATGGGATTATACCAAATACCCACAGTGGCCATACTATCCATAGAATGGCCATTCTACATTCCCCAATACACACTTCCAAAACCACCGTCTTGTAACCTATTCTACCACTACACCTGTTCCCATTAACATGACTCTTGTTCTTGTTCTTTTGCATTTTCTTGTAGTATGAGTAGCCAAGTACCCTCTGTGTGTTGTTTGAGAGATAAAATGTGACTTTGGTAGCACGTTGAGAAATATTGATGTAAAATATTTTCATATATCATAAAATCATATCTTCATGCCTGTGCTATCTCTTCCTCTCTTGATTTGGCATTTGAGAAATGGAAAAACCTAAGCTATAGGGGAAAGAGGAAAGAGGAGACTTGGAAGGGATAAAATTTGAAAACCAATTTTAAGTCTTCATGAAGATTCATGGAGTTTTACTTTTCCTCTTCTACTAATGTTGTATTTTCTTGTACCATGAGTAGCTAAGTCCGCATTGTTGTTTGTTTGGGGGTATAAAATGTGACTTTGATTCCATTGGAGATATTGATGTAGAAGCTTTCATATAGAATATAGTTCCATGTCCATGCTTATTCTCTGTATAACTCTCTTACTTTGGCATTCGAGCTACAAAAGAACCTAAGGTTAGGGGAAAGATGAATGACATGTCTTAGAAGGTAGAAACTCCTAAGGCCACTTGTGAAGTCTTATCTAGTTCTCCTTTCTACCTTGTCTTCCTCTTATCTTATTAACCCTAGGTAGGAGATATAAGTATAAGTGTGTCCCTCCTATACCTAGAAAAGATCATGTTTTAGGTTGAATATGGGGTAATATAAGGTGAAACACCATTCTACTGCACCTTATACCTACCCCTGCCAGCAAGTTCCTAGGGGAATCACACTTAGAAAAAAATATTAGGGTTGGTCTTGGATTAGCTTCATCTATATAATGGTCAATTGAGCCTAGTAAGGTTTGATAGAGAGTAGTTTAGGGATGAGTTCCTCTAGACATACTCTATGCCACCCTAGGCCAATACTAGGCTGGAGATCCTAATCTCACCTTTCCAAGTTGTTTGGTTTGGTAATATTGCTACATGATATATTGAAGATTATGACCCTACCATACGGTTGACAGTCACACCCCCAAACTTCCCACTCAATTAATTTATTAAGATCCATGAATACTTAGTTGTATCCTAGATCAGATTACTGCCTTGCTAATTGTAGTAATTGTGTAGATAATGATAGTTTTTTCTTGGTAGAGTTACTTAGTCTTAATTGTGGTTACTCTAGTTGGTTTCATAGTTAACTTATTATCTTTGTCTTAGTTTTCTTCTTTTCACTCATTGTCTCATGTTCCTTTTTTACTCTAGTGCACTAAATTTGTCTTCCATGTCTTACTAACAATTGCTTCTTTAGATATCTAGATAGCTCTAATTTCTAAGGTTAGCTTAAATTTCATAATGCCTTTCATTAATTGATCAATCTCTACTGTAATAAAAAACCAATCATTAAACCATTAAAACCCTAACACTCTATAGTTGAAACCAACACAACTAGCATTAGTGCCTTCTCGGCTCCCTACAAATTGAACCTAACTTGTTAATTCTATGCTACAATCTTGAAACCCATGTCTTGAGTATCAAGGCATGACCTCATAAACTGATTCCTTATGTTCTTTCTTTCCTTGAATGTATGTCCATAAGTTGCATCATCTGGATATTTAGACAAGCTACTACAAATATCCCTTTTGAATTTAATAACCATTTATACATCATAAATCCACCTCTGAGTCTAATTCTATGCAAACACACCATTTAGATTCGGAAAAAATCTCTCTAGAAATTTGTATCATGCAAGAGGTCATTATATGCCATGTATTACAACATCCAACTCTAGGTTCCAAGTACCCTCCCAGATAAGTCCACCATAAAATGTCAATTTATTTTCTCCTTTATAATTCCACCACTTGATCATTATATATTATTTTTGTTGTGATTACTATGTTTATATTCATGTTGATATAGATGGCCACCAACCTATATTGGGTTGTGATATCTTCTCTAGTGATAACTTCAAAACCCTTGCAACATCTACCTTCATCATAATGAAGTAAAAGGTTTGTCTTTATCTTTTCCTTTTTCTAAAAGTAATCACATGAGAATAAAAATTTCCCTCTTTTGAAACATATTATATTAGAGTATCATGTTTTGAAATGAATGTTTACCAAATAATATCATAGAAAAATACAATATCCTCTCCTCTCTCTATTTTTTGAAAACATGCAAAACCAACATGAACTCCCTCATATTAAAAATTTCTAATCCCCAATTGTGTGTGTATATATATATATATATATATATATATATATATATATATTCTACTTATGATCGTGTCCTCTATCAATATTTCTAGCTTCATATCATTCATGGTATCCCAAAAATCCTTCTTAACCACCTCTTTAAGGCCAATTTAGGGAGGCATAAGCTTTTACAAAACAATATATCCCCTCAAATAATTTATCTCCCATCCTTGAAATATTGACAACATCATCCTTCAAAGTATTATCAAAAATTGTTTCCACACCATTTCTATGTGTGTAAATACATGTATATTGATTTTGTACCTTTTGTCTCCAATATCTCTACATCTCTTCCATGTTTGCTTGTTTTCTTACAAGAATGATATATTCAATTTTCTTCAAATAGTCGTATCCCATGTTACTTGAAAATATTTTATCAGAGAGTGAATATTCAAAGAACCCTTTATAATTCCTTCATTAAGTATCTTATTCATCTACCTCCTTCCATTTGTTGGTCCTACTTATTTTGAGCTACATGTAGCCAATGATGATGTGGGATGATGCTCTTTACCAACACTCATACAAGATGTAGAAATCCTTGTTTTTCCTTCAACACAACTAGGTGTTATTGTGTCAAAACCCATAGCAAATTTTATTTTTGCACATGTGTGTTAATACATTACATACCTACGTAGGGATGCTCCAAATAAGTTCCAATAAGGATATTTGTCATAAAAGGAGTGACAAAGTTTTATGACTGGTATTTAACCTACCACTAAGCATTGTCCCCTGAAATTTGGACCATATACATTTTCATAAGGCGTACATAACATATGCAAAGCTAGTCTAAAATAAATTACATTGAGACAATAATAAAGGAACCAAAAACATGTAAACTTCAAGATAATTGAAATTTTATATGTATATAAACAAATTAAAAAAGTTAAAAGGGTGTTAATTAATTGTTTCGGTAGCATCCATTATACCCACTAATGTTCATCCAACAGTCCTTCACATGAGTAATTGGCCTTCACAAAAAAAGTTCCTTGTCAAGTACCATTTAAAAATGAAATAAAATTTCCTTCACTACTTCATATTTTGAGTATATGCATTGTACTCTTTAGTGATACATGTAGATTTTGAATGTTTGAAATAGGAGCTGAAGTATGTAGAAAAGTGAAATACCAAATAATACAAGAATCGCATTTATGTATATTATGATCTAGGAATTGTCGTTAATCATGTTTTATACGTCGACTTGGAAGTAGTTTCAATTTTATTGTATGTTTTCTTGGTCATGGTATGAATAATGTATTTCTTTATGTATTAATATGTTCAATGTTCATTTAAATGAAATGGTGAATGATGCTTGGTGTTATAAGCTTCTTGTATGAATGGTTGATATTGTTCATAAACTGATAGGGTAGTTCATTTAATTTGATGATTCCTAAAAACCACAATCATTTAAGAGGAAGCACATTGTATGATATGACCATGCACCTAGTGATGAATCTCATTTATGTAGTCACAAGTGATGAAAACTAGGAAGATCTGAACTTGGTGTTGCACATCGCCTGCCTAGAATTCTAGAAGATACAATACCATCACAACCTTGGAACGATGAGTTTGAAGATTAGTATAGATGTAGGATTTTTAGCAAGGTATTAGTCTGGCAGCAAGTCCAATTTAACTTCAACTAAAACTTCATAATGTTATTTTTTTAGATGTAATATCTTTTCATTTTTTTGTCTTGCATAGGTCTACATTATTAAAAGTAAATTAAGTAAATTAAATAAGTTATTAACTTAACCAATGAAACAAAACTTGAAAGTTTGAACTAGTTACAAAGATCTAAATGTTGAAACTTCATCTTTGCATATTAACATAAGAAACTACCTATTTGTCGACTAGTGTGTATTTATTGGTGCTTCTGTCCAATTGCTGAATAATTGGATTTTCAAATGTTACAAGATTACCCAACAAAATATTTATAACATGTAAGATCCAATTTGTTAATTATGTTGTAGACATAAACCTTATATTAATAAAAATGTACAAAATTGAGCATTAGAAATAATTAATCAACCATTTGGAGGAGTTTTTATAGTTTTTTGTAAGCGAACAATATTCCACTCATTTCTCAATTAAAAATAATTTACTTTTGAACTTATTGCTCCTTCTTAAGCCAATGTTATACATATTATGATTTTGGTGCATGTATCGTTCAATTGTCAAATAAAGAGAGAGTTATAAATTACCAATAACACCACTTCAAAAAAGCCTAACGTATATAAGAATTATTTTTTCATTGCTTTCAGACAATTAGATAAAATTCATATATAATTGCAAAATAGACAATAGGCTATTAGGAGGACCACACTTTATGCTATACAATTTCAACTAGGTTTCCTATCTATTCCTTTCTAGAAACTAAAAAGTAAAGATTCTTTATGCAATAATTAACCTTCACTTATACTCTAAAATAACTTATGATGAATTGATGAAAGGACTCATTATACATTAATTTTTTATTTCTTCACCACAATGAAACTAGCTCGAACAACTAACCATAAGAAAATTTGAAGGAGAAGACAATGAGGAAACCCCACCTTCTCATTCACATGCCCCCTTAAACATGTCTCTTATTTCGTCATTCTAACACTACCACTTTATATTCAATATCTCCAAAAGACATATTTGAGGACTGCTTTTTAGGTCACATTCATGATTGCACCAACGAGATGCATACTTGTAACAAGTTAATTACTATAGTTGAATTCATAGATCTTGACTAATATAATTTAGGGAAATATGGCATTAGATAGGTAGCGGAAACAAAAAAGAATTATGTCCATATTCCCCATATCCAAAAGATTGCGTCAAAACTATATAATGGGAGGGATGATTTAATGAGATCGTAATTGATCTTGGATCTAATCCATCAACTAAGATCTTATTGGAGTTGTGTAGCTTTCTTCTAGTTCCACTCATATGACGTCTATAACATCTCTTGGTCTCCACCACGAATAGCAGGTTGACGTTATCCTCTTAGTAGGAAAAACTCCAAACCTATAGAGTACTCCACACAAACCTCCTAGAACTCCATTCATTTTACTAGAATAGATAGGAAGGAGTTGTCCCTCCCGTTGGTGTACTAGTCACCAACTTGCTCTCCTTCAATTGTTCTCCCTTTCGATCCTTCCATTTATCGGGTAGGACTCACTCAGGTTCTCTTGTCTACGACAACCAGAGAAGACAAACAATTGTTAGAGGCAATTGAATAATGTCTAAAAAGCCCCCAATGCCCCTTTATTTATGGGAGGGTTAGGGTTAGGGTTCCCAGTCTAAGTGGGAGTGCAAGGGATTAAAATTTCACAAAAAAACCATAACCTATGATAAACAAAACAATCAGTTTATGAATAACTGATCGTTTGGCATGTGACTTGATTGGTTCACCCAGTGAATCGATCATTTCATCATGCTTCCCAATCACAATTGTATTGGAAATTCTAATACAATTAATGGACGACATGAAATCAGAACTAATCCTTGATGCAATCAAATTTATCTATGAATTGGGCAACTGGCTCCATGAGACAGTCATTTTGCAACTTGAGCCTATAAATTCACTAAGTGAACCAATTGGTTCACGCCCTGGTTCATCCAAAATTCAGCCAATGCAATTTCCAATCATCTTGACACTCCAACGGTACATTCAACACTTGTACTGATTAGTTGGGAGTCAAGTTAGTTAATTCGTTTCTTACATTGAATACCTAAACACTTTTAGCAATCAACTCAAATATCATTCATGAATAAACTCCTATTTCAGCTGTATCCTATGCGTTTGGCCCTATCGGTTCCAAGCTACATTGGTCGTGAACATCCATAACTCATTTATGACATCACAAGCAAAGGGCGATGTTTAGTCACACATCATTGCTACCCAAGTAATTGGAAAGTTGGAGAACAAGTTCGACCTACAATCTGTATCAAGTGTTATAGTGATTGTCTAATTCCTTTATCTCTGATATCCAGAATGAACTTGAGGCATGGAATCGTCATCCTCTCAATGTTCCATCCTTGTTCCTAGAGCTAGAGCAGACTGTATGAGATATATGTAGGGGTGGGAATTGAGTTCAGGTTGAGAGGGTATTATTTCAGCTCATTTTAGGTCAACACTTTTTGTCTAGACCCTAAACTTGCAAAAGATGGATTCTCCAGGAGAAACCCTTGACCCTAACACGACCCGTAAATAATTTTGGGTGTATTGGGTCTGACCCATAAATCCTATAATAAGATAGTAGTTTAAAAAAATATTATGATTTGTTTAGTCATTGACAATTTCCAAGTGAAATTAACAAATTTTATTGTGATCAACTTACAATGTGAATGAAAAACATATATACAGCCTATTGTAGTTTGTACGAGAGTTTTAGAAACAAATTCATAACCTAATTAGCATAATAAATCATAGAAATCAATACTACACCATGTAGAATTGCCAAACTGCATGATTGATGGATTAGTAATTTAATGGTCCATTGAGTGTCTTAAAATATAATATTTGTAATTTTATTTGAAAATACAATTCTGAATTTTGGGTCAATCATCTCAATTTGGGTCTAAAGTCCAAGCTCAGACCCAAACCTATATTAATTTTGGGTTCTTTGGGTTCGAGTAAATTTTGGATCGGGTTGAAAAACCTTATACCCTTAATAGCTTAAAATTTTGGGTTCAGGTAGGGTCATTTGGGTTGGGTCTGTTTTGCTAACCCTAAATATAGGGGACCTCAATGTCATATCCCGATTCACATGTGTATGCACATGCATTTCTCAATCTCACTTATCAAGTGGCATTGTGACACCCTCTATTTTCATATCACATGAGCGGAAGCATTTTTTTTATCTGGGGTATCACAAACATGACTATCATTACAATGAAAGTAAATGAAACACTTTGCATTTAAGTAAAACTGATTCATACATAGTTCTAACAAAGGGAAACAAGTCATATAATATACCATGATAACAAGACCATGCATAAAAGAAGATGTCTAAACTCTAGATCGTCTCGGTAGATGGCACCCCACTAGGCAAGCTTGAAAACCAACTACATCTTTCCTTATTCTTTAAATCTTCAGCTGCTCCAAACTCTGCGGACATCGCGTCCCCATCCATGCATTTGAAAGAATAGTTGTTAGAGTAAGTGACATGGGCATTCTAAAATATACATTGCTATAGAACTAAAATATTACAAAAGATTCTTGAACATCATAAATGTGAAACGAACATTTAACTTTGATTAAATCTAGAAACATATTATCTCTCATTTCTTAAACTCTTATTTTCTATTCTATCTTTTCTGGAGACCTATAATCTAGGTCTCATGGCCTACACCAAAGTGTCTGGATCATAAATATCTTATCTAAATTCCTCTCATCACACTTGTGGATGAGGTTATAGATATGCTCTAATCTTAAGTATCTTTTACTGATAGTTTTTATCTATTTGTGGCCACCATTATACAATAAGTCATCCTCTGTGACACCAAAGTGTCCTCTATGGTGCAGCGCACCCTCTATTGGCACAATGTGCCCTCTGTTGACACCGAAGTGTCCTCTATGGTGCAACGCATCCTCTATTGGCACAATGTGCCCTCTGAAATGGAGTAAACACTCCTCTGAATTGGCAACAAATGCCTCATAATCGTCCCGGGACTCTCTGAATAAGGACTTATTATATAATGTATTATGTGAAGGTTTTGAATTAATTATCTTAAATCTATCTTTACTAAACTCTAAATTTGAACTTATCTGAAACTGAGTACTCGACACATACTTAGTTTTGAATCTGAAATCTGAATCTGAATCTCTGCTCTTTTAATTCTGAATATGAATCTTTGCTCTTATATTATACACTAAATATATATCTAAATGAAAACATGTACCTCAATTACTACATAATTGAGAATGGGTCTATGACCCTTATCATGTATCTTTATTCTATATTTATCTACCCATGCAATGAGTAGTCCAAGTCTGACTCTAAATCTAATGTTCTCATTATATGGGTAAAGTTTATTCTGGAATCTATGAGTTGGTCACATTACTTCACTCATACCAATTATATGATAAATAAGTCTAATGTCTTATGATAAAGGATCTGAACTAAATATGGATATACAAAGTATATGAGAGTTCTCAACTATCAAATATCTATAAGAATGTTATTTCTGACAAGGTGACTCAATTTCTATAAAATATCATTATGTATGATCTCAATACACTCGTATAAACTTAAATCTTAAATCTTAATGTAGAAATCATATTAAGTCTCATCCTACAACTTAATGTCTCATAATTTGATAATATCATCATAAACTCATGTTACAACATATTCAGATCCCAATAGTACCTTTATCTTGGAAATTGGGCCGTGGTCTACCATGTACATCACTCATATTCTCACATGATATTTAACTTCTTAAACACTAATCTTGCTACAGAATCCATTTCACTGCTTAATT
This sequence comes from Alisma plantago-aquatica, assembly GCA_963693085.1. Lineage (NCBI taxonomy): Eukaryota > Viridiplantae > Streptophyta > Magnoliopsida > Alismatales > Alismataceae > Alisma > Alisma plantago-aquatica. The sequence continues at coordinate 1,401,623,631 of OY856409.1, read as the reverse complement.
CTTATATAACTACATATATAAGAAACCTTGATGACATGTTCCTACTTGAATTCTTTTCAAACCAATATATCTATTACTGAGAGGAATCTTAATAATATGTTCTACTTGAAATCTCAATACCTGATTACATATATGTATATATAAGGGACACTACTAACATATTTGTACTTAAAATCTTAATGCATGGTTATATCACATAACCATGGGAGGGTGGCAAACTTATTTTTGTTTCATATCTTGTAGTCCTGAGTATCCATATGGAATATATTTAAGGGATATGATATAAATATATGCTCTTATCCTTCTTATGAACTTAACTCGTGATCTAGAATCATTTCGTGAATCATCACTACTTAAGGTATTGAGTATATGAAATTTTATAATCATCAGGACATAAAATCTTTCTTACATATTTAACGTAGAATGTAGGGCATGAAGGTCTTATCTAAGAAGCATGTAAATGTACTTAGTTTGATAAACATAAATACTCATGGGCATGAAACACTTACATCTTGTACATATGGCATCGATAAGGAAGTCTCAACTCCAAGTTCCATAACTTTAATAACTTGGATATCATCATAGGTTTATCAGTCCAAGCATATATTCCCTCTTTCTATTTCTTAATCTCAAAACCCCATCATCCTAACTACATATACCAACTTAGGGTTCTTATTTAGACTAAACATAAATTTAATCTAAAATCACCATAAAATCTTAGCGTTGAAATAAAATAAAACTCATACTATATAATTAGTATTATCTTTATACTCAAATAAGACATAAATCGTCTTATGCACTAATATGAACATATACTTCATATAATGAGAATATTTCTCAAAAATAGTAACATATTGTAAAATTACTGACTCAATCAGGAAATCAAAGTAGAATACCATCACATTACTAATATCAGGCCTAATTGACCATACATATATCACTTATTGTGTCAGGATAATCATTTATTATTCTTTCATAATGGCTACTCATTTAAAACTAAATACTAATATAATAGCATAAGAAACTTCATCAAATCTCTAGAAAAGTATTCATATAATGTAGGAAGATCATGTATTAAAATATCAGATCATTTAAAAATCAGATCATGGATGAAATACCCAAAATACCCTTATTACGGTTTACATCAAAACCTCAATAAAACTTCATATAAGAGAGATCACGCTTTGAAATCATGTCAAGGATATTATAATACACATCCAATAAAATTTGCATGAATTTCTAAATTCGTTTGCTATTTTTAATTGACAAAACATCAAAATCATATAATTTTGAACACACTATATTTAATAAATAAAAGATATAAAAATCATAATCTAGCAGTATTTTTATTTGATAGTACTCATCATGAACTTTCTGTAGGAATCTTGTTTGTCCCAAACTAAGCTCTACATCTCAAGATATGAATTTTAAAAGAACTACTTTATCAAAATGATGCTCACCGTTCAAGGTTGATCTGACGGCTGAGAGGAATAAGTGCCCAGCCTCCTAGATCTTCTTCTTCACCTGATGAAAAAGGGGGGTTTCTCCCCTATTTCTTCCGCAAGAACATGGCACCATGTATGGTGGTTTTGACGGTGAAGAAGCTTGTGTCTCTGGTTGGTGATAAACCCGACAGAGGCTGACCTAGCCACCGATCCTCCTCCCTTCATCTCCTTTGATGCTATGCTACCGTGATGGCTGCCCAACAATGCCTCATCTGAACCCTAGAACTGCCGCCGCCGAGCTCCTCTTCCATGTCTCCTCTCTCTCACTGCCTATCGATTCGCATCAAAGCCCTAGTATAGGATGAGGCCGACCCTTGTTTGCAAGGATAGAAGGTATTTATATCACCAAAACCTAGATCTGGGCGAGGAAGACCCCATTCTTGAACCCCTGTTTGGAATCTGTTCTGCCCGAGTTCCAGCTCTCAGTCTGCCCTGGGCTAGAGTCCTATTCTCTCTCTCTGTTTTTTTTTGTAAAAAGGTCCAAATTACAGGAATAATTATTATCTCCACATAATAATTATGTTGAGTCCAAACTTTGGAATTAAGATTGTCTTTCCATTATCTTTATTTGGATATGATAGTAGGTCAAAACTAAATAGATAGACACTCCAAATCTATCTTTTAAGTAAAAACTATATAAATACTAAATTAATTACCTAGGTCTCTAGATAATTTAAAATCATTCAAAATTTTACTGATAATCTTATATTTTAATTCTACATCTATGAAAAATATCTTGAGCATTTATCATGACCATAAAACACTAAATTCCCAAATTTGCACTCCAAGGACCCATTTGTAAGCTATGATTGGCCCAAATGGGCTAGAATTGGACTCTAGGGCACATGGTACATCCTATAGTCTTGCAAAGGTTCCATGAGCTTAATTGTATTCCAAATCATGAAAATAAGTCTTCAATCAATATAATTTCTTAATTGAAGCTCATGCATGACACATGTGATCAATATTTCTTTAGTTACATAACATGAAGACCTAAGCTAGGTCTAAGGCTCAAGCCATGAACTAGATCATCATATGGTATATTCATCACATTATTGTTCATAGTAATAATTCATTTATATTCGTATACAACCGATTATAATCATACCCATTTAAGTCATTATATGTGTATTGGTTGATCAGATGGTGTGAAATACTCATTTTGCAAACTTAATTATGTACCTAGCCATGACATGCCTTTACTAGAAAACCCCACATTAAAGGCTTAATTTAGCTATGAAATTGAGCATGTTACAATTCTACCCAACTTAAAATAAATTTTACCCTCAAAATTTCCCTAGGCTACTACCCACCTTAGGTTTCTGCTTACCTCTTCATTTATTGTAAGACACACTTATGTTCAAACTTTTACATGAAAAGAGATATGTAATGTATTTTCATTAAAAATATGTGAGTATTATCTATTACCTTGGTCTACTTGTCAACTCATACTTAGGGTTTATAAAACTAAACTTGGCTCTATGCTTAGGACATCTACCTCAACCTTGTCATGAATTCCTAACATTAGTTGTACATGACTGCCTAACCGTGGGTTCTTCAGATAACTCCTACATTCCTAGATATGTGGTGATCAGGCACATACCCAGAGATGTGGGATCACGACGTACTATCCCTCACTAGCTCACTAACACATGTGTCCCATACCACATGAGCTAGTAAGATATGAGAGATGCATAAAAGTCTAGCACTTATGAAATTCCTTTTCAATTCTCAATTGGCTGGCCATAACCATTGAGAATGGAGAAGAAACCTCATTAGTTTGGTTTAGGTTGCTACTTTAGATCTAAACAAGGATGACTTCTACCTCTAAGATATCTATCTATTCTAAGGTTAAGACCCATAATCACTCTAAGTTATGGTATTCTTCTTATGGAATCTATCCCTAAACCCTAAACTTACCTCTTCACTCTAGGGTGACTATGAGAATCACGTTTTCCTAGTGGCCATTTACCAAATTATTCTGATACCATATTGTGACACCCTGTATTTTCATATCACATGAGAAGAAGCATTTTTTTTATCTGGGGTATCACAAACATGACTATCATTGCAAGGAAAGTAAACGAAACACTTTGCATTTAAGTAAAACAAATTCATATATAGTTCTAACAAAGGGAAACAAGTCATCTAATATACCATGATAACAAGACCATGCATAAAAGAAGATGTCTAAACTCTAGATCGTCTCGGTAGATGGCACCCCATTAGGCATGCTTGAAAACTTGCTACATCTTTCCTTGTTCTTTAAATCTTCAGATGCTCCAAACTCTACAAACATCACGTCCCCAGCCATGCATTTGGAAAAATAGTTGTTAGAGTAAGTGGCATGAGTATTCTAAAATATACATTGCTATAGAACTAAAATATTACAAAAGATTCTTGAACATCATAAATGTGAAATGAACATTTAAATCTGATTAAATCTAGAAACATATTATCTCTCATTTCTTAAAATCTTATTTTCTATTCTATCTTTTCTGGAGACCTATAATCTAGGTCTCATGGCCTACACCAAAGTGTCTGGATCATAAATATCTTATATGAATTCCTCTCATCACACTTGTGGATGAGGTTATAGACATGCTCTAATCTTAAGTATCTTTTACTTACTATTTTTATCTGTTTGTGGCAACCATTATACAATAAGTCCTCCTCTATAACACCGAAGTGTCCTCTATGGTGTAGCACACCCTCTGTTGGCACAATGTGCCCTCTGTTGACACTGAAGTGTCCTCTATGGTGCAACGCACCCTCTATTGGCACAACGTGCCCTCTGAAATGGAGTAAACACTCCTTTAAATTGGCAACAGATGCCTCTGAATCATCTCAGGACTCTCTGAATGAGGACTTATTATATAATGTATTATGTGAAGGTTTTGAATTAATTATCTTAAGTCTATCTTTACTAAACTCTGAATCTGAACTTATTTGAAACTAAGTACTCGACACATACTTAGTTTTGAATCTGAATCTCTGCTCTTTTAAATCTGAATATGAATCTTTGCTCTTATATTATGCACTAAATCTATATCTAAATGAAAACATGTACCTCAATTACTACATAATTGAGAATGGGTCTTTGACCCTTATCATGTATCTTTATTCTATATTTGTCTACCCATGCGATGAGTAGTCCATGTCTGACTCTAAATCTGATGTTCTCATTATATGGGTAAAGTTTATTTTGGAATCTCTGAATTGGTCACATTACTTTTTTTTTGGAGAAAGTAAAATATTACTATATCATCAAAAAAGTGTATAGATGGTGGAAGCCATCGTATACTGTAGAAATAGGTTAAACTACAAAATCCCACCAGGCCAGGATCACCCTACTGACCCCTCTACCAATCTTCAGTCTGGCTTTTAAAGCCAGCTTCAAGTAGGTAACCAACGTATCAAATAAGACCAGGACATCAGTGTCCATTTTCCCATGAAGCCTACTGTTGCACTCCTTCCAAATCAAAAAATAAAGACCTGAGAAGTAAAGCCCCACAAAAGGTCTCAGACCGATATTGTTTTTGGTCCGGTCCAGCGCCACATAGATACCCTCCACAAAGTAATTCGGGGCAAACCCACCCCATCCCATCTTCAGCCAAAGTCTTCTCTAGAGATAATAGGTATAACAACATTCAAAGAACAAATGGGAATGAGATTCATCATCGGATCTGCACAACAAACATCTAACCTCAATGTTGAGACCCCACTTAGACATACGATCTCTCGTCAGCAGCCTTCCCAAAACCATCCTATAAGAGCAACAACTCCATTTAGGAATGTTGTCCTGGTTCTACAAGAAGGGGAACCAGGGAACGCAAGGCCCCTCCATCTTAGCCGCCTTCCAAGGCACAATATGAGTGTCCTTCAGCTCCCACCCTCTCGGTGAAAGCGTGTATAGCCCAACCACTTCCGGCCAAGGAGAGCACGTTTTCCTCCATGTTCTGGACATATTTTTCTATCCTTCTAACTACAAATCATGCCCGTACCTAGCATGCATCCAACTGCTCCAGCTGTAATCATTTCTCAAGAAATTATCAATCCTTTTAACAGCATCATCTCAGTCAATGTCTGCTGGGCCGCAAACATTCAAGCCACCTTCCTCAAAACGCCTCACCACTGATCTCCAAGCAACCACGTGACCTCTACCCCCCATATAAAAGAGGTCATCACACTTCTCATCTTCTCCAACACAAACAATAGAAGTTGGGCCTGCATACACCAAAATCTGATCATGCCCTCAAGAACGGATCTAACAAGAACCAATCTTCCCGACAAAGAAAGGTTGATGCCCATCCACTTGGCGGTTTTATCACGGAGAGTATCAACACATACCTGGAAATCCCTACCCCTCACTTTACCCCCACACAGAGGTATACCAAGGTACTTGGTAGGAAGCACTCCGTCCTACCTAATTATATGATAAATAAGTCTAATGTCTTATGAGAAAGGATCTTAACTAAATATGGATATACAAAGTATATGAGAGTTCTCAAGTATCAAATATCTATAAGAATGTTATTTATGACAAGGTGACTCAATTTCTATAAAATCTCATTATGTATGATCTCAATACACTTGTATAAACTTAAATCTTAAATCTTAAAGTAGAAATCATATAAAGTCTCATCCTACAACTTAATCATGACTTAATATCTCATAATTTGATAATATCGTCATAAACTCATGTTACAACATATTCAGATCCCAATAGTACCTTTATGTTGGAAATTGAGCCGTGGTCTACCATGTACATCACTCATATTCTCACATGATATTTAACTTCTTAAACACTAATCTTGCTACAAAATCCATTTCACTGCTTAATTCTTATATCGCTACATATATAAAAAGCCTTGATGACATGTTCCTACTGGAATTCTTATCAAACAAGTATATCTATTACTGAGAGGAATCTTCACAATATGTTCTACTTGAAATCTCTATACCTGATTACATATATGTATATATAAGGGACACTACTAACATATTTGTACGTAAAATCTTAATACATGGTTATATCACATAACCATGGGAGGGTGGCAGACTTATTTTTGTTTCATATCTTGTAGTCCTGAGTATCCATATGGAATATATTTAAGGGATATGATAGAAATATATGCTCTTATCCTTCTTATGAACTTAACTCATGATCTAGAATCATTCCGTGAATCATCACTACTTAAGGTATTGAGTATATGAAATTCTATAATCATCAGGACATAAAATCTTTCTAACATATTTAACGTAGAATGTAGGGCATGAAGGTCTTATCTAAGAAGCATGTAAATGTACTTGGTTTGATAAACATAAATACTCATGGGCACAAATCACTTACCTCTTGTACATATGGCATCGATAAGTAAGTCTCGACTCCAAGTTCCATAACTTTAATAACCTGGATATCATCATATGTTTATCAGTCCAAGCCTATATTCCCTCTTTCTATTTGTAAATCTCAAAACCCCATCATCCTAACTACATATACGAACTTAGGGTTCTTATTTAGACTAAACATAACTTTAATCTAAAATCACCATAAAATCTTAGCGTTGAAATAAAATAAAACTCATAATATATAATTAGTATTATCTTTATACTCAAATAAGACATAAATCGTCTTATGCACTAATGTGGACATATACTTCATATAATGAGAATAGTTCTAAAAAATAGTCACATATTATTAAATTACTGACTCAATCAGGAAATCAAAGTAGAATACCATCACATTACTAATATCAGGCCTAATTGACCATACATATATCACTTATTGTGTCAGGATAATCATTTATTATTCTTTCATAATGGCTACTCATCTAAAACTAAATACTAATATAATAACATAAGAGACTTCACCATATCTGAAGAAAAGTATTCATATAATGTAGGAAGATCATGTATTAAAACATCAGATCATTTAAAAATCAGATTATGGGTGAAATACCCAAAATACCCTTATTACAATTTACATCAAAACCTCAATAAAACTTCATATAAGAGAGATCAGGCTTTGAAATCATGTTAAGGATATTATAATACACATCCAATAAAATTTGCATGAATTTCTAAATTCATTTGCTATTTTTAATTGACAAAACATCAAAACATGTAGTTTTGAACACACTATATTTAATAAATAAAAGATATCAAAATCATAATCTAGAAGTATTTTTATTTGATACTACTCATCATGAACTTTCTATAGGTATCTTGTTTGTCCAAAACTGTGCTCTACATCTCAAGATATGAATTTTAAAAGAACTACTTTATCAAAATGATGCTCACCGTTCAAGGTTGATCCGACGACTGAGAGGAATAAGTGCCCAGCCTCCCAGTTCTTCTTCTTCACTCGATGAAAAAGGGGGGTTTCTCCCCTATTTTTTCCGCAAGAACATGGCGTCGTGTCTGGTGGTTTTGACTGTGAAGAAGCTCGTGTCTCTGGTTGGCGATGAACCCGACAGAGGCTGATCTAGCTGTCGATCCTCCTCCCTTCATCTCCTTTGATGCTATTTTATCGTGATGGCTGCCAAACAACGCCTCATCTAAACCCTAGAACTGCTGCTGCCAAGCTCTTCTTCCATGTCTCCTCTCTCTCGCTGCCTATCGATTCGCGTCAAAGCCCTAGTATAGGATGTGACTGACACTTATTTGCAACGATAGAAGGTATTTATATCACCAAAACCTAGATCTGGGAGAGGAAGACCCCATTCTTGAACCCCTGTTTAGACTCTGTTCTGCTGGAGCACCGACTCTCTGTCTGCGCTGGGCTAGAGTCCCGTTCTCTTTTTTTTTCTTTTTCTTTTTTGTAAAAAGGTCCAGATTAAAGGAATAATTATTATCTCCACATACTAATTATTTTTGAGTCCAAACTTTAGAATTAAGATTGCCTTTCCATTATCTTTATTTGGATACGATATTAGGTCAAAACTAAATAGATAGACACTCCAAATCTATCTTTTAAGTAAAAATATATAAATACTAAATTAATTACCTAGGTCTCTAGATAATTTAAAATCATTCAAAATTTTATTAATAATCTTATATTTTAATTCTACATCAATGAAAAATATCTTGAGCATTTATCATGACCATAAAACACTAAATTCCCAAATTTGCCCTCCAAGGACCCATTTGTAAGCTATGATTGGCCCAAATGGGTTAGAATTGGACTCTAGGGCACATGACACATCCTATAGTCTTGCAAAGGTTCCATGAGCTTAATTGTATTCCAAATCATGAAAATAAGTCTTCAATCAATATAATTTCTTAATTGAAGCTCATGCATGACACATGTGATCAATATTTCTTTAGTTACATAGCATGAAGACCTAAGCTAGGTCTAAGGCTCAAGCGATGAACTGGATCATCATATGGTATATTCGTCACATTATTGTTCATAGTAATAATTCATTTATATTCGTATACAACCGATTATAATCATATCCATTTAAGTCATTATGTGTGTATTAGTTGATCAGATGGCTTGAAATACACATTTTATGAACTTAATTACGTACCTAGCCATGGCATAGCTTTACTAGAAAACCCCACATTAAAGGCTTAATTTAGCTATGAAATTGAGTATGTTATAGGCATGGATATCAAACTCTTATAGGAAGGAAAAATCCCGTCTACATCACCCAAAATCATCCCCATGTGTCATAGTGCACCTGATCATCACCTTTATGGAAACACTTATTCAAGGTCATAATCAATGATGTCAAAGTACACTGAATGACATGTGATGAGAGTTGTGATTTTTGGTTTAAGAACCACAATCATGACCTTCACTATGAGAGACGACTATGACCACCAATTATGGTTTTCATGTGTCACTCTCAAAGTGGGTCTGTTTGATACATTAATCTACCACAAGTATCTATGTGCTTCTTCTGATACCACATATATCATGACGGATGAGATTTTTTCATCACCTAACACACACTCTAGTATTAAGTGTTATTATTATCTATCATCCTCCCATAATAATATCCAAATAGGTACATATCAAAAATATACATACTCTTAACATCCATATGATCTCATTATTTAGGTCATCAACCCAAAGACATATGTCATTGAGTAATGTCATTATTTAGACATTTTATTTATTTCATCATTATCTCATAATTGATTGAAACAAAATAAATTGGAAAAGTGCCTTTATCATTAATCAAAAGCTTTCAAAGATGTGCCATCACAAATAGTAGACGTGAGAGGCGCATCACCACTAATGCGAGATGTGAAAGATGTCAAGAAGAGGAGGAGACGAGCTTACATGCCTTGCAGGATTGCAAATATGTTAAGGAAGTTTGGACACAACTCCTACAAAGCACTATGCCACCAAACGTCTTCAACAAAGACCACATGGATTGTCTACGTTGGGGACTAGACGGTGACACCAATCAACAAATCACTTTCATGATCGCAAGTTGGTACTTCTGGCAATGTAGAAACATCCATGTCTTCAAGAAGAGAACTAAACCTATTGTGTACATGGTGAACTACATCAAGAAAGAGGTTGAATATTCACAGAAGGTGTTGTTGAGCGAAGAAAGAGATGGTAGCAGTAATAGCTACCCACCCGTAGAGACGCATTGGTGGAGACTGACAAAAGGCATACTTAAAATCAACGTCAACGCTGCTATGCTGAGGAGGAAGTTGGTGGCCGCTGAGGCTATTGGATCGAAGGCAATGGATGGACTGCTCCGGCTGAGTCCACCTTACAAGCTGAATTGTAGGCGATACAATTTGCTTTGCAGCGAGCAACAAAGCTTAATCTGATACAGGTGGAGATTGAGACGGATTTCTGTCAGGCGGTGGAGTTGATAAAATAGGACCCAAGCTCCTACCCCAGGTACACTAGATTGGTCCATGCTATACAATGCATGTTGGATAGCAACACAGGTTGGCGGCTACAATTTGCTCAAAGAAATAGCAATATGGAAACCGATGGATTGGACAAGTTTCATCTAAGGAACAGGTCTGGTCATTTTCATTACACCAAACCACCAGAGGAAGTTACTATGTGGTATAATAAGGACCTATGTAATGGTAGTAGTACCACCATGTTTAATTATGCTAGTGTGTCATGTAATCCATGTTCAATATTTTCCTGCATGAGGAGAGTGAGATGAATAGATGATCTCCTGACTTCTAAAAAAAAATATTCCATCACAACGATCATATGATTGTCTCTCAAGGCATACATACCAACAAACTCCCATTTGCACTTAGAGCCAATCTCCCACGAATCTCATTCTAAGTGATCTAAACATGCCCATCATGTTTCTACTGCATAAGTGTTAATCCAGCGGGTTAGAAACACATTTGCCTTTAGTCTGTATATTGCATGTTTCTCATCTCTTTGTTGTAAGACATTTCATATAAGATGGAACTACCACAATATGATATCTGATATTCCTTGCCTAACCAGTAGCTCCATTGTAGTCACAATATCTCTACTATGTCATCAATGTCTAGTACATCTTTAAGTTCATCTATATGAACTTTTAGATCCATAGAGTACCCACTCCTATGTTCGTAACACCATTATACTCAACTTCTACTTTATAATTGAATCAATGGTATGTAGTATGGAAATCTTCCAACTTACAACTCTTTTCTTAAAATTAAACACATTTTGTATTGCGGTCATTTTATATTATTTTTAAAGCATGCATCACTATAACCCCTTACAAACAAATCTTCCTTATTTCCATAATCTAGCAACTAATCCTTAGTGATTCTCCAGTACTAATGGATGTCTTTTGATGACAATCCAATGACCTTCATTGGAATCTAAATAATATCATCTTGTCCTATCCAATACATGCAAGACTATGAGTTGAGTACTTCTTATAGAATACATGACATATCCAATTTTGGGTTCATATGTCATCTCACTCATGCTTTTCCTTTCTTCATAAGAATTGGAACATAGGATTCTTGAGAAACTAATCCTATGTAAAATGGATATATTCTCTCTCATTGAATCATCATTCTATTGTATGCACTCATAGTTAGGCTGTGAAACTTTCCAAAATTATCTCATCTAGATCTCAATTCTTTTCTCATAGGATGTTTCACCTAATCCTTGATTTTTGAAGGTTTTTCCATGCCTTGTCTGAATACTTACAGTATTGAGATTCTATTCCCCATCAATATGTGGATGCTTGTTTTAACCTTGAGATTGAACTTTGTAGTTTATAGACTTTGTTTGCATTCATGAATTTATAAAACATTTAGGTTATGTCACATACACATCCTTTCTAGTATTACTTTCAAGGAATGTGGTTTATATCTCCATATGCTCGATCTCATAGTCTATGTAAACTACAAAAAAAGCATGAAAATTGGATAAGTAAAACCCAATTGCACCCTTTAGATTTTACCCCTTGATGTGGTACTACTAAGTCAATAACTTGTTGAGGTTCATGGATTCCATTTTGGATGTAATGGCCTCAATCCATTTCTCAATTTTTAATTCTCAGTAGTTTTGTCCCTTAGTTGTTCTCAACATGACACGTAGCTCTGTCAATGGCTTGTCAAAGTCATTCATGCTGTAGTTAATGACAAACTGACTATATGACTCTGGAAGTGACTGCATAATCACATTAGTGTCCAACTCTAGACCCAAGAAGAATCCCAATTTGGAAAGAATCTCTACATACCCAATGAGTTTGACCGCATGACAACCTATTGGATCTCCTTATGACATTTTACATTTGAACATAACTTTGGAGACATCATATCCCTCCTATACCGCCTAATCTCAGAATATGCTCTTAAGATGTATGACCATCTCAATTACATCCATGTTCTCAAATTGTCTTTGCAAGACATAGTTCATGGAGCACAACATTATACACTGGAAGTCAATGACATCTTTAGTGTGCTTCTTAAAATCATTCCTTTCATCCTTAGGTGGGGTGGGAAGAGGTTCATCTTTCTCTGGTGTCTCCAGGATATAGAGCTTGTGCTACTGTCTGAGAATAATTCTCAACGTCTTGAGCCAGTCATGGAAGTTATTCCCACCTTCTCAAGGACAGATCGTAAAGCAAAGTTGTTTTTTTGTATTGTAATTGAATTCTACAAAGAAATTTGCAATTTTTGTTGAAAATTAATTTTTGATTTGATTTGTATAAAACTTGAGGATGTTTAATTAGACATTTAATTTGACTATCACTCTCATTATTTTGTTCTAATTGATAACCCTCAATTAACAATTCTGAAGATTTGTAGCACACTATCTTCTAATGAGCCAAGATCGAAAATATTTCAATTATTACCCGACCAACGTCGGCGTCCATAATCAATCATTAAGGTAGGAAATGTTTTCAAATTACTTATTATGTAATTCTTACATAGATATTATGAACAACTCCTTTCCATAATCATCAACATGCCTCTCAGTGCTTAATCTCATTAAGGACACACCTTTAAGGATTACCCAAAAGCCTACATGATAGAAATGCACCTTGGTTTGGTAGAACCTACATATCTACCATCGCGCTTCCACGAGATGGACGGTGCACCATGTTTTGGCATAACCTACACTTGGTTGATCAAGCTTTTCATGTGTTTTGTTAATGGAATTCATATTAGACATAATATGTTTCATTGAGATATTTTATATATTTACATACCTATACATATCCAATCACCACATATATATAGTATGTATCATATACATGCTATATCCCACATGTTAGACATGCACTATAAAACATTAGTGATGTTTATGACCATTATATTTAAATCCCTTAGATACACATAGATTTACTACCACCTAGGTCTACATCATATGCAAGATCATATTATTGATGTAGATATGTGCTTGAATCAATCTAAGTTGATCAATTCAACCCTTGAATCAATTGGCTTGCCTCTTGGTTGATCGGTTGGTTATCAGAAATGATTGATTGGCCTTCAATCCAATGATGTTTGGACACTTTTAAATGATTGGTTGGAACTCTAGGAGGTCGATTAAGTTCCTCTTATCCTTTGTCCTCCACGATCCTACAGCCAGTTAGTTCAACATCGAGATGGTCGGCTCGTCTAGTATTGAGCATCTTCTTGATCATTACAAGAAAATAGACTATTCTAATTCTATTAAACTTATTACAGGTAAAGAGAAACCTTGAGTTACATTCCAGGGGAGTAAAGGTAGGAAAGATTAATAATTTTACATAGGGAAGAATAGGGTAGAGGCTTGATATGCAAACTGAGATAAAATAGGAATATAATAAACATTCAACCACATAGATATGTAGGGTTATTTTCCATAACCATGCTACACATACACCATCAAAACCAATTTTAGGGCTACACATGTAAATTGCATATATATCATATCATATATATTAGTTTGGGATCATATGTGGTCTTTAATCAGACATGCACATTAATCATTTTATATTTCACATCGTATGCAATAAATAAACAAAAACCCAAAATCCAATAACATCGATGAAATCTCAAAACATAGTAAATTGATGTGGCTCTGATACTACTCTAGGGAAATATGGCATCAGCTAGGCAGCGGAAACAAAAAAAATTATGTCCATATTCCCCACACCCAATGGATGGCATCAAAAACTACATAATGGGAAAGATGGTTTAATGAGGTCATACCTGGTCATGCCAGCTAGTCCAATGACTAATCCCTCATTGTAGTTGTGCAACTTTCTTTTGGTTATACCAGAAAACATCTGTACCAACTCCTGGTCTTCACCATGGACAACAGGCTGACATTGTTCTCCTAGAAGGAAAAGTTGCATGCCTCTAGAGTAGTCAACACAGACCACCTTGAACTTTTAGCATTCTACTAGAACAAACAATTAGGTCAAGAAGAACTCAAAGTGAGGAGGCCCAATCTAAGAAGGACCAAAGGTAGGTAGGTGTAAGCTAAAAGGAAAGGAATGAAGAATTAGAAATAATGGTCATGAAATGAATGGTGTTTAACTCCTTTCATTTCAAATATATGTACAATAGTTTAAGCTCACATGCAACTAAAAGTCTACTGAAAGATCTATAATAACATATAATAACCTATATCTAATGGAAAATGATCAATATCAAGAATTGACTAAGTAATCTTTCTTATAAATACTTCATAAGTGTTGTGCTGTAAACCAACCATAGTAAAAGGTGAACATTTTGGCAATTCAGAATATGGTAAAGGGAAATGGTAAAACCCTGATGTGTCATGTCTTTGTAATGTAACATGTCACTATCATAGAGATGTGTAATATTTTGATAAAACATAACTAAGAGTTGAATAATTGTTCATAGAAAGATGAGTAAATGAAGCAAAATATTTCATGTTTATATGAAGAAAACATCAGATATCATAATTCCAATGCCTTCTCCGAAGGTTCTTCTAGGATAGGATCTTTTTTAAGATAACTTTGTTGTAGTAATTTGTATGTTTGGTATGTTAAGGATGATGTGAAATTGATCTCCCCATTTGGCATCATCATTCTTCTTACATGTAGCCTTCAAAGTTAATTTATATTCAATTAAATCATGCTCATTAAAAAAAGGACCCTCCTTTTATAGTTGGGAGATTATTTACTTTTCCAAATATCTTGAATCTTCCATTCTATGTTACTCACAATGGTAGTAACATGGTTTAAGTTCTTATTCTTAAACATCACACAACATGGTATATCAATTAAATCATATAAAAAACATGATTGAGAGTCAATAGATCTCTTTTAGGGGAATATTTTATTAGAAAAACTGAAAAACATGTAAAAAATAGGTTCAAGCTTGTTTCTACTATTATATTTTAGGTTTGTTGATTCTATTCAACTGAGTTTACTTTATATTAATAGTTAAGATAACATGGGTATTAACAAAAGTAATTAACTAATACTAGTTTATATTGATATGTGATTAATCTAACTACAAGCCAGTAGACATAGTGTATGATAAGTATTGTTAATAAAATACATGTATGTGAAGAGGCGGTTGAATGTTGATAAAAGATTACTGATACATAGGTCTTGGAATCTTTGAAGTTAGATACACGGTTGAGAAAAATATTAGATGTGCACATATAGTACATAGAATGATAATATGAGTTAAGCACTCCACAATTTGTAGTCGCCAAATTGTAACTAGTGGACACCTACTAATTATGCCACCTGTTACAATACAACCATATGAAGTAATTTCAATACTAAATACCCCTTATATAAGTTCATTCTCACAAATGGTAAAATACAAGTGACAAGTGAACGACCCACAAGAAATAAGCACAATCAATTTTCTCCATAAGTATCATAATTTTGTTTTGACTATTGACATATTTTGATAATTATATGCTATTCTTTGAAATATGTCTTATGAACATCCAAGGAAACCCCTTTACCAATTAGGAATCAATTAGAATGGAACTAGGAGTATATATTATATAATTTATGTCTTTTTTTCTTCAAATTAATGCTAGATATTTTTATATTTATAACATAACTAAAGATGTGACTAACTTTAACTAAATATCACAAATGTTCTTACTTTCTAATAAAATATAAATATATAAAGAAATGTATAATATTTCACTTTTGCATATAAATAATGTAGAAATGTGTTCTCAAATTGGTTCAAGGCTGACATGACATGAAATATTGTTGTTATATTAGAAAGACGTTAGGGAGATCCATTATTGGTTTTGTTGGCATCATGTTTCTTTGGAAGTATCTAGGTTGGCATGTATCAAATTCCCGTAATATGGATCATTAGTGTGGTTTATGTATCTGTGAAAATCAAATAATATTTTGAAGTAGGGAATCCAAAAACCGTTAGGAGCGGGTTAGTTAACTTGGCATGATATAATTTTTTTAACATTATATTGCTTTCTCTTCATGGACATTTACATGCCACATACACTATACTACTAAGTTTTCTCATAAGCTTTAATCAATGTCTCATATGTTGATTAGTGAAACTAAACACTATATAAATAACATACATTAAAATATGGGGTTGCATTACACCTAAGGCTTTATGTATGCTATAATGTAGAAAGTATGTAATATATACTAAATTAAATGGTATGCATAAATTGGTTTATGCATGTCTCATATATTGATAAAAACACTACATTATATATGTAAATGGAATACATTAAATAATAACATGCATATTCTTTATCTAGAATATGATTTACTTCGAATTTAGATAAAATTATTTGATATAACTGATTTTCTTAAAACCTAATTGTTAATTCATGGCTTCCTCTCTGTCAAAGCCCAATCGAGTGCAACATTCCACCATGATTTTGAATTAGTATATCCAATTCAAAATTTCACTAGAATTTTAATCATATATCTTCAAATTGTGAACCATTACTTTATACTCTAAACTATATCAGAATGTTACCCACATTTTAACTCAGTAAAACAACCATTACACTGATGTACTACCAACAATTTCTAATTGATACAAGTTCTATTTTGTATACATAGGTGATACAAACTACTAACACAATTTTCCTATGTGTAATCCTCTTTTTGTTAACATTTCTCTTGAAGAACAATTCATAAATATATAATTCCCACATTGGCCCAAATGCAAAACATGCCAACACTAATATTGTGTGCCACTCTAGTAAAACACTCTCACACCTTTGGTGATACTTGAGTACTGAGCATACAAGAATAAAACTCGTACAACCCACTAAAGTTATTTTACATCACTAGAAATTGTGTTTCATTATGTTCACATTACCAAACACATCACACCCTCAAGGCCACTTTCTTCTCATTTGACTGATATAAGTCACCATGTCTCAATTACTTTCAACAAATACAAAATTTATAAGCATATAGATTTAGAGGAGTGTCATTATCCTTAATTTTCACTTACTCTTTATTTTTGTTCTTCACCAAATATCTTTCAACTTTTAATTTATCACAATTTATGATTAAAGCATGTTATTTTGCAATATTAACATTCTTGTGTAGAAACTATAATGTAGCACTTAAGTCAACCACATGAGTTAGATCATACACTTATTTGTTTATCATATACATGGTGAAAAAAATAAACATTATATACATACTTATTTGTTAAACTTTTAGTTACATTTTTATGTCTTTAATTAGAAAAACAACCCTAATCATAGTTGGCCTGCACCACATATGTCCATGTTAATCTTGAATACTTATTTCTTGATTCATCATCATATATTAATAAGTAAGGAAAAATCTTGATAAAATATGAGTCATCACTTACCACAAGAAAATTATATAATGGTTATCCAAATACAAAAATGATCACACGTTCACACACATAGCAGAAGGAGGAAAATAATGTTGTAATTGGAAAAAAATTAATGCAGGTAGCTAAATCATGAAAATTAGAGTAATTTTTTCCAATCAAGGTAACAAATATCATTTAATAGTAAATGAATATTTCATTCAAAGTTTCTAGACTACGATATTCCTCAAAAACCCTAGTTTTGACATGATTTGAGAAGATTTAGTCAAAATAAGTGAAATGGATAGTAAGATATGGTCAAATATTTCAATGAAACATTAAAAAAATCACCTATAAATTAATAATGTTGGTTTAGATATGTATTTCTTACTACCATCAAGAAAACATGATCTAAATTACCATCAAATCTTGCTTCATGGTCTTAATGTAGAGCAAGGCACAAATATTTTGTGAAAATGAAGAAGAATTGGGTTTGGGAGAAGGCAATTTAGAATTAGTTTGTTCGAGGACATATTACTAGTTAATATAAATAAAATTAACTAAATTGATAATTCACTTACAAGGAGTGACCCAAAACATGGATGACAACCCTCATTCTATCTCAACTAGGATGTATTCTTCAAAACTTCTCCATGATCTCTCTTCCCCTCCTCAAATACAAGTTCTTCTAGTGTGTATGGTAATCTTAGGTGCTTTGAACCATAGATTATAAATATATTTTACATAGATGAATGCTCGTTTTATATTTCTTATATTTCAACATTTTTGTATATTTTTACTTTTGTATTAGTTTCCCTATTAGAGGTAAGACAACTTATTAAAAGTTAATCATCCTTCAAAGAATACCCATCATCCTAGAGACTAACCAACCTCTATGAGAAAATGGGGGAAGTTATGATCTTCCTAAGTATGCATCTATTTATATAGATATAAAAAAGTCCATTTGAATGGTTTAAACATCATCAATTATTGGTCCCATAGACATCAAAATCATAAAATCTCCACTCACAACTCTACCATCACTAGTAACAAAATTCTAACATTTCTAAGCCCTCCCTACGGTACTGACTCGTAAACTGGAGCATTCTCTCTAACGAAAAGGGAGAGTAGGGTTCACTCTCATGTGTGGCAGTGGGATTGGGAGAGGGGGGGCGTACTTCTAGTGAGTGCCATGCCTACTACCCCTGGGCCTCATCTCTCCCAAGTCGTGTGGATCTGGTTCCCATGTGGTTAGCAACTCCAATTTCTATCCCATCGCATTCCTTCATGCGGCGATAGTGGAGTGAATTTGGTCTGGGTTCTGACGATGTTTATGGAAGGGGATTTTCCGGCTACATTTGAGTTGTCTAGTGATCTACCTTATAACCACATCAGGTGTTGCTTTCATATCGATAGTTCTCACACCTTGGGTCCCCCTTTTCCCTTTTTTGTTTTCCATCTGTGTTCCTTGTAATTTTTTTTGTTATATAGAAGTTAGGGTCGTCAGTGGCAACTTCTACGCCTTTTAGCTACTTTTTATAAACATTTATCAGTCTCATTTATCTTGCAATCCCCTCTAGGAGAGAGATGAGTTTTCTAATTGTTGATAGGCCTGCTTCGGTTTGATCTTGTTTTTGACTACATGAATTTATTAGAGGAGATAACCCATTGTCAGATTATCTTTGTGATTCATCCTATCTACCACTGCTTGATACTTAATTCGAAGGAATTCTTCAATATAAGTTGCTTATGCAAACATTAAGGAATATGAATCAACATTGAAACACTTTTCTCTTGTTCCAATATGAGTAGTAGTGGTTCAACGCTATTGAACTCGTCATTGTATGTTCTGGTGGTGTTATTCTATTTTCTTGTAGATGTTGTACGAATCATGAGTAATGAATCTTTCCATTCATTCTAAAAGAATGTCCTAACCAAACATAATCTATCTTCATATCATATGAAAGTATTTTTAACACTATATTAGTAGTATTACATCAATTTATGTATAGTTCAACCAAATTAACCCCAACAACCTAATTCATTAAAATGTACAGATTCCCTTACATAACCCTAGATGATATCCTAATAAAAAAAGAAGGTTGATCAAGTGGAATCATAATAAATATGTAATAGGAAATAAAAAAAACTAACAAATTAGTAAATACGACATTTCTAAAGTACGATTAAGGTTTCATGGATCATCCATCCTTTTAAGATTTTTCCCCAAAGCACTATAATAGAGTAGGATAAAATTGCCACATTGCCCTTTTTAACATGATTCCACACTACCTTCACTAAAGGAACTGGATTATTCCTTAGTTACTAATTTCTCCTTTCTAAAATTTGATCCCGACTCTCTTCATTGAAGATAACGTTTCCCATTTGAACATCAATAAGATCAGTAGATTACTTAGTTATTTCATGATCTATTAACATTGTTGGAACATAAAAAGCATTTTGAAACATTCACTGATCAAGTGACAAGGCCATAAGGTAGGACACCTTATGTACTCTCTCTAATACATGGTAGAAATTAAGACTATATGGGATGCTTTTAAGGCTTTTGGCACATGAGGTGGAAGTTAACACCATAAGGTTGAAATTAAGACTATGGGATGTTTTTAAAGTATCTTGGCACCTGAGGTGAGTTTTTATCTCCCTCTTAAGATTTGTAATTATGTGTGAAGCCTAATTCTATCTGTGTAAATTAATCAAACTCTTGGTTGTATTTGTTTGCATTTGGGTAACCAATTGGGAAGACTATTAGGAAATCAAATTCTATTGATTTGGATTCTTATCATTAATTTTTATTTATTTCAAAACCTCATCAATTGATTCATGTTACATGTAAAGTCTTATGGATAGAGTACTATATCGTTTTACACCTGTTTTTGTTAAAAAGGTAGCCCAATGGGCAATATACTTGGAAATTTATCTAATTTGTATGTAATCATATTTGAACTCAATTATCATGAGTTGATCAAATGAGACTTCAAATCCTTAGTTGAATTTAAAAAGTTATGTACATGTGGATCACTATATGAGGGTTTGATATGAAGGAATGCCTAGGGTTAATGTTGATTTATGGTCTTAAATGAGTCATTGAATCATTGTATGCTTGTTAATGATTACTTGATTGATTGGAACAGAAACTAGAATTTTCATGTGTCTAGAATAGTTTCAATGAACCTCAGTACACCCTGACAAGATTATTAAGTAATATGATTCTGATGATGTGTTGAAGTAATACAACTTCTTCAAACCCTAGAAATGTAGTAGTAACATGAGTATGAGAGAAAAAGACAGACTCACATGTAATCCCATGAATGTGGACACTTTCTCAATTATAGGCGTTAGTACTTCAATTGAAGGTGTTAAGTCTTACTAATATGATATTAGCCTAACAAAGGTATTCTACTATAATATCTAGATTATGAGTAAGCCCCAAATGAATGCTAGATATTTATACAAGACACATAATGATGATTGAGAGGTGAATTAAGACTGAGGGGAGAAGAAGTAATCCTAATACTTTATGTTTACTAAATTTGTAGTCTTGTACAAAATGGTGGAGTTAATAATTATCAGAATGAATATGGAAGTCCAATGATATGGTACACTAATTGAAATGTAGGATAGGAATGGGAAAGAGTGAACTAAATCATGATTATAAGTGAAGTATGAAATTGATGAAATGAGTACAATGAAGTCCATAATTGATTTATTTTAATTATTTTGGGGTGGACCTAAATTATAAGAAATATACCAAAGTTGGACTTTAAGGGATGTTGAAGAAAGAGAAACATTGTTTATTAAATAAATTGAGGATAATTGATTCTAATGATGTCATGGACATTAAATGAAAGTGTAACATCCTGAAATGGAAATAAAATCAAGTAGTTATCTTGGTGGATCTATGAACCTAATTCTAACCATAATACTAATATCTATGTGATAATAATGAGTAATGAATCTTTATAGTTCATTTCAATTACAAGATGAAGTTTAAGGATGAGAAGTGCTTCATATGAATGAATTCTTGAATTGTAATCATCTTAGCATAATTGTATTCTAGTGAGATCTTATATGTGTGTAATAGTAACACTAAGTGAAGAATAGTAAATAGTAAAAGAGGAGTATTAAGTGTGTTATGCACATTTATTCTTTGAGGTTTATTGTTATTTATCGAGTTTAGATGGAATAAGTATATGTTGTATCATAACTTGTTCTGAGCATGATGAATGACAGAAGATGTCTACATGCTTATATTATTGTTTGTTCTTATGTATCTATGAATATTTGATGATAATTGTGATATGGAATGCATTGATAAGAAATATCTTGAGATCGAATTAACATGCATTGATTGCATTTGAGAAGTCATCTTTAGGGTGAAGGTTGAATATTGAGATTTTGGCTTAGGATGATAACCCAGTGATGATTATTGATATAAGATGATGTGGAAATAGAAAGAAACATATATGTCCCAATTACATATTTGATGTTCTTCTCGTTTCAATCATTGCCTTTCTTGTTAACCCTAATTTTCTTTATATCATTCTAGTTGTGTGAGAAGATACACATATGATAAATAATGAATACACTATTATTTAAGATGAGTTAAAAGGATTAATAACAAGTGACATGATGACACATCTAGTTAGGTGTCATGAACACTATGAGTTTCCCGTGTGGTCAAAATTAGGAAATGAAATAGATCTCCTTCTAGTAATTAGAGTATTGTGAGAAGAATTACCAAAGTTTGGATCAAGACGTTGAAGGTTAGACCACCATTTAAGAGTGAGTCACACTTTGTGATTCTGGCCCCAAATGTCTATTGTGAAAGTCTATGTCCATGACAAATAGACTATAGTGAAATGAAATTTGTTAAACATGTGAAATGTGATTATATATGATATCAAATGATGATATGGGATATTTAGTTATGTGTATATGAAATGAGGACATGAGCCTCTTTAGGCAACCCAACTATGGACTAGAGCCTATTGTTGATGTCTTGGGGTAGCGAGCTATACCATAATATAATGATTGTTGGTCATTGATACAAGAATTAGACAAGTTGACTTCTACTCATTGAGGTACAAGCCAAGTAGTTTCAAGTAAATAAATAAAAGATGACAATCCACATAAAATATGATTCGAATGTTTGTTATGTGACTTAGGCTTGTAGATGATGGACATCTTATTGCTGAATATTTTTCTTGTTGTGGATATTAATCATTCTTTTATGAATATAATATGTTTCGTTATTATTGTTTATCTAGTGTAAAATCTAATCCAAAGTGTTGATAAGTGCTAGATACTTGGATTTAATATCTACTAAGAATGACTTGGATTTACTTGTCATTTGAATATCCATGTTTAGTAGACATGTTTTATGTGTACTTTAGTTTTAGGACTACAATATGTGTTCTTGGTTCAGGTAGTGGAGTCTCACAAATATAATGTTATTGTTATGTCTTGATTCTAATTGTTTAGATTTTGACATGTTACTCTTACAATTAGATTCTCATTATGTAGTAATTAACATCTATTGATTTGTTCATGAACATTCGCTTAAAGAAGTTTGAATGTTTGAATTAGCTTATGTTATTACATTTTTAGGTTAATTAGACTATTGTCATAAACTAGATTTGACTAATAGAACTATCTAATAAACATTTCAACACATGCAAGTTTCTTTTAAGCTCATTGTACTTAATTTGATGTTGATGCATGTACTCAACTTCAACAGGAGGTATGCACTCAATCAGGCTCCATATGAGTCTCATAAGGTGGTTTTAAACGTTTTTTGTATTATTTCATGTAGAGGAGAGGTCATGACGAAGGAGCTGTAAATAGATTAATCTAGACCAGAATATCCATGTACTCTCTCTTTCCCAAGATGGGTGGTATATCAAGTTTGTTCATTCATGTCATGTAATTAATGTAAATGAATTTGTATATAAGAAACAAGATTTGATTTTGGTTGTAAAGGAGTTGAAAATATTTATGTTTATTGAATAAGTTATCAATAATATGACATAAGTTTATAAGGTTTTATGAGAAAGAAAAAGGAAAATTTTGTTTCTGACTTTTGTATACTACTTTAGTCATGCTTGCTAAGAATTAGTTGTTGTGTTTCATAATCTAGTTTTAGGTTTAGGGTTTTAATCTAATAGGCATTTATACTAATTAAAAAAGAGAGGTCCAGACAATGTGATATCAGAACTTACATTAGATGAGTCTATAGGGACAATAAGATCTAGGGCTAAATGATAATATGGATGTTGAACATAACTCAAATGATATATATACAAGCTAATCTCAATATCCAGATACTCTAGTCAAATATTTCGGTATTGAGATAAGCTCGTATGGAACTACCAATTGTACTTCTTATGGTTGCCTTGACCAAGCAATTAGATGAATACAATTTGAGAGTATAGGATGTTGGTAAAAAAAAGAGAAAGATAAAGGATTATATAATCAAATATGAAACCCAAGACAAGATGAAATCTTTTCATGAGAAAGATGAGTAAACTAATACATTATGATAATAATTCCAATAAATTTGAAACTTAGTATGAATCTGATAATTGCAAGAATTGAGAGTTGATATAATGCCTACTAAATGATATTCTTTATCAAGCAGATTGATGGATGTCGATAATAATACAAAATGAATTATAATCTTGATCCATGAGAGACATTATTGTATATTAAAAGAACATGAAAGGTAATTTGAATCATGTTTTGATAGTGATATATTGTCTAGATTTTTGAAATAAGTGTTTTTAATTCACAAAGTGAGATATGACAATAATATGGGATGGAATATCCATCTAGTGTCAACAAATTCAGAATTTCAATGTAATAGAGAAAAATGTAAGAGAATGTTTTAATAAGGGAGAAAGATATCTCAGATATTATATAACAAGACACACAAAGATATGCATGATTAGATTATATGATCCTCTCACTACTACAAAAATGGCTTATAACGTCACATTTAGAGACGTCGGTTGTATCCCAAAAACTGATTCCTAAACACTACAACGTCAGCTTAAAGCACAAACTGACATCTATAAGTGAAGACCGGCCAGGCATAGGTATCACTTTTTATTTAGCGTGGGTTGCTCAGTAAGAAATCGATGCCTAAAATCTCCCGCCAAATCCAAAATTTTCAGTGGCAAAAAATTACCTCCAAAATTTCACATACCGCATCCGTTTTTTACCAAACAACCGACGACTAAAGGTTTTCTGTGAGATAAAAATCGGGCCCATATTCATCGTCGGTTTTCTTACAAAAACCGACGCCTATAAGTTTTCACAAACTGTCCCCGTGAAAATTTTTACCCACCTTTGGCGTCGATTTTTTACAGAAACTGACGACTATGGGCATAATTCAAGAACATTTTTTTTGTCGACATATATTTAGATAGACATCGATTTTTCTAGATGAAATTGACGACTATCACTGAATATGGGTGTCGGTTTTTTTATGGTGACTGACTCCTTTTATTTTAAGCGTCAGTTTTTCTAATAACTGACGTCTATTGTTAACTTAATAGCACCCGCACAAACCAGACTCTTCCCCTTTCTCTGTTTCATTCCCCATTAAGTTTAGGCTAGACAATTCTGTTGATCGTTTAGTACTCCGCCGCAACTGCTCGTCGCCGCCATGCCTGTCACCGCTTACTACTCCGGCTGCCTACTCGCCTGCTCAGTGCTCGCCGCCGCCGCCATTCTTGGAGCTCGCTACCACCATGGAGCTTGCCACCATTCATGGAGCTTGCCACCGTTCGTGGAGCTTACTGTTCGTGGAGATGCCACTGTTATTGGTCCTCTCCTCCAGCCGGTCCTCCTCTCGCCGATCCTCTCCTCTAGCCACCAGAAGCCAGTGCAAAACTAACGCTACAAGCTAGCGCCAGCAGCAACAGCCGGTACCAGAGCTTACTGCTGCTCGTGGTCTCCTATCACTGCCCATCACTGTGGCAATCCGTTAGAGCCAGCCACATCTAGGGCTGATAGTACACCCACGACGTTGTCACTATTGTCATTGCCGCTACTCGAGGTAAAGCCTCCAATTAATTGACTAGGTTTGCATCCTCAACTCATCCTTACTATATGTTAACAAATAATCCCTATAAACATCTAATGTTTATTTAATAGAATTGATCATTGGCATGGTTATTAATAAAATATGAAAAAAATAAAATGCTTCATTTTAACATATATCCTGGATATACCTTGTATATGTGTCTTCCCTGACAGCCTTATATTGGATCCCACAACATTATTTAGTACATGAGCTATTTTTAAATTTTGAAATAAATGATGAATGATAGGATACTTACATTTATGTGTAATGATTATCTTGATGATGAACATGCATGTACATTGGAAATGTTGAAATCAATGTTATAGAATATGATACCTAGACTAGGTTATGATTAAGACTACAAGATGTTGCTATTGTAAATCAACCTAGGATATGAACAAATGAATGTAGGATATTAGGTATACAAATGACAACATTGTATTATGGGCTAAAAACCCGTCCAAGATTTGCACATTTGGAGTAAATCTTAGATAGTCCCCTGTATGGGACTATTCCTGAACACTGAATCTCACTTAGGATGTAAGTGTATAATGTGTATTGGGTTTTCAAGAAAATTTTAGTAGCATTTCACCATTTGTTCTCTAAGTACATATGTACTTGGAGAACAACAGGAAAATGCTGCCAAAATTTTCTTGAAAACCCAATACACATTATACACTTATTAGTGAGATTAGGTGTTCAAGAATGGGATAAGTGGTACACATTTATTATATATAAGACCTTAGACTCTAAAATTTTAACCATAAAACTTA
The DNA here is from genome assembly GCA_963693085.1 of Alisma plantago-aquatica. Lineage (NCBI taxonomy): Eukaryota > Viridiplantae > Streptophyta > Magnoliopsida > Alismatales > Alismataceae > Alisma > Alisma plantago-aquatica. The sequence goes on along the minus strand of OY856409.1, from coordinate 1,401,597,019 downwards.
AACTTTTAACCCTAAACCCTAATATATACTTGTTTTCTCTTTGATCATAGAATGGATAGATCATAGATGTCCATTCCAAATTTCTGCACCCCAGAGTTTATTTCTGTTCATGATCAATTTATTAGATTTGCTGAGGAACATAGGAAACAACTTGGAGATAGGTTCTACTGTCCATGTAGGCATTGCGATAACAACTTGAAAGTCAGCACTGGTGACAATATCAAAAGTCATGTCATGTACAACGGATTGTACAAGACTATACAGAATGGCACTGGCAGGGAGATATTTCAAACCTGAAATCAGTGGATGTCGATAGCAGTGCTTGTGTGGAAGAAGAAATTGCCTCCGATGATGTAGATGTGAACAAACCAGTTCTAGTAGACATCATTGATGTGATGCTGGATGGTTGTGGGGTAGAGCACACTGATGCACCTCCCTTATTTAGAAACATTGTGCATGATGCTGAGATACCGTTATAAATAGGTTGTACTAAGTTTACAAAGCTTAGTACTGTGTTGAGATTGTATAAGATGAAAGCTAGCAATAGATGGAGTGACAAAAGCTTCACGTCATTGTTGAAAGAAATTCTTCCAGAAGAAAATGAGCTGCCAATCTCAACATACCTGTTAAAGAAATTGTTGTGCCCAATGGGAATGGAGGCCAAGAAGATACATGCATGCCTGAATGACTGTGTATTGTTTCAAAGGGACTATGTGGATTTGAAAAATTGTCCAAAATGTGGTGCGTCAAGGTATAAATTGATGACATTGGGGGAGTCCAAAACTGGTTCTCCTGCCAATGTGGTGTGGTATCTAACTATAATATCATGGTTTCAACACTTGTTTACCAATTCGATAGATGCAAAGAATTTGAGGTGGCATGCAGATGTTAAGAATAATAATGATGGGGTCCTAGAACATGCATCTAATTCCCCACAGTGGAAAAAGATTGATTTATTGCACCCTAAATTTGGTGAAGAAGTCAGGAATCTAAGACTTGGGCTTTGTACAGATGGGATGAATTTGTACGGGACATTGAGAAGCCAACATAGCACTTGTCCAGTTATGCTTGTTATATACATTCTTCCTCCCTGGTTGTGTATGAAAAATAAGTAAGTTATGTTGTCGTTGTTGATATTGGGCCCTAAATAACCTAGAAATGATATCGACATTTATCTTGAACCTGTGATTGATGAGTTAAAGAAACTCTTGGGTGAAGGTGTGATGACCTATGATGCTTCACGAAGAGAGACATTTCATTTGCACGCTATGTTGTTTTGGACTGTTAATGACTTTCCATCATATGGGAATTTGTCTGGATATAGTGTCAAAGGATCTAAAGCATGTCCCATATGTGAAGAGAACACTAATTCAATATGACTAAAGCATGGCGGCAAGACTGTATATCTTGGTCATCGAAGGTTTCTTCCAAAATTCCATATGTATCGTAGGTTGTACAAAGCATTCAATGGACGGAATGAGGAACGAAGTGCACCTAAACCTATACTAGGGGAAGTTGTTTATGAAAGAGTAAAAGATATTGCCAATGAATTTGGTAAGAGATCACAATGTACCATGGCCACATGGAGTGACAAATTTTTATTCAAGAGGAAGTCAATATTTTGGGATCTTCCTTATTGGAGTTCATTGGCAGTCAGGCATTGTATCGATGTCATGCATGTTGAGAAAAATGTGTGTGATAGCATCATTAGTACTCTGTTGAATATACCAGGTAAGACTAAAGATGGGATAAAATCTAGAATGGACCTACATGAAATGCGAATAAGAATAAAATTAATAGAAGTAGTTAGTAGCAATCAGAGAACATACTTACCTCCCTCTTGTTACACGTTGTCTAGAAAGGAGAAGAAAGCTTTTTGTGAATGCTTGGTAAATGTTAAGGTGCCACAGGGTTACTCATCCAACATCCGTAGATTGGTATCAATGAAAGATGTGAAGTTGATAGGTCTTAAATATCATGATTGTCACACTCTAATGCAACAATTATTTCCAGTGGAAATTTGATCTATATTGCCGAAGCATGCAAGGTTTGCAATCACCAGTCTTTGTTTCTTTTTCAATAGTCTGTGCAACAAAGTTATTGACCCTGATACTCTTGATAAATTCCAAAGAGAAGTGGTTGTTACCCTATGTCATCTTGAGATGTATTTTCCTCCTTTGTTCTTTGATATCATGGTACATCTTATTGTCCACTTGACTAGAGAAGTAAAAATGTTGGGACCAGTTTTCTTACATTGGATGTATCCCTTTGAACGATACATGAGCATTTTTAAAGGTGATCTTCGAAACTGTTATCGGCCTAAAGGGAGTATTATTGAGGGTTATGTGGTGAGAGAGGTTATGGATTTTTGCAATGACTTTCTGAGTGGTAATGACACTCCTGTTAATGACAAGAATATTGAGGAGCATTTTGACAAAGGAATTTTGGGATCACAAATGAAAGTAATCAACCATGAGCAGTTGGAACAAGGTCACTTGTATATTTTACAAAACATCGACGAAGTGAGTGTTTATATCGAGGAACATACCAGTTTTATCAAGAGACAATATCCCCGAGCCAATTCAATGTGGCTTGCTAGAGAGCATGACAAGACATTTATTAAGTGATTTCAAGATAAAGTCTTACATAATCTATCTAAAATACCAGATAATCTTACTGAAACTATCAAATGTCTCACCTTTAAACCAAAATTGAATGTTATGCCTAATGAAGGGCTTGAAATAAATGGATTCTCATATTACATAAAGCATAAATATGATAAGAGTGTCGTCCAAAATAGTGGGGTCACCCTTCAAGCGTCTTCATTGTTTTTTGCAAGTGCAAAGGATAAGAGTCCACGTGAAGCTAAAATGTCATATTACGATGTTATTGAAAATGTATGGGAGTTTGACTATGTAGATTTGAGAATTCTACTCTCTAAATGTAATTGGGTTGACAACACCGAAGGAGTTATAGTGTATGAATTGGGTTTCACATTAGTGAACTTTGAAAAGATTGGCGAGAAGGCTAAACCATTCATATTGGCATCACATGAGAAACAAGTATTTTATATCGATGATCCGGCAAATGATAAATGGTCGATTGTTCTTCATGGTAAACGAAAATTCATTGAAGATCCTATAGATGAAGAATAGTACTATGATAAGTATGATGACTCCAGTCCATTCTCAATTGGGTTGCCAACACCACCAAATATTGAAGCTAACGATGACTTATATGTGCGCGGAGATCACAATGAAGGATTGTTAATTGCTAAAAGATCACAATATTAGAGGCATGCATGCTTATATTTTTTATTTTTCTGAATGTGAACTTTACAATATGAATGTGAACTTTATAATGTGAATTACTTTACAATGTGAATGTGAACTTTACATTGTGAACTTTACAATGTGAATTACTTTATAATGTGAACTTTCAATCTGACTGTGAACTTTCAGATGGCTAAGCATTCAGATGATGACCGTGCTGATGATTACCGTGAGGGTGAGGACGTCAATGCGCTACCTCACAATGTAAGTTTTAAAAATATATCCCTAATATTTCTACCTATATGTTCATTTATAGTTATATCCTATAAGTGTGTTTTTTTGTCAAATTTTAGGTTGGTGATGTACCCCCTGAAAAAATTGGGGCAGTTGATGAGTAGAAAAAAATAATTGATAATGTGAGGGGCATCACAATGATGAATACATTACTACAACATAGGGGGAATGGACCGAAACTGACTGTGGATTTTGATCATGTAGGAAATCCAGTTGGAGTGAACCGCAACTCATTTATTTCATATCTTGTGGTTCTTACTCACACTCATTGTAGTCCTAATGTAGAATCCTGGCATAAAGTTCCTAAGCGGAAGAAAGGCTTAGTATGAAAGGAACTATGCGTAAGTTATTATTACTTGCAATTCTATTTTTGCAGATTACTAATTTTTAGGATACTAGTTAATAGCAATTCTATTTTCCAAAGTATATATGATCTAGATGAAAAGCTACGTCATAAATGCATGATGCAACATTGTGGGAGGGTCTTAAGGAACTATAGGATAAATCTCACCTGAGATTACATACGCGATGCTGAGAAGAGGTTCTTGATTGATTTCCAATTCTAGACATTGATCACTTTTTGACTAACTCTACACTAATAATTTTTGTTTGTATTCTCTTTAAAAAATAAATTTAGGAAGAAGGCAGCCACTAAGCAATGGAACTACCTGGACCCCATAGACTGGGGCGAGTTTGTTACCAAAAGAAAAATAGATGAATTCATGGTATTAAGTGCCACTCCCAATTTAATTAATATACATTCTTATGTATTCACCTATTCAAGATTAACCTTTAGTGTTACTAACCAAATCAATGTGCTTACTAAAAAGGGTATCATTGATGCTCAAAGAGCAAGGCATGCACTGAATGTGCATGACCACACAATGGGTCCAAGAGGCTGCCCAAACATTTTCCATAGACTACAGCCTAAGTCTACTGCTCAGTCTGCTGCTACTCAAGAGACTGCAGAGTCCTCTACTATTGGTCCTACACCTCTACCTTGCCATGCTATGTGGATAGCTGGGAGGCAATACAAGAAGGGAGATATAACAAATCCCACAACTACTGAGGCAACTGCAAAAATGGTAAAATTCAACTCTTAGAGCAATTGATCAATATTGATTATTGTTATGTTTACTTACCAATTTCTATTGATGGTGATTAGCGAGAGCTGCACGAGCAGAGGAAGGAAGTCAAGTTCATCCCTGAGGGCACAAGGGATGAATTGATAGTTGCTCTGGGTAACCTAGAGCATCATGGACGTGTTAGGGGTGTAGGTACTGGTGTGGGCATCAAAGCGTTCTTTGGGCCATCCCAGTGCAAACATGTCCCAAAAGTGGGACTTTCACAAGCTGAGGAAAATTATTCTTTTTTTAGAATGTCATTGTGAAAGAGAATTCAATAATCAAAAGCTAGCATTTCTTTTATGCATGTATAGGTAGATGAGTTAATAAATAGGAGAGTTGAGGAAGCACTTGATAAGAGACTCCATGAAGCAATTAGCAAGTGGCAGGTGTCTCAGACTGCCACTCAAACAGTACCTGTGGCGGGCCGCTCTTCTCGCATGGTAGTGGTTGGGAGTAATCCTAAAGACCCACCACCTAGCACGTCCTCTGTAAGTATTTTTATGACATAGTAGCTAGCCTTTTCAAGATGATATGTTCATGTGTATATGTATATGACATTCTTTACGTAAATTTGTAGGGGTTGATGCCATGCCGTCTAAAAATTCAAGAATATGTCATTGCAGAGGCATCGACTTACCCACTCCTTCTAGGAGAAATGTTTCATGAGACTCCAAGACCAAATGGTGTGGTTCGTGTGAGCCCGATACATGTACTCCATGATTGGAGGGATCTTCCATTGCCATTTACCCACCCAGATTCTGAAATTCTTGGTGAGGCAGAAGGAGGAGTGATATTGTGGCCCAAAGCGATGTCATCTATACTAATATTGTATGGTAAATTTACATAACATTAATTTGTTAATGTGTACGTATATATGAGTCAATTGATCTAAAATTATATATACAAGTCAAAAAGAAGACACTCGCTACATCTCGGCCTCCACCTCCATCTCCTGAGGTACCAAGTTGGCTTCTAAGGGACCTACACACCTTGTTACGTCCTAATTGTAGGGGTATGGTAGAATGGATAGGCGAACATGATCCAAATTTCCCTCTAAATGTTTTTTTTCTGAAGGATGCTATATGTCAATCATACGATAACAAGCTATTTATACAAGATATTTTGGAGTTGTTTCGTAATGATTGGCTGAGTACATCTATGATAGAGCTATGGATATGGTGAGATCTTGTTTATACATCCATATACCTTGTTTTATATATGATGATCTGGTTTCTTATATATTAATGCATACGTAATACATGTTTTGCAGCCACGTACACATGATATGTACATATTTTTCATTTTTGCTTGTGGGATTTTTGGTTCCATGTTTGATTAGTCTTATAGATAAAGACCATCGATCAGTTACTTCATACTATTGTGCTACTTTTAAAAATTTTGGTAAAAAAAAGAAAACGGTGATAGTAGCTCCATTCAATGTCAAGTAAGTTTACTTTGCTTATAATTTGTACTTAAGAAAATTACATTTTTATTGTGACTTTTGAGTTATTAATTTTTAACTTTCTTACCTCTAGTGGTAGGCATTGGGAGTTACTAGTTATTGTCCCTGGGACGTTCACTGTCTATTATCTAGATCCTGTGGGGAATGAATTGAATACATTATATGGACACACAATGAAAATTCCATTATTCTCGTGAGAAATATTTCATATTTTTATATCAGTTAACATCTATTATTACATTACTATTTAATTATGCAATTTAATGTGTTACATTAACATATAGGGATTTACATGTGTTCAAAAAAGCTGGAGGAAAGGTCCCCAAGAAAAAGAACCAGCAACTAATTTGGGAGAATGTGAAAGTAATTTCCTGACTCCAATGTATATATTATTTCTTTAAATTGTGCTTATTTGTACTTTTGAATATTTTGTATGTTTCAATTTATAGTGTGCTACACAAGACAACGGATGTGCATGTGCATACTATGTGCTGCGATTTATGAGCATAATTATCGAACATGCCACAATGGAAATCGATACTATACATCAAGTATTATATATAATCTCGTTAGATAATATGAAATATATCAATCTTATTATATATTATTCATTATATATATATATACATCATTCTCTTTGTAGGTGTTTAAAACTAACTTCACTATAGGTCAAAATTTATTAGATGTACATACTCCTTATATGATGGAAAACTTAAATGATGTAAGAGAACGATGGGCAAAAGCCTTACAAGCAGTGGGAATTTTTAAATATGATTTTTTTAGTGATGGTGATAATGACGATGATGAATAAAGAATGATATTTCTAAACTTTGTTCTCATAATTATTTTTGTGTGAATGTGAATGAATTTTTCTAAATTATCATATGTGTGAATGTGAAGATGATCAATACATGAATGTTTCTACATGTGTCTGAATGTGAAAGGAGATGAAATGAATAGAACTGCAACTTGCTAAATGTGTGTGAAAATGGAGGAAATTTGAAATGGAACAACTGGTTTCTACATGTGTGTGATGCAAAATAATATGAATTAAATGTGCTTATACATGTATGTGAATCACATGATCCATATATAGTATTTTCCATCTTGTTAATTTTGCATGTTTGTGGCCTATTATTGGCTAATATTAATAGATGTTGTAAACTTACAGTTCAGAACTAAACTGCAGGTTCTGCATCTTGCTAACCAGCCATACAGTAAGCCTGCAAACTGATAAGAAAAAAAAACTAGAACATAGGCGCCGATCATTTGTAAAAACCGACAACAAAATATATAGGCGTCAGTTATTAGTATAAAACCCATGCTGATGGTGCCCTTGTTGGCGCCTTTTTGTTGGTGGTGGGAAGGGTTATGGCATGGGTTTTTGTGAAAAGCTGACGGCTTTGACCTGGATATAGTGTCGATTTTTATTAAATAACTGACACCTATAGAGCCCTTACTGGCACATTTTTAGTGGCGGGAAGGGTTATGGCATCAGTTTTTGTGATACGTCGACGACTTTGATCTGGATATAGTGTCAGTTTAAATTAAATAACTGATCCCTATAGAGCCCTTGCTAGCGTGTTTTTGGTGGCGGGAAGGGTTATGGCATCGGTGTTAAAACCAACACTGAAGGCTTCGACTTTTAGCGGTGCCTACTTGGGTGCCACTTTGAAACTGACACCAAAGGCCTTAAATAACTGACACTAAAGGTCGGTTCTGTACTAGTATCTCACATGTCTTTTCATAGATTTTGGTACGAAATCCTAAAAGAAAGGGGAATTTTTTATGACCGATCATCAACTTAGCCATCTAATTAGGGATTACATGGAATAATACATGCTTAACCAGATTGGTTATTGTTTAATATTGATTAATGATGGTAGTATATATTTTAAACCCATTGAAAAACTATGAGTATGTATGTATTATTTCAAAAAACTAGGACTTGAAAGGTGTAAACCCTAGTTGCCAAAAAAAGGGTTTTGGTAGAATATGAATACATAATATAATAAATACAATGGTGTATTAAAAGATTTTTTGTATTTTATATATAACCACGATCAATTTTGAATTTTAAAATAATTTGGATGACTGAAATATAAGTGTTTTTGAAATATCTGAAGTTTTGAATGTTTGCTGACGTAATTTTTTGGCGGATTTTTCACAGGAAAAACTCATCCAATCATGTATGCATGCTGAAATGTAGAAGTCTAGAATTTGATATTTGTATTTTTATTGGTACATCCAAACCAGATAAAATTTTGAATATAGTTTTTAAAGCTTAATTTCTGAAATTGGTTTAGCTTTCATGATTTTTTTAATGATTATGGACTGATCCAGAGTGTGGTGTTGGTCGAGTTTTGTTATCAGTAACAACCCATCTATCCAACCAGTCTAAATAAATTAAAAAGGAATGATAATTAACTCCCATAATCCGCCAACCCTATTAGAGATACAAAATTTAAGAGAGAGAGAGAATAGGGTTTGAAAGGAAAACAATTGTTAGAAGTGTTGAGTTAGGGTTTTCACTTCCTAAATCTTGCAAATTCATACAAGTTTATCAAGTCTAGATATGAGTTCGTGATGGATATTCTCTCTATGTCTATATTTCATCCTCCCTCTAAATTTTTCAAAACCATATAGCAAAGCACCATCTATTCTCTTTCTTTCTCTTGTATTTCCCTTTTCTAGGGTTTATGGGTTGGAAGAAGGAAGAAAATGAATCGATGGCTAGACCTTGAGAGTTTTCAAGAAATTCAAATTAAGTGGGACGTTTTTATGGTTCTTGGAACTTGAGGTGAGTGTTGATCTCCATCCTAAGCTCTAAAATTATGTGAAAAGTCTAATTCTAACTGGAAAAATAAATCAAAATTCATGTTTATATTTATATGCAATTGAATAACTAATTGGGAAGAATTCTAGGAAATAAAAAATGATATTCATGTGGGTTCTTTCTCATTGACTTGTATGTACTAAGCTCCTAATTTATTGATTCAAACTATGTGGGTAGTCTTATGGATAGAGATCTGTATCATTTTCCATAAGTTTTTCTTAAGAGACGACTTAATGGGCGATATGCTTGGAAATTTAGTTGACAAGTATGTAATCATATTTGAGCTCAATAAGCCTAAGATACTCTACTATATTTTGAATCTTTACTTGAACTAAATATGTTATGTACATGAGGATCATTATATGAGGTTTTGATATGGAGGAAATCCATGTCTAGGGTTAATGTTGAGGGATGGACTCAATTGAGTCAATGAATCATTGTATGCTTGAAAATGATTGGTTGATTGTGTGAAATCAAAAGTAGGGCTTCCATGTGTCTTTAATAGATTCAATGAACCCATGTACACCCTGTTGAGATTACTAAATAATATGAATCTTATGATGTGTTGAACTAAGATGACTTCTTAAACCTTAGAAATCTAGTACTAAGACGAGTATGATAGATAAAGCCCAACTCACATGTAATCCTATGAATGGGAAAAGATGCTCAATCATAGGCATTATTTCTTCAGTTGAAGGTGATAAGTCTTACTAAGATGATGTAATCCTAATTCATATATTCTATTAAAATATATGTAATATGAGTAAACCCCACATGTATCTTAGACTTTTGTATGTCACATAAATGAAATGAGAGATGAAGAAACATTAAAGAGTAACAAAACATGATTCTATTTTGTTCTATTTAATAAATTGGTAGTATTGTCAGAAATGGAGAAATTATTTGTAGGTACAAAATATATTTTAAAGTCAAATGACATATAACACTCGTCTAAATGTGGGAAAGGGATAAAAAGAGTGAAATAAATCGTGGTTAATAAAATGGATATGATGAAGTCTATAATTGATTTATTCTAATTATTTTATGGTTGATCTAAATTAAAAGAAATACATTAAAGTTGGACATAAGGGATTTGAAAGAGAGTAAGCATTGTTTATTAAGTAAATTGAGATTTATTGATTCCAATTATGTAATGGACATGAAATGAAAGAGTAGCAAGCTTAAAATGGGAAGAAAACCAAGTAGTTATATTGGTGTACCTATGAACCTAATTCTAACCCTAATATTTATATCTATGTGATAATAATCAATAATGAATGAGTATAGTTAAATTCCATTATAAGATGAAGTTCAAGGATGAAAAGTGATTCATATGAATGCATTCTTGAATTGTAATCATCTGCTATAATACTTGTAATATGATAATAATCTAAAAAAATGAATTTCAAATGAGATAACATATGTTTATAATAGTAACCCCCATTGAAGAATACCACATTTTCATTCCAATCAGTCATGCTCGTTCAACTTGTCCAATTCATTAGTGTATTGGAAAGAAAGGAATGGTTAGACAGATATGGTAGTGAAGTCATGTAGACCTAGTGCAACGAATAGGATAGATGAGTCTCAGAAGTTAGAACAGGGCCCCTCATCTTTCACACATAGGAGGTTGAGTTGTTTGTGTAGGTCATAAGTGGGAAATCACCCTGACCCCCATGGTAAATAGTAAAAGTGGAGTATTAAGTGTGCTAAGTATATTTATGGTTGTCAATTTATTCATATTTGCATGTGTAATAAGCATATGTTGTATGATAACTTGTTCATAGCGTGATGAATAACATAAGATATTGATATGCTTATATTATTTCTAGTTCAATTGTCTCTATGAATATTTGATGAGAAATGTTATATAGAATGAACTGATAAGAAATAGGTTGAGATTGAATTAACATGCATTGATTTCATGTGAGAAATCATGCTTAGGGTCAATGCTGTATTGAGATTTTGTCTCAGGCTGATAAACCCTCAATGATTACTGATATGAGATGATGTGGAATTGGAAAGAAACATATATGCTACAATTCATATTTATTATGGTTCTTGCTTCAATCATTTCCTTTCTTGTTAACCCTTATTAGCTTTATATCATTTTAGTTGTGTGATAATATAGAATCAAGAAAAATAGTCATTTGAATTTTCTTTAATATGATTATAACGAATTAATAACAAGTAAAATAATGACACCTCATGTTATGCGCCATGAACACCATAAGTTTCCGTCAAGGTCCATATTGGGGAAGGCAAACAAATCTCCATGTAATAATAAGAGTATTCTGAGAAGGATTCTTGGAGTGTGGAGCAATACCTTGAACTCTAGACCACCATGATTTAGGAATGAGTCATGTGCTTTGATTTTGGCCCAAAATCATTAGATGTGAAAGTCTATGACCATGAGGAATATACTTTGACAAAAAGAAAACTATTAAACATGTGAAATATGATGATATGTGATATTCAATGATGATTTGTGATTTTTTATGCGTATTCCTCTCTATTGTACTAGATATGAGAACTTTAGTCTCTATAGAAAACTCTACGGTAGAGTACGGTCTGTTGTTGATGTCTTAGGGTAGCATGAGTGGCATGGTGACTTCAACTTAGTGAGGTAGAGTCAAGTAGTTTCATGTGAAATGAATAAAAGATGAAAAATTGTGTTGAATATGAATTGAATGTTTATTATGTGGCTTATATTACAACTGATAAACTATTGTTTCTATGTTTCTTGTTGTGGATATTAATCATTCTTTCATGAATTTAATCTATTTTCTTATTCTTGTTTGTCTTCTGTAGAATCTAATCTAATATGTTGATAACTTCTTGATGCTGGGATATATAATCCACCCTGAATGACTAGGGTTTATGTGTCATTTGAATAGCCATTATTAGTAGACATGTATTATGTGTACTTTAGTTCAGGGCTATAGGATGTTCGGCTAGTGGGTGACACAAAGATGAGGTTATTGTTATGTCTTGATTCTAATTGTTTGGATCTTGACTTGCTAATCCTTCAATCATATTGTGATTACTAAGTAATAAACATCTACTGACCTGTTTATGGGCATGCTCTTAAAGAAGTTACAATGTTGGAATTGGCCTCAATGAATGCATTATCTAATCAAATATATTATGTCTTATAAAGGATTTGACTAAATTCTATAACTATCTACTGGACATTTTTGTATCTTCAAGTTTCTTTTAAGTTCATTGTACTTAATTTGATGTTGATGCATTTACTCAGCTTGAGTGGGAAGTATCCCTCACTGGGGATCTATATGAGCCTCATGAGGTTGTTTCAAAGGTTTTTATGTATAATGCCATCTAATAGAGAGGTCATGATAGACAAGATGTAGATATCTAGATTTATCTAGATTAGAATTTCCATGTACTCCCTCTTTCATAGGATGGGTAGTATATTGAATTTTTTCTTTCATGTAAATGTAATGCATGTAAATTCAATTATATATAAGTAACAAGATGGTATTATTTTGGTTTTAAAGGAGTTGAAAAAATTTATTTTAATTGAATATGTTGTCCTTTAATGAGACATTGGTTTCCAATGTTTTATTAGAAAGAAAATAAAAAAAATTATTTATGATTTTTGTATATTACTTTAATTGGGTTAGTCAGGAATTATTTGTTTTGCTTCATAATTTGGGTTTAGGTTAGGGTTTCACTCTAATGGTTGACATTTATGCTGATCAAAAGAGACATCCCAACAATTAGGATCTGATTTGTATATATATAACCAAGAAAGTTTTTGGTATAATAACTTAGAGTTTATATCTTGATGGATGATGTTGGATTCATAAACCCTTTGCATGAACTGAGTTAAGTTTCTATCTAGAGGAGTTTCTAAGTGAGGTTCAGTGTGTATGTTTCTTTGTGAGGATGTATCCTTGGAGTAAGGTTTTTCACTTATGAACCTTCAAACTAGCAAAGCTCTTATCCTGTTTGGACGAGTTAGGGCATGATGTCTTATCCTAGAGTTGTTGAATTGAAGAAGTTGTTTATTGATTGGAATTTAGGACTTGTTTTGGAACTCATGCTAGATTGGTGGAACTTTAATGAAGTTAGTGGTGTTCAAATTTATTTGTTGAGGTATATGCTTGAACTAATGAGACAAAGTTTTATGGATGAGAGTTTGAGGTGATGATAGGTAAACTTAGACTGGATGATAGTAACTCGAGATGAGTTGGTTACAATATGCCTAGTTTATAGTTTGTGTTCATGAAATTTGGTTAATTTTTACATGGTAGTGTTGGTATTGACCAACATGGATGAGTTCCCAGCATAATCATTTGCTAATTGTGGCATTGGGCTTCTTTTCCCTGATTGGAGTGCATCTGTCTGGGAATTTGATCCAAGTTCCCTAAATTTGGTTAAATTTTCTTCTTACGGTGGTCGTTATTGATTATCTAGGTTACATATGGTTGGATTCCCTTTTTAGTCATGAGAAGCACTCCATTTCTTCATATTTGAAGTGTGGATCTTATAGGAGTGAGTCGAGAGGTGATCTAGAGGTGCTCTGACCTTCCTTTTATTGGAGAAGGATGCTCTTGTGTGGATTTTGGTGGAAGACCATGTCATTAGGCCAATTCTTTGCCTTTACTTACATTCTTCATCTTTTCTCTCCTTAGAACCAGGGAAGTTTTTCTCTTGGATATATCCTAAAAATTTTTAGTATTTCATCTCTTATAACCTTCTCTCTTGGTGTTTTTTTAAAAAAAGGTAGACCATGACATCTTTGGCCTTGTTGGTTCCTGTGAGCTTATAGTTTGTTTATGAGGAAGACATATTATTGTTATTTGGAGTCTAGAATATAGATAAGAAGCTTGTTCTTACTATTTGGAGGTTGGATCTTGAGTCTAGGAGCATGTTAAGATTCATTCAGTTTGTTTCTTCTTCTTGTAGATTAGTACATAATTCTCCGTCACTAGATAGTAGTATAAACAAATTTGAAAAGATGGATTATGTATCTATGATGTTGTTATGTTCTTTTTTGATTCTTGTCTTCTATTTTATTTGGTGTTTTCATGGTTTTAATTGTTGTTTTCCTAAGGTACATATTTATAACCATGTTATTCATAGTTAAAGACTAGAATTGTCCCTACCTTACACCCATAGTTCTGACTAAGGCTTGTTTAAGCTACTTTCATGCTTAGAATACAAGTTCCTACACTTAACATATAGGTTCATGTTTGAATACGATGAAGTTATAACCTTATACCATCCTGCATCTTCTACTATTGCTAATGGGAACATATTTCTTAGTTATTCAATCAATGATGTATGCAGTCCTACTTTATTAGTGAGAATTCCTAATTCATGATCTAATATCTAGGGTTCTTGTGTGTTTATTTGTTTAATCAATGCCTATGTTACATATTGAGAGTGATGATTCTTTCATTTTTGATTACAAATAGTTTTAATGGAAATTTCTTTTTAAACTATAGCAATTTTTGTTATTGAATTCAATAGTACTTCTACTATACACTATATGAATATGTAGTTGAGTTATGTTTTCTAGCATATTCCTCACTTATGGATATTGTAATGTATGTCACTTGAACATATGTAGGTTATGGTTGACCCTAATATTGTTTGGATCATGTACCTAAATGATGAACATGAATTTCTATGGAATGAGGATAGCCTAATATGGCATTTATGATACCTTAGATCAAGTAATGAATTCATACTTGAAATATATGACATATACACATAATCTTAATACATGTTTGTGGCTTGTGAAACACGAATGTGTAATGTGTATGAAAATAGTGTGGGATATAGAATTAACATGAGATAGGTAGTAGAGGTTACATGGCAATGATGATGTAAGGCATGAAGAGAGACTTTGTAGATTATAGATATGTGAGATGTATAGTGAGGTAGGGCTTGGTTTATGGAAGTTCCACTATGGAAAAAGTGATAACCCAACTTTAACAATTGTGATAAGTACCATCCATATGGGAGAGAGACCCCAGTCATATGTTGCGAGTAGAGAGAATGAGTCGATCCCCTTCTACACACTACTCTCATTTATGATGTTGGACTATCATATCAAATGAGTAGTTGGTCTCATGTTCCAATAATCAAAGAGGTTGGGATGTTGCATTGTGGAAGTATCTCAACAAGTGGTGATGAAGTACTATAAAGGAATGTGATGGTATGTAAGAATGTGAGTTAAATGAGATCAATATTCATTTTAGAATGATACCTAAAAGATGAAAAAACAACAAGAGACAAGCATGTTTTTACATATTCCTGGTTGCTACATGGATGTTTATTTAAAAAAAAATATGAATGTGTATCATGTGTTACATCATGTTAGTCCTACTTTGTAATTCATGTAATCATATATAAATAAATTATAGATATGCTTGAATTTTTAGTGGTAGATACCTAATCACTTAGGAAAAAACAACCTATGAATTATGTTTTCAATGATGTTTACATGATTAGAGTTGTGTAGTGGATGTATAATGTTGTGGAGGATACTTGATGGAGCGTTGGTATAGTTTTTAGACAAAGTGCCTACAAAATTAGTACTAGTTTATTTTGGTTTGAATAGGTGACTTTGTCTTGCTTTTTCTTGGGACATGTTTCCTTTCAAGTTATGTTATCATTGGTTGTATACCTTGTGAACTTGTTGCAATAATATAAGATTCTAATGGGATAACATGTTCTTTGACAAGCCTACTATGTTATTTTTTTAGAACAAGCTACATGTGATTACTGGTATATGTGATAAATGCTCTTTCTTTATGAGACACACTTGCATTTAGAAATGTTTATGAGTTGAGATTAGTCTTATATCTATTGTGATAAGTTGTACTTTTTTTTAATGATCCCATTCCATACATTTCAGTACCTTTGCTTATGCTTATCTTGCTTTTTTCTAATATCAATAATTTTTTTTGAACCTTTGTTGTTTTGGTTAAATACTTTTGGGTTGGTTACTTCTTTAGCCCATCCTTCTTGTAATGACCCATTTTCAAATTAGTCATCTAATTAGGATTTACTTGGATGATTGTATGCTTAGCTAAGTTGATCATTGTTTAAAGTTTTATTAATGATGGTAGTTATTTTTTGATGTTTTAAATATAATGAGAAGGTTTAATCATACTTTGATTCACATAATTAGGGTTAAGATTTGGAAACCCTAATCGGCCCAAATTAGGGTTTTGATGGTATATGAATACATAATTTGATAAGTATAATGTCTCGCTAAATGGTTTTTAGTATTTTATGTGTAACTCTGATTGAATTCAAATTTGGATATGATTTGGATATGATTTGGATATCTCAAATGTGAACAATATTGAAAAATATCATATTTTTTAAAGAATATTCTGACTTGTTTGTCGGTTGAGTTTCAAACTCGACCGATCATATTTTTAGATTGATATAGCAGTGTGGTAATTGAATTTTATATTTTTATTGATATATATAGTTGATCTCAAATTTTAACTATAGTTGATAAACTTCATTATAGATATACTATTAAATTGTCATAATTTTTTTATGCCTCTTGATCTCTACAGAGAGGGGTGTCGGTCAAGTTCTGTGAAGGATACAATCTACCGACCATACTGCTGACTACAATATAGTAATGTAGTATTTGATTTTTAATTATTTATTTGTAACTCCAAATGATCTAAAAAATTTAATGTTGCTTAAAACTCCATTTTAGACATTGGGTCAAAGTTTCATAATTTTTGGATGAGTTTGAGTTCTAAAAAGTGTGGTTTCGGTCGAGTTTATAACTCAGCCGACCGACAGTCTGAGCAAAATAAAAATACATTTAGGGGCTTGTTTGCAATTATTATAAGCATCTCAATTCATGTATATGACTAACCTGACACAAAAGGGGCTCTCATAACCCGTCATTCCTGTGAAAGAAATGAAATTCTTGAGAGAGAGAGGAGAGCTAGGGTTTTGAGTAGAGAAAATGGTGGAGATGTTGACCTAGGGTTTCTCTATCCAAGATATGATGAAATGAAAGTTTTTGAGTTGATAGGAGAAAAAAATGGATTCATTTGCTAGAGCTTGATTGGGTTTCCAGAAATTCATTATTTGACCTACGAATTTAAGGTTCTTGTCACATGAGGTGAGTGTTATTCTCCCTCCTAATCTTTGTATTCATGTTGAAAGCCTAATTCTATCTGGCTAAAACAACTAGAAACCTTGTTTGTATATGTATGTGATTGGATTTGATCTGGGAATGGTATTGGGGGATCCAATTCTACTGATTTTGATTATTTCTATTTGATTGGAACTTGATTAGTTCCTTATATATTGATTGAGGATCCATGTATATTCTTATGGGTAGAGGACTATGTTGTTTCATGTGAATTTTTCCCAAAAGTCAGCCCATTGGTTGATATGCTTGGAATTCAATTGACATGTATAAAATCATATTTGAATTATGCTAGATTGTATTATACAAGTGTATTGTTGAAGGTTAATGGAATTGAATGACCACATATCCTGATTAGGATTGGTGTTGAAGAAGTGAATCAAATGAGTCAATTAATCAATGTATACCTATGATTGATGAATGAAATGTGTGAAAATGGAAACTAGGGTTTCCATGTTTGTGAATAACCGTAATGAACCCTTGAGTCATGATCAGATTACTGAATGATATGATTCTTATGATATGTTGAACTAAGGAATGACTTCTTGAAAACTCTAAGAGTTTATTATTAAAATGATTATGAGTGATAAAGTTAGAACTTGTATATGATGTTGTAAATTTGATCAAATGTTGACGTTGAAAGTGTTAATAGTTTAATTGAATATGATGAGTCTTACTAATTTCATCTAAGTCTAATGTATATGTTCTAGCATAATAAAGAATGATCATTGTCGATTATGGAAATGACATTAGTAGTCAATGACAAGGTACACTTATCTAAATATAAGAGACAATATGTACTTAATGGTGATTGTAAGATAAAGATGAAACTAATGAAGATAGTATGATGAAGTATTTTGATTTTATTCTAATTACATGTCCCTTTACCCAAATTAAATGAAATATAGTAAGAACTGGACTTTGATAAATGGTAAGTAGAAGAGAAGCATTGTATGTAAAGTGAACTAAGAAAGATTGGTCCGAATAATGTAATGAACATGTAATGAAAGATGTTGAGACTAGTGAATATAAAATGAAGGAAAAAGATGGGAATTAGTAGATGATGCTAAGAATGTTACTGATACCATAAAATGATGAGTTTGATGATGCTAGTGAATGACAATCTCAAATGAGGGATTAAGGAATGTACATTATTGTAGTTTAATACAATTAAAAGTTGAGGTTCAAGCCTTTGAATTGAGTTACAAGAATGTGTCCTTGTATTGTGATTGTTTGATAGAATACTTGCACTATGAGAATAAATTGTTTGGATGGAATTCAAATGATAATCAATATGCGTTGATTAGTAACCCCATATGAAGAATATAAAATAAAAGAAGAAGAGAACTAAGTCAGGTATGCATGTATATGCATGAAATTTATTGGCTTCTATTGAGATTGGATGGAACAAGCATATGTTGTATGATAAATCTATTATGAGTATGATGAATGATACATGATATATATATACTTTTACTTTTGCTAGTTCTAATACCTCTGCTAATATTTGTTCAGAACTATGATATACAATGAACAGATACGATTTATGTTGAAATTGAACTTAATATGCAATCCTTACATTGAGAGACACTGATAAGGGTAAATGTTGCATAATGAGATTATGTCTAGGGATGAAAGCCCACTGATGATGATAAAACCCTAATGGGGTAAACGATGGACAATAAGATTATGTCTCGAGCTGAAGGCCCACTATTGATGACTGCTTTGAGTTGATGTAGAAGACAGAAATAATCATATGTGTTGCAATCTACAGACGTATTGTGCTTCTTGCTTTGATCATTGTCCTTATTGATAAACTTAATCTGTTTCACATTATTCTAGTTACGCAAGAATACACATATATAATATATGATGTTTTGAATTATTTTATGATGAGTAAAAGAGACTAATAACAAATAAAATGTTGGAATATCTAGTTAGGTGCCCTGAACAACGTGAGTTTCCCCCAAGGACCACACTGGGGAAACAAAATGGATCTCCTTGTAGTAATCGATGAATTATTAGAAGTATTTCTGGAGTGTGGATGGAGACCTCAAAGGTAAGACAACTAGGATTTAGGAGTGAGTCATCTGGACTGGCTCTAGCCCTAAATCCTTGTTGTGAAAGTCTATGTCTAGATATAATAGACTCTGATGAAATGAAATATGTGAAATGTGAAATGAAAAATATGTGAAATATTGTGATATGTGATATACTATTTTGTTGGTTCCTATCTTGTATACCCGAGATGAGGACGTGAGCCTCTTTAGGCAACCCTGAGGTGTCCAGGGTCTGTTGTTGATATCTTAGGGTGGTCAGCTAAACCCTAAGATAGTGACAGTGAGTCGTTGACATGAGAATCTAGCATGGAAACTTCTAATTTGTGAAGTACAAGCTAAGTAGTTTTAGGGCAAATGAATGAAATATGATAAGTCATGTAGATCATGATTTAAATGGTTATTACATTCCTTGTACTGCTACTTGATGATTTGTTATCGTTGATTATGCTTCTTGTTGTGGAAAGTAATCATGTTGTTTTGGACATTTTATATTTCATATGATGATATGTCATGTTGACAAGTTATAAATGATGGATCATATCCATTTTGAATATGAGTTAGATTGCTTTCTATTTGATAGTATTGTTTGGTAGATATGATTCCTGGTCCAGCTGGTGCAGTGTCACAAAGTTAATGTTATTGTTATGTATTGATTCAAAATGCTTAGAACTTGACTTATTTCTCATGTGATAGGGTTCTTAATTTGAACTAAGAAGTATCTGATGATTTGTTCATAAACATGCTCTAAAAGATGTTTCAAAGTTATAATAGGTTTAAGCGATTACCTTATCTGTTGGATTAGATTACCATTATAAGTTAGATATGACTTATGATAGAACTATCTTCTAGACTCTTCAATATCTGCATGTTTCTGTTAAGTTTATTATACTTAATCTGATGTTGATTCATGTACCTAGCTTGAGTGGGAGGTATCCACTCACTGGGGCTCTATATGAGTCTCATGAGGTTGTTTCAAATATTTAAGGTATAATTCTATCCAGTGCAGAGGTTGTGAAAAAGAAGACATAAATAGCATAATCTAGATACAATAGAACGTCCTTGTACTCTCACTTTCTCAGGATGGGTTGTAGACTAAGTTTGTTCATCAATGTACATGTACCTAATGTAAACTGAACCGCAAATGAGAATAAGATTTTATTATGATTTTAAGGGAGTTGAATAAGATTTGTGGTATCTAAATGTGATTTTCTTAGTGTGACATGTATTTATGAATTTGTGAAGAAAGAAAAAGGAAAAATTTATTTGTGTTTTTTGTATATTGTTTAATCACCTTTGTCGAGAATTCATTATTTTATTTCATAATCTGGGTTTAGGTTTTGGGATTGTCTTTAATGGTTGGTATTTATGCTGATTAAAAGAATGGGTCCCAATAAATGTGGTATTAGAGCCTACATTAGATGAGTCTACATGGACAATAGGATCCAGGATTAAATGATAATATGGATGTTGAATATAACCTAAATGATGTGCATACTGACTGAACTCAGTATCCAGATGCTCTAGTCAAGTATTTGGGTATTGAGCTAAGTTGGTATGCATCTACTGGCTATACTTCTTCTACATGTCCTGACCAAGTATCTAGATGAACACAATTATTATTATAAAAAGATGCATGATGACAAAGTGGTAAAAAAATAAAACGATTTTATAATTCAATATGGAACCTATGGAAAACATGAAATTTTATAAACGAAAGATGAAAGATTGATGGATTATGAAGACAATCTGTAATGAGTTAGAATTTGAGTATGAAATCTGAAATTGTGAGAAAAACCTATGAACTAAGATGCACACTAGATGATTTTCTTCATAAATGAAATTGATGAATGCAGATGATAATATGTGAATGAGTCATAATCATATCCATGAGATACACAATCAAAATTTTAAAAGGATAAGAAAGGTGATGTGATATAGATCTTGATAAATGATGCATTACTAATATCTTTTAAGTAAGTGTTTGTAATACAGAAGGAGAGATATGATGATGACAAGGGATGAAATATTCAGTCAATACAAAAAAAAGTCATATGAAAGAAAGATAAAATGAAATTCTATATAGTTTGATGCCCAGAGACATGAATGATTAGATGATATGATATTCTTCTATATCTTTTCTTGAATTTTAGGATGAAATCCTAAAAGGAGGGGAGAATTTGTAATGACCCATTTTTGAATTAGTCGTCTATTTAGGTTTTACTTGGATGATTGTATGCTTAGCTAAGTTGATCATTGTTTAAAGATTTATTAATGACAATAGTTAATTTTTGATGTTTTAAATATAATGAGAAGGTTTAATCACATACTTTGATTCACATAATTAGGGTTAAGACTTGGAAACCCTAATCGGCCCAAATTAGGATTTTGATCATACATGAATACAAAATTTGACAAGTATAGTGTCTTACTAAATGAATTTTAGTATTTTATGTGTAACTCTTATTGAATTTGAATTTGGATATGATTTGTATAACTTTAATGTGAACATTATTGAAAAATATCAGAATTTTTGAAAAATGTTCTGACCTATTTGTCAGTCGAGTTTCAAACTCGACCGATCATATTTTCATATTGATATTATGGTGTGGTAATTGAATTTTGTCTTTTTATTGGTACATCCAATTGATCTCAAAATTTAAATGTATTTTATAAACTCCGTTATAGACATACTATTAAATTGTAATAATTTTTTGAATGGTTTTGATCTCTACATAGAGTGGTGTCTTTCGCGTTCTATGAAGGACAAACTCGACCGATCATGTTGCTGACTGCAATACACTAGTACAATGTTTGATTTTTAATTATTTATTTGGAACTCCAAATGACCTAAAAATTTAATACTTCTTAAAAACTAAATTTCAGGCATTTGGTTAATGTTTGATAATTTTTGGATGAGGTTCGTGTTCTGAAAAGAGTGGTTTCGGTCGAGTTTATTAATCAAATGACCAACCCGTCTGAGCAAAATAAAAATACGTTGAGGGGCTTGTTTGCAATTGTTCTAAGAACCTCAATTCATCTATTTGACTAATCTAACACACAAGGAGCTCTCATAACTCATCATTCCTGTCAAAGAAATGAAATTCTTGAGAGAGAGGAGAGCTAGGGTTTTGATTAGAGAAAATGGTGGAGATGTTGACCTAGGGTTTCTCTATCCAAGATATAATGAAATCAAGGTTTCTAAGTTCAAAGGAGAAAGAATTGGATTCATTTTCTATATTTTAATTGGGTTTCTAAAAATTCAGAGTTTAACCTACGAATTTAAGGTGCTTGGCACCTGATGTGAGTGTTTTTCTCCCTCATAAGCTTTGTATTCATGTTGAAAGCCTAATTCTATCAGGCTAAAACAACTAGAAACCTTATTTGTATATGTATGTGATTGAATTTGATCTGGAAAAGACATTGGGGGATCTAATTCTACTAATTTTGATTATTTCTCATTGATTGAAACTTGATTAGTTCTTTATTTATTGATTTAGGATCCATGGGTATTCTTATGGGTAGAGGACTATGTTGTTTCATGTGAATTTTTCCCAACAGTCAGCCCAATGGCCGATATGCTTGTGATTGAATTGATATGTATAAATTCATATTAGAATTGTACTAGATTGTATTATACAAGTGTATTGTTGAATGCTAATGGAATTGAATGACCACATATCCTGATTAGGATTTTTGTTGGGGAAGTGAACCACATGAGTCAATTAATCAATGTATAACTATGATTGATGAATGAAATGTGTGAAAATGGAAACTAGGAATGACTTATTGAAAACCCTAGTCCTGATTACATGAGTCAATTAATCAGGACTAAATTTTAATTAAAATAAAAGATAAAATACTCGTAGGGTTTTCAATAAGTCATTCCTTAGTTCAACATATCATAAGAATCATATCATTTAGTAATCAGGATATGATTAAGATGATATGATGAATCATATCATTTAAGCCTAGGGTTTTATTTTAATTACATGTGTCTTTACCCAAATTAAATGAAATATACTAAGAACTGGACTTTGATAAATGGTAAGTAGAAGAGAATCATTATATGTAAAGTGAACCAAGAGAGATTGGTCTGAATAATGTAATGAACATGGAATGAAAGAAGTGGAGACTACTAAATATAAAATGAAGGAAAAAGATGGGAAATAGTAGATGATTCTAGGAATATTACTAATACCAAAAACTGATGTGTCTTATGATGCTACTGAATGACAATCTCAAATGAGGGATTAAGGAATGTACAAAATTGCAGTTTAATTCAATTAAAAGATGAGGTTCAAGCCTTTGAATTGATTTAAAAGAATGTGTCCTTGTATTTTGATTGTGATATGCATCGCTTAACACACCAATCACTAAGATTGTTAATACTAGAGTTTAAACCTTTTAACTTTCCACTTAAGGCTAGTATTGAATGGGTCGAATCCCAAAGGACAACTTTTAAAGATTGTTTCTTAAAAACCCAATTGTTTGAAGAACTTTTTTATTTATTTTTTATATTTTAAGATTTAGAACAGAAAATAAAATTTATTTGGGTGATGAATGGTTACACTAAGGAAGGAAATTGCTAAAATTAAAGAAGCACTAAACAAGTATTTTATTTTCCCTACAAAAAGGTAAACAAAGATTGTTGTTAGCACAAGAAACTATTGTGAATTGAAAAGACTAAAAACTAAGGCAAACAAGATAGTCGGTGATTGAAATCAAAGGAAGCGAATCGAGGCTTTAGGGGTTTTCACCACCTTAGCCATGATAAGAAAATGAATTAACAATTAATCGACAAATAGGCGACGACATGTGTATCACAAAAACCCACAAAAGATGAACTCCACATGAGCCCATTGGTCCTAGTACTCATGTTTCCTAGTTCATCTTCTGAAAAGAGATAAATCCGCGGTCACATCAGAATCTCTATGTGAATTTATTTAATCGTTCTAAACCCGGATTTCCATAGTAATTTCCATCCGAGTTAACATATATATATATGTGAGTAATTACTTCGCTAGATCATCGATTAAATAAACCAATCGCCGTCTGAAGAAGTCGATTAAAGACGATTCGATCAAGCCATGGCTAAGGGGCTATTCCCCTTGCCTCGATATGGAACTACTCGCTCATGATTGAGGAGAAGGGGGAGACGGAGGAAAAAGTACTTTGGCCATAGTCTAGCCTAAAATTAGGAAGTTAATCCTTATGCTAGAGACAATAAAATAGCCTGGTTCTTAATTCCTTGCTCCAGAAATAAAGAACGGAGAAAACAAGATCTAGAACTAAAGTGGAATGAAAGTGCCAAGAACAAAATAAGAAAGAACAATGTTTCAAGAAAATTTATTTTATTACAGAACTAGAAGAAGAATACAAGAAATAAGATGCTCAGAATTCTAGTGCAAAAGAGATGCCCCAATGAGAAGGAAGTGCCCCTCCTTTTATAGGAGAAGGAGGGGGTATACATTAGATTTAGGGGAAAAGAAATGGCCGGCGACGACTACTAACTTTCTGGATCTAATCAATAGAGGAAACAATTGCTTGCTTTACATTCTTTCTGCAGTAATTTCCCGTAACAACAATTTCGAGCGTATTTTTGGGCCAGTAAAAATTTTTAAAGCGGTCCGAAATTATATTTTTCCTGTAGATAATTGAATTATCTTTCCAACAAATACTTGCACAATAAATTCCGCCTTGGGATGTGGGCGTTATACCAATTTTGGTGAAAGGTATATACTGAAATCAGACTCTGCGGGAAAATGTAAGACTACTTTCATTGGTTAATTGCGCAGCCAAATAAACACCAAAATTGCCACAAAATATGTCTTTTTTATAGAAAATAAAATTCTCTTTTCGTTCCATACTTTATCTTGAAATTATTCCTTTAGACGCAAATGATATGAATATTTTGGTGACGAGTATCTCAAGCACTGCGGGAATATTTGAAAAATCTCATATCTTCATCTTTTATTTTCTCAATTTAATTACTTAAATAATTCCTGAAAATTAAGAAAAATATCATAAGAATTCAAGAAAAGTATATCATGAAGATGAAAGTGCTATTTATTTTTGAATTAGCTAAAATTAACAAAAAAGTCCTAATTAATTATTCTAAATGAAGCAAAAGTAAGAGATGAATATGCATTCATCAAAATACCCCAAACTTAAACTTTGCTCATCCCGAGCAACATTAAAATAAAGAAATACTTTCAAGACATACTCTCAACCTAACATCCTCATTCTCCTAATAACCACTTAATTCCTTCCACCAAAATATGGCCAAGCGACCATGACTTCCTAAATTCACAAAAAATGACTTTTATATTTCCTACTTCACAAACTTGTATTTATTCAAGATCTGCAATAAAATAGATTTTCATTTTACCTTTGTATTTGGTACTCCAATTTTTTTTTTAATTTTTAGACAAGAACATGGCTGATTTTGGATGGTCGGGGTTTTTGTAGTTTTCCCCTGGGTAGAAAATTGGAGTGAAGGAGGTATGGAAGAAGGACAGTCTCTCCTCTATTCGACTCGAGACCTTTTTATTTAGTGGACATGCAGTTACATTGACTGCATTTTTTCTTTGATTTTTGGTGATACACGCAATTGCGTGGGTATGTGAGAAGCGGAAGAGGGGGAATGGGTGCCACCCCAAACTTAGTGTTTTGGGCACTATTGGCTTTTTTTGTTTTTGACGAATGGAAATATTTGGAAATGGTGGAAGAAGAGTAGAAGAGGTTGTTCTTGTGTAACTTTTTTTTAGAGTACCATGCATTGGTTCAGCTATTACCGAATCATGTGAAAAATCAAGAAAATTTATACAAGTTGTACATGATAAGAAGGCATCACTCTTGAATTCTATCAGTCCACTATGGCTTGCCATCTTTTCCAAGGAGTGATTATTATTTGAAGTCCTAAGTGAAAGGAGGATTTCTAGTCACAAAAGTTTCAAAATTTTAGTTGCAAGGCAGTTACATCATTAAGGGGAGTATTTTGACAAATTATCATATCAAGGCCGACTAGATATGGGCCAATTTGCAACAAAAAAAATAAAAATATGGCCGACTAGATAATGGCCATGAACAAAGAAACTATATGCAAAACAAAAAAAAAGATAGAAATAATGCAAGAATAAAATAATAAGTGGGTGGAATACAAACATACCACCCACCTCCATCCCAGACTCAGATTTTTGCTCATCCTGAGTAAAATCAAAACCCGAGATGGAGGGAAGAGAAGAGCAAGGATTTCCAGGTGGCCCTGGTAGCTCAAAAAATGTCCAGCTGAAGGGGATGTGTATGAGGGCTGAGACCTTTATCTGAGGAGCTTCATAGTGTACCCTATGATAGGGTAATTGTAGAATCTCAATGGGGTACTCATATTTGCTTTCACCTTGCATTCCCTCCAATAGGATCAACAGATCTTCCATTAATAGTGAAGGAAGTGTTGAAGATGGATGTGGATTGGGGGAGGTTGGTGGGTACCCCACTGGTAACACATGCAGTGCCAGATGTGCAATGCTAGGCGGAGGATCTAGCTCTGGTTTCCCTCGATCATATTGACCTGCATATAGGAGAATTTTTGGTGATATGAAAGTGACAACTAAATTTAAATTAACATGATAAGTATTTTTTCTCTGCTCAAAATTCATGCAATCAACCTTGGGATAGATGGGATTCATAGTTGATATAGCATGTAACTCTAGTTCCTCTATGCAAGGATTTCTCAAGGGTTCATGAATGATAAAAATGGGGACATATTCCTTACAGTCAGTGGAAGGGGGTATGTAGACTTCTCCTAAGGGTTGTGTCTCTTCTTCTAAATCAGTTGTGCATGGAATGGGAATTGGTTGCGACAAAACATGTGGAATCATTTTGTCAAAGGGGGTTGGATGCTTATTATGCAAAATAGACTCAAAATAAGGGTATTGGTCTTTGATGTCAATTGGATTGTTGTAAGTGGTGGAGGGAGTAGTTGTATTTTTAGATTGACTCTCCTGCTTTGACTTTTCATATTCAAGTAGTAAAGTTTGTAAAGGAAAGATAGGGATACCCACGTCCTCACCGCATGCAAAATATGGCTCCATTTTTTGTGTTATTTCTTCAGGATCCGACATATATGACACAAAAATAGGATCATCATCATTGTCAATTCTAGGAAGAACCATCTTGGGTTGCTCAATATCTATAGGGGGAGTTTGTGATTGATCCTCTAGCAAGGTAGCTAACATGGCTTGACTGGATTCAAGTTTTTCTTGTCCTTCTGCTGCCATCTTTTCTACGGCCTTAAGTCTCTCTTCCAGTTCAAGATTAAATTGCTTTTCACCATAGGATTTATACACCCTAAAATTTTGGCCATTCTCGCCACACTCCCCATAGTGTCCTTGGCCATAGTACCCCTCATATTGTTTTGGGTGGCATTGCTCCTCATAATAATCTCCAGTAGATGGTGGATTGTAATTTCCATTGCGTCCATCTTGGTAGGAAGATTCAATATTATAAGGTATCACCAATTCATGAGGAAACATATTTGAACAATCTATATTTTGGATTTGGGCTTCTAGCATGGCGGTTAAGAAGGCTTGGTTGGTTCTTAGCTTTGTTTCTCCTTCTACTGCTATCTCCTCTAGGGCTCTAAGTCTTTCTTCTTATTGAGGATTACATTGGGTTTCATAAACATGTTCATAACCACCAAGGTTTTGTTGGTTACACACCACGAAATTTTGTTGATCATATCCCCCATTAGAATATGGATAGCAAGGTTCCCCATAATGGTTCTAAAAAAATGTGGATTCACATTGTACCCACCAGGATGAAAGGGCTCACAATTAAAATGAGTTCTATCATAAGAATGGGGTGGAGTCGGGCAGGTAAGAGATGCATGGTGGTAAAGACCACAATAATAACATTGTGGGGGATAGTGGGATGATCACTCCATTTGAAAAGTTTTTTTTTTACAATTCAAAAAAGAACAAAAGATTTGCACAAGACCATAAATAGAAAAGGAAAAGTTAAGGGATTATGACAGAAGGTTAAAAATTACAAAGCAAACAAAAATTACAATTTTTTACAAAGTAGCACATTTTTAGAAAAAACTGATTGCCAGAATGGAAACTCGGCAGAAGGAAGAGTCGCACTTCTGGAATGTTACTCGAAAGGCATAAAAAAATAAAAAAAAAGTTTTTCAAAAGATTTTTGGAGGTTCGAGAAAACAATCCGTTGTCCCCGGCAATGACGCCAAATTGATATGCTTCTCTTAACACACCAATCATTAAGATTGTTAATCCTAAAGTTTAAACCTTTTAACTTTCCTGTTAAGGCTAGTATAGAAAGGGTTGAATCCCAAAAGACAACTTTTAAAGATTGTTTCTTAAAAACCCAATTGTTTGAAGAACTTTTTTATTTTTTTTTGATATTTTCAGATTTGGAACAAAAAATAAAATTGATTTGGGTGATGAATGGTTACACTAAGGAAGGAAATTGCTGAAATTAAAGAAGCACTAAACAAGAATTTTATTTGCCCTAGAAAAAGGTAAACAAAGATTGCACAAGAAACTATTGTGAGTTGAAAAGACTAAAAACTAAGGCGAATAAGATAGTCGGTGATTGAAATCAAAGGAAGAAAATCGAGGCTTTAGGGGTTTTCACCACCTTATCCATGATAAGAAAACAAATTAACAATTAATCGACAAATAGATGACGGCATGTGAATCACAAAAACCCACAAAAGATGAACTCCACATGAGCCCATTGGTACTGGTGCTCATGTTTCCTAGGTTATCATTCAAAAAAAGATAAATATGCGGTCACATCAGAATCTCTATACGAATTGATTTAATCGTCCTAAACCCGGATTTCCATGGTCATTTCCATCTGAGTTAATATATATATCTAAGCGAGTAATTACTTCACTAGATCATCGATTAAATAAACTAATCTCTGTCTAAAGAAGTCGATTAAAGCCGATTCGATCAAGCCATGGTTAAGGGGCTATTCTCCTTGCCTCGATATGGAACTAATCGCTCATGATTGAGGAGAAGGGGGATACGAAGGAAGAAAGTACTTTGGCCATATTCTAGCCCAAAATTAGGAATTTAATCCTAATGCTAGAGACAATAAAATGGCCATGATCTTAATTCCTTGCTCCAGAACTAAAGAATGGAGAAAACAAGATCTAGAACTAAAGTGGAATGAAAGCACCAAGAACAAAATAAGAAAGAACAATTCTTCAAGAAAATTTACTTTATTGTAGAACTAGAAGAAGAATACAAGAAATAAGATGCTTAGAATTCTGGTACAAAAGAGATGCCCCAATGAGGAGGAAGTGCCCCTCCTTTTATAGGAGAAGGAGGGGGGTATACATTAGGTTTAGGGCAAAAGAAATGGCCGGCGGATGCTACTAACTTTCTGGATCTAATCAATAGAGGAAACAATTACTTGCTTTACATTCTTTCTGCAGTAATTTCCCATAACAGTGATTTCGAGTATATTTTTGGGCTAGTAAAGAATTGTAAAGCGGTCCGAAAATATATTTTTCCTGTAGATAATAGAATTATCTTTCCAAAAAATACTTGCAAAATAAATTCCGCCTTAGGATGTGGGAGGTATACCAATTTTGGTGAAAGATATATACTGAAATCAGACTCTGCGGGAAAACGTAAGC
This sequence comes from Alisma plantago-aquatica, assembly GCA_963693085.1. Taxonomy (NCBI): domain Eukaryota; kingdom Viridiplantae; phylum Streptophyta; class Magnoliopsida; order Alismatales; family Alismataceae; genus Alisma; species Alisma plantago-aquatica. The sequence continues at coordinate 1,401,567,138 of OY856409.1, read as the reverse complement.
CTACTTTGACTGGTTAATTGCGTAGCCAAATAAACAGAAAAATTGCTACCAAATATATCATTTTTGTAGCCAATAAAATTATCTTTTCATTACATACTTTATCTTGAAATTCTGCCTTTAGACGCAAAAGATATGGCTATTTTGGTGACGTGTATCTCAGGCACTGCGGGAATATTTGAAAAACCTCATATCTTCATCTTTTATTTTCTCAATTTAATTAATTAGATAATTCCTGAAAATTAAGAAAAATATCATAAAAATGCAGGAAAAGTATATCAAGAAGATGAAAGTGTTATTTATTTTTGAATTAGCTAAAATTAACAAAAAAGTCCTAATTAATTATTCTAAATGAAGCAAAAATAAGAGATGAATATGCATTCATCAGATTGTTTGATAGAATACTTGTACTATGAGAATGAATTATTTTGATGGAATTCAAATGATAATCAGCATGCATTGATTAGTAACCTCATATGAAGAATGTGAAAAAAAAGAAGAATAGAACTAAGTCTAGTATGCATGTATATACATGAAATTTATTGGCTTCTATTGAGATTGGATGGAACAAGCATATGTTGTATGATAAATCTATTCTGAGTATAATGAATGATACATGATATCTATATGCTTTTACTATTGCTAGTTCTAATGCCTCTGCAAATATTTGTTCAGAACTGTGATATTCAATGAACTAATAAGATTTATGTTTAAATTGAATTTAATATGCATCCTTACATTGAGAGACTCTGATAAGGGTAAATGTTGCATAATGAGATTATGTCTAGGGCTGAATGCCCACTGATGATGATAAAACCCTGATGGGGTAAATGATGGACAATAAGATTATGTCTCAGGCTGAAGGCCCACTATTGATGATCGCTATGAGTTGATGTAGAAGATAGAAATAATCATATGTGTCACAATCTACAGACTTAGTGTTCTTCTTGCTTTGATCATTGTCCTTATTGATAAACTTAACCTATTTCATATTATTCTAGCTACATGAGAATACACAGATATGATATATGTGTTGACCTAGTGGTTTTAAATTGCCTATATTTTGATAATGACTTAACCATTCCATTCATATGTATCTAATGTGTGTGTTTAAGATTGTGTTCAGGCATTAGGTACATGAAAAGGATTCAAAATCAAAAGCCCTAGGATGGCTCAAGTTCAAGTCAAAATAGCTACAAGTGTACAATTTAGGATTTCTATGTAAACAACCTTAGAACAATTTTATAATCACTTGAAATGATGAATTGACTTGTATCATAAATGAGAAAAATGTTTGGGACATAAAACACAAATGTTAGATCACTTTAGATGGATTTTTGAAGATTAACATCAGGTTGTCAGTCAGTCAAGTTTCCCCCTTGGAAAACTCGACCGATCCAATCTTGGTCGATTTTCTAAAGATAGCATCGATCGAGTTGTGTTTACACAGAACTCGACCAATCGACTACCTGACCATTTCGAGTTTAAATGCTTGGTCGAGTTTTGTCAGGACAAAATCGACCGATCATTTGAATATCAGTTTTATCATTTACTTGTTCAGTTGAGTTAACTTTATTGAAACTTGATCGATTGCACTGTACGAAAATTATATAAAAAAGTGATGTGACCGTTGGTGAGTGTTTTGAGAAAAAATATTGTTGTTTCTTTGAACAAAAAATGGCTATTTTTGTATCCAAGTGTCCCACAACTTAAAGGGGCACCCTCAACTATAAATAGACCCCTTTGGAGTTCATTCCAAGGCTGCTCATTCATTGCAAACTTGGTGCTAGCATAGTTGACCCTTTGAGCCCCTTTCTATTTCTACCTTCAAGTCAAATTCGTGAGTATGAGTGAGATAGGTTCCTATGTAAGAGAGCTACTCCATGTAATGATGTAAAGCTCTCCTCCTCCATCTTCCAACCCCCATTCCTTTGAAGAAAAAGGTTGAAGATCTTCTCCAAGTGAAGGAGAAGGAGTTGTTGTTCTTCAAGGTTGATGAAGGCAAGGTGCTCGAGGTTTCGAAGTGAAGGAGATAGGTGATAAAGCTCTACAAGTGAAGGAGAGGTGCAAGGCAATGCTCAAGGAAGATAGGTAATCCCTTAAAGGAAGAAGACTTGAAGGAAGGAGTGGGTAAGTCCATGTTGATGGATGAAGACTCCATGGTTCAAGTGGGCATGCTCCTTATATATGTTGAAGATCTTTGCTTGAGGTACTAAGTCCTTGGATGTGTGGTTTTTGTATCTTGTAATCTTATTGTGGAATATAAGAGTACCAAGATTGCAAATCCTAGATACTAACCCACTCTAGGTAGTGGAATGACATTGCTCCTAAGTTTAGGACATGAAACCACTCTAAACAACCTGTCCAAGTGCTTTCTCTTCCTTGTCTCTCATCCTTGCTATGCATGTTAGATTAAGAATTCAAATTGCTGCTAGTTTATGTTTTTCACTTAATATAATTTGGTGGTCTAATCTATGTTGTGAGAATTTGTGAAGCTCTATTCACCCCCCCTCTATAGCCCATTGATCCAACAAGTGGTATCAGAGCAGGTCTTCTCCAAGCTACTTCAACAAGTAAGAGAATATGGGCGATTTGTCTCTTGGATCCCTCAACCTTGAAGGGAACTTCTCCATGCGACCTCTGGTCTTCGACGACACCAACTTCCTTTATTGGAAGAGAAGAATGCAGTTCTATCTACAATGTGTGAACTATGAGATGTGGAAGGTTGTCCACCTCAAGTATGAAGATTCAAAGGGGGATATCTCAACTTGGACTGAATCTCAAATGAAGCAAGCTTAATTTAATGCAAAGGCAGTGAGCATCATCTATGCAGCCCTCACCCCATCTGAATTCAACTGAATCTCTACTTGGGACACTGCACATGAAATTTGGAACAAGCTATGTGTCACCTATGAAGGTACATAGCAAGTCAAGTAAGCGAAGATCTACATTATTGGTGGGCTTCTTGAAAACTTCAAGATGGCCAAGAATGAAAGAGTGGTTGATATGTACACAAGGCTCAATGTGATCATCAATGGTTTGGCATCTCGTGGGAGTGTGTTTGATAGATGTACTATCAACTCTAAGATCTTTAGATCTCTTCCTAAAAGATGGGAGCCTAAGGTTACCGCAATTGAAGAAGTGTACAAGCTGAGTGAGTTATCAAGCGAGGAATTGGTTGGTAACCTCCAAGCCCATGAACCTAGTCTTGACAAGCAAGAAGAGGAAGAGAAGGGAGAAGAGAAGGAGTCCAAGAAGATAAATGACACATCCTTCAAAGCTCAAATTGAAGAAATGATGCGGCAGCAACAACTTGCTCTCAAGTCTCCCACTCCCTCCTTAAGTGAAGATGAAGGCCCAAATGAGTATCAGGCAAGCTACTCCAAGGGAAAGCACTTAAAAGGGAAGCCTTCCTCCTCAACTCCAAGATGCTATGCGTGTGGCCAAAAGGGTCATTTCAAGAGTGAATGCCCAAAGACTAAGCAGGGTCATAACAAGAGCAGCCACAAGAAGGACAAGGAGTACAAGAGAGAAGGCAAATACAAGAGGAAGGAAAAGAAAGATAGAAGATCCACAGATGCTACTCATGCAGCTTGGGAGGAGTCTTCCTCAAGCTATTAAAGCTCTGAAGATGGAGAATGCCACCTTGCTCTCATGGCTTCTACGAGTAAAGATGTTGGTGAGGTAAGTGAGGTAAGTAAGGTAAGTGAAGTTAGTAATGTTAACTTGCATGAGCTATCTATGGAAACTCTTATTGATATACTTAACAAATGCCAATCATCCTTTACTAAATGCAAATCCAAAAGGAAAAGATTAGGCAAGATATTTGATGATCTTTATGCTAAAATTGATATACTTGATAAAAATAAAAAGCTGCTCCTTAATAGCATTGATTCCTTACAAGGGAAATTGCTTGACCTTGAGCTTCAACACAATGGAGTAGAGGTTTAGAATGGTGTCTATCTTAAAAATATTGAAAATCTTAAGATAGAAAATCAAAAGTGTCTAGATGAGCTTGATGTTCTTAAAACTGAAAATGTAGAACTTAAACTCGTCGATGATGCTAGGAGAAAGGATGTTTATGCTTATCAAAGAGAAATTTTCTTACTTAAATCTGAAAATGTCAAACTGCTTGCTCAAGTTAATGATTTATATTCTAGGCCTGTTTTGAAAAGTAATGAAGTTGCTCCCATTTCTTTAGAAAGAGATTCACTTCATACTAAAGCCCTCTATTTAGAGGCTGACCTATTGCATGCTAGAGATGATCTTGCTAATCTTTCTTCTACTGTCATTAATCATAGTGATGATAATTCTAGTTAAGATCTTCTTTGCAAAAGTTCCTTATGGGTAAGAAATCCCTAAAAGATGTCCTAGAACACTCTACCAAACAAATTGGTACTAGTGGTTTGGGATATGATGGGACTACTCCAAAAGGTAAGAGAAAGAACAAGAACAAAGGTAAGAAGAAGAGTGTGGAACCTCCTATCTTTCATGAAGAGTCTTCCAGCTCTAAGAACCCTATGGTATGTATCCATTACAAATGTGATGATCATTACTCTACCTACTATCCTTAATAGCCTAAGGGGACTAACCCAAAGATGAAATGGGTCCCCAAGCTAACCTCGGATCCCAAAGTTTGAGTTGGGTTTCGACATCCTTCTTTCTTGTAGGTTAAAAAGAGATGGATTGATGATAGTGGCTATTCTAAACACATGACTGGTTAATTCAACCACTTCAACAAGTTTGTGAGAAAGATAGGAGGATCGGTTACCTTTGGTGACAACAAGAAGGGTAAGGTGATAGGTGAGGGTGATGTGGGCAATGATCTATGTATTAAAAATGTTTTGCTTATTGATGGCCTACATCACAATTTGATTAGTGTAAGTCAACAATGTGATAATGGATATCTTGTGTTGTTTACATCTTTACAATGTTTTCTTCTAGATTCCCTCTCCTACAATGTCATATATAAGGGAACTAGAAATGGTAATCTTTATGTTATTGTTCTTGATGCTCTTAAGCCTGTATTTGATAGATGCTTGGTTGTGGATAAAAATGATCTTTCTCTTTGGCATCGCCGTTTGGGTCATGTGAATATGCATCAAATGAAGAAGTTGAACAAAAAGGATTTGGTTCGAGGACTTCCTAAATTGGATTTTGATAAGGATGAGGAAAGCCAACCTTGCACACAAAGGAAACAAAACAAATCCTCCTTCAAGTCCAAAGGAGTCATGAGTACCAAAAGAGTTCTTGAGCTTCTTCATATTGATCTATTCAGACAAATGAAAATGCAAACACTTTGTTGTTACAAGTATTGTCTTGTTATTGTTGATGATTTCTCTCGATTTACTTGGACCTTCTTTCTCGTTTCAAAAAATGATACTCATGATGTTTTCTCGAGCTTTTGTAAATGGGTTGAAAACAAAGATTCTTGTTGGATTGTTTCTATCCACAGTGACCATGGGGGAGAATTTGAAAATGATCTTTTCAAGCATTTTTGTGAAAAATATGGTTATTCACACAATTTCTCTTCTCCTTATATGCCTCAACAAAATGGGGTAGTAGAGAGGAAGAATAGGTTGCTTCAAGAGATGGCTAGGACTATGCTACTTGAATATGATATTCCTAAGAAGTTTTGGGCCAAAGTCGTTAACACAGCCTATTTTGTGCAAAACTGCGTTTTTACGCACCCTTCTTTGAAGAAAACCCCCTATGAGTTGTGGCATGGTAGAAAGCAATCCATTGATTTCTTTCATGTTTTTGGATTTCCTTGTTTTGTTTTAAACATGAAGGATTCTCTTGATAAGTTTGATCTTAAATCTTATAAGGCTTTCTTCCTTGGCTATAGCACTACAAGCAGGGCATATAGAGTATTTAACATTGAATTGTCTAAAATTGAAGAATCTATCAATGTTGAGTTTATTGAAACTAATCCTGTTGTTGGCAAGCATGTTGTTGATAATGATGTTGCAGATGATTTGATTCCTATCTTAAGAGACCTCAACATCGATAATAAAGGTAACCCCCAATTAAGGGAGACCTGAAGGCCATAGTCGTTATTCAATTAATAGGATCAAAGGTTCGACAAATAATCAGTAATAATTAATAAACTTTACCAACTAAACTGAAAACATGTATTAAATAAATATTTTCTTACCTTGGAAAAACTGGGATTTCTAATCTTCTATCCATGAAGATGTTAATCTAACTAATCCTCCTATGCATGTTATTTCTCATTCAATTCCACATATGTCACTTTACTGTTTGTTCTTTCATTTGTACCTAAAATGCCGACAAACAAAACGTCGGTCAGCCGAAGCTGGTATGTGGGGGAAACAATAATTGTGCAACTATGTTAACAATGTAATCAACCAAATATCATTTAACAACCAAGATTATGTTTTAAGCAATGCTACTCAATCCTTGCCTATCCCCTTTCTCTGTAACGTCCCTGCAGTGGACATGGATGCCACCTCTCTCATATGGTAGATCCTTACCCCCATGGCCCTACCAAACAGGTAGCCAATAACTAGGGTTATGGAGTCGCATGGTCCTACCCAAAGGTACACCAATCCCTGACTCATGATGACTTGATGGACCTACCCCATTGGTAGCCATTTACTAAGTCATTTAATGACCTGATGGACCTACCCTCATTATTAGCCATTTACTAGGTCAATCGATAAAGCTACAGAGGGGACTAGGATCTGAGCTAGTAGGCATATTTCTTATGTGATAGTCATATTCACATTATACTTTGCATGAATTAAATACATCCAACAGTTTAATTCAAGCCACGATGGAAACATCGATAAAATCCCAGAAAACTAATTCAGGTAGTCATAAGCGTAACCACATACCTGTACATGTAGATTCAGGTGCAAGAATAGTCCAAACAACAATGAGCAAGCAATCATTCAATAAGATCCTGAAACAAATATACAATTTCCTTTTATTACTCGTGTCATTAAGATCTATTAAATCTAGCTCGCTTCTTAGGGTTTCTAGTCCACTTTTAGGGTTTCCATTGCAATTAGGGTTTCCCTTCCCCTTTTATTATTTTAAACCCTAATTATCTCGTCTATTCTTCAACATTAAGGTTATCTTAACAACATATAACCCTATTTTCATATTACAGGCACATTAATAATCAATTAAGCTTTTTTTCATTACAGCTACAATTTTTATCCTTTTAATCCATGACAATATCATTATACGCATATATCATCAATTCATAGTTCATTATGGTCTATATCACATCTGAACTCAATTTGTTTATTAATTCCATCTTTTATTCATGAGAAAACCCTAATTACTACATTTATGGCATTTATCCACAATCTAGGAACTTTAATGCTCGAAATAGCTTATAACCATGAAAACTCAGTTCTATACATGAAATCGAGTAATTAAAGCCATTAGTAGTCCTAATTATCATCATTAGGGTTTCATGGCCCAGTAAAGCCTATTTATGGGCATAAACTCTAAATTAAATAATTATATGCAAATTCTTCCTTTTTCAATCTTAATGATCCTTTTTATCATTAACAGGCTAAGATCAACTTTAATCATCTATTAAACCCTACTAATCACATTAATCATATCAAAATAGTGTTTATTAATCATCCTTACATTAAAGTTAATAACTTCTATTACTTTTCAATTTGCAATCAGAATCAGGCTTCAATGATATTTTTAATGGATTCTATACATTTTTCTGATCAATTAACATGTATAACTCATTTTAATTTGGGTTACCAATCTTTAGTTATGAAATTTTCAAGATAAAACAATTATGGACCAATCATAGATGGACACATCATCTTTTCGTTTATGAGTGGGCCGGCTAAGAAAAATAATGGAAAAACTGGGATTTCTAAACTTCTATCCATGAAGATGTTAATCTAACTAATCCTCCTGTGCATGTTATTTCTCATTCAATCCCACGTATGTCACTTTACTGTTTGTTCTTTTCATTTGTACCTAAAACGCCAACAAACAAAACGTCGGTCAGCCAAAGCTGGTATGTGGGGGAAACAATAATTGTGCAGTTATGTTAACAATGTAATCAACCAAATATCATTTAACAACCAAGATTACATTTTAAGCAATACTACTCAATCCTTGCCTATCCCCTTTCTCTGTAATGTCCCTGTAGTGGACATGGATATCACCTCTCTCATATGGTAGATCCTTACACCCATGGCCCTACCACACAGGTAGCCAATACCTAGGGTTATGGAGTCGTATGGTCCTACCCAAAGGTAGACCAATCCCTGACTCATGATGACTTGATGGACCTACCCCATTGGTAGCCATTTACTAAGTCATTTAATGACCTGATGGACCTACCCTCATTGGTAACCATTTACTAGGTCAATCTATAAAGCTATAGAGGGGACTAGGATCTGAGCTAGTAGGCATATTTCTTATGTGATAGTCATATTCACATTATACTTTGCATGAATTAAATACATCCGACAGTTTAATTCAAGCCACGATGGAAACATCGATAAAATCCCGGAAAACTAATTCGGGTAGTCATAAGCGTAACCACATACATGTACATGTAGATTCAGGTGCAACAATAGTCTAAACAACAATGAGCAAGCAAGCATTCAATAAGATCCAGAAACAAATATACAATTTCCTTTTATTACTCGTGTCATTAAGATCTATTAAATCTAGCTCGCTTCTTAGGGTTTCTAGTCCACTTTTAGGGTTTCCATTGCAATTAGGGTTTCCCTTCCCCTTTTACTATTTTAAACCCTAATTATCTCGTCTATTCTTCAACATTAAGGTTATCTTAACAACATATAACCCTATTTTCATATTACAGGCACATTAATCCTCAATTAAGCTTCTTTTTCATTACAGCTACTATTTTTATCATTTTAATCCATGAGAATATCATTATATGCATTTATCATCAATTCATAGTTCATTATTGTCTAAATCACATCTGAACTCAATTTGTTCATTAATTCCATCTTTTATTCATCAGAAAACCCTAATTACTACATCTAAGATATTTCGAGCATTAAAGTTCCTAATTTGTGGATAAATACCCTAAATGTAGTCATTAGGGTTTTCTGATGAATAAAAGATGGAATTAATAAACAAATTGAGTTCAGATGTGATTTAGACCATAATGAACTATGAATTGATGATAAATGCATATAATGATATTGTCATGGATTAAAAGGATAAAAATAGTAGCTATAATGAAAAAGAAGCTTAATTGATAATTAATGTGCCTGTAATATGAAAATAGGGTTATATGTTGTTAAGATAACCTTAATGTTGAAGAATAGACGAGATGATTAGGGTTTAAAATAGTAAAAGGGGAAGGGAAACCCTAATTGCAATGGAAACCCTAAAAGTGGACTAGAAACCCTAAGAAGCGAGCTAGATTTAATAGATCTTAATGACACGAGTAATAAAAGGAAATTGTATATTTGTTTCTGGATCTTATTGAATGCTTGCTTGCTCATTGTTGTTTGGACTATTCTTGCACCTGAATCTACATGTACAGGTATGTGGTTACGCTTATGACTACCCGAATTAGTTTTCCGGGATTGTATCGATGTTTCCATCGTGGCTTGAATTAAACTGTTGGATGTATTTAATTCATGCAAAGTATAATGTGAATATGACTATCACATAAGAAATATGCCTACTAGCTCAGATCCTAGTCCCCTCTATAGCTTTATAGATTGATCTAGTAAATGGCTACCAATGAGGGTAGGTCCATCAGGTCATTAAATGACTTAGTAAATGGCTACCAATGGGGTAGGTCCATCAAGTCATCATGAGTCAGGGATTGGTCTACCTTTGGGTAGGACCATGTGACTCCATAACCCTAGGTATTGGCTACCTGTGTGGTAGGGCCATGGGGGTAAGGATCTACCATATGAGAGAGGTGGTATCCATGTCCACTGTAGGGACGTTACAGAGAAATGGGATAGGCAAGGATTGAGTAGTATTGCTTAAAACATAATCTTGGTTGTTAAATGATATTCGGTTGATTACATTGTTAACATAGTTGCACTATTATTGTTTCCCCCACATACCAGCTTTGGTTGACCGACATTTTGTTTGTCGGCATTTTAGGTACAAATGAAAAGAACAAACAGTAAAGTGACATATGTGGAATTGAATGAGAAATAACATGCACAGGAGGATTAGTTAGATTAACATCTTCATGGATAGAAGTTTAGAAATCCCAGTTTTTCCAAGGTAAGAAAAGTTTTATTTTATACCCGTTTTCAGTTTAGTTGGTAAAGTTTATTAATCATTACTGATTATTTGTCGAACCTTTGATCCTATTAATTGAATAACGGCTCTGACCTTCGGGTCTCCCTTAATTGGGGGTTACCGGGAGGCAGGGTCGTTACAGTAAGCAAGTGATAGAAGAAGAAGATGAAGAAAAGAAGGATCCCACTCCTCACTTTGGAAAGAATCACCCCAAGGAGTTGATCATTGGCAATCCATTCGAGAGAGTGAAGACACGAGCTGCTCACAACAAAGAACAAGCAGATAGTGCCTTGATCTCACAGCTAGAGCCGAAGAACATCAAAGAAGACCTTGGTGATGATGAGTGGATCCTAGCCATGTAAGAAGAGTTAGAGCAATTCGAGAAGAATCGTGTGTGGACTCTAGTGCCAAGACCAAGTGATAGAAAAATCATTGGCACCAAATGGGTCTACCGCAACAAGCTAGATGAGCAAGGAAAGGTAGTAAGAAACAAAGCAAGGTTAGTAGCACAAGGTTACAACCAATAGGAAGGTATTGATTTTGATGAAACTTATGCTCATGTTTCTAGATTAGAATCTATTCGCATGATTCTTTCTTTTTCTAGTTACAAAAATTTCTTGTTATATCAAATGGATGTTAAAAGTGTGTTTTTGAATGGTAAAATCGAGGAGGAAGTATTTGTTGCTCAACCTCAAGGCTTTGAAAATGACAAGCTACCCAATCATGTTTATTTGTTGCAAAAAGCTCTCTATGGACTTAAACAAGCACCTCGAGCTTGGTATGAGAAATTAAAGAACTTTTTGTTAGATAATGAGTATGTCATGGGCAAAGTTGATTCTACCTTGTTTCTAAAACACACTTCTAGAAATTTTCTTATAATTCAAATTTATGTTGATGAAATTATTTTTGGCGGGACTGATCTTGATTTTTGAAGGAGTTTAGTTCTCTTATGCAGAGTGAGTTTGAAATGAGCATGATGGGTGAGTTGATGTTCTTCCTCAGCTTTCAAATAAAGAAAACAAAAGAAGGAAACTTCATCAACCAAGGCAAGTACACAAATGAAGTGCTCAAGTGCTTTGGGATGGGGAACATGAAGCTGATGGATACACCCATGTCAAACACCGCCAAACTTGACAAAGATGATGAAGGTGAGAAGGTAGATGAGAAGCTCTATAGAGGTATGATTGGAAGTTTACTTTATTTAACATCCTCTAGACCTAATATTATGTTTAGTGTTGGATTGTGTGATCGCTTTCAATCTAGCCCTAAGAAGTCACATCTTATTGTTGTTAAGAGGAATTTGAGGTACTTAGCCAAAACTCAAAATTTTAGACTATGGTATCCTAAATCAAGGGATTTTACTCTTAGAGCATATAGTGATGCGGATTACGTAGGGTGTTTGGTTGATAGAAAGTGCACAAGTGGCACTTGCTTCCTTCTAGGACCATGCTTGGTGTCTTGGTTCTCCAAGAAACAGAGCACAATGTCATTATCAACTAACGAGGCTGAATACATTATAGTCGGGAATTGTTGTGCACAGGTCCTATGGATGAAGCAAATGCTCCAAGACTTCAACATACTTTTGATGCTTCTCCTATCTTTTATGACAACACTAGTGCAATTAATCTATCTTACAATCTGATATTGCATAGTAGAGCCAAACATATAGAGGTTCGCCATCATTTTCTTTGTGACCACATCACCAAGAAAGATATCTATATCACACATGTGGACACAGAAAACTAGTTGGCGGACATTTTTACAAAACCTCTAGCTAGAGATCAATTAAAATTTATTCGATCTAAATTGCTCATTGTTGATTTAGATGATCTTGCCATGTGATCTAGCTAGTTGTATCTATCCTATATGTTTGCTCGTGTCTTTCTTTACCTGTTTTGCCTATATATGCTTAAATGTGCCTAACTTGCTTGGTAACATGCTTAGTTCTTGCTTGTTTTTGGGTTTTTATCGAATTTCATGTTTTATCACAAAATAGTACCCAATGATGAGCTAAATGTGCCTAAGTATGTTAATTATGCATAATAGAATTGAAAAATAAATTTAATTGGCATGTATATGGCTAGAAACTAAGAATGTGACTTTTAGGTCAGGTTGACCTTCGATCAAGTTTCCCCCAGAAAAAACTCGATCGATCAGGAGCCGAGAGTGGTTCTTCAGTGGACTGTTCGGTCGAGTTTCACATACTCAGAACTCGATCGATCTGCGGGCTGAGCCAACTTAAAAGTTAGGATCGACCGACTATTTTCCCTCTCAACTAGAAAATAGACGACCTATTCCTCATCTCTTAGCCGTAAGCTCTCAACCCCAGCCCTAAACCTCCCGCTCCTAGCCCTAGATTGACCTAGATTCTTTGATCTTGACCTCCCTAGGCGTCAGTGGTGGTGCTTGTTCGGCGTTTGAGGTTTGCTTTTGCTTGTTTGCATGTTTTTCATCTCATTTTCATATCCATGGCCTCTCATAGATGAAAATGCCCTGCTCCAAGCAATGCCCTAGCTTCTTCATCCTCTAATCGTTTGATTCCATTTGATAATACCTCTTTTGTGTCGATTGAGGCTGTAAATAGGTACAAGGACCTTCTTCCCTAAAGCCCTTTTCCTTTTTGTGCTTTGATCGATCCTTCTCCAAGGTATCAAGCGATTATTGCCTCAGTTTCTTGGCTTCTCGCCACCCACCACTTGTCCGATGAACGTGACTGCTTTAACAATGCTTTGTCTAGCACTAAGGTTGTTCACAAGTTCTATGCCAATCTATGTTGGAACTATGATTCACTCATCCCACCGCTGAATACTCAAGTAATTCTTACATCTATGATCGCCGATCATCATTTCCAAATCTCCGAGGACACTTTAAATGTCTTTTTTGCCAGAGACGAGGAAAATGACACATGGCGTAATGATTATGGAGAGTATTTCAATATTCTTGACCCGAAAGGTTTTTACATTCACTATGAATTGACGTTGCCGGATATTCATCGGTTTTTGAAGAAACATGACATGGCCTACAAGAAGAAGTCCACCCTGCCCTCCTCCTCTCTTGACCTTCAGAGGTGCATACTGGCTTTGGTGATTAACTACAATGTTCATCCCAAGAGAAATCAAATGGACATTGTAGAGAACACCGCAGTCATTATGTATTGTTTATTAAACAATATCAGTGTCAAGTGGGCCAGATACATCTTACATCACATGACCTGCTTCGACACTAGCAAGAACACCAAAGGCACCCACCCACCCTACCCAGCTTTGATTTTTGGTTTTTTCAAGTTTTCCATTGACAAATGTCTCTTTTCTGACTTCCATTATCCGGTTTCCAGAAAGGATGTTTGTATTAGTGAGACCACTCTTAAAAAGTTTGTTCTTGTGTTTTATTCTGCCTCTGGTGCTTCAACCTCTACATCTGCTTCATCTACCCCTTCCTCCTCCACCCGAGCTCCACCACCGCAGCCTCCTAGACCTAGTCGTGCATCTTTTCGTGTGTCTAATGAAACCCTTATGCCTTATATGATGCATCAATAGGCTTACAATCAATAGGTTTAGGACCACCTGCAGTAGGATTTGTGTTCAATCATGTCTCATATGAACCTATCATGTGCATCACCCTACCCCACCTACCAGCCATACCCCGGTAGTGCCTATGCTTCCTATGCATATGAGCATTACTACCCTGCTTCTCAGCCTTCCAGTACTGCTCTGCCACCTTTTGCTGCTGGTAGTTCCGTTCCTGCCTTCCTGTCATTACCTTCTAGCCCCCTGGCCACCCTGCTCGCCTCCTTGGGTGACTTTGCTCCATCTTTCCCACAGGCCAATGAGCTTCATGCTCTTGGTATGTCGTGGGCTAAGTAGAATGCCCACTGGCCCAGTCGCTCCTTTGCACCTCCTGCTGATGAGGAGATGACATACCAGGCTGAGGATGATGATGGTGAAGACGAGGACGACTCCGACAATGGTGATGGTGATGGTGCTAATGATGATGATGGCACTGCTGCTCCACCCTCTGATAAGGACGAGGACTACACCCCTGGCGATGATGATACAATAGATATAGATAGCTTAGATGTTAAGGTGGTTTCTTAGTTTGTAGTCTAGCATGCTTATCATATATATCTTTCTAGACTATTTTGTATAAGAAACATCTTGGCACATTCTTTTGAGTTGTACTATATCTTATCTTTATTTATCATTGTTATGTTGTAGTTGCTCTCATGTGGACATATATCTGAGTTGTAATATTCTTGATGTGCACTATGGTTTATTACTTTGTTTTATCCTATGTGTTGGTTCCATCTTAACTTATATTTTGATCATGACTTGGATTGTATGTTATCTTTTATCTATGTGTGATATATGCTTTTACACTGCTACTTATTCCCTTACATATTTGTTTGGTTGAGTTTATCGAGAAGACCTGGCTTTTGCTCTTATACCCCCTACCTTTTTGATAATTTCAAAAGGGGAGAGATATTTCAAGTGATTTCTCAAGTCTTAAAACTCAATCATATTGGTTTGTTTCTTTGCTATGATATTACTTTTTCTTGTGAGATCCTTTTCTTATTCAATTCACTACTTATTATGTGAACTTGCAAAGGACTACACATTACATGTATATTGGAATTGCTATGCACAGATAGACTAACCATGCAGGTTAGAGGAAGCATAGATTGAGGGGGATAAATTCACATTGTTCGTATCATGAATCCCTCCATTTCACAATGCAAAGGTATAACTTTCATATCCTTTTCAATATGCTTGAGGAATGGTTTGTCATTGTCAAAAAGGGGGAGAATATTGACCTAGAGGTTATACATTGTGTATATTTTGATAATGACTTAACCATACCATTCATATGTATCTAATGTGTGTGTTTAAGATTGTTTTCAGGCATTAGGTACATGAAAAGGATTCAAAATCAAAAGCCCTAGAATGGCTCAAGTTCAAGTCAAAATAGCTACAAGTGTGCAATTTGGGATGTCTATGTAAATGACCTTAGAACATTTTTGTAATCACTTGTAATGATGAATTGACTTGTAACTTAGATGAGAAAAATGTTTGGGACATAAAACACCAATGTTAGATCACTTTAGATGCATTTTCAAAGATGACATCAGGTTGTCAGTCGGTCGAGTTTTCCCCTTGGTAAACTCGACCGATCCAACCTTGGTTGATTTTCTGAAGATAGCATCGGTCGAGTTGTGTTTACACAGAACTCGACCGATCGAGTACCTAACCATTTCAAGTTTAAATGGTTGGTCGAGTTTTGTCAGGACAAACTCGACCGATCATTTGAATATCAGTTTTGTCGTTTACTTGATCGGTTGAGTTATCTTTATTGAAAATCGACCGATTGCACTGTACGAAAATTGCAGAAAAAAGTGTTGTAACCATTGGTGAGTGTTTTGAGCGAAAATAGAGTCATTTCTTTGAACAAAAAATGGCTATTTTTGTATCCAAGTATCCCACAACTTAAAGAGGTACCCTCAACTATAAATAGATCCCCTTGGAGTTCATTCCAAGGCTGCTCATTCATTGCAAACTTGGTGCTAGCATAGTTGAGAGTGTTCTAACCATTTGAGCCCCTTCCTCTCTCTACCATCAAGTCAAATCCGTGAGTATGAGTGAGATAGGTTCCTGTGTAAGAGAGCTACTCCATCTAATGATGTAAGGCTCTCCTCCTCCATCTTCCAACCCCCATTCCTTTGAAGAAAAAGGTTGAAGATCTTCTCCAAGTGAAGGAGAAGGAGTTGTTGTTGTTCAAGGTTGAAGAAGGCAAGCTGCTCTAGGTCTCCAAGTGAAGGAGATAGGTGATCAAGCTCTCCAAGTGAAGGAGAGGGGCAAGGTGATGCTCAAGGAGGATAGGTAATTCCTTGAAGGTATAAGACTTGAAGGAAGGATTGGGTAAGTCCATGTTGATGGCTAAAGACTCCATGGTTCAAGTGGGTAAGCTCCTGCTATAGGTTGAAGATCTTTGCTTGAGGTACTAAGCCATTGGATGTGTGGTTTTTGTATCTTGTAATCTTATTGTGGAATATAAGAGTACCAAGATTGCAAATCCTAGAAACTAACCCACTCTAGGTAGTGGAATGACATTTCTCCTATGTTTAGGAAATGGAACCACTCTAAACCACATGTCCAAGTACTTGTTCTTCCTTGTCTCTCATCCTTGCTATGCATGTTAGATTAAGACTTCAAATTGCTGATAGTTTATGTTCTACACTTAATATAATTTGGTGGTCTAATCTGTTTTGTGAGAATTTGTGAAGCTCTATTCACCCCCCCCCTCTAGAGCCCATTGATCCAATAATATGATGTTTTGAATTCTTTTAAGATGAGTAAATGAGACTAATAACAAGTAAAATGATGGAACATCTAGTTAGGTGCCCTGAATACCGTGAGTTTCCCCTGAGGACCACACTAGGGAAACAAATGGATCTCATTGTCGTAGTTGATGAATTATGAGAAGGATTTTTGAAGTGTGGATTGAGACCTTAAAGGTTAGACCACTCGGATTTAGGAGTGAGTCATCTGGAGTGGCTCTGGCCCTAAATCCTTATTGTCAAAATCTATGTCCAGATGGAATAGGCTCTCATGAAATGAAATATGTGAAATGTGAAATGAAAAATATGTGAAATATTGTTATATGTGATATACTATTTTGCTGGTTCCCATCTTGTACACCTGAGATGAGGTCGTGAGCCTCTTTAGGCAACCTTGAGGTGGCTAGGTTCTATTGTTGATATCTTAGGGTGGTCGGATAAACCCTAAGATAGTGATGGGGAGTCGTTGACATGAGAATCAGTCATGTCGACTTCTACTTGGTGAGGTGCAAGCCAAGTAGTTTCAGGGCAAATGAATAAAAGATGATAAGTCATGTAGAATATGATTTAAATGGTTGTTACATTCCTTGTACTGCTACTTGATGATTTGTTATCACTGATTGTGCTTCTTATTATGGAAAGTAATCATGTTTCTATGGTCATTTTATATTTCATATGATGATATGTCATGTTTACAAGTTATAAATGATGGGATTCATATCCATTCTGAATATGAGTTAGATTGCTTGCTATTTGATAGTACTATTTGGTAGATATGATTCCTGGTCAGGCAGGTGGAGTGTCACAATGTTAATGTTATTTTTATGTATTAATTCAAAATGTTTAGAACTTGATTTATTTCTCATGCAGTAAGGTTCTTAATTTGAACTAAGAAGTATCTGATGATTTGTTCATAAACATGCTCTAAAAGATGTTTCAAAGTTATAATTGGTTTATGTGATTATCTTATCTATTGGATTAGATTACCATTGTAAGTTAGATATGACTTATGATAGAACTATCTGCTAGAATTTTCAATATCTGCATGTTTCTATTAAGTTTATTATACTTTGTCTGATGTTGATGCATGTACCTAGCTGGAGTGGGAGGTATCCACTCACTGGGGATCTATATGAGTCTCATGAGGTTGTTTTGAATATTTTTAGCTATAATTCTATCCAACAGAGAGGTCATGAAAAAGAAGATATAAATAGCATAATCTAGATAGAATAGAATGTCCTTGTACTCTCTCTTTCCTGAGATGGGTTGTAGACTAAGTTTATTCATCAATATACATGTACCTAATGTAAACTGAATCACATATGAGAACAAGATTTGATTATGGTTTTAAGGGAGTTGAATAAGATTTGTGGTATCTAAATGTGATGTTCTTAATGTGACATTGATTTATGAATTTGTGAAGAAAGAAAAAGGAAAAATTTATTTGTGTTTTTCATATATTGTTTAATTGCCTTTGTTGAGAATTCATTGTTTTATTTCATAATCTGGGTTTAGGTTTTTGGATTATCTTTAATGCTAATCAAAAGAGTGGGTCCAAACACTTCTGGTTAACTAGGTTAATCTAGCAGGTGGATGCTATTAATCGGTGTTCGAGCATATGTTAAGGGAGTTTACAGAACAATAATTATATATTATTTGAGTTGGAATTCATTTTATTAAGGGTGATGTGATATGTTGTGAGTTTGGATGGTGTTGTCATACAATTGTGTTGACTTTTGTTTGTTATCACTCTATGTTGTTGTTTTCTACAACCATTTGATATCGACTTTTTCTTAGTGTAGGTGTCGCAGAACTGGAATCCCAGTCCCATGAACCAAATAAAACATGTGGAAGTGTGAAATGCTTAGAATACATGAACAAATAAAAAGATAAAGTCACCAATCATAATCTCAACATTCAACAAGATATATTAAACAACATTTTTTATTACAAGCTTTCAATTACAAACTCAAGAGAATAAATTCGCAAGTCTTCTCATCTAGTACTAGGTTCTGACATCAAGAACACCTGACATAGCTAACTAAGCCCATCAACTTCTAGTTGACCCATAAAATATGTGAAAAGGGAGGGTCAAGTACACAAGGTGCTGAGTATAGGGATAAAAGATACACATACATAATATTTGCATAATTTGAAAATATTTGAAGATGTGAACAATCAATAATAAAAAAATTAAAGTACTTAGCAAAGTGAGAGCCCATATTTTCTATCATTTCACTCCAATTATAACATCATATCATGTATTCATAAGGCCTTTGACCAACATCCCACTCGAAGGGTCAGAAAGGGTGCTCAATATTAGCTAACCCTTACATACATGAGGGACCTCGAGGCCATTTCTAAGAGCTAACCCTATTTCTTCATGAGGGACCTCAATGAATAAGGTCATAGAGAAAAGCCATGTTTCAAAATTGTATAATGGAATTTCTACATATAATGTTTGTAAGTTACAAAACAAGCATTCATCGAGTACATACTAGATTACTACATGCAATATGTGAGAAAATAAACAATCATTCATATGTATCTCATTTCAAACAAGAACGCCATAGTCATATAATTATCAAAGCCCGTACCTGATTCAAAGATTCATAACCAAACTTATCCTTCATCATCTAGCCACATGAAAACACCTGAATAATAATAACATAACATACATGTCTTAGTTATCATTGTTAACCCTAGTTAGTTCCATTTTAGGATTTTGGCCAAGTTAGGTTCAAAGTTGGTTAATTACATGTTTGATGATTTTTACTAATTTAATGGTCATCAAGAAGTTGTGGTTCAAGTTTCATGTCATTTCATTGTTCCATTCATCAAATGTGAGTATTACAAGATTTTATGTCACTTTAGTACATTTCAAGGTCAAATGACTTATTATAGGGGAAACAAGACAACGATTCATCAAGTCATAGGATTTATACAACATATGAGACTAGATACGAAAGTAGGACATATAAGATACATAATCAAAGTTGGGTGGATGCCACTAGGATGCGGCATCATAGTCCAAGTTTGGTATCATCATATCAACATACATTCAAATACCCGTCATACAAAACATAGGTCATAAGGATCCAACATATGAATTAGATGGAACTTCGATACCAAAGGGATCATAAGGGGTAGATCATCTCTGATTTGAGAGGGTAAGGCATGATCATAAGGGGTCGATCATCTCCGATTTGATAGGGTAAGACATGAGATAAATACCCACATAAAGAAATCAAGTCACATATGTCACATAAGAGGGAAAATTAGGATTTCAAACGCCAAAATATAGGAAGAGGGTAGAACATAGGCATTTAAGTGAACACCCATCACATGATTAATTATTTTAATGAACTGGTAAGATTTGATGCACAAACAAGTTCATAATCATCATTTCATTGAATTATAATCATTGAATGCCATACATGGGTCACATCCATGCATTTCATTACATAAGGACCAAACAAGAACATATAGAGATCATGAGTGTGAATAGTGTACTGATGGGGCCGCATATTACTAATGTCCATATAGATCAAAAATTTGATGTCCTTATAGGGCAAGATTATCCAATAAGAACTAAATTCATCAGTAAAGTCTCGTGACATGCCACATTCTTGCGTGAGAGTCAACTATTGAGAAAGAGAGGCGGCTAGGACCCA
Source organism: Alisma plantago-aquatica (assembly GCA_963693085.1). Taxonomy (NCBI): domain Eukaryota; kingdom Viridiplantae; phylum Streptophyta; class Magnoliopsida; order Alismatales; family Alismataceae; genus Alisma; species Alisma plantago-aquatica. The sequence continues at coordinate 1,401,546,879 of OY856409.1, read as the reverse complement.
CATTAGATCAAAAGAGAATAGAAGTTACTGGTTAGATGAAAAAGATAGTAAAAGTACACTAATGATTCAAGTTGTATCATAAGGATGTATTAAATGTGGTCAACATAGCAAAAGTCCTCATTTATTACCAAAATAGAAGAAAAGGAAATGATTTTAGGGCCTCAAACCATGATCAAGGTGTAGGTCTCATCGAGATGAATCAATTTAGTATATAGTTTTTCTATAATAGGCCTTAAGATGAGGGAGTTATGCATTTTATAAGTTGTGCATTGAAAACTATAGAGGAAGGGGGAAAGGGTGTTACATTTCATTAATGCGGTGGCAGTAGCCGTGAGATCTCGATCCTACGACTCGTAATCCCACATCCTCATCCTAGTTGCACAGTTCTTATGTCTTCTTTCCACCACCACGTGTAGTCCTGGGAGGTCCAAGGTCACTCCCTACCACCATTGGAGCTGTGTGGCAGTGAGCCACCAATCCTGTGTAGCTCAAGGTCACTCGTGAGTTCCGCACTTGAGTCATGCAAGTTTCACTGATGTGGCTCTATGTCACTAGTGCATTGACACCCGTGTGGGTGAATGGATGACGTGAGCAAAGCCACCCTAGCCAGTTGTTTCTTAGGCATGTGATGATGAACTGCTCCAGACTGTGCTCATGTTTCGACTTCACCATAGTGTGACCTAGCAGGTGATCACTGGGGGGTAGAAACTCCCCAAAATCCATCATTCCACTCCTGTTAGGCAAGGCTGAGCCAAAGGGCTTGTTTTTAGACATGATTTGTAGTTGTAGAGGGGATAAATGAGGTGCATTGAGGTGGTGGCGCCCAGAGGGTGAGGTGCGAGTAGGCGTACTAGGGCACAAAATGAGAGAAAAAAGAGGTGAACAATAGAGGGGGCCAAACTAAGGCTTTTGCCCAAGATTTCATCATCTGACGGAGTCACAGGTGGTGTCTATTGGGTGACCAAAAGTGTCCATGTAGTAGTGCTACAATGTACGAGCATGCAAGAGAGATGAACAAAGAGTTGTCAGATGGTTGACCACCATGCTCCTAGTGTGATCCAATGGCCACCTAATCTTGTGTCCACCTAACTGATGGAGCTTCCACTTATGTGGAATTGTGTGCACCACTAAAAATCCTAAAGATAGTAAGTCTTTAGGTTTAGCCTTGCTTATACTAGATTAAAAACTCCACCCACGTATGCTAGGACACGTGGAAGTCTTATCATAGTATAGTTAAGGTTCGAATCCACATGACAACAGTCTTGTCAAAGTCAACAAGATAGAAAACGCTAGAATTTCATTAAACTCCTTAGTAGTTGGTATTTAGATCAAAGAGTTGGTTGGGTTGTTTAAACTAAGTGCAAGTAAGGTAAAAGCAAGAAAGTAAGCAGGAAGATAAATTTACGGTCATAAATGATATTAAGGAACCACTAGGATGTGATCGGCTTTCATGATAGCTACACATGGATGAAAACATGCAACACAGTAACATAACCTGCAATAAGAGTCTAAACAGTTACTATCCTTGTAGATCTAGTTTCCTTTCGGAGAACTTACTATGAGAAGTGTGGGAATGTTGCAACGCCAGCCATCCCCAAACGAATGGTCACTTACTTTACATCATTCCCTTCACAAAGTGTGTTCCTCGACTTATCAAGTTTGTACTTTCATACGTCAATTGATTCCATTTCATAATATGAAAGTGCAACGATGAGAGTTTACTCCACTTCTTGAAAAACAATCCTAGATACCGAAATAGATGCATGGTGGCTACATGCATCAGGAACCAACATTCAATCGAGAATCGAATCTAATAGTACAAACGTAGACAATTCATACTAAAAGATAATAAGTAACACAAGTTGGTGATCAAGCAACAAGCATTCATTAAACGATTGATGTTGAACTGAAAAGAAGATATATCTCTATTGCAAACTGTAACGACCCCGCCTCCCGGTAACCCCCAATTAAGGGAGACCTGAAGGTCAGAGCCGTTATTCAATTAATAGGATCAAAGGATTAACAAATAATCAGTAATAATTAATAAACTTTACCAACTAAACTGAAAATAGGTATAAAATAAAACTTTTCTTACCTTGGAAAAACTGGGATTTCTAATCTTCTATCGATGAAGATGTTAATCTAACTAATCCTCCTGTGCATGTTATTTCTCATTCAATTCCACATATGTCACTTTACTGTTTATTCTTTCATTTGTACCTAAAACGCCGACAAACAAAACGTCTGTCAGCCAAAACTGGTATGTGGGGGAAACAATAATTGCGCAACTATGTTAAAAATGTAATCAACCAAATATCATTTAACAACCAATATTACATTTTAAGCAATACTACTCAATCCTTGCCTATCCCCTTTCTCTGTAACATCCCTGCAGTGGACATGGATACCACCTCTTTCATATGGTAGATCCTTACCCCCATGGCCCTACCACACAGGTAGGCAATACCTAGGGTTATGGAGTCGCATGGTCCTACCCAAAGGTAGACCAATCCCTGACTCATGATGACTTGATGGACCTACCCCATTGGTAGCCATTTACTAAGTCATTTAATGACCTGATGGACCTACCCCCATTGGTAGCCATTTCCTAGGTCAATCTATAAAGCTATAGAGGGGACTAGGATCTGAGCTAGTAGGCATATTTCTTATGTGATAGTCATATTCACATTAAAATTTGCATGAATTAAATACATCCAACAGTTCAATTCAAGCCACGATGGAAACATCGATAAAATCCCTGGAAAAATAATTCGGATAGTCATAAGTGTAACCACATACTTGTACATGCAGATTTGAGACAGAATAGTCCAATCAACAATAGGCAAGCAAGCATTCAATATGATCCTGAAACAAACATCCAATATTTTCTATCATGGATCATGGTATCCAAGTCTAATAGACCTATTCGAGCCCTAGGGTTATTATTTCATTTTTAGGGCTTCTTTTGCAATTAGGGTTTCCTTTCATGTTTCACTATTTTAAACCCTAATTATTCACAAAAGATATTAAGGTTATCCCTTAACAACATTTAACCTTATTTTCCAATTAAAGGCATCATTGTCCATCAATTAAACCCATTAAACTTATCTTGTCATTTTTATCCTTTTAATCCATGACAAGATCATTATGCTTATTTATCATCAATTTGTAATTCATTATGCTCTATTACTCATACGAAAGTTATTAATCATTAATTCTACCTTGATTCTTGAGAAAACCCTAATTACTACATTTAGGGTATTTATCCACAAATTAGGAACTTTAGTGCTCGAAATAGCTTAGATTCAACATATTCCAACTTTCATCATGAAATTAATCAATCAAAGCTATTAATAGTCGAATTAATCAACATTAAGGTTTCAAGGCCCATTAAATTATATTTATGCACAAGAAACTCTAAATTAACTATTTATATGCAAAGTTCATCCTTTTTCTTCCTAATGATCCTTTTTATTATTACTAGGCTAATATCAACTTTAATCATCTATTAAACCCTACTAATCACTTTAGTCATATCAAAATAGGATTCTTTAAACATTAATACATTAAAGATGATATGTTCCATTACTTTTCGAATGGAAAAAAGAATTAGGCTTTCAATATATTTTATTTAGATTCCTCTCCATTTTCTAAGAAAAATTCATGTATAAAGCGCATCTATCCGAGCTACGGTTTATGAGATACGAATTTTGCAAATTAACTTACTTTAGGCCAATCAGAAACTGCCACGTCGCTTCCTCCATGCAACGTTGCTTGGGAACTTTGGAAATATAACGAAATGACGCGTCTGCCCTCTGGTTAAGTTCCTGGCTCTTCAAACTGTGGGAGGGTAAAACGGTCCAAACCACCTTTGTCCACTTCAACCTCACGAACCCTAGTCCGCGGCTTGCTGTAGCGGCTCGGGGGGTTCCTTCCTCACCTCCCCTGCACCTCTAGATCTCCAGCAATGGTCCCTTGGCTTCCGCCGCCCTCCGCCACACCCGCGGAGCTCCATAGCTGCAACAGAGGTGGCCGGAATTGGGCAGACTGCTGCGCCCAACGCGGCACAAGCCTACAGGTCTGCTGGGTGATATGGACGGAGATGGACGCAAGGAAAGAGCAGCTAACCACCCTAGATCTTCACGGTTGCTTCGTGCTTCCCTCAAGATCGTTCCACAACTGCTAATGCTCCTGAAACCGCCCTATACTCTCTTGGTTAGGGTTAGCATGGAAAGATGAAGAAGGAGGGGTTGTATTGCGTGAGATCTCCCTAGATCTTCAACTAGGGTTTTACCCCTTTATATAGGGGATTGTTTCCACATCCTAAGACGATCATCTAAGAGGGGACAAGACCTCTCTTATAAGGAATCCTATTCCTTCCATGAGAAGCAAGCTTCTCTCTCTCTCTCTCACTTTCTTTTATTATTCCTTCTTCTTCGGATATTGGGATTTCAAAAATCATCCCTCTTATTCCCTTTGTTCTTTCTTTTTAAACCATTAGCACGAAATCCTATTTCCTTCAATAACAATTACTTTCTTTTAGCAATACCATGTAATACATTAATGGTATACTCACATTATCTTCTTTTTTTGCTATTTTGGTATTTTCTCTTTCTTTCCTCTTTATTGGGGTTCCTTGGACCCCAAGAAACTCTAATATTTCGAAATCCTTTTATTGGATACTCATTATCCTTCTAGATGCATCTAAATGCATTATTCTCCATTATTTCTCATTATCTTGTTTATTTCTTATTAAAATAGTTCTTTTTGAGGATTTTTTCTTTATTTCCCTTTTATTTTCCTCATTGGTATTTCTTTTATCATAAGAAATTCTTGGGATACGAAATTCCACCAAGGATCACTTAATTATACCTCTTTCCACTTGTTTTCCACATTTTATCATTATTTTCAATATCTTTCTTAATAAAGAAATACTCTATTAATCTTTTCTTTTCTTATTGCTTTTCTTTGTAACTTTGGACTCCTTGGTACCCAAGGAACCCAAGAGGCACGAAATCCCTCCTTGGATTTGCCTTCTAGAGGTTTCTACCTCTTTCTTTTCTCAAATATTCAATTATTCATTAATTAATTGAATTTCCTTGTTATTGGACCCAATAGCCAATAAAGCCCACAAATCAAAAAACAAGGCTATTTTAAACGAAATCCATTTATTCACAACAATTTATATCATTATTTGTCCAATTATCTTTAATATGAGAAATTATATTTCTCACCAAAGGAACCCAAAATTTGGGGTTGTATCATCCTTCCCCTCTTATGAGAATTTTTCCCTCAAAATTCTATCAAGCAAACATACAAACAGGATAAGCCTTTCATGTGTCCATCATGGCTCTTATGTGGCTTCACCCTTTCCATGGTGCTTCCCAAGAACTTTCATCATCTCATTTTCTTCCATCTGAATTCTTTCTTACCTTGGTATATCGTACCCTCATAGGTGACTCAGGACATTCCAGCCTCAAAAGCTGAATAGGGTCAGGGCTCAGCACATGGCTTGGGTACCTCACATAGTGCTCTAGATCAGACTCATGCAACACATCATTTTATCCTGAGGGGTAAGGTTAAACACAACCATCTCCATCAATCCATCTCAAATGGACCCATATATCGGGGACTCAGCTTTATCAGCTGTAGCTTAGAGGGGTCCGATTTTCACATCACATATTCTCCCACAGTGAACTGCATGTCAGTCTGCTTTGCATCAACTCGTGACTCATGTCACCCTTAGGCTCTCTCTTTCAGCCATTGCACGATCAAGCGACTTCATCTGCACACACTGTGGTTCTTTTATGACCTTCACTAGGCCTCCTTCACCAACATCATCATAATGAAGTGGTGACCGACACAACCTCCTTATAGAACTTCTTTCATCTCGATAAAAGGCTATAATGGTTAACCTCACATCTTAAGAATTGTCTCTATGTATCACCCTAAATGAGCACACATGCTCTCATCAGACCCTCTAGTCCGGATCATACTGTCCATTAGTATGGGGTGATAAACTGTACAAACACTGAGCTCTTCATGTATCTACTTCCACCTCATGGAAGTGAACCTTTAGGTCACATCAAGAACTTTGAATTCGCATCATGGTGTAGTTGAACCATCTCTTTTCATATGTAGTTCAACCAGATCTATCCCTTGACACAACTCTTCCTTTCTCATGTCATCTAGGTAAGGCGATCTACCATAACCCATATTGTATCTTGACCTTCTTGGTCTAGGAGAAACTCACAACCTCCATAATAATGAACTCCCATTGCTTCTTTATACTTTATATCCATGCACTGGGTTAATGGTGTTCGTCCTTCACCTCCTGGCTTGCATGGCCACATGCTGCATGCAACTTTGTTTTAAGCATCCAGAATGCTGCCATCACTTACTATCTTTGTAGTACCAAGGTATATCATGTCCTCCAGTATTGTTATGATTCCTCAAGCATGATACCTCGGAAACCCTAAACCACTCTCAAAAGGGTTTTATTACCTTCCTATCCAAAGAAGTGTATCTGAGATTCTATCACCATCCTTTCACTACATCAAGGACTAAACTGGCTAACCTAACAACCATTAACTTGTTCAACATATCTTATTACATCCGAGTGTTAGCCCAAAACATATCTTCTCTCCAAACATAGGGTTAGTCGAACAACCTCAACTTCTTCTAGCTTCCGGCTAAACTAGGTAGCTATATCTCAACTAGAGCATTCATTACCACTCCTTATCCTTAGGTGTTAGTTAATGTCTAAGACATACTCCTCCATGCATTATACTTATCATCTCATCTCAAACTCTAAGGTTGTCTTCATCAAAGAACTCTGAGCTCATCCTCATGGTGATCAAACTCAACCTTGTGATTCCTTGTAACACTTGCAAAAATCCACTTAGTTCAAGATAAAACATCCTCAAAAAATGATCTCCTTAATACTCTTAGTGTTTGTAAACCATCCATGTATTATTCTCTCCACAAAGATATGCTATCAACTCTATCCTCATACCTTGTAGCAACGTTCCAACTTACATCATCTTTATCCTGAGTGTAAGGCATGCGTACTGTCCTATCTCTCACTCCCATAAAAAGAAGAAATAAGCATTTGGCTACAGTCTAAATACAGAGTTCTTCCTGTTCCAAGAGTAGAGATGGTACAACCCACCTTGCCCGTACACTTTCAAATCCAAGTTGAAACATGCAGCTTATGTCTCTATATCACAAACATCATGATATCCACACTACTTCCAGGGAAAATCGGGTCTCAGACTTACTTGGTCCAAGCATAATCCTAGGTCATCTCCTCTAGGTCTATAGGGAGCCGACACTTTTTGGGTCATCCCTTTTCCCTTATGCATCAGAGAGTGCCCTACTCATCTGCCCTTTAGGTCCCATGAGTTCATGAAGGTGATCAATCTCCTAACCCATGGCCCTTAGACAATGATAGTTGTTACCTCCCTTACCCTATGGTCATGTGCAACTAGGGAATTAGGCGACTCCTTCTTCCATCAGTCTTATCCCTACCTGACCCTTGGATAGACTTAGGATTCTAACATGGTACATGTCCAACTTAGAACCTTACCCAAGCCTTCATCATATCTCTCTACATTCATGACTGACTTTCATCCTTTCATAGGAATCATGGCAACCTGCCTATCTTGGTCAGGCCCCATACCGGTTACCTTCATGGTAACACATCCATATTCACTTAGAGATGGTTAACTATGGGTCTATAGGTTCAATCTCATGCCATGTACTTTTCACTTAGCTTTCTCAGGATCCTATAAAACCTCTTTAGGTTACCTCAAAACCAACCAAATTGGTGTACTCCCTACCAAAGGGTCTCTCTCCTAGGATGGAAGGAAACTACACCTTATAACAAAGGTCACAAGCATCCTTAGGGTTTACATCCACATGAGAATGCTTAAACCAACAACTACTAAGGCACATTACATCAACTTAGTTGTGAGGGGTTCAGAAAACATACCCTTAACGTAAGGGATTTCCTTTACCTCTACACATGAGGAGTACCATGCTCGAACCTATAGAGACTCAAATCTCATCATGAGCATCGGATACACTACTTCCCCTCTTAGGCCTAGGAACCCTATGTTCTCTTTTGGGTATCCAAATGGCATGCTCAATCTCTTAACCATGAATCAAGCAGGTCCAAGGTAAGTCATGTACCTTCATGATCCCTCTACTCGAGCAACACTTCAGAGTTGAGTCCTCTTCCAGGACAACCAACTAGGTATAAAGCTTCACAACTAGTTACTTAAACCTTCTCAGGGTCTAAAGCACTCTTTATCTCATCCAGTAGGTAATCACTTATACCATAGGTACTAGAAGCATCCACTATTCCTCATGTCTATGAATCTAAGCTTCCAACCTTCTTTCTTGGGTCCTACTTTCTCTCTCTAGATCTAACTCCACATCCATCATGATTCCTTGTCTAGGGTTTCATCCCACTGTCAGCACTACTGAAGTACTCTGGGTGCCAGCTACACCCTATTTGCACAAGCCCATAGGGTTCTATAGGTTCCTTTCCAACTTCATCCATGAAGGAGCTATCCTTCGCTCAAACCTGCACGACCCTTCCCAGGGTTGGTTTGCCAAAAGTGCTAGGTCATCAACTTCTCATGGCTCTTATGGCATCCAAGGCACGTTTATCCAAACACCTGATCTAATCTCATCATGCCATCTCTCTCTCTAACCTTCACTTATGGTTAGGGTTAACATCATCCTCAGAGGATGTGCTAGGTCTCTACTTTAATGGAGATCTCTACCTCCAAGACTCACTTTCTCTACTCATCCTCTTGACAAGAAGGTCTAGCCTCAGGTCTCTCCCGAGGGTAAAGACAACTTATGTCATACGACCTAAGCATGTATCTATCCTTTTGCACTTACTCTATTAAGCTTATGTCCATGACATCTTATTTACATGCTTTTCATTCATTTAGTGGATGATCCCTTAATCCTTATCAACCTTACCCATACCTCAAAAGGGTGAGGAGAAGTGAGGAAACCCTAATCCTTAAGGTCCTTAACAGAATTTGAGTTGAGAAGGGATGAACAAGATGAGAGAGTCCTAAAGGTATCTTATTTCGAGTCAAATCCTAAGACTTTGGCCAGGCAGTCACACGGATCCGGGAGTCCACGTATTCCGACTAGCGGTGCAGAGGAAAATATTGCCAGCCCCCGATCGTGATCCTTTTCTAGACACCTCTGTCTTTCGGATAATCCTCTAATAATTCCCTTGGGTTCTACAGAATTTGTAAAATTTAATAATTATTAAAGATTACTTGAGGAACCTATTCTCTGATACCAATTCTAACGACCCCACCTCATGGTAACCCCCAATTAAGGGAGACCTAAAGGTGAGAGCCGTTATTCAATTAACAGGATCAAAGGTTCAACAAATAATCAGTAATAATTAATAAACTTTACCAACTAAATTGAAAATAGGTATAAAATAAAACTTTTCTTACCTTGGAAAAACTGGGATTTCTAATCTTCTATCCATGAAGATGTTAATCTAACTAAACCTCTTGTACATGTTATTTCTCATTCAATTCCACATATGTCACTTTACTATTTCTTCTTTCATTTGTACCTAAAATGCCGACAAACAAAACGTCGGTCAGCCGAAGCTGGTATGTGGGGGAAACAATAATTGTGCAACTATGTTAACAATGTAACCAACCAAATATCATTTAACAACCAAGATTACGTTTTAAGCAATACTACTCAATCCTTGCCTATCCCCTTTCTCTGTAACGTCCCTGCAGTGGACATGGATACCACCTCTCTCATATGGTAGATCATTACCCCCATGGCCCTACCACACAGGTAGCCAATACCTAGGGTTATGGAGTCGCATGGTCCTACCCAAAGGTAGACCAATCCTTGACTCATGATGACTTGATGGACCTACCCCATTGGTAGCCATTTACTAAGTCATTTTATGACCTGATGGACCTACCCCCATTGGTAGCCATTTCCTAGGTCAATCTATAAAGCTACAGAGCGGACTAGAATCTGAGCTAGTAGGCATATTTCTTATGTGATAGTCATATTCACATTATACTTTGCATGAATTAAATACATCCAACAGTTTAATTCAAGCCACGATGGAAACATCGATAAAATCTCGGAAAACTAATTCGGATAGTCATAAGCGTAACCACATACCTGTACATGCAGATTTGAGACAGAATAGTCCAATCAACAATAGGCAAGCAAGCATTCAATAAGATCCTGAAACAAACATCCAATATTTTCTATCATGGATCATGGTATCCAAGTCTAATAGACCTATTCGAACCCTAGGGTTATTATTTCATTTTTAGGGCTTCTTTTGCAATTAGGGTTTCCTTTCATCTTTCACTATTTTAAACCCTAATTATTCACAAAAGATATTAAGGTTATCCCTTAACAACATTTAACCTTATTTTCGAATTAAAGGCATCATTGTCCATCAATTAAACCCATTAAACTTATCTTGTCATTTTTATCCTTTTAATCCATGACAAGATCATTATGCTTATTTATCATCAATTTGTAATTCATTATGCTCTATTACTCATATGAAAGTTATTAATCATTAATTCTACCTTGATTCATGAGAAAACCCTAATGACTACATTTAGGGTATTTATCCACAAATTAGGAACTTTAGTGCTCAAAATAGCTTAGATTCAACATATTCCAATTTTAATCATGAAATTAATCAATCAAAGCTATTAATAGTCGAATTAATCAACATTAAGGTTTCAAGGCCCATTAAATTATATTTATGCACAAGAAACTCTAAATTAACTAATTATATGCAAAGTTCATCCTTTGTCTTCCTAATGCGCCTTTTTATTATTAACATGCTAATATCAACTTTAATCATCTATTAAACCCTACTAATCACTTTAATCATATCAAAATAGGATTCTTTAAACATTAATACATTAAAGTTGATATCTTCCATTACTTTTCGAATTGCAAAAAGAATTAGGCTTTCAATATATTTTATTTAGATTCCTCTTGATTTTCGGAGCAAAATTCATGTATAAAGTGCATCTATCCGAGCTACGGTTTATGAGATACAAATTTTGCAAATTAACTTACTTTAGGCGAATTAGAAACTGCCACGTCGCTTCCTCCATGCAACGTTGCTTGGGCACTTAGGAAATATAACGAAATGACGCGCCTACCCTCTGGTTAAGTTCCCGACTCTTCAAACTGTGGGAGGGTAAAACGGTCCAAACCGCCTTTGTCACCTTCAACCTCGTGAACCCTAGTCCGCGGCCTGCTGTAGCGGCTTGGGGGCTTCCTTCCTCACCTCCCCTGCACCACTAGATCTCTGGCGATGGTCCCTTGGCTTTCGCCGCCCTCCTCCGCACCCGCGGAGGTCCGTAGCAGTGGCCGAGGTGGTCGGAATTGGGCCGACGGCTGTGCCCAATGTGGCACAAGCCTGCAGGTCTGCTCGGAGATATGGACGGAATGGACGCAAGGAAAGGGTAGCTAACCACCCTGGATCTTCACGGTTGCTTCGTGCTTCCCCCAAGATCATGCCACAACTGCTAATGCTCCCGAAACCACCCTATACTCTCTTGGTTAGGGTTAGCATGGAAAGATGAAGAAGGAGGGGTTGTATTGCGTGGGATCTCCATAGATCTTCAACCAGGGTTTTACCCCTTTATATAGGGGATTGTTTCCACGTCCTAAGACGATCATCTAAGAGGGGACTAGACCTCTCTTATAAGGAATCCTATTCCTTCCACGAGAAGCAAGCTTCTCTCTCTCTCTCTCACTTTCTTTTATTATTCCTTCTTCTTTGGATATTGGGATTTTGAAAATCATCCCTCTTATTCCCTTTGTTCTTTCTTTTTAAACCATTAGCACGAAATCCTATTTCCTTTAATAACAATTACTTTCTTTTAGCAATACCATGTAATACATTAATGATATACTCTCATTATCTTCTTTTTTTGCTATTTTGGTATTTTCTCTTTCTTTCCTCTTTATTGGGGTTCCTTGGACCCCAAGAAACTCTAATATTTCGAAATCCTTTTATTGGATACTAATTATCCTTCTAGATGCATCTAAATGCATTATTCTCCATTATTTCTCATTATCTTGTTTATTTCTTATTAAAATAGTTCTTTTTGAGGATTTTTCTTTATTTCCCTTTTATTTTCCTCATTGGTATTCCTTTTATCATAAGAAATTCTTGGGATACGAAATTCCACCAAGGATCACTTAATTATACCTCTTTCCACTTGTTTTCCACATTTTATCATTATTTTCAATATCTTTCTTAATAAAGAAATACTCTATTAATATTTTCTTTTCTTATTGCTTTTCTTTACAACTTTGGACTCCTTGGTACCCAAGGAACCCAAGAGGCACGAAATCCCTCCTTGGATTTTCCTTCTAGAGGTTTCTACCTCTTTCTTTTCTCAAATATTCAATTATTCATTAATTAATTGAATTTCCTTGTTATTGGACCCAATAGCCAATAAAGCCCACAAATCCATTTATTCACAACAATTTATATCATTATTTGTCCAATTATCTTTAATATGAGAAATTACATTTCTCACCAAAGGAACCCAAAATTTGGGGTTGTAACACAAACCTATGAATTACATTGCATGAAATGAAAACTTGGGTAATGGGGCTACTCCCCGCACCCTAGTGTATAAGACTACTCACTCATGGCAAGAACAAAGAAGGGGGCGAGAAGAGAGAGAGAGAGTCATCTCCACAAAGGAGGGAGGAAGGTCGACCCCTTGGAGAGAGAGAGAGCAATGATCTTCACACTTCATAGCTTGCTTGATGATGAATCCTCCTCTTCCCACCTTCTTTGTCGATGAGAGAGATAGTAGCTTGAAGATGGAGTATGAATCTTAGACCGGCAGCCTCAGGACAGTGGATGAAGGATGGAATGGCTCTGAAGCAATAGAGGCAGCCTTTGGACGTCTGAAATGTGATGCTTTGTGAGGACCCATCGAGTCTTATTTATAGGCTTTGAGTGAGGCTCAAATGGTTTGGGAAGTTTTGGCCCAAACGGTCATGAAGACCATTTGGACTCTCTCTCAGTTTAGAGACCGTTTGGACTCTCTCAGTTTGGAAATCATTTGGACTCTCTCGATTTGGAAACCGTTTGAGTCCTCACAGTTTGGAAACCGTTTGGACTCTCTCTGTGACGTCCTCGAATTTTCTAAAACTTAATCTGATGTGTGACATCCAAATTGAAACTCTCACCTCAGTGAGAATCCCAATTTAAACATCCCACATGAGGCTAAGAAGAAAAAAATCAAAGGAAGTCAGAAGGAAACAATCAGTAGCACATGCACATGAACAATAATAAAACCACAACACATGTTCACCATTCAACATATAATTACAACATGAATTGTTACAACATTTAATATTACATATTGAACAACAAACTTATACATATACATGTACTACCACTAAACTACATGATCTTAAGACAACAGGTCCACCTGTACATCAGCTTGCTATACAACTCTCACTATCCCGGATCTTCAAGAGCATAACCACAACCTAAACAAAAGATTACATGTGGTACATGTCAGCACAATATTCAGGAATATTGTACTAAGTACGCCTACGTGTCTTTTATATACCTCTCATCATATCTTGGCAAAAGATAAAACTAATATACTTGGCAATAATAGAAGAATACAATAAAAGTGTATACTTGCACAAAGATGTTCATTTGCAAAATAGAACACATATTTTAAGCACATTTTCCATTATATATCCATGCATTTGCCACCTGAGGGAATAATGCATCATATCTTCTACCAAAGAGAATGAGATGTAAGGCCTTATGATCTACTACCAAAGAGTTAGATCATTGTACAATCTGATCTGCTACCAAAGAGAATGACCACTTTCAAGCACTATGCTAGCAAAGAGATTTAGTGCTTTCATATAATGGAACAGATATATTATGTTTGATGTGTTCATAGCAATAAGTATAGAGAATCATGCAACATATCATACAAAAATAATTGTTATGACCCAGCCTCCCAGTAACCCCCAATTAAGGGAGACTGAAAGGTCAGAGCCGTTAACCAATAACCGGGATCAAAGGTTTGACAAATAATCAATAATAATTATTAAATTCTACCAACTATACATAAATATGGAATAAAAAAAACTTTTGCATACCTCTTAAAACTGGGATTTCAAAACTTTTATCCACACAAATACTAATCTATCTAATCCTCCTTTGCTCTTTAATTCTCATTTAGTACCACATATGCCACTTTACTGTTTGTTCTTTTCATTGTACCTAAACTCCGACAAACAAAACGTCGGTCAGCAAGAAGCTGGTATGTGGGGGAAACAATAATCATGCAAATATGTTAACAACGTAATCATTCAATTAATCATTTAACAATCAAGATTACGTTTTAAGCCAAACTACTCAATCCATACCTATCCACAACTCTGTGTTGTCCCTGTAAGGACTTATATGGTACCTTTGTAAAGGTAGAGTCACATGGCACCACCCAAAGGTAGCCCAATATCTAACTCACTGTGACTTGATGGACCTACCCTCTAGGTACCCATATACTAAGTCATTCATGACCTAATGGACCTACCCTCTAGGTAGCCATATACTAGGTCAGCCATTACGACACAGAGGGGACCAGGATCTGAGCTAGAAGGTATATACATTATGTGATAGTCATAGTCACTTTATAATTGCAATATGAACATCCAAACAGTTTAGTTGCATTCAATGCGATTAAACATCCGGGAATCCATCAGAAAACCTAAGCAGTTATTCATAATTAACCACATACCTGTACTTGCAGATTTGAGACAGAATAGTCCAATCAACAATAGGCAAGCAAGCATTCACTAGGATCCTGAAACAATTATACAATTCCCTATTATTACTCATGTCATTAAGATCTATTACATCTAACTCATTTCTTAGGGTTTCTAGTCCACTTTTAGGGTTTCCATTACAATTAGGATTTCCCTTCATCTTTTACTATCTTAAACCCTAATTTAACACATTGATCAAAAATCCTAAACATTTCAACCTCAATTCCGAATTAAAGGCATAATTAATCATTAATTAAGATCATTAAGCCTCTTTTTAATTAAGCTACTATTTTTATCCTTTTAATCCATGACAATATCATTATACTCATTTATCAACAATTCATAGTTCATTATGGTCTAAATCACATATGAACTCGATTTGCTATTAATTCCACATTTTATTCATGAGAAAACCCTAACTACCACAATTAGTGTAATTATCCACAAATTAGGAACTTTAATGCTCAAAATAGCTTTTAATCATGAAAACACAATTCTATACATGAAATCAAATAATTAAAGCCATTAGTAGTCCTAATTACCAACATTAGGGTTTCAAGGCCCATTAAAACATATTTATGCACAAGATACTCTAAATTATGTGCAAGGTTCATCCTTTTTATTCCTAATGTTCCTTTTTATCATTAACAGGCTAATATAAACTCTATTCATCTATTAAACCCTACTAATCATTTTAATCATATCAAAATAGGGTTCTTTAAACATTATTATATCTAAATCTAATAACTTCCATTACTTTTCGAATTGCAAGCAGAACTAGGCTCCATTTATATTTTTATTGGATTCCTCTCATTTTTCTGAGCAAGTTTCATATTTTATGCATAATCATACGAGCTACTATTTGGGAGATATGAATTTTGTAAAATTACCTACTTTGAACCAATTGGGAGATGCCACGTCACCCCTTTCATGCATGTTGCTCGCTGGCTTTGCAAAACATTTTGAATTGACACTTATACCCTCCCGCGGCTCTTTCAGCTATGTGATCTCTGGAGGGAAAAACCGTCCAGTCTGCATCTCCATCTTCTTCCTCGCGACAACCACCTGCTGCCGCCCTAAGGGCCGTGGGCGGGACTCCCCCTCCCTCTTCCTAACCTCGTCGGACCTCATGGAGGTATCCATTGCGTCTGCCACTCTCCTCTGTGCCCGCCAAGGCCTCCATCATTGTCTGGGCGGCCGGATGTAGGAGCTTCATCCTGTGAGCTGCGACCATGCTGCAGGTCCTGTTGCAGCCAACGTGAGGAAGGGTGTGCTTGGGGACGCTAGCTTCTCCGTTCAGGGTTGTCGTGGGAGCTTCCCTCTTCCAACACCACGACTCAGAAGCCCCTTGTTCGCTCCAGGGCCAGTCTACTCTCTCGGTTAGGGTTTAACGTGTAAGAGACAAGAAGAAGGGAGAGAGGGTGTGTGGGATCTCTCTAAACTCGACCCAGAGGATCTATTCTTTATATAGGGGGGTATCCGCACCCCAGATCACTTGCCCACAAGGAAAACAAGACTTCTTCAACTTGGAATCCTATTCCTTCATGAAGAAGAAATTATTCTCTCTCCTCTTTATCTCCTTAATATTCTCTGTTGCATGGATAGTTATACATACAAAAATCCTCTCCCTTATTGTCTTTGTTCATGCCTTTTAATTCATAGACCTTGAAAAAATATATCTTTCTTAAGTAGGAAATACTTTCTTTTTAACAATGCCACTAAAATTCATTAATAATGTATTACATTATTCTCTTATTTTCTTTTATAGGTATTTTCTCTTCCTTCTTTCCTCATTGGGACTCCTTGGATCCCAAGGCACTCTATTATATTGAAATTCCCTTTTAAGGAATACTCATTATCCTTAAATGCATTAATATGCATTATTTCACATTATCTTGTTTATTTCTCATTAAAATAGCTCTTTTTGAAGTTTTCTCTTTATTCCTCTTTTATTTTCCTCGTGGGTATTCCTTTTATCATTAGGAATTCTTGGGATAAGAAATTCCTCTAAGGATAACTTGATTATACCTCTTTTTACTTTATTTCTAACATATTATCATTATTTTCAATTTCTATCTTACTAAAGAAATACTTAGTTAACTTTTTCTTTTCTTATTGTTTCCTTTTTAAAACTTGGGACTCTTTGGAACCCAAGGAACCCAAGAGGCATGAAATCCATCCTTAGATCACATTCTTTTGCCTTCTAGAGGTTTCTACAGTTTTCCTTTTGCTCTATTTTCTTATTTTCTCGATAATAGTGGACTTTCTTTTATTCTTTTCTTATTATTTGGGCCCAATAGCCAAAAAAGCACACAACACAATCATCAAGTCTATTGTAAACGAAATCCATTCATTTGAAGAAAATTATATCATTATTTGTTCAAATATCTTTAATGTGAGAAATTACATTCCTCACCCAATGATCCCAAAAATTGGAGTTGTAACATCCTTCCCCTCTTATAGGAATTTTGTCCTCAAAATTTTATCAAGCAAACAAACAAATCAGGATAAGACTTTTCCATGTCTGTCATTGGCCCCTATGTGGCTTTACCATACACATGACGCTTCCAAAGAACCTCTATCATCACATATTCTTTTCTCTGAGTTCTTTCATCCTGGCGTCTATAAACTGCATAGGTGACTCAGGTCATTGCAGCCTCCCTTGGGTCTCACTAGGTTCATTGCGCAACACATGGTCGGGTGCCTCACATAGTGCTCTAAATTGGACACCTGGAACTCATCACACATCACTTTATCCTGAGGGGTAAGGTTATCCATAACTTTCTCCACCAATCCATCTCAAATGGACCCATGTATCGGGGACTCAGCTCTCTTAGCTATTACTTAGAGGGGTCGGATTTTCATGTCACATATTCTCCCACAGTGAACTGCATGTCAGTCTACTTTGCATCTGCTCATGACTCTTATCGTCTCTAAGCTCCTTTCAGCCATTGCATGATCAAAATGACTTCATCTACACACATTGTGGTCCTTTTCTAACCATCACGTGGCCCTTCACCAACATCACCTTACTGAAGTGGTGACCGACACAACCTCTCTTATAGAGCTTCTTTGAATCCCGATATTGGCTATGGTGGTTAACTTCACATCTTGCATAGGACAAGAACTGTCCCTAGCTACCACCCCGAATGAGCACATATGCTCTCATCAGACCCTTTAGTCTGGATTATACTCACCATTAGCTAGGGGTGATAAACTGTACTAACATCAAGTTCTTCATGTACCTACTTCCACCTTATGGAAGTGAGCCTTTAGGTCAAACTCACATCTTGGTGTGGTTGAACCATCTTCTCCCTTAAGTAGTTCAACCGAATCTGTCTCATGACAACATTCTTCCGTTCTTATGACATCTAGGTAAGGCGATGTACCATAACCCATATTGCACCTTGACCCTCCTTGGTCTAGGGGAGTCTTACTACAACATCCATAGTAATGAACTCCTATTCTCTCTCGGGGACTCTTTTATCCTCTATATCGGTACACTGGGTTACCGGTGTTCGTCCTTCACTTCTATCATGCATGGCCACAAGCCACATGCATCTTCATCTTAAGCATCCAAAGTTCTACTATCTCTTACTATCTCAGTATCATGGTATATGATGATCATGATCTCCAACGTGTCATAATTCCTTAAGCGGATTCCTCAGGTACCCTACACCACTCTAATCAGGGTTTCATCACCTTTCTTTTCTGGGGTTTCACAACCATTCTTCTGTCTTTCCAAACAACCACCATTCTTGTTCAACTTATCTCTTTTTCCCAACTTAAGGTTGGCCTGACAACCTCAACTTCTATTAGCTTCCAGCTAAACTAGGCACTATATCTCAACCAGAGCATTCATCACTACTTCCTATCCTTAGGTATTAGGTAACATACCCCTCCATGTATAATACTTATCATCTCATCTTAGCCCTAAGTCCATCTTCACCAAGAACATCTCAATCTTATACATTTGTCTTTCAACCTCAACCTGGTGTCACTCATAGCTTATGCTGAAAACATCCTTATAAGATGACTATCTTATTTCTCTTTAGCGTTTGCAAACCATCCATGTATCATTCACTTTACCAGGGTATGTTATCTTCTCTTTCCCCATATCTCGTGGCAACGTTCCAAACCACATTATCTTTTATCCTTGGTGTATGGCATGCGTACTGCCCCATCTCTCATTCACATAACAAGAGGAAATAAGCATTTGGCTACAGCCCAAATACAGAGTTCTTCCTGTTCCAAGAGTAGAGATGGTACATCCCACCTTGCCAGTACACCTTCAATTCTAAGTTGAAACGTGCAACTTATGTCTCTACATCACAAACGTCTCGATATCAAAGTTACTTCCAGGAAAAACTAGTCTTGAACCTATCTAGTCCAACCACAAACCTTCGTCATCACCTCCAGGTCTATAGGGTGCTGACACTTTTGGGGTCATCCCTCTTCCCTCATGTATCAGAGAGTGCCCTACTCATCTGCCCTTTGGGTCCCATGAGTTAATGAAGGTGATCAATCTCCTAACCCATGGCCCTCAGACAATGATAGTTGTTACCTCCTGACCCTATGGTCTTGTGCAACTAGGGAATTTAGGCAACTCCTACTTCGATCGGTCTTACCCCTACCTGACCCTAGGATAGACTTAGGATTATATCATGGTACATGTCCAACATACAACCTTACCCAAGCATTCATCATCTCTCTTTTTGTATTCATGGGTTGACTTTCATCCTTTCATAGGGATCATGGCATCCTGCCTACCTTGGTCAAGCCCCATACTGGTTACCTCCATGGTAACACATCCACATGCACATACAGATGGTCATCTATGGGTCTATATGTTCATTTTCATGCCATGTACTCTTCACTTAGCTTCTCAAGATCCTATGAAACCTCCTCGGGTTACCTCAAAACCAACCAAACTGGTAAACCCCCTACCAAAGGGCCCCTTTCCCAGGATGTGAGGAAACTACAAAGGTCACAAGCGTCCTTAGGGTTTACACTCACATGAGCATGCTTACACCAGCAACTACTAAGGCACAATCGTACCTACTAAACCATGCTAGATCATACTTGTTCTCGTCCTCAACATTGGATCAACTTAGTCGTGAGGGGTTCATCAAACATACCCTTACCTTAAGGGGTTTCCTTTACCTCTACACCTTAGGAGTAACATGCTTATAGACTCAAATCTCACCAGGAGCATTGGATACACTGCTTCCCCTCTTAAGCCTAGGAACCCTAGGTTCACCTCCGGGTGTCCAACTACATGCTCATTCTCTTAACCACGAATCAAGAATGTCTAGGATATGTAATGTACTCCCATGAACCTTTTATACGAGAAACACCTCAGAGTTGAGTCCTCTTCTAGGACAACCAACTAGGTACAAGGCTTCACAACTTACTACTTCATCCTCTTCAAGGTCTAAAGCACGCTTTATCTCATCCAGTAGGTAATTACCTATACCATAGGTACTAGAAGCATCCCCACTATTCCTCATGTCTCAGAATCTAAGCTTCCAACCTCCTTTCTTGGGTCTTTCTTTATCTCCCTAGATCAATCCTTACTTCATGAAGTTGGATCAAGCTTACCAGCCTATCCCTACCTGGGTGAAGTCTTTAACTCTCATAAGACATCCACCATGATTCCTTGTCCAGGGTTTCATCTTACTGTCAGCACCAATGACGTATCCTGGGTGCAAGCTACACCCTACTTGCACAAGCCCATAGGGTTCTATAGGTTCTCTTCTAACCTCATCCATGAAGGAGCTATCCTTTTCTATGGCATGCATGACCCTCTCCATGGTTGGGTCGCCAAAGGTACTAGGTCATCTACCATCTTATGGCATCCCAAAGGCATGCCCAACCAAACACTCAGTCAACCATGACATCTAACTCATCATGTCATCTTCCTCTCTATCCTTCACTTAGGGTTAGGGTTACCATCATCCTCAAAGGATGTGCTAGGTCTCTACCTCTAAGAGTAACTCTCTCTACTCATCCTCCTACCAAGGAGGTCTATCCTTAGGTCTCTCCTGAGGGCAATGACAACTTGTGTCATACGACCTAAGCATGTATCTATTCCTTTTACGCTTACTCTATTAAGCTTATATCCATGACATCGTATTTACATGTTTTTTATTAATATGGTGGAGGATTCCTTAATTCTTATCAACCTTACCCATACCTCAAGAGGGTGAGGAGAAGAGAGAAAACCCTAATCCTTAATGTCCTTAATAGAATTTGAGTTGAGAAGGGATGAACAAGATGAGAGAGTCCTAAGGGTGTCTTATTTCGATTCATACCCTAAGACTTTGGCCAGGCAGTCACACGGATCTGGGAGTCCTCGTATTTCGACTAGCAGTGCAGAGGAAAATATTGCCAGCCCCCAGACGTGATCCTTTTCTAGACACCTCAGTCTTTCGGATAATCCTCTAATAACTCCCTTCGGTTCTACGGAATTTGTAAAATTTAATAATTACTAAAGATTAATTGAGGAACCTATGCTCTGATACCAATTGTTACGACCCCGCCTCCCGGTAACCCCCAATTAAGGGAGACTAAAAGGTCAGAGCCGTTAACCAATAACCCGGATTAAAGGTTCGACAAATAATCAATAATAATTATTAAATTCTACCAACTATTCAGAAATATGGAGTAAAAAAAAACTTTTGCAGACATCTTAAAACTGGGATTTCAAAACTTCTATCCACACAGATACTAATCTATCTAATCTTCCTTTGCACTTTATTTCTCATTTAGTACCACATATGCCACTTTACTGTTTGTTCTTTTCATTGTACCTAAACGCCGACAAACAAAATGTCGGTCAGCAAGAAGCTGGTATGTGGGGGAAACAATAATCATGCAAATATGTTAACAACGTAATCATTTAACAATCAAGATTACATTTTAAGCCAAACTACTCAATCCATACCTATCCACAACTCTGTGTTGTCCCTGTAAGGACTTATATGGTACCTCTTTAAAGGTAGAGTCGCATGGCACCACCCAAAGGTAGCCCAATATCTAACTCACTGTGACTTGATGGACCTACCCTCTAGGTAGCCATATACTATGTCATTCATGACCTAATTGACCTACCCTCTAGGTAGCCATATACTAGGTCAGCCATTACGACACAGAGGGGACCAGGATCTGAGCAAGAAGGCATATACATTATGTGATAGTCATAGTCACTTTATAATTGCAATATGAGCATCCAAAAAGTTTAGTTGCATTCAATGCGATTAAACATCTGGGAATCCATCGGAAAACCTAAGTGGTTATTCATAATTAACCACAAACCTGTACTTGTAGATTTGAGACAGAATAGTCCAATCAACAATAGGCAAGCAAGCATTCAATAGGATCCTAAAATAATTAATCAAATCCCTTTTATTACTCATGTCATTAAGATCTATTACATCTAAATCACTTCTTAGGGTTTCTAGTCCACTTTTAGGGTTTCCATTACAATTAGGATTTCCCTTCATCTATTACTATCTTTAACCCTAATTTAACACGTTGATCACAAATCCTAATCATTTCCACTTCAATTCCGGATTAAAGGCATAATTAATCATTAATTAAGATCATTAAGCCTCTTTTTAATTAAGCTACTATTTTTATCCTTTTAATCCATGACAATATCATTATACTCATTTATCATCAATTCATAGTTCATTATGGTCTAAATCACATATGAATTCGATTTGCTATTAATTCCACCTTTTATTCATGAGAAAACCCTAATTACTACAATTAGGGTATTTATCCACAAATTAGGAACTTTAATGCTCGAAATAGCTTTTAATCATGAAAACTCAGCTCTATACATGAAATCAAATAATTAAAACCATTAGTAGTCCTAATTACCAACATTAGGGTTTCAAGGCCCATTAAAACATATTTATGCACAAGATACTCTAAATTATGTGCAAGGTTCATCCTTTTTATTCCTAATGTTCCTTTTTATCATTAACATGCTAATATTAACTTTATTCATCTATTAAACCCTACTAATCATTTTAATCATATCAAAATAGGGTTCTTAAACATTATTACATCTAAATCTAATAACTTCCATTACTTTTCGAATTGCAAGCAGAACCAGGCTCCAATTGTATTTTTATTGGATTCCTCTCATTTTTCTGAGCAAGTTTCATATTTTATGCATAATCATACGAGCTACTATTTGGGAGATATGAATTTTGTAAAATTACCTACTTTGAACCAATTGGGAGATGCCACGTCACCCCTTTCATGCATGTTGCTCACTAGGTTTGCAAAACAGTTCGAATTGACACTTATACCCTCCCGCGGCTCTTTTAGCTATGTGATCTGTGGAGGGCAAAACCATCCAGTCTGCATCTCCATCTTCTTGCTCGCGACAACCACCTACTGCCGCCCTAAGGGCCGTGGGCGGGACTCCCCCTCCCTGCCACTCTCCTCCGCGCCCGCCTAGGCCTCCATCGTTGTCTGGGCGGCCGGATGTAGGAGCTTCGGCCTTTGACCTGCGGCCATGCTGTAGGTCCTGTTGCAGCCAACGTGAGGAGGGGTGTGCTTGGGGACGCTAGCTTCTCCGTTCAGGGTTTCCGTGGGAGCTTCCCTCTTCCAACACAACGACTCAGAAGCCCCTTGTTCGCTCCAGGGTCAGTCTACTCTCTCGGTTAGGGTTTCACGTGTAAGAGATAAGAAGAAGGGAGAGAGGGTGTGCGGGATCTCTCTAAACTCGACCCAGAGGATCTATTCTTTAAATAGGGGGGTATCCGCACCCCAGATCACTTGCCCACAAGGAAAACAAGACTTCTTCAACTTGGAATCCTATTCCTTCATGAAGAAGAAATATTCTCTCTCCTCTTTATCCCCTTAATAATTTTTTTTGCATGGATAGTTAGACATATAAAAATCCTCTCCCTTATTCTCTTTGTTCATGCCTTTTAATTCATTGACCTTGAAAATATATATCTTTCTTAAGTAGGAAATACTTTCTTTTTACCAATGCCACTAAAATTCATTAATAATGTATTACATTATTCTCTTGTTTTCTTTTATAGGTATTTTCTCTTCCTTCTTTCCTCATTGGGACTCCTTGGATCCCAAGGCACTCTATTATATCAAAATTCCCTTTTAAGGAATACTCATTATCCTTAAATGCATTAATATGCATTATTTCACATTATCTTGTTTATTTCTCATTAAAATAGCTCTATTTGAGGTTTTCTCATTATTCCTCTTTTATTTTCCTCATGGGTATTCCTTTTATCATTAGGAATTCTTGGGATACGAAATTCCTCTAAGGATACTTGATTATACCTCTTTTTACTTTTTTTCTCACATATTACCATTATTATCAATTTCTCTCTTACTAAAGAAATACTTAGTTAACTTTTTCTTTTCTTATTGTTTTGTTTTTGCAACTTGGGACTCTTTGGAACCCAAGGAACCCAAGAGGCACGAAATCCATCCTTGGATCACATTCTTTTGCTTTCTAGAGGTTTCTACACTTTTCCTTTTTCTCTATTTTCTTATTTTCTCGATAATAGTGGACTTTCTTTTATTCTTTTCTTGTTATTTGGGCCCAATAGCCAATAAAGCCCAGAACACAATCATCAAGGCTATTGTAAACGAAATCCATCATTTGAAGAAAATTATATCATTATTTGTTCAAATATCTTTAATGTGAGAAATTACATTCCTCACCCAATGATCCCAAAAATTGGAGTTGTAACTATAATCATTTCATCCAATATCATATGCCAAGTATTTTACTAGCATATAACACAAGCATAAAGTATAATAAGCCAAGCAAGAGGTAATGGCATACCTTGATCAAGAACAAACCTAATCATCTATGTCTGGTCAACCCTGATTAAGACAAGATCATATACTATCATCAGGTTCTCATCCTATTATATCTCATCTTAACCCTAATTATGTCCATATTAGGGTTTGCTTATCTCATTAGCATATATTCCCATCATTACTTATCTTATCTTCTTGGGATTATCTTACTGATGAAATTTTCTAGATTATGGTTCTTTGTCTGAACCTTAGGTTCCATATCCTTTTTGTTCACATATTAACCCTAGCGTGCATCATTAACCAAGATTGTGGTTTCATAACATCTATTAATGGCCATCTTCATATAACTTGAATTTCATGTATGAAACTAATCTCATATTTACATATTATCTTCCAGACACTTATATGAGCTTATTCTGTAAATTTTGTCATTTATTGATCACCAATGTATTTATTGCATTTTATTTAGGGTAATTAGCCCTAATTAGACATATGGAGCAAATTACAAGATTTTTTGCATTAACATGACCATATCTGACATGATATGCATTATAAACATGATCAAGAATCTACTGACATTTTTCCATAATTTTATGTCATCATTTACTATATCACTTAAAACCCTAGAAACTTAGTAAGTTGTTCTATAGGAATAAGGTTTGACTTAGCCTCTAAGCTAGAACCTAGATGTTCGAGAACTAGGTTTAGACAAGTGTGAGAAACCCTTTCCATATAGAGCTCATATGTATTGGGTAGCTACACTAGTCTACACCATGTTCTCACCATTTCACTAGGTGGCATGTCACTAGACTATCTACTGTGTGTGGGACACTCGATTTTGCTGATTTGGTTTTGTTTCCCAATCGGCTCGAGCCTCGATAGATTTCTCTGACGTCTTCTTTCTCAGAGAAAAAACTATATAATATTTTATTAAATATATGTAAATATGAAAATGTGTCCCTCACACAAGAGAGTAATTAGTGCTTGTGCAACCTAAGTGAAAGGGAGTGACATCAGTCTAGTAGAGAGAATAGATATAGATTAGACGTCTAGAGCCTCATAAGGTTATGTGATACATAGATAGACAAAAGAAAGATGAAGGAAATAAGCATATAGAATATTATCTAACTTTAATCCATGATGGTATAAGTTTCGTTATTATGATTTGAGTTGTAGATGAGCCGAATCCACTCTTAGAGGATCTGTGCTAAGTCGTGATGATGAAAGTACATTTCCTTTTCCTACTTAAGATAAGCTAAGTTAAGATAGAGATGATTGTGCATGACTCAAGCTCTTATACAAGGAGGATATCTAGTGGTAGGATGAGATATGTGGTGAACTCTAGAGAGAGTAAGACCCACAGGGAGAAGGTCATAGGACCTAGCCTCCAATATATGAGATATGTGTTAAAAAAATGTCCTACACTAGATTACTCTAGAGTGTTGAGTTGAGTCCTTATGCATGATTCAAATCTATATGCGAGAATGGGGTAAAATAAAAGGATGGGTAGATGACCCGTATGATAAAGTCAATCCTTTGGCTGAGTTAGGTCCTAGCTGGAATGACATATTTTGTAAATATCATCATTAGTTGCAAGTGAGGTAATATATGAACCCTAGTTATGAGAGTATGATGCTCTGTGCAAAAGATACTCAACATACATGTTCTCCCTTCTTCTTCTCCTTATTAATATACGATGATAGAAAACTCACTTGAGCTATATAGATGAGCTATATATGAGAAGTCACTCGTATAAGCTTGAGCCATTATATATTCCCCCCCCCTTCATACATGTAGCACCAAGATTGAAATCATGATAAGTTTGAGCGTAAAATATTCTCTTCCCCTTCATATGAAACACAAAAGATATGATGCTGAGATCATGGGATAAACTTAGTATATTCTCTTTTTCCCTTACATAATACATGCAAGACATAAAAATTTGAACTCATGAACTTGATATAGAGATATTTTTGGATCATAGGATATATGATCAGAAATATAGTTGTAACTTTAATCCTTCTCAATGTATGCTTCTAAGTTGAGTATGAATATCACACCATAGGGTGAAACCCTAATGGTCAAGTATGTTACGTAAGCCCTTCTTAAGTAGAAAAATTCTAATATCAAGGATGAAGATAAATCTCCTCTAATGATGAAATCATTGTAAGATGTTAATGATGTTAGATTTGAACAATTTGAATATCATGGCATATAAATGAATTCCTCTTGAACTTTAAATTTATGAAAGAAACCCGTATCCTTAGGGGTGATGTAATACTATGATATCATAGTGTCATGTTACGGATAAGACATTAAGTGATGCTTCCACATATATATAAGGTGGGGTGGACACACCCAAGAATCTCTAGACCCTAAGCTGACAACTTAGAGTGCATATAACTATGGTGGTCTTAGAACCTAAGCAATGATGATGTATATGAAGTTGAACTCCTAAATAGCCTCTTAAGGATGAGATTAGTTGAATTTCGAGGACGAAACTCCATATAAGGTGGAGTGAATGTGTTGACCCTGACTTTAGGGTTCATATATTGAGGATAGTTTGGGGGACTTGTTGTGAAGAATGATAAACATGATCAAATAATGGATATAATTAGTATCGAACTAGTCATGGTTATCCACTAAGGTTTAATTCTCATGACTTTTGGATGAGTCATTGGATAGATTTTGATGTTTGAAAATTTCATTAGAGGAATTAGGTTTCATAAGATTTCAAACCTAGGTTTGGTTCTCATATATGTCGCACGACCACTCCTATTCAATTGCTAGGTGACTGTACTAAAGCCTTGCTTGGCTGATCAAATCCCAGCTCCGGAATCTAAGGAGAATGTGGCTGCAATGTGAACTATTAAGGAACGAGTTTTTGCGAGGAATCTGGGATAGCTGTTATGCCTCCCCTTTCGGATCTCATCAACCTATGATGTGGGTTGTTGTTTCGCAGATTTCCTTAGATCTGAAGTCCCACCTCACCATCTATGCTTCCTCTCCACCCACATGCATAGACCATCAGGAGGAGTTATAGAATGAGATCTAGACTGGAACCAGAGAGGGGGAAAAGGAAGATGGAGTTCACGGAAGGAAGGGGGAGATGGAAGACACGATATCAGTTTGTGTAGCAGCACTGGCGATGCTGCTCTACCATGGGTGAGATTGAGAGATGAAACTCAGAGCACTTGGGGAGGAGGCACACTTTGAGATAGAGTCTCACAGACTCACTCACGCATAGCAGGGTGGCAGCACATGGCGGTGATCCTGTAGTATTAAGTCTTGAAGGAACAACTCATTCGTTGGGATGAGAGCATGAGTGAGGAAGTAGAGGTCGACCTTGGATAACTTGCCTTGTTGTGCGGCGGGGCCCAAGCAAATAGAATAGGAACTCGTGGCTGATATCCCACTGGAGATCCTTCCTGTGCGGCGACGCTTGAAAGAACGTAGACGGAGGTGTCGAGCGGAGACATCGGAGAACTAACAGATAGGGATCTGAAGGCACAATTATGCACCCAAGGAGCCGTGAAGGTTTGGGTAGAATAAAGGACACCATCAAAAGCAGAGCTACAATGGCGAAGAGGAGCATCTGTCTGCTAACTGCTGGCCGGAGAAGAACTCATGACGGCAGCGGCTTCGTGTGGCGACACAGGGGCGCACACATGCCATCACTGGAGAGAGAGATAATGATAGGTGGTGGTTGATCATTCCCAATAGAATGGAATCTCATAGACTGAGAGTAGAGGGGATGACGCACGCAAGCGTGGGGCTCCGAGTGGCGGCGACGGTCACAGACAAGTCTCGCCGTGGAAGCCAGATCATGAGAAAGGAAACAGACGCTCAAGTCAGTCAACTGATGAACCAGGCCAGCTCAATCTAAGACCAACCGGTCCAAGTCATAGACCGGGTGGCCCAAGCCTTGACCCGTTCCCCCACGGTGGCCACGTGGCCGACGCTCATTGGCTCAAAAGGTAAAATCCCAGAAAATGCTTAGATCTCCTATAATTCATAGAAATGAGTACGTTTATCAGAAAATTACAAATAAGGTATCAAAATTCTCAGAAAAATGAATGGAACACATTAGAATCATAATATCTGGATTTTGATGCACTAATATCCGTGATATCTTGTTAGTTGTAAAATTCTTAGTTCATGAGTAATAAATATCAAATGATGCTATTAAATTATGGGAAAATGATAGTAAGTCTATAATCATGTTTATAATGTATATTATGTCAATTATGGTCATGTTGATATACAAAACCATATAATTTGATTAATATGGCTAATTAGGGCTAATCAAACTAAAGATGATGTATTAAATGCATACATGCTCAATAAATGATGAGATTTACAGAAAACCCTCATATCTGTAACTGGAATATAATATATAAATCTAAGATCAGTTATATGCATAGAATTCATGTTATATGAAGATGACCATAATACATGGGTTGTAACCCTAAATTGAATAATGTATATAAACTGCGGTTAATATGTGTACAAAAAAAAAGATATGGAACCTAATGTTCATATAATGAACTATAATCTAGAACATGACATCAGTAAGATAAATATAAGGCAAGAATACAATTAATCATGAGGATATCATAATGAGATAGGAAAACCCTAAAATGGATATAAATAGGGTTAATGATGATGAGAACCTGATGATAGTATATGATCTTGTCTTAATCAGGTGATGACCAGATTATCTAGATGATCATGGATCTGTTAGGATTCTCTGAACCCAGGTACGTGGGCTTTATTAAGTATAAGACTAGTTTTCATTAATGCATAATGATATGATATACTTTGGATGTTTCTGTTTGCATACAAATTCTTGGATGTGTATTAGTAGTATATGCTCAGCAAAACATTAAAGAATATAAAAAGAATATAGATGGTTTGTAGCTACTAAGTGGATATATGATCTCTCTCTCTCTCCCTCAATTCTCTCTCTCTTCCTCTAAATATAAGGTCGGCACTCGGTCCCCATAGCCCAAGGGGCGGGGAAAAATGAAGTGCGACATCTCTCTCTCTCTCCCCTCAAAATATAAGGTTGGCACTCGGTCCCTATAGCCCAAGGGGCGGGGAGAAATGAAGTGGAACACCACTTAGTAGTACAAATGCATCAAAAGACATCTAAAAATATGTGTTTACCTGATTGTCGCTTTAAACAATGTTTTCTTTTACTCTTTCTTTCTCAAGTTATTTCAATTATGCAAACATATTAGTATGTATCTTTCTACCCATGTGCACAACACCTTGTGTGTTGATTCGTTGTTTCACATATGTTTTAGGTTCAGAGCTAGCTTGGGATAATAGAATAGGATGTGAGCAAGTTGTCCAGGTTGTACCTTTTGTGTTAAGATCTTGTTAGCATACATGTTCATAGACTTGTAGAATTTTCATTCAATATGTAAATGTAAATCATTTTGTAATAATTCATATTGTATAAATATACATGTTGAATTTTGAGTATGTTATGGTTGTATGTTCATGTATGTGTATTATGCTTTCACATTGCTCTCTCATATGATTGGATGATGTTTTCAGATTCTGACATTTCATTCCCATTAGGGTTTGGAGAAGCCAAAATCCGGGGACGTCACAGTTGGTATCAGAGCATGAACAATAGATACACCTAACAATTGCTCACCATGAAACATAAAACTAAACTTCAACTTTCACTTAAAACCCTAGAAACTTAGTAAGTTGTTCTATAGGAATAAGGTTTGACTTAGCCTCTAAGTTAGAACCTAGATGTTCGAGAACTAGGTTTAGACAAGTGTGAGAAACCCTTTCCATATAGAGCTCATATGTATTGGGTAGCTACACTAGTCTACACCATGTTCTCACCATTTGACTAGGTGACATGACACTAGACTATCTACTGTGTGTGGGACACTCGATTTTGCTAATTTGGTTTTGTTTTCCAATCGGCTCGAGCCTCGATAGATTTCTCTGACGTCTTCTTTCTCAGAGAAAAACTATATAATATTTTATTAAATATATGTAAATACAAAAATGTGTCCCTCACACAGGAGAGTAGTTAGTGCTTGTGCAACCTAAGTGAAAGGGAGTGACATCAGTCTAGGAGACATAATAGATCTAGATTAGACATCTAGAGCCTCATAAGGTTATGTGATACATAGATAGACAAAAGCAAGATGAAGGAAATAAGCATATTGAATATTATCTCACTTTAATCCATGATGGTATAAGTTTCCTTATTATTATTTGAGTTGTAGATGAGCCGAATCCACTCTTAGAGGATCTATGCTAAGTCATGATGATGAAAGTACATTTCCTTTTCCTACTTAAGATAAGCTAAGTTAAGATAGAGATGAGTGTGCTTGACTCAAGCTCTTATACAAGGAGGATATCTAGTGGTAGGATGAGATAAGTGGTGAACTCTAGAGAGAGTAAGACCCAGAGAGATTGGTCCTTGACCTAGCCTCCAATATATGAGATATGTGTTAAAAATGTCCTACACTAGATTACTCTCGAGTGTTGAGTTGAGTCCTTATGCATAACTCAAATCTATATGTGAGAATGGGGTAAAATAAAAGGATGGGTAGATGACCCATATGATAAAGTCAATCCTTTGGCTGAGTTAGGTCCTAGCTGGAGTGACATATTTTGTAAATATCATCATTAGTTGCAAGTGAGGTAATATATGAACCCTAGTTATGAGAGTATGATGCTCTGTGCAAAACATACTCAACATACACATTCTCCCTTCATCTTCTCCTTCTTATTGTACGATGATAGAAACCTCACTTGAGCTATATAGATGAGTTATATATGAGAAGTCACTCGTATAAGCTTGACCCATTATATATCCCCCCCCTTCATACATGTAGCACCAAGATTGAAATCATGATAAGTTTGAGCTTAAAATATTCTCTTCCCCTTCATATGAAACACAAAAGATATGATGCTGAGATCATGGGATAAACTTAGTATATTCTCTTTTTCCCTTACATAATACATGCAAGACATAAAAATTTGAACTCATGAACTTGATATAGAGATATTTTTGGATCATAGTATATATGATCAGAAATATAGTTGTAACTTTGGTCCTTCTCAATGTATGCTTCTAAGTTGAGTATGAATATCACACCATAGGGTGAAACCCTAATGGTCAAGTATGTTACGTAAGCCCTTCTTAAGTAGAAAAATTCTAATATCAAGGATGAAGATAAATCTCCTCTAATGCTAAAATCATTGTAAGATGTTAATGATGTTAGATTTGAACAATTTGAATATCATGGCATATAAACGAATTCCTCTTGAACTTTAAAATTATGAAAAAAACCCGTATCCTTAGGGGTGATGTAATCCTAAGATATCATAATGTCATGTTACGGCTAAGACATTAAGTGATGCTTCCACATATATATAAGGTGGGGTGGACACACCTAAGAATCTCTAAACCCTAAGCTGACAACTTAGAGTGCATATAACTATGGTGGTCTTAGAACCTAAGCAATGATGATGTATATGAAGTTGAACTCCTAAATAGACTCTTAAGGATGAGATTAGTTGAATTTCGAGGATGAAATTCCATATAAGGTAGAGTGAATGTGATGACCCCGACTTTAGGGTTCATATATTGAGGATAGTTTGCGGGACTTGTGAAGAATGATAAACATGATCAAATAATGGATATAATTAGTATCAAACTAGTCATAGTTATCCACTAAGGTTTAATTCTCATGACTTTTGGATGAGTCATTGGATAGATTTTGATGTTTAAAAATTTCATTAGAGGACTTAGGTTTCATAAGATTTCCAACCTAGGTTTGGTTCTCATATATGTCGCACGACCACACCTATTCAATTGGTAGGAGACTGTACTAAAGCCATGCTTAGCTGATTGGCTCATCAAATCCTAGGTCCAGAATCTAAGGAGAATGTGGATGCAATGTGAACTATTAAGGAAAGAGTCTTCGTGAGGAATCTGGGATAGCTGTTACGCCTCCCCTTACAGATCTCATCAACCTATGATGTGGGTTGTTGTTTCGCAGATTTCCTTAGATCTGGAGTCCCACCTCACTATCTACGCTTCCTCTCCACCCACATGCTTAGACCACCAGGAGGAGTTATTGAATGAGATCTAGAATGGAACCAGAGAGGGGGAAAAGAAAGATGGAGTTCACGACAGGATGGGGGAGATGGAAGACACGACAACAGTTTGTGTAGTAGCACTGGTGGTGTTGCTCTACCATGGGTGAGATTGAGAGATGAAACTCAGAGCACTTGGGGCGGAGGCACACATTGAGATAGAGTCCCACAGACTCACTCACGGATAGTAGGGCAGCAACACATGGCGGTGAGCCTGTAATATGGAGTCTTAAAGGCAAAACTTAGTCGTTGGGATGAGAACACGAGTGAGGAAGCAGAGGTTGGCCTTTGATAACTTTCCTTGTTGTGTGGCGGCGCCCAAGCAAATAGAAGAGGAACTCGTGGATAATATCCCACCGGAGATCCTTCCTGTGCGGCGACGCTTGAGAGAATGCATACGGAGATGTTGGGTGGAGACATCGGAGAATTGACGGACAGGGATCTGAAGGCACAATTATGCACCCAAGGAGCCATGAAGGTTTGGGTAGAATAAAGGACACCATCAGAAGTAGAGCTACAGTGGAGAAGAGGAGCATTTTTCTGCCAACTGCTTGCCAGAGAAGAACTCATGACGGCAACAGCTTCGTGTGGCGACACAGGGGCGCACACATGCCATCACTGGAGAGAGAGATAATGACCGGTTGTGGCTGATCATTCCCAGTAGAACGAGATCTCATAGATTGAGAGCAGAGGTGATGACGCACGCAAGCGTGGGGCTCCGAGTGGCAACGACGGTCACAGACAGGTCTCGCCGTGGAAGCCAGATCATGAGAAAGGAAACAGACGCTCAAGTCAGTCAACTGATGAACCAGGCCAGCTCAATCTAAGACCAACCGGTCCAAGTCATAGACTGGGTGTCCCATGCCTTGACTCGTTCCCCCACGGTGGCTACATGGCCGACGCTCATTGGCTCAAAAGGTAAAATCCCAGAAAATGCTTAGATCTCCTATAATTCATAGAAATTAGTACGTTTATCAGAAAATTACAAATAAGGTATCAAAATTCTCAGAAAAATGAATAGAACACATTATAATCATAATATCAGGCTTTTGATGCACTAATATCAGTGATATCTTATTAGTTGTAAAATTCTTAGTTCATGAGTAATAAATATCAAATGATGCTATTAAATTATGGAAAAATGATAGTAAGTCTATAATCATGTTTATAATGCATATGATGTCAATTATATCATGTTGATGTACGAAACCATATAATTTGATTAATATGGCTAATTAGGGCTAATAACACTAAAGATGATGTATTAAATGCATACATGCTCAATAAATGCTGAGATTTACAAAAAACCCTCATATCTGTAACTGGAATATAATATATAAATCTGAGATCAGTTATATGCATAGAATTCATGTTATATGAAGATGACCCGTAATACATGGGTTGTAACCCTAAATAGGATAATTTATATAAACTAGGGTTAATATGTGTAAAAAAAAAGATATGGAACCTAATGTTTAGATAATGAACTATAATCTAGAACATGACATCAGTAAGATAAATATAAGGCAAGAATACAAGTAATCATGAGGATATCATAATGAGATAGGCAAACCCTAAAATGGATATAAATAGGGTTAATGATGATGAGAACCTGATGATAGTGTGTGATCTTGTCTTGATCAGGTGATGACCAGATTATCTAGATGATCATGGATCTGTTAGGATTATCTAAACCCAGGTACGTGGGCTTTATTAAGTATAAGACTAGTTTTCATGAATGCATAATGATATGATGTACTTTGGATGTTTATGTTTGCATACAAATTCTTGGATGTGTATTAGTTGTATATGATCTACAAAACATTAAAGAATATAAAAAGAATATAGATGGTTTGTAGCTACTAAGTGGATATATGATCTCTCTCTTTCCCTCAATTCTCTCTCTCTTCCTCTAAATATAAGGTCGGCACTCGGTCCCCATAGCCCAAGGGGCGGGGAAAAATGAAGTGCGACATCTCTCTCTCCCCCCCAAATATAAGGTTGGCACTCGGTCCCTATAGCCCAAGGGGCGGGGAAAAATGAACTGCAACACCACTTAGTAGTACAAATGCATCAAAAGACATCTAAAAATATGTGTTTACCTGATTATCACTTTAAACAATGTTTTCTTTACTCTTTCTTTCTCAAGTTATTTTAATTATGCAAACATATTAGTATGTACCTTTCTACCCATGTGCACAACACCTTGTGTGTTGATTCATTGTTGCACGTATGTTTTAGGTTCAGAGCTAGCTTGGGATAAAAGAATAGGATGTGAGCAAGTTGTCCAGGTTGTACCTTTTGTGTTAAGATCATGTTATCATACATGTTCATAGACTTGTAGAATTTTCATTCAATATGTAAATGTAAATCATTTTGTAATAATTCATATTGTATAAATATACATGTGGAATGTTGAGTATGTTATGGTTGTATGTTCATGTATGTGTATTATGCTTTCGCATCGCTCTTTGATATGATTGGATGATGTTTTCAGATTATGACCTCTCATTCCCATTAGGGTTTGGAAAAGCCAAAATCTGGGGACGTCACATTGGGCCTCCTCATCACTAATCTTGCTACCGCTATGGCTTTTCCTTTAGTCCTCTCTTCACACTTCCAATCTTCTACTCTAATGGCTTCCTCTCTTGATGCTCCCCATCTGTGAGATATGATGGATAACTAGTACAGATGGGGAGGTGGGACTCCCTCCCTCATCTCGGTTCTTGTCCCACGTTCTCAAAGCCATGAGCACATCGTGCGGTGATGGGAAGTTGTTGCCTTATCCTCCCCCACGTCTCACATTTGATTGAAGGTACGAGGAGAGTGCAACACCGTCCGATTATATCGAAGGGATAAGATGAGCTCTCATGAAGGGCGATCTATTGCTCATTCATGCTCAAGTCACATCCACCTAACCAAACTAGGTGTATCGCAACTTATGGTTGGAAGATATTAGATCTTGATGCATGGTATCTAAAAAGTACATCATTTCTATATTCGTACCTAAGTAACTCCATCTAGGAATATCAAGAGTTATGAAACCATGAACATAACCTTTTGTTATCATACCATACATATATCCCCAAATCTTGGTCCTAAAATATATTGATATTAAACCAATCAATCAAAAACTAAAAAAAAAGCATAAAAGAGATGTCTTAATCATTATGTCAACCTTACATCAACACACCTACTTTGTCAAAAGCTTGGAACTCTTAATATAACTCAACCATATTATTCACTTGTATCATTCGACATTTAGGATTCCAAAAGTCCGCTCTGTCACATCCTACACACCTTAAAAGTTATTTCGTCCTCGAAATTAAGCCAGAAAAACAAATCCATCACATCATATACATCTTAAAAGAACTTTTGTCCTCAAATGTAAACCATACTGATGCTTCTAGGGAAAAACTAATCTTGCCTTCATCCATATGTAGGCACTATTCTATGTGTAATATATCCGCAAAGGTTACCTAGAACCATGTATCCAAAGCACTATTAGGGGGTTTTACAACCATCTTGGTGCATAAACACTCCATTCAAGGTTAAACTCAGGATTTAGAAACTTAGGTTATGTCTTTACTTATCTCATATGCTAGGGTTGCATCCTTATATTTACCCATACATTAGGATTTCCACATCATATTATCATGTTCCAAAGGAGTTAACCCAAGTTAACCCATTATCAAGGTGTTATCAACATTTTATTGAGCTAATTATTAGAACATGTTCAACATTAACATATGCCTTTTAGGTGGGAGTTAACTAAAGTTAACCCACTTTATCCATGTAGATCATATCAAGGTATTATAATTGTTATGTTGTGCTAACTGTAAAACTATATCTTTCATCTTCATTAAGCAGTAAGATTAACACCTCGTGTAACATGTTTCATTCATATGATCATATTTCGTTGTTCATAATTGATGCCACATTTACTGGTGATTTTATTACAAGATTAACCAACAACATCACATTATCATCATTATTCATGTAAGTGGTTAACCATTTATGCATGGAAATCTATTAAACCATCTCTAGGTTTCCATCACGTCATGTCTATATATCTCGTCTTGAGATTAGATCACATCCTTATATATATTATATCATGGTTGTGCTAACCAAACTTATTTTAGTGGATAATCAAACATATATTGCAACTTTATCTAGTCCAATTGAGGTTCTCCTAACCCATATAATGAGGGTGGTGTCATGCTCAGCTAACTCAACTCTATGAGTATCTCATATGCATATACTATATCTTCCCTCTCTTAGTCT
This sequence comes from Alisma plantago-aquatica, assembly GCA_963693085.1. Classification (NCBI taxonomy): domain Eukaryota; kingdom Viridiplantae; phylum Streptophyta; class Magnoliopsida; order Alismatales; family Alismataceae; genus Alisma; species Alisma plantago-aquatica. Next base: position 1,401,509,763 of record OY856409.1, on the reverse strand, counting down.
AGGGTTCTTAGATTACCTCATTGGCACTAGTGATAGCTTTGCAAGCTCTAGCCACATAAGCAGAAACCAAAACATGCTATGACATTCTCTTCATAGGTCTCTACCCATGAAACATGCTATTTCTCAACTCTCTTTCATAAACACCTCTAGAGTCCTACCTAGGAACCACCAACCCAAGCATGAGGCTTCATAGAAACCAACACAGCTACCTCCTCCAGGGTCTTGGGCTCTCTCTCCCTCACCCAGATGGTAGGCACTCATATCCATGTTCACATATACACATATATAATCAACCTCTCTTTTTCTCTAGGGTGTGGTCCTCCCAAGGACATCTAGGGTTCAACAAACTATAGGAATCATGCATAAAGGAACTCATCTCAATTACTCAGGAGTAGTCTAGTTTAGGACATATCATATCACATATCTAAGAATTCTCATATCTTGGAGTCTAGGTTCTCTGACCTTCTCCCTGTGGGTCTCACTCTCTCTAGAGTTACCCCCAAAACTGGTCCTAACACTAGAGGTCATCTTTTGTAAAAGAGCTTGAGGCTCATGCCGACTCACAACCTTGTCTTAACTTAACATATCTTATCTCATAAAAGCCTAGTTTCTTGCGTCATCAAAACTCATCTCAAATCCTCAAATCAGAACTTAAGTCCTCAAAGACAAACATATATCATCATAACCATCTTATGTCATCTATATAAGACTTACATCATATTATCAAAACTTATTCCATCTATTCTATCAATCATATATTCCAACAAGGCTCTAGACATCTAATCTAGAACTACTCTCTCTTCTAGACTGATGTCATTCAATTTCACTTAGGTTACATGACCACCTCCAACTCATACATATGTGGGGATACATTTTTGTAATACATATACATAATAAAATATTATATAGTTTTTCTCCGATAAAACAAGTGTCAGAGAAAACTATTGAGGTTCGATCTGTTTGGAATCAAAAACCAAATCCTGAAAACGAGTGTCCCACATATAGTAGAGAGTACAATGTCATGAAAACTAGTAAAAAGGGTGAGAACAAGGGGCATACTAGTGTATCTACTCTAGACAACGTGCACAATATGTCTAGGGTTTCACTTCCCGTGATGTACGTCATTTCCAAATAATGCAACATCCCATATCGCTACACTACAAGGAAAGAACGACATCTAAGGACTTGCTACTCAACAAGCACCAGTCTAGGCCTAGTTCTCGGACATCTACGTGCTAACCAAGAGACTAGGTCAGATCTAGTCTCTAAACGACAACTAATCTAACCTTAAAGATTATTAAGTTCAAGGTTCTTTAGTTTTAAGTTGCATAATGAGCAAATGTCAGGCTTTGCTATTGTTCATGCTCTGATACCACCTCTGACGTCCCCAGATTTTCTAAAACTTAATTTGATGTGTGATGTCCAAATTGAAACCCTCACCTCAGCAAGAATCCCAATTTAAACATCCCACATGAGGCTAAGAAGAAGAAAATCAAAGGAAGTCAGAAGGAAACAATCAATAGAACATGCACATGAACAATAATAAAACCACAACACATGTTCACCATTCAACATATAATTACAACATGAATTGTTACAACATTTGATATTACATATTGAACAACAAACTTATACATATAAATGTACTACCACTAAACTATAGGATCTTAAGACAACAGGTCCACTTGTACATCAGCTCGCTATACAACTCTCACTATCCTGGATCTTCAAGAGCATAACCACAACCTAAACAAAAGATTACATGTGGTACACGTCAGCACAATATTCAAGAATATTGTACTGAGTACGCCTACATGTCTTTTATATACCTCTCATCATATCTTGGCAAAAGATAAAACTAATATACTTGGCAGTAACATAAGAATATAATAAAAGTGTATACTAGCATAAAGATGTTCATTAGCAAAACATAACACATATTTTAAGCACATTTTCCATTATATATCCATGCATTTGCCACCTGAGGGAATAATGCATCATCTCTTCTACCAAAGAGAATGAGATGTAAGGCCTTATGATCTACTACCAAAGAGTTAGATCATTGTACAATGTGATTTGCTACCAAAGAGAATGATCACTTTCAAGCACTATGCTACCAAAGAGAATTAGTGCTTTCATATAATGGAACAGATATATTATGTTTGATGTGTTCATAAAAATAAGTATACAGAATCATGCAACATATCATACAAGAATAATCATTTCATCCAATATCATATGCCAAGTATTTTACTACCATATAACACAAGCATAAAGTATAATAAGCCAAGAAAGAGGTAATGGCGTACCTTGATCAAGAACAAACCTAATCATCATATCCTCATGTCATCTATGTCTGGTCAACCCTGATTAAGACAAGATCATATACTATCATCAGGTTCTCATCCTATTATATCTCATCTTAACCCTAATTATGTCCATATTAGGGTTTTCTTATCTCATTATCATATATTCCCATCATTAGTTATCTTATCTTCTTGGGATTATCTTACTGATGAAATTTTCTAGATTATGGTTCTTTATCTGAACCTTAGGTTCCATATCCTTTTTGTCCACATATTAACCCTAGCTTGCATCATTAACCAAGATTATGGTTTCATAACATGTATTAGTGGCCATCTTCATATTACTTGAATTTCATGTATGAAACTGATCTCATATTTACATATTATCTTCCAGACACTTATATGAGCTTATTCTGTAAATTTTGTCATTTATTGATCGCCAATGTATTTATTACATTTTATTTATGGTAATTATCCCTAATTAGACATATGGAGCAAATTATAAGATTTTGTGCATTAACATGACCATATCTGACATCATATGCATTATAAACATGATCACAAATCTACTGACATTTTTCCACAATTTTATGTCATTATTTACTATTTATTATTCAAGAACTAAGCATTTTACATCTTACATGATATTACTGATATTTATTCATCAAAAGCTTTATATTATGCTTCCAACTTGTTCTACACATTTTTCTGATCAATTTGGTAGTTTATTTGCATTTTTCTAATAATTGGGCTATTTACAACGATTTATCGAAGTTCTGAGTATTTCAGATTAATTACCTTCACTGGGCCAATCATGAGTTGACACGTCATCATCAAGGGTTGGTTCTTTCTCCTACTGGGACCCGATCCAGATCATATGTGCATCTCCTTGCTCCAGCGCCACTGGGATCTGTTCTGTTAGGCTGTCGCTGCATACCTCACCTTCATTGAGCAATAGAGAAGCGCCTCCTCCTCACTTCTTGAGTTTGGTTGCACCTATGGGAGGCTCCCATCCTTGACTTGCCAGTGAGACTCCATATCACCGAAGATCGCTGCTAAGGCTTCTTGGGTTCTCTCTTCTACCAGTTGCACGTCCTTAGCGCCAGATGCGCGCTTGCGCCTATAATTTCTCAGCCCCATCGTGGCTTCGGAGCTCTAGGTCCATGACTTCATCTGACTCCGCATGTGGGAACACCACCCCCACCCTATTTCTCTTGTGTGGTTTGGTTGGCAGTGGCTCCTACTGGCTGACTACGATCGGTGTCGGTATGGAGACCAGTGCCGCTGCTACGATTCCTCCTCAATGGTCTGCTCTTATGGGCACAAGCCACCTCGCAAGGGAACTCGTCTCCAGCGTGCTCTGCCAAAGCCTCCTCCTCACCCATGAGCACTAGTCCCCAGCGCTTCCGCCGACACTTTGATGCGAGTCGGCAGTGAGGAACCAGTGGTCAGATGTTTTTCCTCTCGTAGGCTGCAATGTTGCGCCTCCTTGCTAGGGTCTCCGATGAGAGTACAATGCCGCCCCGCTCGCCTCTTGCGGCTTCTTGGATTCTTGGCGGCACCTCCGCGATGATGCTAGGTTTGATGCCACTTCATATCTCCTCTCAAGCATTGGCATGGATCCATGCTCAGGCATGCCACCGTGGGCTCTATACCAGGGTGTTTGGGCCTCCTCGTCACTAATCTTTCTACCGCCATGGCTCTTCCTTTGGTCCTCTCTTCACACTTCCAGTCGTCTACTCTAACGGCTTCCTCTCATGATCCTCCCCATCTGTGAGGTGTGATTGATAACTAGTATAGATGGGGAGGTGGGACTCCCTCCCTCATCTCAGTTCTTGTCCCACGTTCTCAAAGCCATGACCACATCGTGCGGTGATGGGAAGTTGTTGCCTTGTCCTCCCCCACGTCTCACATTTGATTGAAGGTAAGAGGAGAGTGCAACACCGTCTGATTATATCTAAGGGATAAGATGAGATCTCGTGAAGGCCGATCTGTTGCTCATTCATGCAAAGGTCACAACCACCTAACCAAACTAGGCGTATCACAACTTATGGTTGGAAGATATTAGATCTTGATGCATGGTATCTAAAAAGCACATCATCGCTATATTCATACCTAAGTAACTCCATATAGGAATATCAAGAGTTATGAAACCATGAACATAGCCTTTTGTTATCATACCATACATATCTCCCCAAATCTTGGTCCTAAAATATATTGATATTAAACCAATCAATCAAAAACAAAAAAAAGCATAAAAGAGATGTCTTAATCATTATATCAACCTTACATCAACACACCTACTTTGTCAAAAGCTTGGAACTCTTAATATAACTCAACCATATTATTCACTTGTATCATTGGACTTTTAGGATTCCAAAAGTCCACTCTGTCACACTCTCGGTTAGGAAACCATTTTCCTTTATTCAGTCTTGGGACCGTGTAGCTTCATACGGTCTTAGGAAAGTTTGACGTTATACGGTCTTGGGACCGTTTGGCTTCATCTATTCTTGGGACCGTTGGGTGTCCATTCGGTCTTGGGACCGTTTGGAGTCCATTCAATCTTGGGACCGTTTGGTGTCCATTCGGTCTTGGGACCATTTGGTGTCAATTCGGTCTTGGGACCGTTTAGTGTCCATTCAGTCTTGGGACCACTTGGTGCTTTTGTAATTTTTTTGTGTTTTTCTGTAAGAAATAAAATGGGAAAAGTTAGTCTAATAGTATATTTATAATAAAGAGGAAAGTTAAAGATTCTATCTAATTTATCTAAGAAAGAGTATGGAAAACTGAGGAAAATTCGTAAGATAACATCGCAAAATGGGAGGTTATCACCCCCCCTAACTTAGAGTCTAGCTTGTCCTCAAGCTAGATAGAGCTAAGGCATGTAGTGGTGAGGAGATTTTATTTAGTGAAGATTTCCATACTTTTGCTTCAATTATGAACCAAAGATTTCTTAGAGTTTTATTGTGCTTCTACTCACACTAACTGTTTTAGGTATTGGGAGCTGTGTGGATCTCAGGTTTCTTCTGTATCGCGTAGCTCACATTGGCACCACCTTTTCCTCGATCGCATTATGTGCATGTTTTCAACTCCAATCAGTTTTATACTTCTTTGAAAAACCTATTGGAAACTAAGATGTGCATGAGGGTTGGCTGAAGGCTGATGCATAACTCCCCCTTTTAGTGGTGGGGGTTATCTAAACTTTTAGGATCTCACTACCGGGCGCGACACATCTGCCTTTGTGAGGGCAGCTAAATGTACCGGCCGGGAAAGTCCTTTATCAACTTTTTCATATATTCAGAGACCTTAGGATCTCATTACCGTGCACGACACGTCTGCCTTTGTGAGGGCAGCTGAATGTATTGGCCGAGTGAGACCTTTATTGGTCGTTCATATAGGTCCTTAGGCGTGGCACAACTCTCATGTTTTTATTCAACACTTTGGCTTTTATTCTTATACTCACATGCTTAGGAGTTGGATATTTAGGAATTTTGTTTGGGCTGCCAGGCCTCTTTTGAAAAGAAGAAAACTATTCTTGGAGTCTCCTGACATGCACTTATTTCAATTTTGTACTAGGTGGTCCACTTGCGAGGTTCCTTGATTTGGATTTTACCTGATTCCCTCCCGTCCTTGGAAGAGTTTTGGCTGACTTTGGCTATGATGATAACTTGTGGAAAGTCTAGGGTAGAGTTGAAGCAAAAACATGGAAATTGGGTGTGAAAGTAATTTATTGATTCGCCATTACATGTTTAAGTGCTTTTTCTATTATTGCTTTTTGAGGACTGCTTTGATTATAAATTTAGCTGGGGGTGACTTTCCAAGAGTTATGTTATACTTATGTATATGAATTATTCAAAGAAATTACTGAAAAAGTCTAAAAAGTGAAAGGAAAAATAGGAGCAGTGTATTAAAAAAAAGTAGAAGTGAGTAAAAAGAGAAGAGGGAGAAGGGTTGAAAAATGATACCTTGCCCTTGTCCAGTGTAGCCCCCCAACTTATCACACACTTTGTCCTCATAGTGTCAAAGTGATAGGTTGAGAAGTTCATGGATAAGGGCATTAGGCGTTTGTTAGTCCTTTGTTAGCTCCGTGCGTTCGAAGAAGATTAGCTGCAAACTTTCCACGTAGAGCGTGGTAGTCCACATCCATCATGTCCTCTACTGATCTTCCAAGAATAGAGATGGAGTACATCCAGTAGAGGATGTAGAAGACACAATCATTTGACTCGTGGAGCTGCTGGGGACATCTGTGATAGAAGACTGGGTGATGAAAGTGTTCTTTATCGTACGCCCTTGTGTGCTTGCTTAAGAGATTGTGTAGTTTGTTAGCACACTCCTTTGCCACCTCCTCCGTGGGCGTGTTAGCTATCACAGAATATTGCCTCTGGTTTGCATCAAACTGGCTATCAGAACTGTTGTAGATGATAGTTGTTCCGTCGTGAAGGTTTGTTGCCACTAGCATCCATTACTCTGAGTGAAGGAAAGGAAGCATAATGAACTTCAGGAGTCATATGTTGGAGGCCAGAGATGAGTGCCTTCGTGGTTCCAAAGTTCTTTAGCTTTAGAAGATCATCCTTCATATATGTTGATGCCATATAAACTGTAGGGTGATTCTGTTCGAGTAGATATTAGTAAGCGGTCATCAGACTCACAGATAGAGACCCTTTGAATTGAACAATTTCACGGAGCGTATCTGCCATAACCAGAATATCTCCGGCTAGAAAAATAAGATCAACTCTCTCGGCATATAGCTGAGACATTATGAGCTGAAGTTTATTGTCAGAAAGAGTCTTGCAAGCTGCAAGGTCAAAATTGGGAAATGTTGGTTCAATGGCAGATAGCAGAACCATTTGGGGATATGATCTATTGATAGGGTCTCCTATTAATAAATTGATGTCCCCTTTATCCTTCGCCATATCAAATGTGTAAGGGTCCCATAGTCTTTTTTCGATGATCGTAGCGGGTTGTTGTTTCTCCAACTCCTGTAATGTTTTCCAGAATGGCTATTTCTGTGGACGTTGGATAGCTGAGTAGAGGTAGTGAGGGAAGTCGTCTGGTGCCATAGTCGAGTCCTTGAAGAATTGTCTATCACATATGAGCTCCATGGCATAACGCCCTCATAGAGAGTGGAAATATTCTACAACTAGCTCAGTGAAGGGGATTTGTTTATTAAACGCTTGTATGTGGCGTATAGTGCAGAAAGCGCAATCCCCGAATCCTTCTTGCATTTGGACTTGTGGGTTTATGATTCAGAACCATGGTTGGTTCCAACCTTGTCGGAGTGAGGGCTTCGCCTCCCAAATTAATTTTTGAAGCCGGAAAGGGATGCATCTTGCCTCCCCGGCTCCTAGACCAGCAAAATTGATGATTCTGGCTTTAAGCTCACTGGCACAGAAGTTGTACACTTTGGTGTCGTGAGCCTTGGTGTCGATGATCATGAGCAGCCAGTGGCCGGAAACTTAGAAGGGTACTGTGATATATTGTACCTTCCATTCAATTCCCCTATGTAGCCACTCGATAGTCTTGTTTTGTAAATCTTTGTATAGTAGACTTAGATCCAAAGCAGGTGAATCATTGAGAACTGGTTGCGGCCTTTTTGAGCTTCTGTAGGTTTCGATAGAGTTGGCAAGAAGGACATGGAAGATTGCCATCTTCACTTTTGATTGAGGTCAAAGGATGAAGCGGAAATCTTCATGTGTCATTTTGCGCTTAGTCTTTATATTTGTGTAGATGATGTCCCCCCCCTCCTTTTTGGCATCGTCTACGATAGTGTTCAGGATAGAAATGTCCTGGACATCTAGGGTAGATATGACCACCATTTCTAAGTCGTGCATCTTCTTAGGTAGAGGTGGCGGCGGGGGAAGATCTTATAGTGGTGGAAAAGAAGTCTTCTCTAGGTCATCCATATAGTGTTACAGAACTTCATCTTTTTCTGAGTCAGAATCAGAGTCGAGTTCATCATTTGTGTCTAGGCTCACTCTGTCTGACTCTTCTTGCTCTGGGAGTAAAGGTACTGATTGCTCTGGTATAGAGGGATGATTATCTACTGATGTAGGTGGACTAATGCTGGTTCCTAGGATACATTGTTGGAACTCAGCAAAAGCTGCTTCTTTGGTAGTTTCCCCCATAGATCCCATGGCAGAATAGTTAAGGAATTGATCTCCATATGATTTGTTAATGTTGTCAGTGTGAGCGGGAGATTTCAGATCATGTCCACCTTCGTGGTGGTCTTTGTCTGCTCCCGTCTTTGAAGGTTCTGTTCCTTGGCTGGTTGCCTCTCCAGGATGTCCTGGGTCATCAGGTTTATCATCTGAAGAGGTGTCATCATTGGAGTCAGCGGAGGAGTAAGAATCTTCTTCTTTGTCTTCATCTTCTTCTTCTTCATCATCATCTACCACCTTGTCTTTTACTTGTTTTGGCATTGTTTTCTTACACTGTCGGTGAAGTGCTTGTAATTCATCAAGAGCCACTTGCACATGCTCGTGTGTCTCGAGCAATGCGTCATGGGTTTCCTTGAAATCAGAGTATCGTGCCTCGGTAGAGAGGAGTCCTGCAGAAAGGTCTATAACTTGGGCTCGTAGGTGATTGCTTTCATTGTTGGATGACTCCTCTTGGCGGCTATTGAGTTGTGCAAGGGTGTTAGCGATGTCGTCCAAATGCGTGCTGAAAGCAGTTTGATGCTGCTTAAGCTTGCGAAGGCTCTCTGGAAGAGGTTGAGTATGCATAGAGATCCTTTTGACTTGTTGAGCCAATGTTGCTTGCTGGCTTTTCACCTCAAGCACTAACTGTGGTAGTTGTTGTAGGCAGTTGTCGATGTGTTTGACTTGCATGGCCGCTACTTCCTTCCATTGGTTGATGCTTGAGAGGATGCCAGGTAGGGCGTGGTTTTGCTCGTCGATCTTGGTGACCTATTTTGTAAGATCCTACACACATCAAGAAATTGATTGCATTATGTTAGAAGGGTCAGTGAGGAGGTTTCGGATAGTGTCAAATTGACGTCTGAATTCCTCACCGACATTTGTGAAAGGGACCCCAAAAAAGGATGGGTGGGATGGCTGGGGTTGGGGTGGAAGGGTGGTAGTGTCTTGCAAAAGAGACACTAAAGATGGTCCCGCGAATTGTGTGGTGACTTTAGATGGAGTCACCAGCGGTGTCGGGGTGGTGGTAGATGTGAAGGGTGGCAACATTGATGGGAAGGCAGTTGAGGTGGAGGTGAATGAGGGGAAAGTGAGATCGGGCGTTGATGTGAATGGGATGCCCGATGAGAAAGGGTTTGAGGTGGGGGATGCATGTGGAGGTGCGAATGTGGGGAGGGGATTTTTTGGTGGAATTATTGTGGAGAATGATGAGAGGGTGGTGGATTGTGGAATGGTGGAGGATGGTAGCGTGGTGGGGGTGGTGGTGGAGATAAGCTCAACATTTAGACTCATGATGAAGGAGTCTAGCGATGAGGTGGTGATGTGTTCTTCAGGGAGAGGAGGTTCAACTTCTAGGTTTGGTCTTGATGTCGGCATCCCCGACAACTACTTTTCTTGCAAACTCCCTTTGGATGGTCATTTCACAGGTATTTTTGTTATTCTTGCAGCTGGGGTGGTGATGTTGTGCTATGTTTGCCCCGCTTTGGATTGCTTCTATTTTTCTTTGACTGAAGCTAGAAGATTTACAAGATCCTCTTCAGAAAAGTGTAGCTTTTCCTTGTCATAATCGGCAAGCTCCGGAAGCGGCAGCAGAATCCTTGATGATTTAACTACAGGGCAGAAGATGTAGTGCAGCTTTGCTTCCTTCTCCTTAATGATGTATGAGTTCTTTAAGGTTTGCTCATTGGTAAGGATGTCACCTTTGATTACGAATCACCGGGGTAGTAGTCTGTCCATCTTGAGATATTTTAGGATGGATGTTATGTGTCCACTCATACAGATTTCTTTGCTTAGGGCATAAGCAGAAAGCTTTTGTAGCATATGCCTTCCAATGTTAATTGGCATCCCATGTAGGACGGACTAGAGGATAATAAGATCAGAAATGAGAACATTCTCGACCTCTGTCCTTGGGAAAAGCGCACTTGTGAGAATTTTGTGAAGCTGCGCACCATCCCAGATTGAATATTTGAGGCCTTGCAGGTCTTCGCCTAATAGTTTGGGATCCCTATCAGGGATTTCCAGAAGTTGTGTCTGTTAAATTGGGAATTGTTTGTGCCAACCTGTTTAGCTTTCTACAGTTGCTCTGGGTTGTCGATAAAGATATCATTTAGCAGGTTTTCTGTAATGACAACCTTATTGCCAAAGAGATTGGTGACCAGCCTGCGGTCACCTCCGTCCCTTGCTCTATGCATAATGTCCACAAATTCTTTGTTGAGATGCATGAAGAATTCTATAGTGGGCTCAACATAAGAGATTTCGGGGAAGAAGCAGAGCCTAGAGAGATTGGCGTTGTCGAGTAGGGTGAGGATTCATTCATATATCCCCATCTTCATTAGTACGCTTGAGCAAACATACTTTGTTGGTTTCAATGTTTTGTTGATGGATTGGAGGGTGTGGATGAATAAGCTTGCTAGTGGTGGTGTTGTAGTGGTGATGGTGGAGAAAATAGGAACAATGATGGTGGCGGGAGTAGCGACGGTAGTGGTGGTGGTTGATGGAATGTATCCCACCAGGGTTTGCTCTCTTGCCATGGCGGGATGGACCTGCTTTCTTGCCCGTTTCTTTATAGGTTGTTCTTTTGCAGCTTCATGTGCCTTTCTCTTCCCCTTGGACTTTGCAGATTAAAGTGAAAACCTCTAGAGGGGGGGTGAATAGAGTTTTATGATAATTTTAAATTAATTTAAACTCAAGCAACCACAGAGAAAGATTGGACAAGGAGACACAAGGGTTTAGAGTGGTTCCTAGCCTTAGCAAATACTAAGGTAGTCAGTCCACTACCCGGTTGCTTACCCAACCGGGATTTGAAAAGAAATTATTTTATTACCTCGCAAGGACTTTACATAAAATACATTTCTTTTCCCTAAACCCTTCAAGCAGCCTTCACCTAGAAGTAATCGCCCAACTCGAAGCAGCCTTCCCTTGAAGTAGATGCACCAACACCCGTTGCACCAGCCTTCTGAAGTAGCTTCCCGTGCGATAGCCTTCTTGAAGTAGCTTGAAGTCCCCTTCTCCACCTGAGAAGTCCACCCTCTCCAATCCGCAGCCTCCAACCCTAGGAGTAGCAAGGAGAGTACAAGGAATAAATAGGAACAAGAAAGAAATACAGAAATTACAATACCGTTGTAAGCACAAGGCTTGATTTTCCTATATCAAGCGTTTGGATCTCCCAACCAAGATATATAGCAATGTGATTATTATGTGTAGGAGATCCTAGTCTATAGGACACGAAATGGTAGCAATATGAATGTATAACAAGTGTGGGAATTTCACTATTGCTCTAAACAGATTGCCAATGTAGTGTATGCTCAAAGATTGCACAATTGAGTATGTAAGTGTCTTCTTGTGTCCTATGGCTTGTCCTATTTATAGGAATGGCCTAAGTATGCTTAAGAACGTTCTAGACAACTTCTAGGGGGTTCCTAATGCTTAACTAGCCGTTAGGAATAAGTTAGGCGCATTAGCAACGGCTAGTTAATTAATTCTGCAGTTGCTGTCAGAGACCATCTCGGTCGAGGACTTGTCGACCGAGATGCCTGGTCGGTCGAGGATTTTTCGACCGACAGGCTCTCTGGATTAACGTTTATTTGCAACTGTCAACTGCTGTGTTTAACGGCTACTTTTGGTCAATCTCGGTCGAGAAGTTTGTCGACCGAGAGTGTCTCGGTCGAGGAGTGTGGTCGACCGAGATTGACTCTGTTTTCAATCTTTCAATTAAGATACTAAGTGAGTGCATGAGTGTGCATTATGTGATCCTATTAGAAGGAGATGTCTTAACTAAGTGTAGTGTTTAGTTAGGGAGATCTAACGCTTGATTTACATGAAGTCTAAGTACTTGTACATTATATGTTTGTACAAGTTTACATATGATTACATTGCATGACATTTATAAACATTCAAGCGTAAGGATTCCCTAGAACTTTGTCATCACCTTGTTCCTGCACACTTAAGTAGCTCGTTAGATTAATAAGAATGAAATGTTTGTCATCATCGAAACAAAGGGATTTATCATAATATCCAATTCATCCAACATAAAGATGATAAAACTACGGTAGACAATTAAAAGACTAGAACAATTAACAAAACTGGGCACACAATAAAATGAAAAGATGATACTCAGATCTTGGGTTGCCTCCCAAGTAGCTCCTTGGTTTTGCATCGCTGACTCGATGAAGTTCTGATTTTTTTATGGTGATGTTGTGGGGTCTCATATCTCAATAGTTTGTCTTGGAATTTTGTCAGCTAGAGTATAGTATTTCTTCACTCTATGGCCATTGACTGTCCTCTCTCCTCCATTGTCATCAACAATGATGATGGCTCTAGTCAGATATATGTGCTTGATGGTAAAAGGCCCGGACCACTTTATACAAAGTTTCTCGGGGAACATTTTGAGTCTAGAGTTGAAAAGGACTGTGTCTCCAATAGTGATGTATTTTCTTTTGAGATGACCATCGTGCCACATCTTAGTTTGTTCTTTGTAGATCCTGGCACTTTGGTATGCAGTCATTATGAGCTCCTAAAGTTCTTGGAACTGGAGTTGTCTGTATTCTCTAGTGCTTTTGAAATAAAAATTCAGTTGCTTAATGGCCCACCAGGCCTTATGTTCTAGTTCAACTGGAAGATGACATGATTTCCCATATACCAGACGGAACGGGGTTGTTCCAATCGGTGTTTTATAAGCTATGCGGTAGGCCCAAAGGGCATCAGTAAGCTTGGTGGACCAGTCGGTACGATGTCTATTGACTGTTTTCTCTAAGATTGCCTTTAGTTGTCTATTCAAAACTTCGACTTGGCCACTAGTTTTGGATGGTAAGGTGTGGTGACCTTATGGTTTACTCATATTTTTTTAGGAGGGCTTCGAAGCTTCTTTCTAGAAAATGTGTTCCTTCGTCGGATATGATAGTTTGGGGGACTCCGAATCTAGGGAAAATGATGTCTTTGAACATTTTGATGACTGGCTTTGAGTCATTGGATATGATGGGTATAGCTTCTACCCATTTTGAGACATAATCCACAACAACCGATATGTAAGAAATCCATAGGATAAGGGGAAGGGACCCATGTAGTCTATTCCCCAAACATCAAAAAGTTTAATTTCTTATCACAAAGTGAGAGGCATTTCATTCCTTTTAGTTATACCGCTAGAAAGTTGACATTTATTGCACGATCTTACAAAATCATAGGAATCTCTTGCTATTGTTGGCCAAAAGAAACCCGATTGTAGAACTTTTAGAGTGGTCGTTTTCAAACTCATGTGTCCCCCAGTGGGGCCAGAATGACAATGCTCTAAGACAGGAGTGATTTCTTCTTCTGGTAAGCAGCGACAGAAAAGTCCGTCTGCACATAGACAAAAAAGATAGGGTTTGTCCCAATAGTATTGTTTAACGTCATGGAGAAATTTATTTTTATCGTGGTGAGAGGTGGAGGGATGGATGATTCCTATAGCCAGATAGTTCACTATGTCGGCATACCAGGGGAATCCGGTGGTAATTTTCATAAGCTGGTCGTCAGGGACGGAGTCTCGGATAGGTACATTGTTGTTGTCTTGATATTCGATGTGACTTAGATGGTCAACAACGACATTTTCCACTCCACTCTTGTCTTTTATTTCAAGATCAAATTCTTACAACATTAATACACAGCGGATGAGTCTGGGTTTTGCGTCCTGTTTCTGAATAAGGTATTTGATGGCAGACTGGTCTGTATATACTACGACCTTTGATCCAATTAGATAGGAATGAAATTTTTCAAAAGCGTAGATGACGGCTAAGAATTCCTTTTCAGTAGTAGTATAATTTATTTGCAACTCATCTAACGTCTTGGATGTGTAGTATATTACATATGGCTTTTTATCTATTCTCTGCCCTAGCACAACCACAATGGCATAGTCGCTAGCATCACACATTATTTCAAACTATTGTGACAAGTCAGGTGCTCTTAGAATGGGTGCTGAGATTAGAGCATTCTTCAAAGTTGTAAAGCTATGAAGACATTCCTGGTCAAAGTTGAAATCAACATCCTTGGTCAATAGGTATGTCATAGGTTTTGCTATTTTTGAGAAGTCTATGATAAATCTTCGGTAGAACCCGACATGACCCAAGAAGGCTCGCACTCCCCTTATGTCTTTGGGCGGTGACAACTTTGAGATAACATCAATTTTTGCCTTGTCTACTTCGGTTCCTCTTTCGCTTACTCGATGTCCGAGGACAATACCTTCAGTCACCATAAAGTGACATTTTTCCCAGTTTAGGATAAGGTTTGTTTCCTCACATCTCTGTAGGACTTTACTTAGGTTGAGCAGACAATTGTTAAAAGAATCTCCATATACTGAAAAATCGTCCATAAACACCTCCATAATTGTTTCGGTTAGTCCCGCAAAGATAGCAGTCATGCACCTTTGGAATGTTGCGGGTGCATTGCATAGCCCGAAGGGCATCCTTTTGAAGGCATATGTTCCGAAAGGACAAGTAAATGTCATTTTTTCTTAGTCTTTGGGGTGAATTGGGATTTGGTAAAACCCAGAATATCCGTCGAGGTAGGAGAAAATTTTTTGGTGGGCTAGTGGCTCAAGGACTTCATCAAGGAAGGCTAAGGGAAAATGGTCTTTCCTTGTTTATTTGTTTAGTTTTCTATAATATATGCACATTCTCCATCCAGTAACGGTCCTTGTAGGTACTAGTTCATTCTTATCATTTAAGATGACAGTGGTCCCCCCCTTTTTAGGGACCACTTGGACATGACTAACCCACTGAGAGTCAGAAATTGGATAGATAATACCCTATTTCAAGAGTTTAAGAACTTTGAGGCGAACTACCTCTTTCAGATTTGGGTTTAGTTTTATCTAGTGCTCCCTCGAGGGTTTGAACTCTTCTATCATAGGTAATTTATGCATGCATAGAGGTGGGTTAATGCCTATTAGGTCAGTCATCTTGTACCCAATTGCTTTCTTATGCTTCCTTAATTTAGTGACAAGTCTCTCTTCCTGGTCATCATTCAAAGAGGAGCTAATGATAACTGGACATAATTTTCCTTCATCTAGGAAGACATGTTTGAGCCCAGTTGGTAGAGTTTTCATTTCTGGGGCTTTGGGTACTTCTGTTGTCTCTAATATGGAGATCGGTTTCAGTTCTTCAAAAGTGGCTTCTAGGGCTTTTTCAGCCTGCTCCAAGTATTGCAGGCATTGCTGAACTAACTCGCTGGTTGAAAATTCAGCTTCTAGATTTATTAGAGCGTCCTCTAGGGAATCTTCTAGTTCTGGATTTTCTTGCTTGAGTTGAGACATTTTATCGATAGCTTCAAGAAGAAAAACCTCTTCGTGGATACTAGGGCTCTTCAGGTTGTTGAAAACCCTAAACTGGACAATTTCTTTACCCAGCCTCAACGTAATTGTTCTAGCCTCGACATCAATTAATGCTCTAGCTGTGGTGAGGAAAGGTCTACTAAAAATTATCAGGTATCTTAGGTCCTCTTTTATATCCATAATGACAAAATCACTAGGGACATAGGAGTCCCTCCCTACTCTTACTGGAATATCTTCAATGATTCCCATAGGTGTAGTAATGGTGCAATCGGCGAGCTGGATGGTCATTGTTGTAGGCAATAAGTCTATAAACCCTAGTCTTTTGCACATGGAAAATGGCATAATTGATATGATGGCTCCCAAGTTGGCCAATCCCTTTTTACAAGAAGTATTCCCAATAGAGCATTGTATGCCAAAGGATCCAGGGTCCTTTTGTTTTTTCGACATTTTATTCAAAATGATATCAGAAGTGGTTTGAGCTAACTTGACAGTTTCATGCTCCTCTGTCATATATTTTTTTGACAGCAAGGTCTTCAGATATTTGGAACAGGCTGGGATTTCAGATAGGGCATCGAGAAAAGGAATATCAACATAAAGTTTATTCATTGCCTCTTTGAATTTCTGGAATCTAGAGTCTACTTTGGTTTCCTTTAGCCTGCCAGGATAGGATATCCTTGGCTTATATTGTGGAACCTATGGTTCTTTGTGACCTTGTTCCTTTTCTTTTCTCTCTTCAGCATCTTGACTTGATTCTTCCATTGGGATGATTTCAGTTACGTCCCTATCTTCTTGATTAACCGAGATGGCTTCAGTGAGAACACGACCAGACCTCATTGTAACAACATTTAATTGTTCTGGTCTATGTTGGTCATGTCTTGGGTTTGCTTCTGGTTGGCCAGCAAAAGTGCCTACTGGAGGTTTTAGCTGAGCTGCTATCTGTGCTAACTGAGTTTTCATAGCTTTTTTTTAGGCCTGCTTGTTAGCCAGCATGGTTTGTTGTGATTGTAGCATTTGCCTTATCAAAGATAGTTCATCACTCTACTGTGGAGGGGCACTCTTTTTTTGAAATTGAGTGAGTTTCTACTGCCCTTGAAGTGGTTGTTGTTGAGGTGCCGACAACTGAGGTTGGTGCAGCTGTTGCAGCTGAGTTTGTTGTAATTGTGGATGCAAAGGGGGGTGAGTATACTGGTAGTATGCGGAGTGATTTCTTGGGTAGTTGGATCTTTGGAAATTATTTCTAAGATTTTGGTTGTAGTTGCTTTGAAATCCAGGTGGTAGTCTGTTGGAGGATCCACCTTGTGTTTGATGTTGCGGGTTAGCATTCCCTGCAGGATTTCCATATTGAAAACTAGGATGATTTCTCAGTTGCTTTGGATTGTAATAAGCTTGTCCTGGTATGGAATGAATGGAATTTACTTGTTCTGGCATTTGATCCTCATGGTGTTCAATGATCGACTCATACTGTGGTTGAGGTGGTTGCAAATCCATCATTACATTGTATAGAAGACCACACGACAATGTGGGATGATCTGATGCATGATAGGCCTCACAAGTTCCTATGGCTGCTTTAACTTGTTGGGGGTTCTTCTTTCTGTCATACTCCCCAAATGATGCTTCAAAGACTTGTTGTTTGTTGGCTATGGTTTTCAAGGCTTCGGCTATGGCTTTCATTTTCGTAGATTCTTCAGCTTTACAAACCTTCAGAACTCCTCCTGTGGTCGCCCTCCCCCAATTGGATTGATTTTTATGCTCTGAGAGTGATGATTCTCCAGGCGTCTTCATAGTTTTGTCTCATAAAGTTTCCTCCTGATGAGGAATATAAGAACTTTTTAATTTCATCACTTATTCCCCTGTAAAAAGTTTCTATGAGTTGATTTTGCGAGATTCCATGGTGAGGGCATTTCCTTAAGAGTTCTTTGAATCTTTCCCATGAGTCAGCCAGTGACTCTCCCGGTAGTTGAAGGAATTGGTTGATTTGCCCTCTGATTTGGTAGGTTAGTGAAGGTGGGAAGAATTTCTCCAAGAACTTCTCTTCTAAGGGAGCCCAGGTGGTGATCGGCTCCCCATCCAAGGAATTGTACCAGCTTAGTGCTCTTCCAGACAAGGTGAAATTGAAGAGTCTAAGCATGACTGCGTCCATGGTTGCTCCAGCTTGTGGTACCAGGCTGCAAAGAGCCTTGAACCTCTTCAAATGGTCCATGCAGTCATCTTTGGCACTTCCAGAGAATGAGATGCCTTGCATTATTTGGATCCATCGTGTCCTAATCTCAAAATTAGGTGTGTCGATGAGTGGTGGTTGGAATGGATGTTTGTCTTAATTGTTCTTCGGAATAGTGTAGTCCCTTAATTGTTTGCTCCTTATCAGCCATTGCACAGCAGCCTTGGCTGCTTCATTCTCAGCACGGATGCGAGCTTGCTCTTCAGCCCGCACTTCAGTCTGAACTTGGGCGTGTGTGTCGGCGATGAGTTGCACTCACTGGGCTGTTATGGCAGCGTTGACCCTTTCCATCACTAGTGTAGCTTGACGTTGATATTCGACCATTTGTTTGACTCTTTGACGATAAAGTCTAATGCGGTAGTGGAAACTTCTCTCTACCTCAGAGTCGTACTCTGGATCAGGGGAGAATCTGAGATTATGCGTTGGTTGCATACACATCTTCTACCTGAGTAGAGGAAGAAACACACTTTTTCAGATGATGCAGGAGATATGATGAAATCAAGAGAATATGGAGTAATATCAAAGAAAAAGTGAAAACCCTAACCAACTACCCAGATGATAAATGAAATTAAAACGTTCCATTGTCCCTGACAACGACACCACTTTTTGATGGAGCTTCCACTTACGTGAAATTATGTGCACCACTAAAAATCCTAAAGATAGTAAGTCTTTAGGTTTAGCCTTGCTTATACTAGATTAAAAACTCCACCCACATATGCTAGGATACGTAGAAGTCTTATCGTAGTATAGTTAAGGGATGAATCCACATGACAACGGTTTTGTCAAAGTCAACAAGATAGAAAATGTTAGAATTTCATTTAACTCCTTAGTAGTTGGTATTTAGATCAAAGAGTTGGTTGGGTTGTTTAAACTAAGTGTAAGTAAGGTAAAAGCAAGAAAGTAAGCAGCAAGATAAATTTAAGGTCGTAAATGATATTAAGGAACCACTAGGATGTGATCGGCTTTCACTACCGCTACACATGGATCAAAACATGCAACACAGTAACATAACCTGCAATAAGAGTCTAACCAGTTAGTATCCTTGTAGATCTAGTTTCCTTTCGGAGAACTAACTATGAGAAGTGTGGTAATGTTGCAATGCTAGCCATCCCCAAATGAATGGTCACTTACTTTACATCATTCCCTTTGCAAAGTGTATTCCTCAACTTATCAAGGTTGTACTTTCATACGTCAATTGATTCCATTTCATAGTATGAAAGTGCAACGATGGAAGTGAGTTTACTACACTTCTTGAAAAACACTCCTAGATACCGAAACAGATGCATGGTGGCTACATGAATCAGGAACCAACATTCAATCGAGATTCGAATCTAATAGTACAAACATAGACAATTCATACTAAAAGATAATCAGTAACACAAGTTGGTGATCAAGCAACAAGCATTCATTAAACGATTGACATTGAACTAAAAAGAAGGTATATCTCTATTGGAAACTTATGAATTATATTGCATGAAATGAAAACATGGATAACGAGGCTACTCCCCGCACCCTAGTGTATAAGAATACTCGCTCATGGAAAGAACAAAGAAGGGGGCGAGATGAGAGAGAGAGAGTGTGTCATCTCCACGAAGGAGGGAGGAAGGTTGACCCCTTATAGATAGAGAGAGAGAGCGACGATCTTCACACTTCCTAGCTTGCTTGATGATGAATCCTCCTCTTCTCACTTTTTTTGTCGATGAGAGAGAAAGTAGCTTGAAGATGGAGTATGGATCTCAGACCGACAACCTCGTGGCAGTGGATGAAGGATGGAATGACTCTGAAGCAATAAAGGCAGCCTTTGGACGTTTGAAACATGATTCTTTGTGAGGACCCCTCGGGTCTTATTTATAGGCTTTGAGTGATGCTCAAACGGTTTGGGAGGTTTGGGCCCAAACATTCCTGAAGACCATTTGGACTCTCTCTCAGTTTGGAGATTGTTTGGACTCTCTTAGTTTGGAAACCGTTTGGACTCTCTCGATTTGGAAATTGTTTGAGTCCTCACACTTTGGAAATTGTTTGGACTCTCTCGGTTAGGAAATTGTTTGCCTTTATTCGGTCTTGGGACCGTGTAGCTTCATACGGTCGTAGGACAGTTTGACTTTATACGGTCTTGGGACTGTTTGGCTTCATCCGGTCTTGGGACTGTTTGGTGTCCATTCGGTCTTGGGACCGTTTGGTGTCCATTCGGTCTTGGGACCGTTTGGTGTCCATTCGGTCATGGGACCGTTTGGTGTCCATTCGGTCTTGGGACCGTTTGGTGTCCATTCGGTCTTGGGGTCGCTTTGTGCTTTTGTAATTGTTTTGTGTTTTTCTATATGAAATAAAAGGGGAAAAGTTAGTCTAATGGTATATTTATAATAAAGAGGAAAGTTAAAGATTCTATCTAATTTATCTAAGAAAGAGTATGGAAAACTGAGGAAAATTAGTAAGATAACATCGCAAAATGGGAGGTTATCACTAACTAAGTTGGGTGAGCAAAAGAATTGTGGGTCACATTGGGTCAGAATAGCTCAAAACAAATAAAATCCACCAAAATGTTTAAAATTGAGCCAACTTTACATGATCACAACTTGGTCTACAAAATCTCAATTGAAGCAAAATATGCATCGTTGGATTCATAATTGAGAGCCTTACAACAAGATATATACTAGGAAGCCAAAGTATTATAGTCATGAGGTCCAAAATTGGATTCAAGAAGGTGATGTATTAAAGCATGATACCAAGCTCATTAGTGCAAAATTTAAAGTCACACATTGTGAAATTGATCATTGTAGTGGACAAATTGGAATATAAAATTCTCCAATTATGAGATTAAGATCAAATTGAGTAAAAGACCACTTGATGAGAGAGAAAAAGAACTAGATTGGTGAGAGAAAAGTCAGGTTGTCATAGTAGGCATGGATGATAAAAGAAAAACACAAAAGAGAGGACAACAAGATGGACATGTGCATTGATCTCATACTATGATGATGCTCCTCGATCAGATAGTGGATGCCTTACCAGTATCAATAGCTTCCAAGTTTCCCAAATATGTAGAGTAGAGAGATGTTTAGATGACTTATTAGAGTCTTTTCTATTTGAGAACCATAAATTTTGTAGGCAGTGTGGATCTAACAGAGTCTTATATGAGGAATGAAGGAGTTGGATAAAGCCTTATGTATCTAAGGATTTTGTAAGAAGACAATATCATTCATATTGTCTATGTAAGTGGTCATGAAACTTGGAAGTCTTTGACATTGATTGATTCCATAAGTGAGAATTTGAAACTAACTTCTTTCTCAAATTGTTTTATCGATTGAATATAGATAGTTTGATATTCTAAAACAAGGTGATATGATTGTTAGTACATATGCACTTTGTTGAGTTGTTGTGGTGTCCATACTTGGAACTGACACATGAGAATAAGATCATACTTTTTAAGGATTGTCTAACAATGAATGTGTAAGACATGATAGTGGTTTCGAAAACTTAATATGAGTTTGTTTTGTTGAAGGTACCAAAAGAGTGCAAGATAAAAAGGCTTCTAAGAAATTGGATTTTATGTATATGTCGCATGTTTCGATACATCATGTGGTAAGGAAAATGTTCTTGAGTATGTTTTAATTATGGAGATACAAGTAAGTTCTAGTGGTGGTAGTGTTTTTCTTCTAAATTTTTTTCCTATTGTGAATGGCAGTGTTTTGTCATTGCTCCTTACTCTGGTGTTGGCTTGATTTGAAAGTGTCCCACTTTTAAGTGTCACCAAAATGAATAGTGTTAGGGATGTAAAATTGGAGCATTGTTTTATATAAAGACCACTCATCTAGTAAAGGATTGTCTATAGAATCTATATACTAGGTTGAGACTAAGTTGACAGATTTGATAATCATATTGCCTCATATTGAATTTTGAGGAAGATATTATTTAAGGGGGTGGATTTTAGCACGCTTAACTACATTGATATGTTAAACTTTCATGATGTGATTTGATCACCTTTTTATTATTATATGATGTTTCTTCGTGTAGATCTATGACTTGTATTTATGTTTGAGTTTATATAATAACCATATGCTAATTGAATATGTAAAATTCCCAAATGAATTGGGTTATAGTAGTATATTGAATGCATAATATTTTTGGGATGATATTTGATTAAGTCAAGCTAGGGCTTAGGTATTGAGGGTGAAACTATAACTGATGGCTTGTTGAGCATGTTATTAATTTTGATAAACCATAAGAGATAATGATTCATAGTATGTTGATATTGCATCATTTGTGTATTGAGATACCTTAGCATATTTGAAGCCTGATGTATGTGTACATTGTCATGTTAGGGTTAGAGATAGTGCTTGGAATATAGAGCTTGGAGTTTTTCCTTGATATATGATGTTGTTTCCTATGACCGTTGAGATCAGCTGATTTAAGGGTATATCTAGACACGTTAGTTAGAGAAGGTCAATGTGCATGATGGCTTTTAAGGTCTCATCCTTGGAGTGAGATGTTGCACCTAAGACCCTTGAATTTGATTGAGTTCCTACCCAAATTGGCCTTGTTGTGGCATGATGTATTGGCATGGTGTTGTTAAACTCAAGAAAGTTATTGATGGTTGGAACTTGGGCCTATTTGTGGAACTCAAGGCCAAACTTTGGGGTCATGTCAATTTTCTAAGTTCTAAACCCAAGTTGATGGAAGAGAGTGTTTTGGATGAGAGTTTGGCATGATGATAGGAGAACTTGAAATGGTTGATGCTTACTATTCCTAGGTTGATCACATGAGGCCAAGTTTATAACTTGAGTTCTAGTCATGATGGTTGAGTTGGCGGTAGGTTGTGTGAAGTGTTTCGATTGATTAAATCCAAAAAAATACCCTTAAACATAGGTTAGCTCGCAGTCTACTAAATGATTGTTTATTGAGTCAAGCTTTGTTTCCCAATTGAAGTGCATGGTCTGGGAATGTTGAACGAGTTCCCTAAATCCAATTGAGTTTATACCCAACTGTGTTGTTTAGAAAAATTTGTGGTCTTTATCATTTTTTGGGGCTATATATAGATGGGTTCTACCTTTATATGCAAGCAACACTTCATATATACATGTTTGAAGTGTTGTAGCTCGATCGAGCTAAGGGAGAGAATATCTTGATATTTTTTAGCTTGTTTGGTCTCAGAGAGGATTTTACTTGAGAGGATATTGGTAGAAGACCATGTATTGAGGTTGATTATTCACTTTTATGCAATTCTTCTTCTTTTCTCTATTTGGCACCACAGACTTACAATTCTTGGATAGATGTTAAGGATTTCAAGTCATTCTCTTCTTCTACCCAACTTCATTGGTGTTGTACCTAGGATCAATGTAGAAGATGATGCATTTCTAGCTTTCGATGCACGTGATCTCTGAGTTTTGTTCTATAGAGGATAACTTGTTGTTGTTTGGAAGATAGAACATGGAGAATAAGCTTGTTTTTTTGTTGTTTAAATTCTACAAATCGAGCCTAGAAGATTGTTTGACTTTTGTGGGCTTCTTTTTGTCTTTTTTGAGATGAGTGAATACTTATCTAACACTAGATATGCATATGAACATGATGAAGAGAGGGAAAACACATGTATGCAACCTTTATTTTTGTTCTTGAGGCTTTCATGCTGTGTTCTTAGGATTTTCCTATGGTTTTTCTTGTTTCTTTCCTAAGATACAAATTGAAAATGATGTTTCCTTATTTAACGGAATGAATTATCCCTTCCTTGAGTGCATAACGAGGATTAACGATTATTTAAAATGTACATGCTATATATTAGTTTCTACAACTAATCTATATGTAAATTACTGAATAAGATGAAAAGATAGCCTTATTCTCATGCATGTTCTACTATCAGGGATGTAATCCTTTTGCTTATCGTTTCTTTCATGATGTATGCTTCGCTGGCCAAATTAAAGAAAATTTTGAAAAAATGAACTGAGATCTAGAATTCTTGTATATTTGCACACTTAGTTTCTTCTCATGTGTAATATTGAGAATGATAATTCTTGTATATGTAATCCATATTTATATTAGTGGATCCTACTATGTACACATAGTGATGTTATTATTAAACACCATAGCACATTTAGCATGCACTATTTGATGAATGATGTGTGTCATCTTCTAATAGCATATGCCTTTCTTTTATATTGTTATGTATGTCATTTGAACATATATGGGTTATATGTATCCCAATCCATATGAATCATGTATTCCTAATGATGAACAAAAATGCATAAGGAATGATGATAACCTATTATTAGAATTATAATGTCATAGGTTAGGTAATGAATTCATACATAAAGTAGTATGTATAACCTTAATAGAACGTCATTTCTTATGAGATATGAATGCTTAATGCGCATGATGATGGCTTGAACTATGACATGAAATTTATAGATTTCATAGAGGTTATAGGAAAATTATAATGTTAGATGTTTTGATAATCTATGTTGCATATTTATATGTGGATTTCCATATGAGGTATTTTCTTGGGTCAGAGAAAGTTCCTCTAAGGAAGAATTGAAACCCAACCTTTAGGATTAAGCGAAGTCCCATTCAGATGGGAGAAAAATATCAACCCCATGTTGTGAAAAAAGGGAATGAGTCGATCCCTAGATGCACACTCTTATCCTTAATGATGTTGAAGCCTTATCACATTCCAAGGGTAGTGGGCCCTTATAGCCTTACACAAGGAGTTTGGGTTGTTGTATTGTGGACGTGTCCCAACAAGTGGTTAGACACATCAAATAGGAATGTGATGGGAAGTGTAATTGTGATAGCGTTAAGTTTAATACACAATAAGAAAGATGCCTACAAGGTGTAATAATGATAAGAGTAAATCATTAAATGATGCATGCCTAGTTACACCTTGGGTGTTAATATAATATATGTTTAGGATGTAAGTTTCCATGTTTGCATGTTACTACTACTCAATAACCCATGTAGTATAATATAGTCACTCTCTTTCCATACTTGTGTGTTTGGGTGGGTAGTTTTCTCTCATAGATGCATTAATAATTCATAAAATAAGATGTTAATGTTTTTGAAGTAATCAGACTTAAACAATGGATGTGTGGTATAGTGTAACTTAATGAGGCTATGATTAGTTATCTAAATTTCATGCACACTCAGTCCTAATGTATATTTGTTTGGTTGGCATGTTATCACTTGTGCCTATCACATGTTTCATTTCTTTTGTTATTTTGTAGTGGTTATTATGCAACGTGAACTTATTCTCATAATATATGAGACAATTATGTGATCATATGATTTAAGAAGACTTCTTTGTCTTTATATGTGAAACATGCTAGATGTGATGCCTTTTATATGTGAGCTAAACTCATGTTCTATGAGAATTTGGTTGTGCCAAAAATTATTTGTTATCATCCTTCTATCTTGTGAAATGGACCATTATTGGTTTGGATTGGGCACACTCGAGAAACTTCTAGCTTTGTTCTTATGCTTCTGATAAGTTTTATTGATCTCATTGAACATTTATTGGGCCTAGTTGGTTTTGTTACTTCACTTTTGGGTTAGTTACTTCTTTAGCCCAATCTTCTCGATTAATTAGGTTAATATGGGATGTGGGTGATACAACTATATAGTAAACTTAAAATAATACCTTGATTCCCTACATAAAAAGTATTGATTAGACATCATCTATAATATCACTATGAAATGGTAAATGAACTATTCTAACACCTTTTTCATCAGGACTATAAATGGTTGGTGTCATTTTCTATCTTAAACAACATATTGAAGAAGTCATTCCTCCAATATAATTTCATAATATGTCTTAGAAACATCTTCACTCTCTATCATTGGATAATTACATCCTAATTTGATGCCCTTCTTTGAGTTCATCATGCCACCTCTTAATCAATTAGAAAAACCATTTATCTCCAACAATGGGTTCTTTATCTTGAATATAAAATTGTTCAAAAGATGAAAATTTTTGTGTATCAAAATCAATGTCTCCTTCTTCTTTACAAACACCAATGGACCATACCAAACCATACTTCTCAGTTGGGTAAAACCCTTATCAACAACTTTTGAAGTTGCTTTTCATCTCCCTTAACTAATATGGGTCCATAATGTATTGTGCTTTCACTAGAGGACAATTGTTAGGTGATATATTGATTTTAAAATCAAGATCTCACAATAGGTATGCCAAGAAGGTCCTCATAAATGAAATTCTAGTACTCCTATACATATAAAATGCTATTAATATTAGTTTTCTTAGTTCTATAGTCCACCAAAAGTTTCATATTTATTGTATGACCCTATCACTTTATTGTCTCTTTTGAAATTACCTTTACAAGATAGGTAGGAATAATCTTACAATTTTCTTAGAGCACAAGAGATAGATTTTTATCAAAGTACTTTTCCACTTTTGACAAAAAGTCTATCTTCACATTGTACTTCTCATAATATTTTGATTATGAAATCACCTATAAAAGTCCTTCTCAAAGTTGTAGAAGGTTCACATGGATACATAGTGTAGAAAAACTCTTTGTCCAAGATGGATACACCTCCATTTACAAAATACAGCCAACTAATGATGTATCAAGAAAGATATCTTATTGTGTGTCTATCACTAGAAATAGTATGAATATATAACCTCCATGGAGATCAATATCTATGTTAGACCAGATCAACCAACATAGACAAACAAGTATTATAAATAGATATAAAAGAAAGATACAATCACCATAGGGGATATCACTCCCTATAGTGGTGTGAAAGTGTTACAATATACAATGGATTCCCTTTGGCTCAACGATGATATATATTGTGGGTGACACTATAGGGGATGTCTTTTTATCCATAAATAACATTATTTTTTCTTACAGTTTTACTATTCACTTGAGCTTCATTAGATTATTTATTATTGATGTTAGGAATTAAGAAAAAATTAGCATTTCCACCATCATTAATATCCTTGTCATTGTTTCTTGTATGGTCATCAATATTACATTTTTGTGAATTTTCTTATTCATAAAACTATTTATTAAGGTATGCCAACTTTCCTTCTTTGTGTGTCTGATTAATTACAAATAATCTATTCATCTAACAAAGTTCACCTTCCTTGTGAATGTACGAATACATTTATAGCTCAAATGGATGAGATATCAACCTACATAGTACAATTATTCTATCCTACACAAAGATAGTTCAATAAGACTTATATATTATACTACAACATATGCAAGTGTACTACACATATGACTAGACTCGACTTTATACACAATGAAAGTAGGTGTCAGTGCATTTTCCCAGTAAATCTTACAATAAAAATGTAGTACAAACCAAAATGACTTTCATCTTTCTTGTTAATAAATGCAATGAAAGAAAACGCAAGGAGATGACTTTGCTACTCTACATACTTTGAGTCTTGTATTGGTTGATTTTTGAGTTCTCTAAGAAGAAATACTTACAAATGTGTGCGCTATGCGGATGAAGCTAGATTCATACAAATTGATGGTTAGAAACTAATATGATTTGAAATTGAATATAAAACTCATCTTTATATTGGAATTAATTTGTTACATATAGGTTGAATACTTACTTATTTATTGAGGGTAAAATGGCTCTCATGATTAAATGTATGTAGATATAGTGAGCACTTTGAATACTTGGGTAAATGGTTAATTGGTGTGGATAGTTGAGATCCCAAAAAAAGGTGCTTAATGAAAAATTATGTATCCATATCATCCACTACCAAACATCAAGTCATTTTTCCAATCATTTTCTATGTGCCCTGTGCGCATATTTAAACATGAGCATTCATATTTTGGTTATTTAGTAATTTCAAAATACCATTGACTATAGTGTATGTGCTGATAATAATTGGAAGATTTTGTTGAAGTAAAAAAATACACTTTCATTTCTACCAATATGTATAATTCATTTGGGACATTGAACACCTCAAATCCACCATTATATAAATCCTAAATTTTAGCTAAACTAGGTGTACGACAAGCTCAACATTAAGAAGATAAATATAATAAAAATTTAGAATTTCATTTGAATCCCAAAGAACAACCTTTTTAACAATTTTACTAACTAAATGAATGAAATATGATAAGAATGTATTACGAAAAGTTGATTTTTGTTATTAAATTAAAGTCTAAGAACTAAATGGATAAATTAATGATTATTCATTAAAAATGTGAAACACCAGTGTGAATGAGAGGTACCACCATTACCTATATTTTCTCATCCTTACCACAATACAACAATCTTAAATGTTTAATTTTTGAGACACACAAAATACATTTATTTACGAATGAGGATTTTATATGGAGAGGTATGGTGAGGGTCATTGTGAATCTAATTGATATCCTAAACTTTAATTTTAAAATCATATATCCAATGTTAGGTAAAAATGAAAAAAATTGATCAAATTAGATTGCTCATAAATAAATGATTGATTTTTAATGTAGTTACTTCATACAATTGGAAATATAAATAACAAATCACAAAAGACGGTAACATGACTTCTCCCTATACCCCAACAAGTAGACTAATCTCTCATTATGAATATATAAATGATAATGAGGAGATACAATGTCATGATGATGATAGAGAGAAAGAGAATGGTTGTTGTCTACAAAAAACTATATTGAATCTGGATACAATGGTTAGTTCCACTCAACATCTATAGAGAACATTAGATGGTTAATTGGGATTTTCGTTGTTCTTTGCCATCTCACATTCTCAGAGTAGGTGTGATATGTTGCTATCATTGAGTCTATAAATGCCCCCCACATGTGGGTTAAGTGTTGCAAAAACCATTTAAATTTGTTCTAATGGAATCGTGATTTGATCGACTATGTGAATTGTGAATCTAGATCCAAGCCAATTGAATATGAAAATTAGGTGATAGGTTCGAACCTAATTTTTTTCCTACCATGGTTCTGAACCAATTGGCTAAATGATTTGGTTTGTTGGTTGAAGTGTGTCATAGCTTTTGATGTTAGGTTGCAAGTCAATTTTTTGAAATCCATAATTAAATGTCTAATATTCATATTAGGGTGAGCCAACCAAATAAGTATGATATTTGATCTATTCAACACTTGATCAAATTATAGTATCAAGCACCATTCAGTTGGTCAACTAGATGGACCAATCAGTCTTGTTTGATTCATGAATAAGGTTTAGCAAGGGTCTTGAAACATTCCTTCACTATAATGCTTGGGTTGTGAAGTGATTCCTATGTGAAAGGCTCGTCTCCAATCAGTTCTAGTGTGAGGATGTGAGGGTCATCATAATTCTTCAATCAAAACTATAGTAAGGAATAAGTATATCTAACAAAACATAATAAAATAACATAAAAAAATTAAATTTAGTCTAATTTGGAAGTGAAATGCATAAACAAGATAATAACTATGATAATATAAAAGACTAAAACTAACATTAATAAACATTCATAACACAAATCCAATGTTGTCTCTTTGGAGACATCCGATAAAATTGTAACAATACAGAGAAGATTAGCATGGCCCCTGCACAAGGATAACACAAATTTAATCTTGCATGTTTCTAGTCTGCGAGTAACACAAACTATGAAATAGTCACAAAATAAATACTTTCATCCTATATTATTGAATAACCTTTATATTATGCTATTGTCACGGGACCATTCTTTCTCCAATCCCAATCCCACTTCCTAGACAGTGGTAAAGGGATTGAAGTGCCCCTCTTTGAGTGGCCCAAAAGGATCTAACACAGTTCCATATACAATAAGAAATAATATCTCATAAAACAAGAATTTTTTTTGGGGAATACATCTAGACACATATTTTGAACTTAAGACCACATGAAAGTAAAGCACAAGTCAAATCAATGATCCAAATTTATTTCACATAAAACTAGAAGTTTAAAGAACTAACCAAGCCTAAATTAGGAGATTTTGTAGATTTATCCTTGTCATTGGAGTTTGTCATGAACAGAAGAAATCCAATCAATTATCCATTAAGATCCAACTAGTTTAGCTTAAATTAGGTAAATGGAGACACAATCAATGCAAATGCATCAGTACACTTTGAAAAGAACAAATATTGAATAATGAAAAATATTTATAACAAAATAAAGTACTTGACATGAATTATATTCAAAATGCAGGAAACAAGTGATTTTCAAACCATTGTTTATCTGACAAGATTTTTATTTCAAACAATTCATTTTTATCATGAATTCCCATTATCCTGATATTGAAAAGCATTCTTGTATATTTTATGTGGTTCCATTGCCTCCATGAGATGGGGGAAGTCACCAGGATCCTTCTCTCCATATGAAGTAGGAGGTCATTTGACATGTACAAGATTCAAAGCAATTCAACATGTACAAGTTCCACCCTCTGAATTAGGGGGTCACTTGTACTCAATATCAACAAGTAAAACTAGCAGTCATAATGGGAAATATCATTTATGTTTTCCAGTTTGTTGCAAGCTATATACAAAAAATTGAAAGACTAAACAATATGGAACAGGAGCTCAAAAAAATACATAGACAAGATTTTCAAGAGGTACACATAAGTATCATTCAATATCACTAATTGTTTAAGGAGGAAGTATAATATAAAAGTTTACCTTTCACTAAGAATTTTGAGTAAAGATTATAATAAATAATAGATAAATGTCTCAAGTAGATCCTAGATCAATCCAAATGTGGATCAAGAGTCAAGATCATGATATACACAAATATCATGCACTAATGTTCAATATTAGGGTTATTCATACACTTATGATCAACAATTTTCAAGATGTTTCATTTAAGTGTAAAAAATGTTTCAAGTATGTGTGACCCACTTAGGTATTTTAGGAACATATGTTAACCCTAATTATTATCATCATAATTCAAGTCAATGTCAAGTTTATAGGTCATCATGATGAACTAGCATCATTGTTAATAAAGATTACATCAAATTTTGATTGATATAATGAGTAAAGTCAAAGATGAAGTTTTTGGACAATAGGTCAAGTATTTCACAAGGTTTGGTACATAATATTAAGATGAATCATTTATTCATAGAGATCATATCCAAGATTAAATCAATTCAACAAATATAGATCTAGCTCAGTAATGGGTTGTGTATGCTTTTTGTGTCTTAAGATAAACATCAGAGTCAAATATTAGGTTTTCTAGAGATCAAAATGATTATTAAGTCATTACATAAAAATTATAAATAAGAGAGAAAGATCTAGGGATATCAGTGAAAATCATGTAGAATCAAGTATCCATAGTATTTTTAAACAGTTCATTGGATTTTTATGATCAAGATTGACTATTTATTCATAATTTTTTGAGCTACAATGTATTTTCTATGATTTAAATAAGATCTGGCCTTTTTAGTGATTATTTGTCAGAAAGAGAAAAATACCTTAATATGGAAAAAAGGAGGATTGTTTGATGTCAAAAGAATGGTTTAGATTGAGCCACATGCATGAGGCAGCTCACTTATTTCTGGATTGTTCAATCCTCGATTTGGCCGGTTTAAATCCTTGATTTGGTCGGTTTGACCCTTGATTTTCTGAACACTTTAGGCTGCATTGATTCTTTCTTGGACCTCTGTTCTGGGAATTAATGCTCTCATGTTCCAGTTCCCCTTATGAGCCCAGAAACTAGGCACAAGAAGGCTCACTAATGCAAGGGGAAAAGAGAGTAGGAGGGTCCTGGGTTAGTAGTGATAGTGCCACGTAGACTCGTCATGCCCTTGCGATGTGGATGGTAATGGAGGATTAAGGTGAGGAAGGCGAATGCGCAATATGGGTTGTGTAGTGGAGCTCTCAGAAAAACATGTGATCTGGGAGGAAATTGGGAGTGTTCGAGGTCAGTTGAGGGTGCGAGAATAAGGGGTTATCACGATGGTTGCAGGTGCCAACCTCGAGGATGAAATATCTAGAGGGGGTGAATAGAGTTTTTTGGAGTTTTAGAGTTAATTAAACAATTTAAAACACTTTGGGAAAGAAGGAGGAGGAAAAAAGGAAGACACAAGGATGTTGAGTGATTCCTACCTTAGAAATCTTAGGTAGTCAGTCCATACCCAATTGTTTACAACCAAGATTTTGAAAGAAATTTATTTTATTACCTCTCAAGGATGTTACACACAAAAAATTGCTTCCTATCTACACCCTTGAAGTAGCTTCGACCTCCTTGAAGAAGCCTTCTGAAGTAACTCCAAGTCCACAAAGCATGCTTCACTACCTAAAGTAGCTCTACACCTTGAGATAGCCTTCCTTTCGAAGTATCTCCATCCTCCCTTGAAGCATCCTTCCTTGAAGTAATCTCAAGCACAACTCCTCTTAATAGCCTCTAATGTAGGAGTAATCAAGGATAACAATATACAATACAAGAGAACAAGATTGGAAGAAAGAAGATACATAACCAATGAGAAAAATGCTTTGATCCTATATCAAGCATATAAATCTCATATCCACTATAGATGAATGTGGTTATGTGGTGTCTAGGAGACACTAGCTATAGGACACTCAATTAGAGCTCAATGGCACAAGATTGCAAGTGTCGCTTTGCTTGTTTCTCACTAAGATTGATTCTCAAGTTGTAATTGTGTGTACAAGTGATGTTGTGGGTGTCCTAAGGCCTCTCCTATTTTTAGGAATGGGTTATAAGTTCTTAAGGACGTTCTAAACACTTTCGATGGTGTTCTTAGTGCTCAACTAGCGGTTAGGTGTCCATAAATTACATTGCAACGACTAGTTGTTTAGTGTTGAAAAGTGTAGTCTAGAACCTATCTCGGTCGACAAACTTGTTGACAGATATGTTCTCGGTCAACAAAATCTTCAACCAAGTGTTTGTTTGGAGTAGAAGTATTCAACCTCTATGGTGACTTTCCAACAAGCATTTACTCTCAGTCTAACAGCTATGGAAACTACTAGAAGGTCTATCTCGATCGAGGATGTTTTTGATCGAGGGTTATTCTAGGGTTACATGAGTAGGTCAACAATTCGTGTTTGTGAGTTAGACTGAGGTGGTTCTCGATCAAGGATTTTTTCGACCAAGAATGTCTCGGTTGAGAAGTTTGTCGATCGAGAATGTCCATGTTTCAATATGTTGAATCATTTACTAAGTGTGTGTATCAATGTGTAATTGTGATTCTATCTTAGGTGATGATCTATCTAAGTGTTGTGTGTGGATAGGGAAGATCTACCGCTTGGTTTACAAGATATCTATGTAGTTTTACATTATATACCTGTACAAGTTTTTTACATTGAGTACAGTCATGAAAATAAAAGTAATCTAAGCATGTTGATCTTCCAATTTGTATTGATCTTCAACTATCCACTTCCTTATTTGTTTATCCCTAAAACACTCAAATAAAGAGTTAGATCAACAAGAATGAAATGTTTGTCATCATCAAAACAAAGGATTTAATAATGTCCAATTTAAGTGGTTCCATCACACCAACGAGATGGGGGAGGTCACTAGGCTCCTTGTCTCCATATGAGGTAGGAGGTCAATTGACATGTACTGCTCGAGATCATTCAACATGTACAAGTTCTTCCCTCTGAATTAGGAGGTTACTTGTACTCAATATCCACAAGTATTAATGGCAGTCCTAATGGGCAATATCATTTCAGTTTTCAAGTTTGTTACAAGCTATAGTATAGAAAATTGGAAGACTAATCAATAGGAAATAGTAGGTCAAACAAATACAAAGCAAAGATTTTCAAGAGTTACATTTAAGTATTATTCAATATCACTAGTCTATTCAAGGAGGATGTATAATATAAAAGTGTACCTTTCACCAAGTATTTAGAATAAGGTTTCCAAGAAATAATTGATCAAAGTCTCAAGTAGATTCCAGATCAATCAAGATGCGGATCAAGATTCAAGATCATGATATACACAAAGATCATGTACCAATGTTTATATTTATGGTCATTCATTCCTATTAACCTTAGGGTTAGGTCATCCAATTATGATCAAAAGTTTTCAAGATGTCTTAATATCATTCAAGTTATAAGAATATTTCAAGTATGAATGATCCACTTAGGTATTTTAGGAACATGTGTTAACCCTAACTATTATCATCATAATTCAAGTCATTTGCAATTCTTTAGGTCATCATGATAAATTAGCATTATTGGTATTCAAGACTAGATCAACTTTCAATTAATATAATGAGTAAAGTCAGATATCAAGTATTAGGCCAATAGATCACGTATTTCACAAGATTTAGAACATAATATTAAGATAAATCATTTATTCATAGAGATCTTATCCAATATTAAATCAAGTCAACAAATATAGATCTAGATCGCTAATGAGTCAAGTATGGTTTTCGTCTCATGATAAACATTAGAGTCAAATATTTGGTTTTCTAGAGATCAACATGATTATTGAGTCATTAAATAAAAAGTATAATCAAGAGATCAAGATCTAGGGATATCAGTGATAATCATGTAAAATCAAGTATCCAAAGTATTTTTAAACAGTTTATTGGATTTTTCTAATCAATATTAAAAATTTGTTCATAATTTTTGGAGCTAGGATGTATTTTATATGATTTAAATATGATCTCACCTTTTTAGTGATTATTTGTCAGAGAGACAAAAAAAATACCTTAATATGAAAAAAAGGACCATTTAATGTCAAAAGAATAGTTCAGATTGAGCCACGTGGGTGAGGTGGCTGACTTATTTCTGGATTGGTACAATCCTTGATTTGGCTAGTTCAAATCTTTTATTAGGCTGGTTTGAACCTTGATTTTTACTGAACCCTTTGGACTGGGTTGATTCTTACTTGGACCATAGGTCTGGGACTCCTTTCTCTCCCACTCTAATTACCCTCGTGAGCCCAAAAACTAGGTGGATGAAGGCTCACCGACATAAGGGTAAAGGGAGTAGGAGGCTCCTGGGTTATTAGGGATAGTGCCGCTCAGACTCGTCATGCCCTCACAGTGTGGATGGTGGTGGCGGATTGAGGTGATAAGATGAGTAAGACAAACTCCCAATCTAGGTTGTGTGGTAGTGCTCTTAGTTAGTAGGTGTTTGGGGATGAAATTGGGGGTGTTTGAGGTCAGTTGAGGGTACAAGAATAAGGGGTTATCGTGATGGTTGGAGGTGCCGACCTTGAGGGGTCATTTTATAGGGTCGAGAGGTAGGTTTTATGGAAAACCGAGTCTTAGTTGTAGTCATGGTCAGCAGAGTGAGAAGACTGAGAAATGACAATAGTTTGATGGCTTATTAGAGCATTAAGGGGGTCAAAGTAGGGATGTGTGAGTGAGAATTTTTGAGACGAAGGTTCCTATGCGATTAGAAATTTGAATTTTGGTCATAAGCGAGGAATTGCATGTTTCGGTCCTCCATAACTCCTCCCAACTTATTGTGGGAGGTAGGAGATGACCACTTAGCCATCAGATTGGTCTGTGATCCACATGGGAGTAGATCTAAGGGATGGGGTTTGCCCCTTCCTTTGCAAATGAATTGCTAACTTGGAAAAAGATTGAATAAAAGCATAAATAAAGGGATTTTTCATAAAACTTCAAGAATTCAAAGAAAATTCTAGGAATGTCCAAATGAGATGAAATCTGGAACATATGTTCAAACAAATGTGTAGAACAATTAGAAAAAGTTTGAGAACCAGATGATGAAGTTTTATGGTCAATATTATTTCTTTGGGTAAAGTGATACTTTAACCTAATATGTAATGTCATAATTTGTAAAAAGTCACATTGGTCATTATATTTTGAATTTGAGTATCACCAAGTAGCCAAGAAAAATTAAACTGACGTCATGAGTGAACATAAGAGCACAAAAGATTAATTGAGAAAAATAGGGGAAAATTCACTTTATCACATCCTTCCCCCCTTAAGAGAAATTTTGGCCCAAAAATTCAAAAATGTCCTAAAAAATTTGGACTACATAATCCAAGATATATCCTTAACTACTGGAACATCCTCAACTATATAATCAAATCATGTCCTCAAAATTATAACCACATTAAAAGACTCTTATAAGCTTTTGTTGATTAATTAAGAGGTCAGAAGGTCACAATTCACTTTTCAAGTCATGTCTCCATCTCGAGAGAGAATCGAGAATGAGAGTCAAGATTAAACGTCATGGATCAAAATGGGTCATGTACTACCAAGTTTGTTATTCAAGAGTCAAGATTCAAATATTCATACTTTGATTTCCAAAAGTGCAAGTCATGAATTTTTAATTCCTATCTAGACCACGGGTGTGGCCATTCACCCATAACAACAATCTAGCAATATTTTGAGATATCAATATCATTTCTTTTATCACGTATATTCATGGTGGGTGAATGATCTAGACCTAGGTCATTTTTAGGAAATTAACACTATACATATTTTCAATATTGCCATTCTTAAAAATACAAACTAGTCAAGATCTCAAGATTTTAAGTCAAAGGTTAAAATAATGGTTGGTCGATTTGTAGGTCAGTATAATTCAATGTCACTTGAGCAAGTAAAATTTTGAAAATTTGAGTATGAGGAGTCAACATTCAAATCAGATATTTCAAATCCAATGGTAAGTTATGAATCATTGAGTAGCATGCTTAAAATGACATGGCAGCATATTTAGATTTTTCCAAGGTGAGTACAAGGTTCATTTCAAAAAGTTACAAAAAGGTTACATGTCAACAAATTTTAATCTAGATCTAGTATTGATTCCATTGGTTTTTTTTTGCTAGAAGGTCTTGATATGTCTTTATGACTAATCACTTGATTTTGTGATTAAACATGTCTCCTTTGCGATTCCAACTTCTATTTTTCTCTCCATCTCCATGACAACTGGCTTAGATGTAGGGGTAAAGGAAATCATGGTGATTTGGACTCCTCCAAGAATTATTGATGGTGTGTATCTTTCCCATTTAGTCATATCATCCATCAAAATCTTGTTTGGTACTCCCAAGCATCATCCTTGACAACTTTTCTTTATTCATCTCTATCACCATCATTGAGCCTAGGTCGTTTTCCTTTGTCCACATCATCCACAACTTTTTCAAGAATTTTCTTTTTAGTTTTCCATTTATCAATCTTCCCTCCATGATCATTATTAGTTCCAAAGGTTTTTTCTCTTTGACTATGTCTTTTTGGAGCCATCCACAAGATATATCCATTTATGAGTCCTTTAATCACATAGATCGAGTTATGATTATATCACATTATAGGATATCCATTTATATTATTTCATTTTTTTTTTAGTTTTCATACTACTCAAAAATTGGGAGAGTGACTTTTGTATCATTGTCTTACATCATGGTTTTGAGAGTTCTAATACATAATGATGTGATGCATAATCATGATGTGTATCAAATAGGGTAAGACTTTTCTTAACTATGTTTTGAGGTTTAGTCAACAATAGGGAAACATAGACTTTATCAAATATGAACCCCATCAACAATGAGATATAAAGTATAAATCCTTCTTATTACACCAAATCAAGATTATTAATATTTACCTCAAGCATAGGAAACATGTAGTCCAATTTTGGTTAAATCGACTTTTGATTATATGAAGCAGTAATGCATGAGTATTTGATTTCAAAATATTCATTGATCAAAATTGAGTTTTCAAACTAAGGTTAGATCATGGCATCATTTTCTTAATCAACTTTCACAATTTCTACTAACTTTTATTTTTTGCATACATAACTTACCCATAATTGATAAATCATGTGGTAAAAAGTCATGAAAGAAGGACCACATGAGGAGATGAGAAAACTACCTAATCATCATCTACTTGGTTGGCTTAGGGTAGTCTTTAAAGAAGAGATGAGATGCTAGATGGCTCCCTAGACTTTCATTGGAAAACCTTTAGGTCCAGTTATGGATCAATTAAGGTCAGGTAGAGTGGGGAACCTCAACCACCATGAAGACATATAGGAGAAATTAAGCCAGAACCTCGAGCCTAGGCACCTCAATTTTCACCATTATGGACTCTAGGATTTCCTGTGTTCATGAGATTCCAGATGTTATTTACTTAAAGTATATGGGAGTGTGTAGGATCTGATACCAATTGTCATAGAACCGTTCTTACGCCAATCCCAATCCCTCTACCTAGACAGTGGTAAAAGGATTAAAGTGCCCATCTCTGAGTGGCCTAAAATGATCTCACACATTGGCATATACAATAAGAAATAATCACTAATAAAATAAGAAGTTTAAAGAACTCACCAACCCAAACTAGTATATTTTGTAGATTTATCCTTGTCATCAAAGTTTGTCATGAGAGGAAGCGATCTAATCAATTATCCATCAAGATCCAATTTGTTTTCCTAAAATCAGGTAAATTGAGACGCAATCAGTGCAAGTGCAATGATACACTTTGAAAACAGGTATTGAACAATAAAAACATTTATCGCAAAATATAGTACTTGGCAGGACTAATATTCAACATGTAGGCAACAAGCAATTTTCAAACCACCATTTATCTGACAAGATATTTATTTCTAACATTTCAATTTTATTAGAAATTCCCATTATGTTGATTATGAGAAGCATGCTTATATATTTTATGTGATTGCATCGCCCCAATGAGATGGGGGAGATTACCAGTCCTTCTTTCCATATGAAGTAGGAGGTCAATTCACATGTACAATATTTGAGATCATTCATCATGTACAAGTTCCACCCTTTGAATGAGAATGTCACTTGTACTCAATATCAAGAAGTATTATAGGCAGTCATAATGGGAAATATCATTTATGTTTTCAACTTTGTTGTGAGATATAATGTAGAAAATTAGAAGACTATTAAGTAGGGAACTATAGCTCAAACAAATACATAGCCAATATTTTCAAGAGGTACATATAAGTATCATTCAATATCACTATTATGTTCAAGGAGGAAGTATAATTGAAAATTCTACCTTTTACTGAGGATTTAGAGTAAGGATCCCAAGAAATAATAGATCAAAGCCTCAAGTAGATCCTAGATCAGTCAAGATGTGTATCAATGGTCAAGATCATGCTATACACAAAGATCATGTAGCAATGTTCAAGATTGGTGTTATTCATTCCTTTTAACCTTAGGAATAGGTCATCCACTTATGGTCAACAATTTTCAAGATGTTCAATATCATTCAAGTGTCAAGAATATTTCAAGTATGAATGACCCACTTATGTATTTTAGGAACACATGTTAACCCTAATTATTATCATAAAAAATCAATTCATTGTCAAGTATTTATGTCATCATGATGAATTAACATAAATAGATCAACTTTTGATTGATATAATGAGTAAAGTCAGAGATAAAGTATTAGGCCAATATATGAAGTTTTTAACAAGATTTAGAACAATATATTAAGATGAATCATTTATTCATAGAGATCATATACCAGATTAAATAAAGTCACGAATGGGTGAAGTATGCTTTTTGTGTCTCAAGATAAACATCAGAGTAAAATTTTAGGTTTTCTAGAGATCAACATGATTATTATAAAAGTATAAGAAAGAGAACAAGACATAAGTATATCAGTGATAATCATGTAGAATCAAGACTTCAAAATATTTCTAAATGGTTCATTGGATTTTTCTGATCAAGATTGACTATTTGTTCATAATTTTTGGAACTAGGATGCATTTTCTATGATTTCAATAAGATCTTGCCTTTTTAGTGATTATTTGTCAAAGAGAGATTAAAATACCTTAATATGGAAAAATGATGAGCATTGGATGTAAAAAGAATGGTTCAAATCAAGCCATGTGGTCTAGGAGGCTCACTTATTTATAGATTGGTATAATCCTCGATTTGGCAGGTTCAAGTCCTCAATTTGACCGGTTTGAACCCTAACTTGATGAACCCTTTGGACCAGGATGATTCTTTCTTGGACTGTCGATCAGGGACTCCTTTCTCTCTTGGTCTAGTTCCCCTCACAAGCCCGGAAACCAAGTAGTGGAAAGCTCACTGGTGCAAGGGGAAAAGGGAATAGGAGGCTCTGCCTCTCTAACTCGTGGTGCCCTAGCTTTGTGGCAGATAGAGGCGAGAAAATGAGGAAGGCTAATGCCCAATCTGGGGTATGTGGTGGAGCTCTCAGAAAAATAGGTGATTGACGAGGAAATTGGCGGTGTTTGAGATTAGTTGAGGGTGTGAGAATAAGGGGTTATCACAGCGGTTGGAGGTGCCGACCTT
Source organism: Alisma plantago-aquatica (assembly GCA_963693085.1). Lineage (NCBI taxonomy): Eukaryota > Viridiplantae > Streptophyta > Magnoliopsida > Alismatales > Alismataceae > Alisma > Alisma plantago-aquatica. Next base: position 1,401,469,686 of record OY856409.1, on the reverse strand, counting down.
GAGGGGTCATTTTATAGGGTCGAGAGATAGGTTTTTAGGCAAATCGAGTCTTGGTTCTAGCCATGGCAGTCGGAGTGAGAAGAGTGAGAAATGGTAACATTTTGATGACTGAGTAGAGCATTAAATGGGGAAAAGTAGGGATGGGTGAGAATGAATTTGTGAGACTAAGGCTCCTATGCGATTAGAAATTTGAATCGTGGTCATAAGCGGTGGATTACTTGTTTTGGTCCTCCATAACTCCTCCTTGCTGATTAACGAAAGTAGGAGACAACCAATCAGTTGTCAGTTTGGGTTATCTGGGGAGAAAATTTAAGGGCAGGGTTCGCCACTCCCTTTGCAAATGGATTGCTGACTTGAAAAAGGATTAAATGAAACAACATATAAAGGGATTTTTACCAGAGAACTTCAACAATTCATATAATATTGTAGGAATGTGGAAATGAGATGAAATTTGGAACATAGTTTCAAAATAAAGTGTATAACCCTTAGAAAAAGTTTAAAACTAGATTATTATGTTTGATGGACAATTTTATTTCTTTGGGTAAAGTGATACTTTAACCTAATTTGTAATGTCATATTGGCTAAAAGTTCACATTGGTCATCATATTTCGAATTTGAGTATCAATATTGATCAAGTAGCCAAGAAAAATTAAATTGAGATCATAGGTGAACATAATGAGGGAAAAAGAGTAATTGGAAAAAAATAGGGAAATAATTACTTTATGACAGCTATTTCCCTACCTCCATATATATATATATATATATACTAGTAAACCCACATGTGCCCATGCACGTGTCACTAAAACATAATGTAGTTTTATATGTTACACAAGGTGACTTAATTTTATTTGTATCTAACTTTATAAGAGATAAGAAAATCATTGCCACATGTTAAGGAAGTATATGAGTTTTAATGTATATGTATGATATATGATACCCACATATATGTATAAGAAGTTGTTAAATATGCTAAACTTATTTATAATAAAAGATAAATTAAAAGTTGATGATATCAAGATGTTAAATTTAAAATCCTAACAAATGCTTCAAATTATTAAACATTTAATGAAATATTTGCAGTTCAAACATCTTTTATAGAATAGGTGCGTAGTGAATAATTGAGGAAACCTTACAAAGATACAAAATTAGTTTTTTGCAGGTCATTAGTATTTGACCTATTAGTCAATACATGTAGAAGTAAGTATTTGTTAGTATATCCATATTTAAATACTAAAAAAAAGTATTTGTAGTTTCTTTTTATATAGGTGATTTGTTGAAACCATTTCCCTCATGGTAAGTGTTCCAACAATGTATATCTAATTGAAAATTCTCTAATATGCATGATAAATATTAGATATAATAAGATAGGTAGATGCTCATACTTATTACACTATTTAAGATTTTGGACAACAATGAAGTACACGGGTGTCGTGTGAATTGTTTGTGTTGTTATTTCCTTGTCAATGACACTTGTTAAGTAGATGATGTTTTGAACAATGTAGAGACCATGTGTAGATATGATTTTTTTTACTCATATAGACATGAGTAGTGAGTTGATAACTTAGAATAAATAAAGGATGTTGACCGTATAGTAGATGTGGCATATTTCAAATAATTTTGGTGTCGTCAATGGCAAAAGATACCAAAAGATGTTGTTTATACATTTTTTTATCTTAGGTGTTATGAGTTATAATTGACATCATATGTAGATGAATACATGGCTAAGGAGAACACAAGGATAGTTATGGTTTTGTTTGTGGGGTGTTTGTCAAGTAAAACAAAGACATGTAAGAATATGTTGGAGTACAAAAGAAAAGGAGCCACAAATGGAAAGGGAGCACAAACTATGAATTCGGAAAATAAACCTAGCATTTTTATATTGATATATAGATGTACAATTAAATATGCATAACTCAAAACGTGTATACTCTTTTGTTAAGAAGAGTATGTGCAACCTTAATTGTAGAGTAGAGTAAATTTTGGGTGAGAGATTGGAAGATGACATGAGTTTGAGGTGAGAGATTGTAATTATGGTCAAGTGGTGATATGAGAGAGCAGAAGGTTGTAAAATAAGAATATGTTTTATGGAAAATGAGAAAATTCTAAACCAAAGGCAGATAATGGAGATAAAATTGAAAGACAAAAAAGTGATGGACCATGAATGGCTTCTAAAGTTTGATTATTTGATTGGAAGCATAAATACGACAACTATTGTAGTTGGTTCAAACATGTATATTTTCTTTTTGATCAAACTATTTATTTTTGTTGAAAAATAGAATTTGATTACTTATTTGATATTAATAATTAATTGTAATTGACATAATTGGCTTTAATAAATTTGTGTTCTTTGTGGAGTGCCAATTATAAAATGCACATATGTTCATACATATCAATTTTTCATACAATTAACGTGGTTATTTTGACAACACTTTTATTTCGTCTTAGTCTCCATTGATAAGTTTAGTTATGAATAACTTTTCTTTTAATGCAAGACAACATTATAAATAATAGTGAACATGAGAATTTGCCTAGAATGGGAAAGAGAGGATTAGTGATGAAGTGAAGATAACTGGAAATCAACTAATACTACCAAAGTTTTCAAACAAGGAAACATTCAATCGACCAACTCATACACAAACAAATACATACGTGCATGATCTTTCATTTAGATTATGTAGTAGCAATAGTAATACAGAGTGGGTAAAAAAGAAGGTTGTACCTCTCCTCCCTTCTTTTGTTGGCACTCCCATTTTCATAAACATCGGTGTCATCTTTCAGTTGCTCCACATAAAACATTTTCCATGAAATAAATATCCAACTTCTCTTGGGTCTTCTCAAACACTTCCCGGTACAATAGTCTTAGAACATCAAAAAGAAGGGCCTACATGATATGTACAAAGTGGATTCATAATCACACCAAATTTAATCATCTAATCCTATCTTCTGACCAAATTATTTCGTGAAGACCATCTAATGATAGGTGGGGCAGTCATACAAATGATTCAACATTCTAAAACATAAGCATTATCTCCTCCAAGGTGTTCATGTCGAGCAACCACAGACATTGTGTTCCTTTTTGTATGTAGTCAGGTTGCAATGTATAGAGGAAAACCAACACTGTTGTCAACGGTGGTTAGCTTGTTCTACACTTGCAGCTAGTGGGCGTGAAAGTACAATCAAATAAAAAGGAAATTCAAACAAATCTTAACTGAACCAAGTCAAACAGTTACAAAGCAAAGGCTTAATGATGGAGGAAACCGCAAATCATGCACATAAAGTTGCAGTCATTTTCTTCCATCATCTGTAAATCTTTGATTCATAGGTCTTTACTTAATTGAGGGCAAAAAGAGTTCGAGATGAGGAGCACATGGAACAAAAATTCGTAGGTACTTAAGTAGAATATTTTAAATGAATTGTTTGACAAAAGTTCATGCATGCATGACAGACAGTAATTGTGGTACTTCGTAGTGAGCTAAACGAAAGTATAAAATTGCATGTCAAGGAAATCTAGAATTCATTTAAAGTACAAATGGATGAAAATGAAAAAATATATTGCAAAGCACAACTAACCAAATCAGTAGTCACCTTGCTAGAAACCAAACGGGTGAAAGAATGCCCACCACTCCAACAGTTTAATTGGTGGTGAGCTTGATGGATGCACCGGAAGAACCATGGCTATACCTATACAACAAAGCTATAATTAACAATAACTTTGAGAAATGAACCTGAGAAATAGTCTGAGGAAATGAACCTGAGAAATGGATCCAGAACGCGCTTTAGTAGAGTAATAATTTACATTAACCAACTTTTCCCTTTCCTTCCATTATAAGCCACCAAGCTAACCGATGGAGATGGTAGCGGAAGCACGCACTCAATTTGTCCCTTCCTCGACCTTCCTGGCTGTACAGAGCTTCCATGCCTCCGCCTTCTTCTAGAAGATCATTACCAAATTGGATCCCGCCCGGACACCCTATCCAAGTCTATGATGGCATCCCTCTTCCAAGAAAACCCTCACTACTTCCGTCGGAGCCGCCGGGACGCAGCAGTGGCTCATGCATTCCGCAATGAGGCAGCTGAAGGCGGAATTCACGCTCACCCTATCCCTCCTAATTCCCGATCACCTAACCATATGGGTTAAACTTCCAAGCTATTGGTCCACCAACGACTCCAACTCTCCTAACGACGTCGACTAATGGTGGATTTGTCGCCGTCGTCACCGCTGTTGCCCGCTGCCTCCAACTGTCGGCAGCTCCGGCATATATCCCACCTTCGTGCCATGGCGGAGTGTGGTATATGTCGGGTACGTGCGAGAATGTGTATGGATATACAATGGGAGCGGCAAAGCCGCACTTGAAGAGGGCCTTCACTGGCAGGGGCTCGACCTGTTCACTCTGGAGGTGAAGATAACCAAATGAAACTGGAGGAAGGATTGACTCTGGACTATGATTACTGCTACTATAGAAATAGTAGGGGCAGTGTTTCTCCTGCAAACCACTGATGGTTAATGAATGACGTGAAAAGATCAACACCACGACGATGAATACAGTGATAATACGGCTCTGATTGGTTCGGTGGAAGTCATAAGTTTTGTGGAACTCATTTTTTAGAAATTCTAGTTCCATTTCTGAAACTTAAAGTTCCATTCACTTTCATGTGATTGGTTTGTCGTTAATGTAAATATGAAAATCAATTAAAAAATTCTTAGTTTTAATGTGTGATATATAAAAAATAAGGACGACAAAGAAATAAAAAAGAAGCATATCTATGTCTACTAATTAATATATTTTTAAAATAATAATCACAGCAAGCAGTCATAATGCGGATGTTGTTCCCTTAAAAATAGAGGACAAAAAAAAGTAAAAAAAATCATATCTGTGACTACTAATTAATATATTTTTAACATAATAATCTCAACAAGCGGTCATGATGTGGATGTTGCTGCTTTGAAAATATTTTAATATGGTAGATTGTGGTTCAAATCACATTATAATATTTTTATTTCACTTTGTATGTATAAACTATTGTAATGATATGTACATTTTATACGTATGTAAATATAAGTTTTGGTTTAAAATTATTTAACAATATGTACAACATTAATTTTTACTATATATTCTTCACGTACGATTATAGTTTATTATCATTTTCACATCATATTATTTAAACATGAATATAAAAAATGTTAGATAAATAATTTTTTATCACATGGTGCGGTCTGATTATTGTTAATAGTGTTTTTATATTTTTTATTTTGTAGACACAGTGATAATGGTAGTTGTAGTGTAAAATATTTTATATGGTGTCGCTTATAGTGTACAATGTTTTTTCATAATGTTTTATCATTTTGACATTAAATCATATCCACACACTAACATTCCTAGTCATAAATATTTTACATGTGTCATTTATGAAGAAGGAAAAATATAATTATATAGGAAATGTTGTCAATTGTTCCAGAACTCATTTTCCGCTCTTTTTAAGAGGGAACTCATGAACTCTGTTTTGTATATAACTTTGTAACTTACCGGAAGTCATGGAACTCGACTTCCAGCACTTACTTTAAACCAATCATGAAAAAGTGCTTTATGAACTCCAATTCATAAGTTTTTCGGATTAGTTACAACAAACCAATCGCAGCCTAAGGGATTTCAGATGTTTGTTTGTTTGACATCGTGGGGATAGTGATAGCTCTTGGGGAGTTTATTTCAAAGTCGTGGAGATACTAGATACAGGCTATATGAGGTGGCAAGAAAAAAATATGTCCTTGTTACAAGAGATGTGAAGATTGTGTCAGTTACAAGGGGAGTGGATAGTGGACAGTGGGGTGACACGACTCTTGAGGATCCGTTGTGTTTTCGGGAAGCATTAGTTTTAAATGCAGTAAACTCCTACCAAAAAGGAGAGAAGAGAGTGAATTAAGGACGGTGGAGCATTTTGAAAATGACGAATTCTGATTGGCTGATGGCAATACGGTAATTAGAAGAAACTATTCACTCTTTTTATAATATATAATATAATATATATAATATATATATATATATATATATATATAGAGAGAGAGAGAGAGAGAGTCAGGCTAGGATGCACTCGAGTGTACAGATCACACCATACACCCCAATGGTGTTTGCCTATCTAGACTATGTTTTTCCAAAATCTAATCCATTGATCTTCATGGTTACAATAATAATAGGTCACATACAAAATTTGAACTCATTTAGATGAGTGTAAGTCACTAATCCAAGGACAACAAAATCGACGCACAAAGCTAATTTGAAATACATAATTTTTGCATCCTTTAAATGCACAGCCTATAAGTGTCCAAATGAGCTAAAATCTATTATATAGTATGTTCTTATGATAATTAAGAAGATCAACGGTTTATATTTTTCAAAAATTTACTGCATCTTAAAAAATGGCTGAGGTGTATGATGCCTCCGGTACACTCGAGTGTACACTAGCCTGATATATATATATATATATATATATATATATATATATATATATATATATATATATATATATATATATATATATATATATATATATATATATATATATATATGGCCCATCTTTATTGCCCGCGCGGGTAGCTACCCGCCCACCCTTCCCATCACTTTTTTTCAAATTTTTTTTTTCGCAATTGTAGAGGACTATTTTGTCTAGCTCTCCAAAAAATTTTGGCCAAAAATAATATTATTTGCCCCTCCAAAATCAAAAAACCCGTCCTTATATATATCTGCTGTATATTTTGTACAGAGTTACTTTTTTGGCCAGCAGAGTTACTTTTTTGGCCACCATAGTTACTTTTTTGACAGCAGACTTACTTTTTTGGCTAGGAGTATGGGCGTTCATTCGTTGTCCGCGCGGGTAACTTGGATTTTCGCTACCCTGCAGCCAAAAAAGTAACTCTCCTGACCAAAAAAGTAACTCTGCTGTCAAAAATGTAACTATGGTGGCAAAAAAAGTAACTATGTACAAAATATACAACAGATATATATAAGGACGGGTTTTTTATTTTGGAGGGGCAAATGATATTATTTTTGACTAAAATTTTTTGGAGAGCTAGACAAAATAGTCCTCTACAATTGCGAATTTGTTTTTTGAAAAAAAGTGGTCGGAAGGGTGGGCGGGTAGCTACCCGCGCGGGCAATAAAGATGGGCCCATATATATATATATATATATATATATATATATATATATATATATATATATATATATATATATATATATATATATATATATATATATATATATGTATATATATTTATATATATATATATATGTATGTGTATATATATATTTATATATATATATATATGTATGTATGTATATATATATTTATATAAATATATATATATATATATATATGTATGTATATATATATATATATGTATGTATATATATATATACATATATATATATATATATATATATATATATATATATATATATATATATATATATATATATATATATATATATATATATATATATATATATATATATATATATATATATATATATATATATATATATATATATATATATATATATATATATATATATATATATATATATATATATATATATATATATATATATATATATATATATATATGGAGATGCCCCAATTCCTAAGATTAAAGAACATGAGTGGAACTATCCTATTTCTATACTTTACTTTACAACACTACTTCCTCACTAAAATTCTCAATATCATGCATGTCTAAGAATTTTGTAAAATATTGAGTTATCCTACAAAATTACAAGAATACACGTAGTCCAACACTAGGAATGTGAAATGGATATCAACCGTAGCATGAAACTTGACCCTCAATGGAGAAGATAGTGAATGAGGGTATGGAGGGAAATTTGTCTCTCTCTTCATTTTGACTTGATATTTTATTTTTGTATGTATTTTTCCTTGAATATATACAAAAGTTGCTCATTGTATAAAGTGAAAACTTTTCTCTGTATTGGTCGGTATACCATATTTCATAGAGAGGTGTATGCAATAATAAGATAGGATAAGGAAGGGTATACGCCACCCAAAACATAGGTTTTGGCACAAATTCTAGATTTTATATCATTTTGGTGGATGAGAGGTAAGGTGATGGAAGAAGAACTGAAAAAAAGGTTTGGATCATGTGCCCAACTGGTTTATATATCATACTTCATCGAGTTATTCCTCTAATTCATGACACTCAAATAATGGCATAAAACTGGAATACATGGCAATTTTATGGATATGATTCTTGAATCAGTAGGAGGGACGTCATGTTTGATCCCAATAAATTCTCTACCACTTTTCAACTTTTCCAGTGAAACCTAATGATTCAGTTTCTAGGTCACATACGGTGATATCTATATATTGACTAAGTTTTAAATTTTTTTGATAATTAGGTCTTGCTTTATACAAGGGGGGCTCTATGATGAAAAATAAAATGCAAATGCATGTATATGAAAATGTAGAAAAAGAAACTAAGGCATATAGATAATGGCTTATTTACTCTAAACAATGATTACGATAGAAATAGTGAAAATTTAAGACAAATGGGATGTGTGTGTCTAATAACTAAATGATGCAGCCACAAGATCCTATAGTTACAATATCATTCAATCACTAGAAACAAGTGTGGGTATATAGGAAAGAGAAATACCACCCACTCTCCACCCCAAACGTAGAAAATTTTCTTGACCCCACCAAAAAACACAAAATCTGAGATGGAGATGTGTGATGCTCATAAGAATTCCTATGGGAATACAATTGTACCAATTAGCTAGAATCTCATTGGATACTATCTTCTAAGCTTTTGTATGGTGTTGTGAAGTCATCTTTGTGGTCATGGTATTGAAACTGGACATATTACATATAATACATGTAGTTGATTTGAAACCCATGGTGGTGCTACCCACACTCTATCCTCATATGGGTGTCCTCAATTTGGCCCAAATGTGACTCTAAGAATCGAAGTTGAATGAATAGGATGTGGGAGGAAAAATCAATACAAAACTACAAGACAACTGTTGTAATGAAATGATCTCATCTTATCCATCTGCTTAGAGTTTGTTTGAATGATTACATTTTTACTAGATTAGTCTTTGATTGATCTTGTTTAATGATGTTAGCTTGTTATGATATTTTAAAAATTGATGATACACTTTACACATGCTTTGATTTAAACTTTATGAAATACTTTACACATTCTTAGTTTTAAGTGAAAAGGGTTTGCGAAATGAAAATCTTAGTTTGCGAGATTGAGGACTTCTATAACATACACATCAAGCATGTGGTTAGTATAGTATTTTAGTGAATAATTTTTAGTATTATATATATAACTCAAATTTACTTGAAATTTAGACATAATTCAAATAGATATTTTATCAATGTCTTTGTAAAAGTATAGAATATACATGATATTTGGACATGTTGGTGGGTCAAATTCTAGTTCAGTCGAGCATTCTATACAAAATGCATTATAGAAATGTTAAAATTGTTATCTTCTTCTTATTCCTAAATTCAAGTTTACTATAATTTTTGTTGTAACTCTTCCACTATATTTCATAAATATGATTCATTTCCATTAAATTTTGAAGTATGTTTGAATGATGAGAGATTATTGTTTCTAGAAACGTTTATGAAGAAAAATTGCTCTACATAAAGAAAGTGTAACATTGGACTTACTTGTAATTGTTCTGAGCACCTCCAATGATCTATATTTTTATCGTAACACCCTAGTAGATCCTATAATTCAACAAAAATGCTAGATAAATGAGACTATATAGAGAGATATAGGTAGACTTATTGACTGAAAGAAGAAAAAATTAGATATGTCGATCCAGGGTTTTATCTTCCTAGAAGTGATGAAATCAAGTAATTTGATCTTCTTTAGATATTTTTATTGGTGTCATTGTTTTTAATCCTTCCTCCTATGATGTAAATAAAAACAATATTAAATCACATAGTTTTCTCTTTATTTATCTTCAATCTCCATTTCTAGTGTTTTCAAGTTGGAAGGAGGAAGAAAATGATTGATATCTCAAAGATTGATTGGGAATCAAGGTGATTATTTCTTGGGATACATTTTTGAGGTGTTTGATACCTAAAATGAGTTTCCAAGTTCTGTTCACATATTTTAAACATGTAAAAGTCATATTATATCCAACTAAATATCAATGAAACCTTTTCTTGTATTTTTATGTGGTTGGGTAACCAATTGGAAAACTATTTCGGATATGGATGCTACTGATTTGCATTCATTCTTAATTTGATATATTTTTTATGATATGGTAATTACAATTATAAGGTAAAGTATATGGTAGACGAACTATATTCTTTAATGCTAATACTGCCCAAAGTAGCTTCATGAATAATATGCCTAGAAATTGAGTGGACATTATAGAACGTTGTTGGAAGACATGAGCACGAATTCTTTTACTTTATTGTTGAATATTTGGTGGAATTAAAACGGTTATGTAAGAAGATCATTGTAGGGTTTTATGAAGAGATTACCACTATTTAGGGTTTATTTAGGATGATTGACTAAAAAAAGAGAATGAAATAATGTATACTTAAAATTAATGGATGAGTCATGTGAAAACCAAAATTAGAGTAGTCATGTGTCGTGTATAGCCTTAATTAACCTCGGTAAAACATCTACACTATAATGCAATTAGTTAATAATAAGGTTCTTATCATATGTTAAGTAAGTAGACTTCTTGGAAATCCTAAAAATTCAGTATTAAGATACATTTTAGAGATCAAGCCTGAACTTGTATATATTTTATAATTGTAAAGAAAAGATCAATTTTATGTAGTATAACTTTAGTTGAAGGGAAAAAGGTCTTATTAATATTATCTAAGTCTAATGGGTCAATTTTATTATAATTCAAAGACTACGAATAATCTCGCATGAATTTAATTCATTTCTCTCTATCACATTGGTATAAATTGAGAAGATGACTAGAGATTAAGGAGTAAGAAGAAGTAAATTAAATCCATTCTACTTCCTAAACTAAGTAGTCATATAAGGAATGAAACAACTATTTTTAATTATCAAATTGTCACTAGAAGTCAAATGACATGGTACACATATATAAATGTAAGAAAAGAAATATATATGGGTGAGCTGACTTGTGATGATAAGTAGTTGATGAAATACTAACAAAACGAGACTGGGGAAATCTTTAATCAATTTATTATAATTATATTTGGGTCAAAATAAATTGAAAATAATATACTAAAATCAGATCGTGAAGGATTTTAATGGGAAAGAAATATTGTACCATTGGATTTTGAAATGATCAATAAATAAGGTTATTTTAGTGAGAAATTAAAGAATTTAAGAGTAACAAATTTAAATTGAAAGGGAAATGAAGAAAATAAATAGGTGGGTCTAAGAATTTAACTCTGACTCATTTATGATGAGCTAAGTCAAACCGATGAATTATACTCTACAAATGATATTTTAAAGGATGTAGATTCATATTCTTTAGTTCAGTTGGAGAATTAAGCTCAATCTTGGATTATAATTATGTTCTAAAATACTTGTATTGTGAGAATTTTCTATTTTGATGGATTTCAAATGAGATAAGATATGTGGTGAATAGTAACTCTAACTGAAGCATGTTCTATCGTAGAAAATGAGAAGTGAGATATGGATGTTTATACATTGATCTTTTTTTTTTCTATTGAATCAGATTGAATAAATGTACATTATATAATAGACCTATTTTTAAAGTAAGGCTTACCATATTAAAAACAAATCTATTTTGAGAATGATAAATAATAAAAGATGTTCATACAGTAATAATATTTCAAGTTCAAATGTGTAGTTGATTAGTTATAGAAAAGTATGTCATGGAATGAAACAATAAGAAATGTCTTGGAACTAAAGTAGCATTTATTGATTGTATTTTAGGAAATCTGATTTGAGTAAATATGTGAGAATGATGTTATATCTCAAAATGATAGCCCACTTATGTTGAATCATATGAAATGATATGAGAATGAAATAGAAACATGTATGTTATGAATTGTAGATTGTTGTTTGTCTTGTTATAAAGATTCACTTTCTTATTAACCCTATCTGATTTATGTCATTTTATTGCACAAGAATCATGACATGGCAAATGATGAATTGAATTATCTTTAAGATACATAAAGAAATTAAGTAACAAGTGAAATGATTCACACATCTATTTAGTTCTTGAACACCATGGAGAAATAAAACTGATCTCCTTATTGAAACAACATGATTATGATTTGCATTTTTGGAGTGTGGTTGAGACCTTGAAGGTTAGATCACTAGGATTTAGGAGCCAGTCACATGGCATCGTTGTCCCAATATCCTCTATTGTGAATGTCTAGTTCTATAAGAAATATAATATGAAGAAATGTAAACTATAAAACTCAAGAAATTTTCTAGTATTTGATATTATGTTGTATTTTTCTATATCGTGTACCCTATATGAGGACATAATGGTATGGAGGTTGAATGCTCTACCTTAGCCTCTTTTGGTAACAATGTGGTGGACCATAGTTTGTTGTAGTTGTAGGATTCTTGGAAAGGAGGTGCAATAGACCAACAAAAAGAATCTTCCCTTTATACCCTATTTGGAGGATCCATTATCGATATATACCATTAGTGAACAAAAGATATAAGAAGAGATAAAGGTAATACCATTGTACACACTAGTTCTTCAACAACTAAACACCTCTTTCATCAGTGAAGAACTTAATCCTTCAGATCTAGATTTAGATTGGCCACCGAGAAATCTGGATAGAAGCATGGGCCTCTAATTCATCAACACTAATCACAGAGAACATGGTGCCTCACCTTGGCCACCATTTCAAAGAGGAACAGGAGTTGTTGACACGCTATTCATCTTGTAACTCCCATTGTTCCCCTATCTCAAGAGGTAGCCCTTTAAGGTTTTTCTTCTCTATAAGAGAGAAGTTTGATAGTCAACTTGTCTCACAAGTTGTCTCAAAAATGTTATGATGATGTTAAAAACAATTTGCAAAGTTCCCCCTATATGTAAGAGAGTGATGTGCTTAGAAAACCCTAATTCTAGTCCCTTTTCTAATCATAATTGAAAAAAATAGTCCAATAATAGAAAACCTAAACATGAATTGTGATTGGCCGATCAGGATACAAAAAGGATTATCATCGGCCAATTGACTAATTGGGTCAGTTCAAATCCAGATCTGAATTGCTTTCCAATTTGAGAGTTTCTCTATTGAACTTCGATTGACTGATCAGGTTAGCTAATTGAAGATATGGTCATTCGAGTGGACAACTCAGTCAACCAATTGAAAATCAACAGATCCATTGGTTCAACCAATCTAATCCAACGATAAGACTTTATGGTCCCTAATCTGATAGGAAATCACATGGTAATTGTAACGACCCCACCTTCCGGTAACCCCCAATTAAGGGAGATCGAGAGGATGGTGTCGTTATCCAATTTCTAGATCAAGGTTCAACAATTAATTGATAACAATTAATAAATTCTACTAGACTATACGGAAAAGCTATAATAAATAAAATTTTTGCATACCTTTGAAAATTTTGGATATATAACTTCTATTCAGAACTGGGACTAACTAACTAATCCTCCTTGGACTTTAATTCATGTATTTCACAATATGACAATTTACTGTTTGTCCTTTTTGTTTTGTTCCTAAAACGCCGACAAACAAAACGTTGGTCATCCGAAGCTGGTATGTGGGGGAAACAAATAATGTGCAACTATGTTAATAATGTAATCATTCAATTATTCATTTAACAACCAAGATTATGTTTTAAGCCATACTACTCAATCCTTACCTATCCCCTAACTTTGTGTTGTTCTTGCATGCTACCTCTCTTTAGGTAGTTCCTTACCCCCATGGTCTTACCTTACAAGTAGCCAATACATAGGGTAATAGAGTCGCATGGCACTACCCAGAAGTAGCCCAATATCTAATTCAAAGTGACTTGATGGACCTACCCCATTGGTAGCCATGTACTAAGTCATTCGATGACCTGATGGACCTACCTCATAGGTAGCCATGTACTAGGTCAACTAATAAGCCACAGAGGGGACCAAGATTTGGGATAGTAGGCACATATCTTAGGTGACAGTCATTTCCACATTATAGTTTGCATGAATTAAAATCATCCAACAATTAATTCATGTCATCGATGAAAACTTCGGTAAACCTCGGAAAACATAACTCAATATATTCATAAGTGTAACCACATACCTCTTATTGCAGATTTGAATACAGAATCAAGTATGAAGAGAGAGAATATCCAAGTAAGCAAGCAAATTGCACAGAAACCCTAGATTGTTGGATCGGTGCGCCGCGGTCCACTGGTCGATCTGACGCTCTGCAAGAACTGGCTGCACTCACTTGTTAACGCATGCAGTCATTGGCGATTGATTGTCGGATACTCCTGGGTTCACGATGGACCCCTGATCCAATGACTCACGTCGTTGCGCTCCGCTCAGTGAGCCAAGTCGCGCACTTCCTCCTGAGATCGTTAGATCTCGTCTCAGCCCACCATGCTCCATGATCTGATGACACCTTCTCATCATCTCCTTCTTCTTTCTAATTAGAATGTGTGGCGACACCGCGGCTGGACGAAGCAAGGGAAATCGTGAGAGGGAGAGGTTGCTAGGGTCTAGGGATCTGCCGCCAAGGTTCATGAGGGTGAGAGAAACCTCATGAGGGACTATTTATAGGCTAGGAGAGTCTCTTCTAGAAATTCTGATCCCGCCGTCAGAGCTTGCTTCAGCCCAATTGGATATTCTCTCTCTTCATATTTGATTCTATATTCGAATCTACAATAAGAGGTATGTGGTTACGCTTATGAATATATCAAGTTATGTTTTCTGAGGTTTACCGAAGATTTCATCGATGACATGAATTAATTGTTGGATGATTTTAATTCATGAAAACTATAATTTGGATATGACTATAACCTAAGATATGTGCCTACTAGCTCAGATCATGGTGCCCTCTGTGGCTTATTAGTTGACCTAGTACATGGCTACCTATGAGGTAGGTCCATCAGGTCATCGAATGACTTAGTACATGGCTACCAATGGGGTAGGTCCATCAAGTCACTTTGAGTTAGATATTGGGATACTACTGGGTAGTGCCATGCGACTCTATTACCCTATGTATTGGCTACCTATAAGGTAGGACCATGGGGGTAAGGAACTACCTAAAGAGAGGTAGCATGCAAGGACAACAAAGAGTTAGGGGATAGGTAAGGATTGAGTAGTATGGCTTAAAATGTAATATTGGTTGTTAAATGAATAATTGAATGATTACATTGTTTACATAGTTGCACATTATTTGTTTCCCCCACATACCAGCTTCGACTGACCGACGTTTTGTTTGTCGACATTTTAGGTACAAAACAAAAAGGACAAATAGTAAATTGTCATATTGTGAAATACATGAATTAAAGTCCAAGGAGGATTAGTTAGTTAGTCCCAATTCTGAATAGAAGTTAGATATACAAAATTTTCAAAGGTATGCAAAAAATTTATTTATTACAACTTTTCCATATAGTCTAGTAGAATTTATTAATTGTTATCAATTAATTGATGAACCTTGATCCGAAAATTGGATAACGACACCGTCCTCTCGGTCTCTCTAAATTGGGGGCTACCAGAAGGTGGGGTCATTACATTTGGTATCAGAGCCAATTCCCCTCTAGTAGGTGGGCCCCACATGAGCATGACATGCCAGTCTTGAGCCATGCGGTCCAGGCATGTAGGAAAGGGTTGTCCAAGGTTGACGTAGCCACCCTTGTGCTACTATTCCGTGATTGGGAGGTGGGTGTCCATGGGCCATTGTCGGTCTGCACTGAAATGGGGAAGACATTACGAGGCCTTATAGTTGAGCCTTGACGAGGACGTCAAGAGTCTAAGTGGGGGAGGTTTTAACATCCTAGGATTTGAGGCCTCAGATAACATGATCTTAAAAGGAATGATTGGACTACCCATACCACCAAGGTGCACCTCCTTTTCCGGGAGCCCATCACTAAAGAACTCCATAGTTAAGCATGCTCATCTTAGAGTAGTACTAGGATGGGTGACCAGTCGAGAAGTTGACCCTGGCTTGCACGTCAGTGTGGATAAAGTGTGCAGTTAAGGCTAGTGGTGGTCTGTGGGGCCAATCATCATTCTTGAAACTCTACTAGAGCCTTGGGCAGTGGGCCCATGCCTTACAAATGGTATCAGAGCCAATTCCCCTCCAGTATGTGTGGCCCACATGGGCATGTGGCATGCCAATCTTGAGTTGTGCGGTCCGGACATGTTGGAAAGGGCTATCCGTAGAGACGATATGGAGCCACCCTTGCACTAGTAGCCGTGGATGGGAGCTGGGTGTCCATGGGCCATTCTGGGTTTGCACTGAAATGGGGAAGATATTATGAGGCCGTATAGTTGACCCTTGACGAGGGCGTCAAGAGTCTAAGTGGGGGAGATTATAACGTCCCAGGATTTGAGGCCTCAAATAAAACGATCTTATAAGAAATGATTGGACTACCCATATAACTAAGGTGCACCTCCTTTTCCAGGAGCCCATCACTAAAGAACTCCATAGTTAACCGTGCTTGGCTTGGAGTAGTACTAGGATGGGTGACCAGTCGGGAATTTGACTCTGGATTGTGCATGAGTGTGGATAAAGTGTGCAGTTAAGGCTAGTGGTGGTCTGTGGGGCCAGTCATCATTCCTGAAACTCTACTAGAGCCTTGGGCAGTGGGCCCGGGCCATAGAAATCTTATAAGGAATGATTAGACTACCCATATCACCAAGGTGCACCTCCTTTTCTGGGAGCCCATCACTAAAAAACTCCATAGTTAAGCATGCTCGGCTTGGAGTAGTACTAGGATGGGTGACCAGTCGGGAAGTTGACCCTGGCTTGCGCATGAGTGTGGATAAAGTGTGTAGTTAAGGCTAGTGGTGGTCTGTGGGGCCAGTCATCATTCCTAAAACTCTACTAGAGCCTTGGGTAGTGGGCCCGAGCCTTACAAATCCTGGGACATTACAATCTCCCCCACTTAGACTCTTGACGTCCTCGTCAAGGCTCAACTATACGGCCTCATAATATCTTCCCCATTTCAGTGTAGATCCAGAATGGCCCATGGACACCCAACTCCCATCCACGGCTACCAGTGCAAGGGTGGCTCCATATCGTCTCTACGGATAACCCTTTCCAACTTGCCCAGACCGCACGGCTCAAGACTGGCATGCCACATACCCATGTGGGCCCCACCTACTGAAGGGGAATTGGCTCTGATACCATTTGTAAGGCCTAGGCCCACTGCCCAAGGCTCTAGTAGAGTTACATGAATAATGATTGGCCCCACAGACCACCACTAGCCTTAACTACACACTTTATCCACACTCATGTGCAAGCAAGGGTCAACTTCCCGACTGGTCACCCATTCTAGTACTACTCCAAGCCGAGCACACTTAACTATGGAGTTCTTTAGTGATGGGCTCCCAGAAAAGGAGGTGCACCTTGGTGATATGAGTAGTCCAATCATTCCTTATAAGATCGTTTTATCTGAGGCCTTAAATCCTGGGACATTATAGTAATGATTCATAACCATTCTACTTATTTGAATTATTATAAACTTTAATTCCATTATGCATTGTTGTGTGTGTGACCCGATAGGTTCCTAATTATATTGCAAAACTCACAAGAGATTATCGATGGATATCCACACATTATTTTAACCCATGTAATAGAAAATGAGTTGGAGAACATTTACAATTTATAAGGTAGCCAATGGTATCAGAATGTATAATTCCTTTGTCACAAATACCTAGATTAAAATGTGGCATGGAATGCCATCCTCTTGACACTCAATTTAGGTTCCACGATGTAGGGGAGACTATTTTAGATATTGTGAAATTAATATCTTATATTGACTCACATGAGCATGGCCATGTATTGTGTAGTCTTACTTATCATGTGGCTGGGATATCACTCTAAAGGAGGGATAAGTTCCATCTACATCACTCACATTCACAACCATGTGTCACAGTGCATTAATCCCTACATATTTAGAAACTCATATTTAGAGCATGTTGGGCTACTGGTCAAAGCACATAGGATAATATATGATTACTATAATGACTTTAGGTCTAAGGATCATGGTTACCATTATCACATTGAGATGAGACTCTAACATGTCATTCCATGTGTCAGTTTCAAGGTGGGTATATCAAATAAAACTTTTTCTCTAATAAGTTCGTGTGTATTTTGAGTTGATATCCAACATCATGACTTAATAAACATAGCCATAAATCACTATACATGCTAGTCTTGTATATTTTTTGTCTTCTATTATCCACAATAATAAATGATGGGGATATAACAAGAGTATTGTTACTATACATATAATCTTATGTTTATGTCATCAACTTAAGCCATATCTCATCAAGTTAAAAGACACTAATGACATTATTAAGTTTATTTGTTACCTGAATACTTAAACAAATATAATTGGTGGAATTTAATTTTGTTAATAACAAAATCATGTGAAAATTATCCCTTTTACAATCATCACATTATGGCTCTATGGGCATATAACAAACAATCAACCACTTTCACTAGAGCCAATCACTCATGAATATAAGTCCAATTGATCTAACATGACTATCATGTTTTTTTATGTGAAAGTTCTTTACTTAGAGTATCAACAACATTGCATTCAGTTGGCACTCCACAAATCTTTGTATTTCCATTGTACGATCTCATGTATGATATGAGATTGCCTTACTATGTGCTTGGAATACTAATTCAAGTTGGGTTCCTTAGCTTTTAGAATATTTTCATTGTTGTTGTAGTAATGTTCTACTTTGTTTTAAATAGTTGGAACCACCCCAAGTTCAATACTAAACTTCTTGCTCCATACATGTTGCTTTGTTGTATAGGAGGAAGCAATTTACCCAGTTTCCATTATAGAATCAATAATTGTCTCTTTATTGGAACTCTTATAACTTATATTAGCCAAACACTAATCCTCATTGTGATCGATAATCATCATTTTTATTTGATATCTTGCATCAGTGTAGAGTTTTACAACTAACTCCTCCTCACCTTCATGATTAGGAATTCATCAATAATTTTTTTCAAGTACTTAAGGATGTTCTTAATAGAGATCCAATGATCATCACTTAGATCCTACTAGTACCTACTCATCATGCTCTAAGAATATGACATATATGTTCATGTAGATATCATTTCAGACATCATAAATCCAATTCCTAAGGCATAAGGAATCTTATTCATGCATGTTTGATCTTCTAAAGAGCTAGAACATGTGGATTCAGAGAGACTTATTCCATGTAACATGGGTAAGTTTCCTCTTTCTGTACCCTACATGCTATACCTATTTAACACTTTATCAATGTATGTACTTTGGCATAGACCAAGAAACCTTCTAGATCTATCTCTATATATATCTTGAATCCTAGTATATTTGATGCTTCACCTAAGTTTTTAATGGATAACAAATTGCATAGCCCATTCGGAACTAATTGTAGAGAAGATATGACTTTTCCCATCAATAGTATGTCATCAACATACATTATGAAAAATACAGTTATGCTTTCACTAACCTTCTTGTATACACAAGGTTCATCGTCATTTTGGATAATGCCAACTATTTGACTGTCTCATCAAAATATAGATTCCAACACCAGGAGGATTGCTTCAACTTGTAGATTAACCTTTATATCTTACAAACTCTATTGGCTTCATTTAGTGCAATAAAACATTCAGATTGTGGCATGTATACATCCTCAAGAAAATTTTCATTATGGAAACTATTTCTAACATCCATTTGATTAATCTCATGCTCATGATAAGCTATAATGGAATGAATGGTCCTATTGGATAGAACCAAGGCAACTGGTGAAAACGTTTCATCATTGTTGACACCTTAAATGCATTTCAAAACCTTTTGCAACCAATGTACCTTTGTAGGTTTATACATTACCATCCATGTCTAGATTCTTCTTGAATAGCCATTTGCACAATATGGGTTTTACCCCTTCAGGTGGATCCACCAAGGTTTGCACCTTGTTTATATACACAAACTCCATCTCTTCTCTCATGGCTTCAAGTTTTTTATCAAATAATGCTCCCTCAATAGCCTCATTGTAGGTTGTTGGATCATTATCCACGATGACCAATACATTGTCTTCTTGAGTAATGAGAAATCCATAACTCTCTGGATCAAGAGGTTCCCTACTAGACCTCGAGGTTCTTGTGTTACATGAACTTGAGATTCCACCAACAAATTAGGATTCCTTTAATTCCGTATCTATGTCTATAGGTTCAATGTTATCTTGTTGATAAAGAACTTCTTGAAGTCCTACTTCTTCCCACTAGTTCTTTAGGAAATAAATTCCTTCTTGAGGAATACACCATCTCTAGAAAGAAAACCACTTTGTTTCTAGATGGAGTATAGAAGTAGTAAGCATTAGTTTCCTTATGACACTCAACAAAAATAAATTTATCCGATTTGGGTCCAATATTTTCACAGAACTACTTGTTTACTTAAGCTTCAATCACCAAACTTTATTGAAAGACATATTGGGACTTTTCCCACTCCATATCTGGTGTCTTTTTAACAGATTATAAGGTTCTAACTTAAGTGTAAACACATCAATTTCAAGATCATATCCCCAAAAGGAAATCAGGAGACCAACTAAACTCATAATTGATCGTACCATGTCAAACAAGGTGTGATTCCTTCGTTTAGATGCACCATCATTTTTTGGAGTTCTAGGTGGAGTCCATTATGATACAGTACCATAATCGTTCAGAAGGACCTCAAATTCTTGGCTTAAGTATTGATGACTTTGATTGAATCAAAGTGCTTTAATTCTTTTTCAAGATGATTTGATGCTTCATTCATGAATTTCTTAAACTTTCCCATTGTGATATGCGCTTCAATAGTTACACATATCCAAATCAACAAAAGTCATCAGTTTAAATGTCATGGTATTGATATTCATCTCTATCTCCTTTTTTACTATGCCCACATACATCAGTATGTATAAGTCCTTTCTCTATTCATATTTCTAGAAAAATATGTTTTTGTTATCCTACTCAACAACATGATTTGCATGTCTCTATCAATTTAAAATTAATAGAGTGCAGATAACCATCTTAATGGAGTCTAGAAATGCACTTCTCATTTATGTTCCCTAGGCAATAGTGTCAAAGATAAGTTTTGTTTTTGTCATTGAGTATTAACTTGTTCATAATTATGGAACATACAAGTCTCTCAAGATCTAATAAATAAACACAATAAGACATTGGGGCACTTCCATGAAAGATTTCGTCTTTATAATGGAAATGTGATCATTATTTATCAAAAACTCAAAACCATTCTTGTCCAAACAAGATACATACATAATGTTTCAATTTATGGCAGGTACATAATAGTTTTTCTCTACCTCTATTACAATCCCACTGGGTATAGATAAAAAAGTAGGTACCTATAGTAGTGGAAACCACTCTTGCTCCATTTGTAGTGCATAATTTCACCTCCCATTGGTTTAAGGGTCTACTTCTTTTGGGATCCTACATATATTAAGCTATTTGAGATACACACTTGTATCAATTATCCATGATGAATAAATAGAGAAGTTTGTTTCTATAACATATATACCTGAAGTAGAGATATTTATCTCCTAGTTATTGTTCTCTAGTTCTTCAAGATAAGGCAATTTATTTTCAAATGTACATCCCGATGACAAATTTCTTCAGTTAACCCTCCTCCTTTTGCCTTATGCGTAGAAAACTTTTGTCTTGATCTAGAATATTTCTTATCTCTGCCTTTCCCTTAGACTTTACTTTTCCTTTGTTGACCATCAGTACAAATTTGGGTGTACCTTCCATTTTCACCTCAACAGTTCTCTACATGAAAGGTGGCTCTGTCAATGGCCTATGAAAAGTTCATGTTGAATTAATAATGAATTGTGTGTATGAACCTATCAACAACGATAGGATTACATCTGTGCCAAATCTTGACCTAATAGAAATGCTAGTCTTGTAAGATTTTCCACATACCTGATAACTTGAGTCATTGGTTCCAACTGGATCACCTTCCACCAACTTGTATTTAAGTAGCACCTCAAAGACGACATACCTCGCTTGCCTTATTTGTTCTTGATACACTATCTTGACATGTTTTATCCTCTCAATAACATCCATGTTTTCATGTTTCTTTCTAAAATCACAATTCATGAAGAAAATCATGAGGGACTTGATGTCCATAGAATTATCATTATGCTTCTTGTGAGCCTCCCTTTTCACCCTAGGAAGAGTTGAAGTTGGTTCATTAGGTATCAATGTGTCCAAGATTTGATTGTTGTACAATTTTATGTCAATAAATCATCATATGAAATAATGACATCTTTATGAGTATAGGTTCTTAATCTGATTGAGACGACCTAGTCATGTTAAATGCAATGGAAATACAATATGATATGCACCTTTCTTGGCATACCCACATACTTATTATCACACTTGCCCAAAGTATATGGTGCACCAACATAGAATTATCACACCTAGTCGAACAAGGTTTGCATGTGTATTACACTTCGAAGGTAACTTTAAAAGTGATGATATATATATATATACATATACATATATATATGTACATATAAATATATATTTATATTTATATGTATATATGTATATATATATGTATATATATATATATATATTTATATGTATGTATATGCAAAAAGACTCAATTTGGACTTTGTAGAGTTTGTGCTACCTCTACGTGCGAGTAGGGTCATCCCCCACTACTATATCATTGGGGGCTGAGCTCTTGTATTTGAGACCCTCAAATCAATTTTTGTGATATGTTATTTTTTTCTCCCCCATTTCTAGTAGGGTGACATGGGCTTCACACACTGGTAAAAGACTATCACAATGGGGGGGGGGAACACTTCATGAAGTGAATTCCAAGGTAAAGAGGTCCCTCACCGTTAGGTGTAGAGAAATTGCCCCCATAAGAGGAGGTGAGAAAGGGCATTCTGCATGCCCCAAGGATGTCTCTCCATTGTTTTATGATGAACTACTTCAACTCATCATAGACATTGTACAACATAAAATCCATTTTTCATTCTAATATAAACAAGTAAAAACTAAGGTGATAAGTTTAAGATAGAGGACATTCTCACCCAAGGAAGATTTTTTGTGTTTTCTTCAAATTTTTGGTAGTGAGTACATTGGAGCTTGTTGATGGAAAATCAGACAAGTTTGTCTTTTCAATAAGATTATCATATAAGAAATTAACCTACCATTCCAAAACTTCCTTTTAGGGAGGTCACTATTATGTTGTAATTGGATGAATATAATTGATGACAAAAACAACAATATCCATTTGTCCAATCGAGTTGATTATACTTAGAGAAGGATTTTATTGGTTGAGAGTGAAGGGTGAGAGCATGTATACTTACAACAGAGAATGAGATTCCTCTTTCCCTAGGGTTGGGACTCCATACTTCTACTTCTTAGTATTAGAAAAATATTTTGTGATATGTGACAGAAACATCATTCCACCATTCTATCCATCAAGAGAGTCATATCATAAACCAAATCTCTGAGGTTTTCTTGCCACCCTCATCCTAACTAGGGAAAATCCATCCCAATAAACAAATGAGAGGAATAGGGATCCATCTGTCACGGAACCGTTCTTACCCCAATCCCAATCCTACTGCCTAGACAGTAGAAAAAGGATTGAAGTGTCCATCCCTGAGTGGCCCAATAACATCAATCACACTGGCATATACAATAAGAAATAAATAACTCAAAAAATAGATAATTAAAAGACAACTAACCCAATATGGAGATATAACCGATTTATCTTTGTCATCAGAGTGTATGAGTGCGGAAGCGATCTTATTCAATATTCCATTTGTATTGCCTAAAATCAAGAAAATCAAGACACAATCATGCAATTGCACGGTACGCTATCAAAATCAAGTAAAATGATTTATAACAGAAGAAGTGATAAACTTATGCCTGAGCTTCTTCTCAAACTCATGGGCAACGACGCTAGGGGAGGAAACGGCTAGTTTCTTTCTGATGAGTAGAGGCTTGAAGCAGGGAAGTGCAATTTCTCCATTTCTTTTCATTCTGTTTGAGGAGATGCTATGTAGAAGATTCTTAAAACTATATGAGGAAGGGGCCATTTCCAGGTTTCAGGTGAAAGGGGTGGATGTCCCCCCGATCATTCTTCTATATGCAGATGATATTGTAGTCTTCTTCTCTGCTGACCAGAGATCAATGGACAAGGTCTGCAGCACCTTTGATGCATACGAAAAGGCAACCGGGCAGAGAATAAATAAGCTCAAGTCCACATGCGTGGTAGGAGGCAAGGATCTAGTTTTAGCTCAAGCTATAGCCGCATCATGGGGGTGGTTTCTGCCATGAACTCAATGACGTATCTTGGCATACTGATCAAGAAAGGAGTGATGAGGCTCGCTGATTTTGAGTTCCTGATGGGCAAGATAAATAACAAGTTTGCTACGTGGAAATCCAAACTACTATCTTTTGCAGGGAGACGATTGCTGATTGCACACGTCTTGACTTCTATCCCAATGTATACGGCGGCTGCGGTGGGAATCCCTGCTCGGATCATGACGCGAATTGAGAACAAGCTATCCAAATTTCTATGGAGGGATACGGAGGATAACCACAGGAAGGCGTGGGTTGCATGGCACAGAGTTGCTAGGCCTTTTTCACTTGGACGTCTAGGGTTTCCCTCTTTACAGACGGTCAATGAAGCCTTTGTTGCAAAAGCATGTTGGGAGGTGCTAACGAAGGACTCCATTTGGGCTTCTTTCTGCAGGGCTAAGTATGCAAACTTGGTTGGTGGCCGAGACAATATGTATCCTGGTACCCTGAGAAGAGGTTTATTACCTTCACCTTTCTGGAAAAGAATGTGGGATATGTTCCCTCGTATTTTTCCGTTATGTCGATGGGTGGTTGGGGATGGAGATTTGTCCTTTTGGGATTCTTGGTGGTGTGAATCTCGCCTTGCGGATCACGCGTTAGTCCCCAACGATAGAAGACACACGTTTACGGTCAGGGACTTTTGGCTGGATGGACGCGGTTGGGACTGGGATTCTCTCAGGGTGGTCGTGGATGATGAAGGTATGAAGATGATACGTGATGCTGGCGTTTGGATAGCCAACGTAGACAACAGGCTGGTATGGAGTCATGAGAGGAGTGGCAGATTTTCTATGAGTTCTGTGAAAAGGGTGATGATGCAGGGTGGTAGGGAAGGCCCAGATGGGCTAGGGATGGTATGGCATGCCGGATATCCCAAGGAGGCGGCATTTATCTGGAAACTAGCCAGACGAGCTACACCCACTGATGATAACATTAAATTTAGATGTGGTATATCCCTTGCTTCTATATGGTATTGTTGCAATAACCCCCAGGAGGAAGATATAGATCACATGTTGTTTAAAGGCCAGACCGCTACTTTCTTCTGGCAGAAGTTTAAAGATCTGCTTGAAATGGAGCCGCCTGATGATATGAGATCCCTTCTGAACATGTGCAAGATGACAAAGGCGAAAGGTTTATCTGAATGGCTGACAGGTAATATGGAGATTTTAATTCCCCACAGTATATGGTGCATTAGATGTGGAGCTAAGTATGATGGTACGAGGAAGCCGTTCAACCATGAATGGGACCATATCCTTAGAATCCTTAATCATCAGTTGAAGAGAACAACGTTCCCTATCACTATAAACAGCGATATATATGATAGAATGAAGATGGTGGGCTTGAACGAACCAAAGTCAATGATGAACCAGCTGATTTTGTTGCGATGGGAGAAGCCGGATATACATAATCTCAAGTTGAACATCACGGTTGGTAGGGATAGGGACTCCCACGGAACACATAGAAGGTGGGCAGCTGGTATCATACATAACAACAGTGACAATATTTGTCTTGTGTTCAGAGCCTGGATAAGGAGCTCGGATTACCTTCTTGCATACATGGTCTGAAGCTAACGGGTGACCATGCCTTGAACATCTCGTGTATAGAAGTAGATGATTTTCTTACACATGAGATTCTTTGGAATGGTGGTAAAGAGCCATGGCGGATAACTTCTTTTGTTAGAGAGCTGCGAGATGAGTTAACAACCTCTATGATTTCGGGAGCCCTAGTTCACAAGGCTATCATCTCGATTCCTCGTGAGTTAGGTAGGTGGGGATGCCGATTGAATGAGATGGTAGTTTCGTCAGATGTATCCAATATGCCGATGAGGATTCGAGGCATGGCGTTGTTGGAAAAAAGAGATACTCCCTATGTGATACTCAAGAGAACAGAACCTGGAGAGGAAAATGCTTGATTTCGGAGTCCCTTGTATTGGTTGTCTTTGTTTTTATTTTTCAGGATGTAAGGGTTGTCCTTGAGGGATCTTGGGATGATACCCGAGTTATAAGTGCGGGAGATGTAATTATGCTGTGATTTAGCCCACAAGAGGGGTGTGGGATGAATAAAAGCGACCCCTGGCTTAATTTAAAAAAAAAATTATAACAAGATAGTATACTTGGCAGGACTTATATTCAAAGAATAACAAGCAATTTGCAAAAACCAACATTTATTCGACAAGTTTTTCAAGCAATTCGAATTTTATTATGAGTTCCCATTATGCTGTAATTCGAGAAGCATGCTTATATAATTTGTGTGACTCTATTACCCCAACGCGACGGGGAAGGTCACTAGGCTCCTTCTCACCATAGGAACATAGGAAGCCAATGTACAATTCCCACCTCCAAATTAGGGGGTTGTTGTACTCAATATCCACATTATCAACATTATCAACATCATCATCATTATCAATATACGGGCAGTCATAATGGGCATACAATTTATTTTTTCATGTTTTTCAAAATATAGTATAGAAAAACAAAAGAATAATCATAGGGAACAATAGCTCATCCAAGTAAATAGCCAAGTATATAGTCAAGAGATACATAAAAGTATCTTCATACAATCAAGGAGGAGTTATATAATAGCGTACCTTTCACCGAGGATTTCAAGTATTAATCAACTAGTAATAGGTTGACCCTTCGAGTTAGATCCTAAAACACAATATTTGGATCAAGGGTCAGGATCATGATATTTGGAGATCATGTTTCAATATTTTGATATTAGGTTTACACTTTTCCTATGTCAACCTTAGGGTTGGGTCACTCACTTATATGCAACCCATATTTCAATATATCCAACATTATTTCCCATGTCAAGTATTTCAAGTGTCATTGACCTACCTAGGTTTTCTAGGTACATGTGTTAACCCTAATTATCCTAGTCAATATGCAAGTCCAAAAATCATGTCTTTAGATAATTTATCAAGTTCTAACGTCATTGGGGTTCAAGATTAGATCAAGTTCTGATAAGTAGATCAGAGATCAACTTTTAGGTCAAAAGATCTAGATATACAACAAGATTTAGATCAATCATATTATCAAGATATCATCAAAATTACCTTCAAGGCATAAGATTAATATTCAAAGGTGATTAAGACAACAAGATTAGATCTAGTATAGACAAGTATGATTTCAGGTCTCAAGATAATCATCAGAGTTAAGAAATAAGGTTTCCAAAGTCTAATCACAACATTGAGTCATTTAGACTAATTAAATGAGCAAGAGATCAAATTTAAATATATCATTGATCATAGTTTGGAATCAGGTTTCAAAAGTATTTTCAACAGGTTCATTGGATTTTTCTGATCAAAATTGACTACTTGTTCATAATATTTGGAGCTAGTATGTATTTTCTAGAATTAAAACAAGATCTGAACATTTATATGAATATTTGTCAGAGAGGGAACAAAAATACCTTTGATACGGAAAATCGAGGACTGTTGGATCGAGATTTGGTCAAGATCGCACCACAAGGCTCGCTGGTCAGGAACTGGTTCAAACTCTATTTGGTCGGTTTATTCTAAATTTACCGGTTCACTGGTAGTTTGCTTGGTCCGGGGAATTTCCCCTTGAACCAGCAAGTCGGGCTCCTGTCGTCTACGCTCTAGCTTCACCCCACGGTCCCAGAAAGGAGGCGGAGGAGCTCACTGGTGTGGATGGGCTTTAGGAGCAGAAGGGACCGAGCAAGGCCACGAGAAAGTCGTCCCAGCTCGCCTTGACTTCGCGGAGGTGGTGGTGTTTGCAGATCGAGGTGAGAGGGCAAGCAGCGCAGATGCCCAGAGGGGCCTATGCGGCGGCGCCGCTATGGCAGCAGGAGATCGGGGAGGAAACGGGGTGCACTTGGGGCTAGGGGTGAGCAAGGGTGAGTCTCTGAGCATGGTAAAGTATATGCGATCCTTGGGAGGGGTTTATATAGTATTAGGACTAGGGTTTTAGGCAAACGAGCTTGGGGTAGAGGCCATGGCTGCCGAAGCTGAGAGAGGGGGGTGAAGATCTTATTTTGGTGGCATTTTAATGCATTAAACATGGTCAAAGTTGGGCCCGTTGAGTTCGAATTTGCGAGAACAAGATTTCTATTCACTTTGATTTTCGAATTAGGGTCGCGAGCGGGAGATTCATTCTTCCGTCCCCATTTACTCCTCCCCGTAATCAGCGGGAGGTTGAAGACAGGTTAGTGGCCGTGAGATTGGGCCCTGATCCGTGTGGGGCTGATCTAAGGGTTGGGGATCACCACCAAGGTCAGCCCTGGATCGCTGACTAGGAATAGCCAAAGAAAAAGTTAATTATAAAGGGATTTTGAGCACAAAAACCTCCAAAATTCATAGAAACTTATAGGAATGTCCAATTGCTCTCAAATTTGGACCAAAGCTTCACAAAAACGTGGAGAACCTTTAGAAAAAGTTTGAGAACAAAATTATGAGGTTTTATGGATCAATTTACTTTATTGTACAAAGTAACAAATAAATAAAATATGTGGGGTTTCAAAGTGTATAAAATTCAAATTGATCGCCAAATTTTGGATTTGAGTCTCAATAATGATTATGAAGACAAGAAAAATAATTTGGGACCATTAGTAGGTATAATGAGGGTAAAAAATAGTAATTTCATCATACTTATGTAAAATTCCACTTTGCCACATCCTTCCCTCCTTAAAAAGGAATTTTGTCCCCACAATTCAAAAACATCCTCAAAATCAGAATTATTCAAATCCAGAACATATCCTGAATTACTAAAACATCCTAAACTATGTAATCAAAACCATGTCCTCAAGTTTCAATTAGTCCCAAAAATCACAATTGAGATTCCATGTTCCATATAATCAACTTGGTGCTAACATCATTTCATCATCGAGAAATTGAGTATCAAGGTCAATGCATATGCTATTCAAAGTCATCATATGAGTCACTTATATGGAAGGCGTTCTATTGATCACAAATTTGGAGAGATCCTATTTTAGGTCAAACAAATAGAGTTCAAGTGTACAAGGTGACTTTCAATCCCAATATCTCAGGGTCCTAGCTTCTCCTTTGGCCTAGGTGGGGTTATACATCCGTGATTTGAGATTTCATATTTCAATATTTTGAGACAAGATCATATTTTCAATATTATTATTTCAAACTCAAAATCAATGGGAAGGTCCCACCCTAGTCCTAATGAGAGCTAAACCCTAAATCATAAATCGAGAGAGTCAATATAGTCATCATTTTGAAAATTTCAACATTTGCGATTTTGAAGTCATTAGTCATATATCTCAATGTCCAAAAAAAATGTGATCATAGGATTTGTATCATTATTGAGATTTGATAATCGTGAGTCATAATTATATAATCAATATCAAGAGTCAAGATTTTAGACACAAAAAGTCATAGATCCAAAATTTGATCATATGTATAAATATTTAAAAGCTAGAGTTTATATTCCTGTTTAGACCTTAGGGGAGATCACTCATCTATATTCAATTTCAAGCAACGATATTCATCAATGTTCAAAAACATATCAAGGTTTCATTATCATTGTATCCAAGGTTGATGAATGATCTACACCTAGGTCTATCTAGGAAGTCAACCACAAGCTATAGTCAATATTGTCATATGTCAAGGTCATTATTAAATCAATATTCAAGATCGAGTATCAACCATGGGTTTAACCTATTAGGATTTGATCAACCAATCCAAATAGGGTGGAAGGGAATACCTTTCCCATCTCTAAATAATCAATAGGATGAAAACTTAGAGGTAGTCATAATAGGGACGTGACCTAGGTTAGGGGATTCATGAGTCAACTACCACCCTAATCTAGCACATTACTTACATTGGTCACGATCCACTGATCTTATTTAAATCATATATATCAAAGTCATAAGATCAAAATTCAAGATAATAGGGCAATAATGTCAAGATTTTCAATTCTTTCCTTTCATGATCAAGGTAGTGTTATAATTTGGAAATCAAGGATTTGAATTTGGCATTCGAGGAATTAGAGCATAATAGTGCAAAATCTAGGCCCATAATCATATCAAAATCGATATTGCAAAAGGCATCAATGGTCAATAGGGAAACAACTTTTTGCATCATGGTCTTACATCATGATTTTCTGAGTCCTAAGCTTCGTCGCTTGATGGCTTAGTCATGATATGTATCAAATAGGTACAAGTTTGCTTAACTATGTATGAGGTTTAATCAATAATAGGGCAACATGGAGATTAATCAAATCGAGACCTCATCAACAATGAGTTATAAGGTATAAGTCCTTCTTATTTCACCATATCAAGAGTACTAATATTGACCTCAAACATAGCAAACATGTAGTCACGTTTTGGTTAAATTGAGTGTACATGATTATTTGATTTCAAAATTAATTGATCAAAATCGAGTTTTCAAATTTAGGTCAGATCATGATATCAACTTTCAAGATTTAGTTATATTCATTATTCCCATGTATAAGCTACCCATAATGTAGACATCATATGGTAAAAAGTCACAAGAAAGGACCACATGAGGAGATGACAAGACTACCTAATCTTCATCTACATGGGTGGCTTAGGATAGTCCTTAAAGAAGAGATGAGATGTAGAAGACTCTCTAGGGTTTCACAAGAAAACCTTTAGGTCCAGTTCCGGATCAATTGAGGCCAGGTAGAGCGGGGGATCTCAACCACTGTGAAGACGGATAGGAGAAATTATGTCAGGACCCCGAGCCTAGACACCTCAATTTTCACCATTATGGACTTTAGGGTTTCTTGGGTGTAAGAGACTTGAGAAATTATTACATAAAGTATATGGGAGTGTGAAAGCTCTGATACCAACTGTCACGGAACCGTTCTTACCCCAATCCCAATCCTACTGCCTAAATAGTAGAAAAAGGATTGAAGCGCCCATTCCTGAGTGGCCCAATAAGATCAATCACACTGAAATATACAATAAGATAATTAAAAGACAACTAACCCAGTATGGAGATATAATCGATTTATCTTTCTCATCAGAGTGTATGAGTGCGGAAGCGATCTTATTCAATATTCCATTTGTATTGCATAAAATCAAGAAAATTAAGACACAATCATGCAATTGCACGGTACGCTATCAAAATCAAGTAAAACGATTTATAACAAGATAGTATACTTGGCAGGACTTATATTCAAAGAATAACAAGCAATTTGCAAAACCAACATTTATTCGACAAGTTTTTCAAGCAATTCAAATTTTATTATGAGTTCCCATTATGCTATAATTTGAGAAGCATGCTTATATAATTTGTGTGACTCTATTACCCCAACGCGATGGGGAAGGTCACTAGGCTCCTTCTCACCATAGGAACATAGGAAGCCAATGTACAATTCCCACCTCCAAATGAGGGGGTTGTTGCACTCAATATCCACATTATCAATATCATCATCATTATCAATATACAGGCAGTCATAATGGGCATACAATTTATGTTTTCATGTTTTTCAAAATATAGTATAGAAAAACAGAAGACTAATCATAGGGAACAATAGCTCATCTAAGTAAATAGCCAAGTATATAGTCAAGAGATACATAAAAGTATCTTCATACAATCAAGGAGGAGTCATATAATAGCGTACCTTTCACCGAGGATTTCAAGTATTAATCAACTAGTAATAGGTTGACCCTTCGAGTTAGATCCTAAAACACAATATTTGGATCAAGGGTCAGGATCATGATATTTGGAGATCATGTTTCAATATTTTGATATTAGGGTTACACTTTTCCTATGTCAACCTTAGTGTTGGGTCACTCACTTATATGCAACCCATATTTCAATATATCCAACATTATTTCCCATGTCAAGTATTTCGAGTGTGAATGACCTACCTAGGTTTTCTAGGTACATGTGTTAACCCTAATTATCCTAGTCATTATGCAAGTCCAAAAATCAAGTCTTTAGATCATTTATCAAGTTCTAACATCATTGGGCTTCAAGATTAGATCAAGTTCTGATAAGTACATCAGAGATCAACTTTTAGGTCAAAAGATCAATATATGCCACAAGATTTTGATCAATCATATTATCAAGATATCATCAAAATTACCTTCAAGACATAAGATTAATATTCAAAGGTGATTAAGACAACAAGATTATATCTAGTATAGAAAAGTATGATTTCATGTCTCAAGATAATCATCAGAGTTAAGATATAAGGTTTCCAAAGTCTAATCACAACATTGAGTCATTTAGACTAATTAAATGAGCAAGAGATCATATTTAAATATATCATTGGGAATAGTATGGAATCAGGTTTCAAAAGTATTTTCAACAGGTTCATTGGATTTTTCTAATCAAAATTGACTACTTGTTCATAATATTTGGAGCTAGTATGTATTTTCTACACTTAAAACAAGATCTGAACATTTATATGAATAATTGTCAGAGAGGGAGCAAAAATACCTTTGATATGGAAAATCGAGGATTGTTGGATCGAGATTGGGTGATCAAGATCGCACCACAAGGCTCGTAGGTCAGGAACTGGTTCAAACTCTATTTGGCCGGTTTATTCTAGATCTACCGGTTCACTGGTGGTTTGCTTGGTCCGGGGAATTTCCCCTTGAACCAGCAAGTCGGGCTCCTGTCATCTACGCTCTAGCTTCACCCCGCGGTCCCAGAAAGGAGGCATAGGAGCTCACCGGTGTGGATGGGATTTAGGAGCAGAAGGGACCGAGCAAGGCCACGAGAAAGTCATCCCAGCTCGCCTTGACTTCGCAGAGGTGGTGGTGTTTGCAGATCGAGGTGAGAGGGCAAGCAGTGCAGATGCCCAGAGGGGCCTATGAGGCGGCACCGCTATGGCAGCAGGAGATCAGGGAGGAAACGGGGTGCACTTGGGGCTGGGCGGTGAGCAAGGGCGAGTCTCTGAGCATGGTAAAGTATATGCGATCCTTGGGAGGGGTTTATATAGTATTAGGACTAGGGTTTTAGGCAAACGAGCTTGGGGTAGAGGCCATGGCCTCTAGAGTTGAGAGAGGGGGGCGACGATCTTATTTTGGCGGAATTTTAATGCATTAAACAAGGTCAAAGTTGGGCCCATTGAGTTCGAATTTGCGAGAACAAGATTTCTATTCGCTTTGATTTTTGAATTAGGGTAGTGAGCGGGAGATTCATTCTTCCGTCCCCATTTACTCCTCCCCACAATTAGTGTGAGGTAGAAGACAGGTTAGTGGCTGTGAGATCGGGCCCTAATCCGTGTGGGGCTGATCTAAGGGCTGGGGATCGCCACCAAGGTGAGCCTTGGATCGCTGACTAGGAATAGCCAAAGAAAAAGGCAATTATAAAGGGATTTTGAGCACAAAAACTTCCAAAATTCATAGAAACTTATAGGAATGTCCAATTGATCTCAAATTTGGACCAAAGCTTCACAAAAACGTGGAGAACCTTTAGAAAAAGGTTGAGAACCAAATTATGAGGTTTGATGGATCAATTTACTTTATTGGACAAAGTAACAAATAAATCAAATATGTGGGGTTTCAAAGTGTATAAAATTCAAATTGATCGCCAAATTTTGGATTTGAGTCTCAATAATGATTATGAAGAGAAGAAAAATAATTTGGGACCATTAGTAGGTATAATGGGGGTACAAAAATAGTAATTTCATTATACTTATGTAAAATTCCACTTTGCCACACCATCCCTATAGAAATAGGCATAGACAAAGAAAAGATAAGCATAGGGAGAGATGGAAGCATGACCAATTGAGGGAATAAGAAGTTGTTGCATTATGTTATATAACTTTCTCCTTTTGACCATTTTGCACTCCCATAGAAAAAGATATTGAAAGGACTGATAGGAGATATGGTATCAAGTGATTGATTAGATCAAACCAAATTCATCCCATCTTAGATTGAAAGAGGGTAATTATATATAGATCGTATATACACCATTTATTGATTAAATCACATCTGATATGCAAAAAATTATAATCAGAATAGAGGTTATATATATATATATATATATATATATATGTGTGTGTGTGTGTGTGTGTGTGTGTGTGTGTCTGTGTGTGTGTGTGTGTGTGTGTGTGTCATAGTTTATCCAATTACCATTCCATATACATTGTTATATGTATAATATACTATACAATCACCACAAACTATAATATAGGATACGAAAACTAGTACAACAACTTGAGATGACAAGTCTTGTAGAAAAACAACCAAGAGCTTCACATCTAAATGCAATCCTAAATGATCCCTTTCAGGTCATATAGTCATGCATTCAAGAAAGTTAATCAACTGATCATAACTCCTTAGTTTGGTAATTTCTTGTGTTGTTGTTGATTCATCATCTCATCTTAATCACAAACCCTCCAAGCACAATCATCTTCAGTGTTGGCTTTTAATCGTATGCTCTCCGCCATGGTCTGACGATGATATCTTCATAGCATCCTATTATAATTGTATAATTAAAAATTACATGGAGATTGGATAGAGAGAGGCATATCATGCAAGCCATATCCACATTATATGACGATCGATCATAATTAAAACTGAGATGTCACATGTTTCATATGACACCATAGCAATATAATTTCCACATCAACATCCATCAAAGAAAATATAATATGTATGTATGTATTTATGTATGTATGTATGTATGTATATATATATATATATATATACATAGCTACATATATATATATATCATGTCATATATGACATTAGGTAATTATCATGGATACAACTTTACAGATAATTCATCCAAAGAATCATGTGTGATTTAAAACCCAAATCAACAAAATCATACAACATCATCTATGATGTCACTATAGGATTTTTAGTAAGAGGTGCAATAGAATAACAAAAAATATTCCCTTTATACCCTAGTAGGATCCATTGTAGTATAAAATGTCAATGAAAAAAAGACATAAAAAGGAATAAAGAACATAACTATGTGAGCACGATTTTTCCAACAACAAGACATGTCTTTTGTCACTGAAGAACCCGATCCTTTTGATCTAGATCTAGATTGACTGCCAAGATATCTAGATAGATCAATAAGTGGTTTGGATCATCCACCAAGTTCATGCATGGTTGTCTTCTGTGTAAAACTTGCAATCATTTTGCAAAATAGCTTCTACAATCCTCTACATGTGTGCCTTGGAATTTACTCCATCCAGACGGATGAGGGTGAACTTGGCATACCACCCATGCCACCAAGCCAAAGAGTAAAATGATTTTTTGACATGATACTCATTATGGAAATAAATTTCTTCTCCTATCTTAGGAAGCATTCATATGAAATTCTTCTATTTTTTAAGAGATAAGTTTGATGCCCAACTTTTTCCACAAGTTGATAAAGTTGTTAAAATTATTTGAAAACCCTCTGGGATGTGACCCCTTTATATGGAAGAGTGATGGATTTTGAAAAAACTAATTCCAATCCCTTTTCTAATTGTAATACCTAAAATAGTCCAATTCTAAAAGATGTAGATAGAAATTCCTATCATCTTGTCAGTTACTTGATCGTCCATTCTGGGTCCAAAAAGCTCTAACACTAGGAAATTAGGTTAGTTGATAGGTGGATAAGGTCAGTTCATAATTCAATATGAATTTCTTTCCAATTTGACACTTCCATGAATGAACTTCGATCGACCGATCAGGTTGGCTAATTGACCAATCTGGTTAGTCCAACGGAAAACTCAGTCAACTAATTGACAATCAATCGATCCATTGAACCAACCAATCCTATTGACTGATAAGAAATTTTGGTCACTGAATTAGAAAATAAATAAGCGTAATAATTATTCTTAACCATTCTAATCATTTCTACCGATGAAAACTTCAATTCCTTTATTATCCTTCTACTTATGGCCCAGTAGGTTCCTAATTACATTTTTATTGATGTTAAAAAATGACACACAAACATTTGTGTCTAGCCACACAAAATTGCTATCCATGTAAAAGGAATGAGTTGGGGAACAAGTAAAATCTATATATTAACCAATGCTACCATGATCGTATAATCCTTTTGTCACTGATATCATATTAAAAATGATGCTTGGAATTTCATCATGTTAACATTCAATCTATTTATCATGAACTGGAGTAGACTATTCACAATATTGTGATTTGAATACCATATAAAAACTCACATGAGTATGTCCATGCATTCATAGTCTCACTTATTAGGTGGCCAATATATCACTCCAAAGGATGGAAAAATTCCATCTACATAACTCAAATTCATCCGTATGTGACACAATACACACAATCAATACCTTTTTGCAACTCTTTTTCAGAGCATGCTGGTCTAATGGTAAAAGCATACATGACATCATCTAATTACTATACTTAATTAAGGTCTAAGGATCAGAATCACCACTATCATATTGAGATATGACTCTAACATGTTATTACATGACTTCCAAGTATCAACCTCTAGGTGGGTATATCATGTACAACTTGTTATCTAACAAGTACACATTTATGTGAGTTAATATCCAATATCATGACTAAAGAGATATAGTCATATCTCACTATACATTCTAGTCTTGTGTATTATTATTGTCTCATAATATCCACAATAAAACCTACTCGGGATATAACAAGAATGAGTTCTCCTATTATATGTATGATGCCATGTTTAGGTCCTCAACCCAAACAATATGCCATCAAGCTAAAATATATAGGACACTACTAAGTTTACTCATTATCTCAATACTATAATAAACATAATAAATTGAATTTCCTTTTTTAATACAAATCAAGTAAAAATTATCCCTTTTACAAAACCAAATGATGCCTATCAGGGCAGATAACCAACAATACCTATATAAGGGTGGTTTGTTGATCACTAAGATGATGACAACAAGTCATCGATTAGAGAATTAGTCATTGAGGCATAAAATTGGTGAGGTATCATCCAACTAGTTACAAGGAAGATGCTTAAAAGATGAGAAGACATGTATATTATGAGATGAATGTTTGTAATATTATCTTTTTTATTAGTTTGATAAATCTTTTACATTTGAATATGTTTGTTTTTGGGATAATTAGTTATTTTTCTAATGAAGTTAATATGTTTCCTTATTGTAATCTTCTTAGTATGGAACCTTATCTTAAATTTTGACATCTAATTTATGTTGAGATTTGACATATACCCTTATTATTATTTGTCTTTAGTTGTCTATGCAGCTCCTAGTTGCACTCGGACTCATCTGATTGCTCCTCCATGGACATCAAGCTTAGACAACTACTATAGGGGCTCCTCAGATCTCACCACAAACTATGAGTTGACATTTCCCTCCTAACAATAGCCAATAGACTCATGTCATCCTACATGAAAGGACATGAAGGAGTTGTCCCTCCTGTTGGTGTACTAGTCACCAACATGCTCTCCCACAACAATGATCCTTAGTTGTTTTTCTCCCATACATATCCCTCCCTAGTTGGGTAGGACTTGCCAGGGCTCTCGTAGTTACAACAACTAGAGAGGATAATAATTATTAAAGAAATGGATTCTCAATTGTCTGTGTATTATTTGTTCTTTGGGAAATATGTCATCAGATAGACATTGGAAACATAATGTTACTGACATATTTCCCTTTAACCAACAGATCGCATCCATAACTATGCAAAGGGAATGATGGTTTCACAAAAATATACCTAGTCCTACAGCAAGTCCAACAACAATCTGTGTTGATGTAGATGGACACTCTATCTTGGACAGTGTCTGCGCAACTCCTAGTCACACTCAGACTCGTCTTATTTCTCCTCCATGGACATCAGACTCAGACAACTACTGTAGTGGTTCCTCATATCTTGCCATGGACTGTGAATTGATGTTTTCCTCCTAGAAGCAGCCAATAAACTCCTGCCTCTAGAGTAGTTCACATGGACCAACTAGAAATCTTGTCATCTTGTAGGAATAGATAGGAAGGAGTTGTCCTTCCCATTAGTGTACAACTTACCAACATGCTCTCCCACAACAATGATCCTCAATTGTTTCTCTCATGTACCTATCCCTCCCTTGTCAGGTAGCACTTGCCTGGGCTCTCGTGGTTACCACAACCAGAGAGGACAACAATTGTCATAGCAACTGATTCTCAATTGTTTGTGTATTAGTTCTTTTATGAGAAGCCCTCAATACCCATCTATATATAGGAAGGGTTAGGGTCAGGATTCCCAGTCCCCAGCCAATGTGGGACTCAAGTGGGAGTGCAAAGGACAAGTAGATCTTGAATTTTCTCAACTTTTATAGAAGTTTCACAACCTGTGTGCAACAAAACGGTCGTCTTGCCAAGTGAGATGGTCGTATCACATGTGAGACCATTGTTTTTCTAAGAGAAACATTTGTCGGGGATGTGATATTGTTGTTTCATGCTTTCCCAATCATTAATTGGCAAATCATTTCCTAATTAATGTCAAACATTAATTTACTTGCACCCCAAGTATGTGCAATTGAAATGAGTTTGGGAAAACTCCAAAACTTCTGTTCATCTCAATGGGGCCATCTCACACAAGTGGGATGCCCATCTCACTCACCTAGATAGTTGTCTGGTGAGTTTGAGTCGAGATGATCAGTTCAATAGCTTGAAGTAGTCGGTTCATAGGTTAGAGTAAAGCCAATTCAATTTTTGATCTACCTAGCAACCCAAACGACCATCTCAACACTTGAGATGCCCGTTTGGGGGCCCAAACAGTCATATGACCCAATGAGATGGTCGTTTGGAAGTTCAGTCAGCCAATACATTGATTGTTGTGTGAATTGTGTACCAAAACACTTTAGTACTTAATTCAATTATCATTCAAGATCAAACTCCTCTTCTAGATGAGTTCCCATGTGTGTGACCCTATAGGTCCCATATCACATTGGTAGTGAATGTCCATAACGTCTATAACTAGCTTATGACATAACAAGAAAGGAATATAGCCTAGTCACATGTCATTGCTACCCAAGTGAATGGAAAGCTAGAGGGCAACTTCAACCTACAATTTGTGTATGGCGTTATAGTGTTTGTATAATGCCTTTATCACTGATATATAGATTAAATTAGAGGCATGTAGCATTCATTCTCATTATTATTCAATCTGGTTCCTTGAACCAGAGTAGACTGCATGAGATATATGTAAGTTGAATATCATATATTGACTCACATGCGTATGGCCATACTTTTCTCTATCTCGCTAATCAAGAGGCCTTGGATATCATACTCCTATCTGAGGGACAAATCCCATATCTATCACTCAGAGTCAGTCCCCATGTGTCAAAGTCACCCAATCTTCACCGTTATAACCTATGTTTCAGGACTGCATTTTATGATCTCAAAGTGTACTTAATGACATGTGATGAGTGTAGTGATTTTAGGTCTAAGAACCACAACCACCACCATCACTGTGAGAGCTGACTATGAATTCCATGATGATGGATTCCATGTGTTAGTCTTACAGTGGGTCTTTACAATAAGTTATTCTCTAACATGTATCTGTGTGCTTGGTTTGATATTGCCATACCATGACCAATGAGATTTAGTCATAAATCAACTCACACTTTGATCTTTTTTCTCATTGTTGTATATCAACCTTCCACAATGATAGCTGATCTGGGACACAATATGAATATGTATATGTACTCTTAACGTCCATATGAATTCATTTCCTCTAAGTCTAATACTTGAAGACATACGTCATCGTGTAATAATATTCTCTATACATTTATTATGTTATTCATTTTCTCATAACTGAATATACAAAATATGTTGGAAACTTGTCTTTGTTATTAATAAAATTATTTATATGTTATACCATCGACATACTCTCTAAGCATACATAACAATAGACTCCCACTTGCACTTAGAGCCAATCACCCACAGATATCATCCTGAGTGACCTAGCATGACCATCATGCTTCTATTTCATAAGTGCTTTTATAGCGGGTTTAGTAACGTTTACTTTAAGCCGGTATTTTGCAATTTTCTCATCTCTTCATTGTATGACTACTCATATAAGATGGAAGTGTCATAATATGCTATCCAAGATTCCCAGCCTAACTGTTAGCTACATTTTTGTCATTAATGGTTTGGAACCTCGCACAAGTTCACCCATATGAACTTCTTGATCCATATAGTATCCTCTAATGTTCTTATAACACAAACACACTCGACTTCTTTTGTATATTAGTACAACTACCATTAGCTCAGAACCATTTCTAGCTTATAGTTCTTGTTTAATGTCAAACACTATTGTGATCATTTGCCAGTTTGGAAGATTGCATGGGTATAACCCTTTACATCCAACTATTCCTAATTACCATAACCAAGGAACCAAAGCTTTAAGTGCTTCACAAACATCTAAGTATGCTCTTTAGAGTAGTCCAATGACTCTCACTGGTATCTGACATATAGCCTCTCGTCATGTCCAATACATACAAGAATGCTAGGTAGGTATATATATGTCCTCTCATCATGTCATTACATATGATATGACTGGATATCAACTCGTCATGTCCAAAAAATATGAGATTACCAGTTATCTTCTCATCATGTCCAATACATACAAGATAACAATATAAGTACATAGCATTGCATTCAAGATAGATCCAATGGCATTATCTATGTGTCCCTATTCTTCATCTAAATTGAGACACTAGGCTCCTAAGAAACTAACTCCATGTTACATGGTCATGTTTTCTATCATTGACTCTTGCATGTTGAACCCTTCAACATATTTGCAATGTATGTGCTTTTACTTAGGTCAATAAGCTTTCTAGATCTATCTCTATAGACCTTGTCCCTATCACATAGGATGCTTTGCCAAAACCCTTCATATATAAGATACTTTTCTTGCGAAGCTTTAATTTTTATAGGATAAGGACATTATTTCGCATCATTATGTGGAATATCAATATGCTCCCACTAAATATTTTCTAATCATAGATTCCATCTTCATTCTGACTCAAGTCAAACCCTTTGTGTAATGACCCATTTTCAAATTAGTCATCTAATTAGGGTTTACTTGGATGATTGTATGCTTAACTAAGTTGATCATTGTTTAAATATTTATTAATGATGGTAGTCAAGTTTTGATGTTTTAAATGTAATGAGAAGGTTTAATCATACTTTGATCCACATAATTAGGGTTAACATTTGGAAACCCTAATCGGCTCAAATTAGGGTCGTGATGACATATGAATACATAATTCGATAAGTATAGTGTATCACTAAATTATTTTTAGTATTTTATGTGTACGTCTGATTTAATTAAAATTTGTATATGATTTGATAATATCAAATTTGAGCAATATTGAAAAATATCAGAATTTTTGTATAATGTTATGACCTATTTGTTGGTCAAGTTTCAAACACAACTAACCATATTTTTAGGTTGATATAGGAGTGTGGTAATTGTATTTTATCTTTTTATTGGTACATGCAATTGATCTCAAATCTCAAGTGTTGTTGTGAAAATTCATTATAGACATAAAATTAAATTTAATAATTTTTGTATGATGTTTGATCTCTGCAGAGAGGGGTGTCAGTCGAGTTTTGTGAAGGACAAACTCAACCGACCATGCTACAGACTGCAATATAGTAGTGTAGTATTTTATTTTTAGTTATATATTAGTAACACCAAATGATATAAATTTTTTAAAGTTGCTTGTAATATCAATTTTAGATATTGGGTTAAATTTTCATAATTTTTGTATGACTTTTGTGCTCTAAAAGGTGTGGTGTCAGTCAAGTTATAAACTCATCCGACCAACCAGTCTGAGAAACAAACACAATGAAGGGCTTGTATGCAATTGTTCTAAGCACCTCAATTTGTCTATATGACTAACTAAACACATAAGTAGCTCTCATAACTGGTCATTAATGTCAAAGAAACAAAATTCTAGAGAGATAGGAGAGCTAGGGTTTTGAGAAGAGAAAGTGGTGGAGATGTTGACCTAGGGTTTCTCTATCCAAGATATGATGAAATCAAGTAAGTTTAGCTTCTTGGCATAGCATTTCACGGCGAATCCTCAGTCACATGTCAATATTCTGTCCCTCTTTTGATTTGATTTGAAATCACATCAAATATCCCCCTTTTCTCTCTCTTTCTCTTCTAATCCTCATTTCTAGGGTTTTCGAGTTGAGAGGAAAAAGACTTGGATTCATTTGCTATAATTTGATTGGGTTTCCGAAAATTCATATGTTGACCTACGTCTTTAAGGTTCTTGGAACCTAAGGTGAGTGTTTTTCTCCCTCCTAAGCTCTATTTTCATGTTGAAGGCCTAATTCTATCCGTCTAAAATAACCAGAAACCTTACTTGTATATGTATGTGATTGGAGATTGATTTCGGAAAGATATTAGGGGATCAACTTCAATTGATTTTGATTATTTCTCATTGATTGGAACTTGATTAGATCCTAATATATTTAAGGATCCATGGGTATTCTTATGGGTAGATGACTATGCTATTTCATGTTAATTTTTCTTAAAAATCAGCCCAATGGCCAATATTCTTGGAATTGAATTGACATGTGTAAAATCATATTTGAATTGTACTACATTATATTATACAAGTGTATTATGGCATGTTAATTGAATTTAATGACCACATACCCTGATTAGGGTTTGTTTTGAGTATGTGAATCAAATGAGTCAATGAATCAATGTGTACTTATGATGATGAATGAAATGTGTGAAAATGGAAACTAGGGTTTCCATGTTTGTGGATAACCCTAACGAACCCTTGAATCATGATTAGAATACTAAATGATATGATTCTTATGATATGTTGAACTAAGAAATGACTTCTTGAAAACCATAAAATTTTAGTATTAAGATGATTATGAGTGATAAAGGTAGAACTTGTATGTGATGTTGTAAATGTGATGAAATGTTGAAATTGAAAATATTAATACTTTAATTGAATATGATGAGTCTTACTAATATCATCGAAGTCTAATTCATCTATTTTAGTCTAATAAAGAATGATCATTGTTGATTATGGGAATGACATTAGAAGTCAATGACATGGTACACTTATCAAAATATAAGAAATGATATGAAGAAAAAAATCTTGATGGTGATGGCAAGTTAAAGATGAAACTAACGAAGTTATTATGATGAAGTCTTTAATCCTTTGTTTTAATTACATGTGGATTAACCCAAATTAAATGAAATATACTAAGAAATGGACTTTGATAAATGTTAAGTAGAAGATTAGCATTGTATGTAAAGTGAATCAAGAACGACTGGTCCAAATAATGTAATGAACATGAAATGAAAGAAGTTGAGACTAATGAACATAAAACAAAGGAAAACGATGGGAATTAGTAGATGACTCTAAGAATGTAACTAATACCCTAAAATTATGAGTTTGATTATGCTAGTGAATGACAATCTCAAATGAGGGATGAAGGGATGCACATAACTGTAGTTGAATTCAACTAAAAGATGAAATTCAAGTATTTGAATTCATTTAAAAAAATATGTTCTTAAATTGTGAGTTGTACTTTGAGAATAGACTAACTGTAAAAACTTCAATTGACAGTCAACATGTGTTAATTAGTAACCCCATATGAAGAATTTGAAATAAAAAAAAGAGAACTAAGTCTGTTATGCATGTAATGCATGAAATTTATTGGCATCTATTCAGATTGGAATGAGTAAGCATATGTTGTATGATAAATCTATTTTGAGTATGAGGAATGATACATGATATCTATATGCTTTTACTATTGCTAGTTCTAATGCATAAGCTAATATTTGTTTAGAACTGTGATATATAATGAACTGATAAGAATTATGTTGAAATTGAATTTAATATGCATTCCTTACATTTGAGAAACCCTGGTAATGGTAAATGTTGCATAATGAGATTATGTCTAGGGATGAAAGCCCACTTATGATGATAAAACCCTAATGGGGTAAATGAGAGACAAAAAGATAATGTCTTGTGATAAAGGCCCACTGTTGATGATTGCTATTAGATGATGTAGAAAATAGAATTGACATGGTACACTTATTTATTATGCTTCTTTCTTTGATCATTGTCCTTATTCATAAACTTAATATTTTCATGTTATTCTAGTTATGTGAGAATACACAAATATGTTATATGATTTTTTGAATTCTTTTAAGATGAGTAAAAGAGATTAATAGCAAGTGAAATGATGGAACATCTAGTTAGGTGCCCTTAACACTGT
This sequence comes from Alisma plantago-aquatica, assembly GCA_963693085.1. NCBI lineage: Eukaryota > Viridiplantae > Streptophyta > Magnoliopsida > Alismatales > Alismataceae > Alisma > Alisma plantago-aquatica. The sequence goes on along the minus strand of OY856409.1, from coordinate 1,401,425,048 downwards.
GAGTTCCCCTGAGGACTACACTAGGAAACAAAATGGATCTCCCTATAGTAATCGATGAATTATGAGAAGGATTTCAGGAGTGTGGATCGAGAACTTCCAGGTTAGACCATTAGGATTTAGGAGTGAGTCATCTGGAGTGGATCTGGCCCTAAATCCTTGTTGTGAAAGTCTACGTTCAGATGGAATAGAGTCTAATGAAATGAAGTATGTGAAAGGTGAAAATATGTGAAATATTATGATATGTGATATACTATTTTTTTGGTTCCTATCTCGTGTATGCGAGATGAGGATGTGAGCCTCTTTAGGCAACCTGAGGTGGCCAGGATATGTTATTGATATCTTAGGGTGGTTGACTAAATGCTAAGATAGTGACGATGAATCATTGACATGAGAATCTGGCATCCCAACTTCTACTAAGTGAGGTACAAGACAAGTAGTTTTAGGGAAAATGAATAAAAGATGATAAGCCATGTAGAACATGGTTTGAATAATTATTATATTCCTTGTACTACTAGTTGATGATTTGTCATTGTTGATTAAGCTTCATGTTATAGAAAGTAATCATGTTGCTATGGACATTTCCTATTTCATATTATGATCTGTCATGTTGATGAGTTTTAAATGTTGGGATTTATATCCATTCTAAATATGAGTTGGATTGCTTGCTATTTGATAGTATTGTTTGGTAGATCTGTATTATGTGTACTTCAGCTTCAAGATTGCAGGATGTATTCCCGGTTCGACTGGTGGAGTGTCACAAAGTTAATATTATTGTTATGTATTGATTCAAAATACTTAGAACTTGACTTATTTCTCATGCAATGGGGTTCTTAATTTGAACTAAGAAGTATCTGTTGATTTGTTCATAGACATTCTATAAAATTTATTTCAAAGTTAAAACTAGTTTAAGTGATTATCGTATATGTTAGATTAGATTACAATTGTAAGCTAGATTTGACTCATGATATAAGTATCTGTTAAACTTTTCTATATCTACATGTTTTTGTGAAGTTTACTATACTTAATCTGACGTTGATGCATGTACCTAGCTTGAGTGGGAGGTATCCACACACTGAATATCTATATGAGTCTCATGATGTTGTTTTAAATGTTTTTAGGTATAATGCTATCTAGCTAAGAGGTCATGAAAAAGAAGATATAAATAGCATATCTAGATATATCTGTATGTCCATGTACTCTCTCTTTCTCAAGATGGGTTGTAGACTAAGTTTGTTCATCAATGTACATGTATCTGATGTATACTGAACCATATATGTGAACAAGATTTGATTTTGGTTTTAATGGATTTGAATAAGATTTGTGACATTCAAATGTGATGTCCTTGATGTGACATTGATTTATGAATTTGTGATGAAAGAAAAAGGAAAAATTTCTCTATGTTTTTGTATATTGTTTAATCACCTTTGCCGAGAATTCGTTTTTCTATTTCAGAATCTGGGTTTAGGTTTTGGGATTATCTCTAATGGTTGGTATTTATGTTGACATAACGAGTGGGTCCCGACAATGTGATATTAGAGCCTATGTTAGAGGAGTCTACAGGAACAATAGGATCTAGGACTATATGATAATGTAGATGTCGAATATAACATGATTGATGTGCATACTAAATGAGCTCAGTATCTAGGTACTCTGGTCAAGTATCTAGCTATTGAGCTAAGCTAGTATGGAACTACCGACTATACTTCTGGATGCCCTAACGAAGTATCTAGATGAACATAGTTTGGTAGTCTTATAACATGCATGATGAAAAAAATGAATGGTGATAAAATTGTGAAAGAGAAAATGACTTTATCATTCAATATGGAACCTACGGAAAGCATGAAATTCCATATAAGAAAGATGAAAGCTTAATGTATTATGAATATAATCTCTAATGAGTTTGAATTTGAGTATGAAATCTGAAATTGTGAGAAAAACCTATGAACTAAGATGCACACTAGATGATCTTCTTCTTAAAGGAAATTGATGAATGCGGATGATAATATGTGAACGTGTCATAATCTTATCCATGAGATACACAATCAAAATTTTAAAAGGATGAGAAAGGTGATGTGAATCAGATCTTGATAAATGAAGTATTACTAATATTTGTGAAGTAAGTGTTTATAATACTCAATGAGAGCTATGATGATCACAAGGGATGAAATATCCATTAAATGCAAAAAAATGTCATATGAAAGAAAGAAGTGAAAGTCTTTATAATTTTATGTCTAGAGAGGTAAATGGTTATATGATATGATATTCTTCTATATCTTTTCTTCGATTTTGGGATGAAATCCTAAATGGAGGGGAGAATTTCTAATGACCCGTTTTCAAATTAGTCATCTAATTAGGGTTTACTTGGACGATTGTATGCTTAACTAAGTTGATTAATGTTTAAAGCTTTATTAATGATGGTAGTTAAGTTTTCATGTATTAAATATAATTATAAGATTTAATCACACTTTGATCACCACATAATTAGAGTTGACATTTGGAAACCGTAATCGGCCCAAATTAGGGTTTTGATTACATATGAATACAAAATTTCTTAAGTATAATTTCATACTAAATGTTTTTAGTATTTTATTTGTAACTCCTATTTAATTAAAATTTGGATACGATTTATATGGATCGATTCTGAAAATTATTGAAAAATATCATATTTTTTAAAGAATGTTATGACCAGTTTGTTGGTCGAGTTTCAAACTCGAGTGACCATATTTTTAGATTCATATAGAATTGTGGTAATTGAACTTTATCTTTTTATTAGTATATCCAATTGATGTCAAATTTAAAGTACAGTTGTAAAACTTCATTATAAACACACAAATAAATTTTTATAATTTTCAAATGATGTTTGATCTCACAAAGAGGGGTGACGGTCAAGTTTTGTGAAGGAAAAACTCGACTGACCATGCTACAGACTGCAATATAGCAGTGTAGAGTTTGATATTTAGCTATTTATTGTAACACAAAATGATCTAAAATTTCTACTTATTCTTAAAACTCAATTTTATGTATTGGATTAAAGTTTCATAATTTTTGGATGACTTTTGTATTCTGAAAAGTGTGGTGTCAGACGAGTTTATAACTCACCCGACCAACCAGTCTGAGCAAAATAAAAATATAATTAAGGGCTTGTTTGCAATTATTCTAAGAACCTCAATTCATATATATGACTAACATAACACATAAGGAGCTCACATAACTCATCATTCCTATCAAAGAAATGAAATTCTGGATAGAGAGGAGAGCTAGGGTTTTAAGAAGAGGAAGTGGTGGAGATATTGATCTAGGGTTTCTCTATCCCAAATTTAATGAAATCATGTAAGCTTAGATTCTTTGCATAGCATTTCATGATGAATCTTCTCTAAAATTTCAATATTCTATCCCTCCTATGATTTGATTCGAAATCACAACAAATATCCTCCTTTTCTAACTCTTTCTCTTCTAATCCTCATTTCTAGGGTTTTCGAGTTGAGAGGAGAAAGAATTGGATTCATTTGCTAGAGTATAATTGGGTTTCCAAAAATTCAGAGGTTGACCTACGTTTTTAAGGTGCTTGGCACCTGAGTTGAGTGTTTTTCTCCCTCCTAAGCTCTATATTTATGTTGAAAGCCTAATTCTATCCGGCTAAAATATTGATTTAGGACCCATGGGTATTCTTATGGGTAGATTGACTATGCTATTTCATGTGAATTTTGCCAAAAAAATCAGCCAATGGTCGATATGCTTGGAGTTGAATAAAATCAGCCAATGGTCAACATGCTTGGAATTGAATTGACATGTAAAAATCATATTTGAATTGTACTAGATTGTATTATTCAAGTGTATTGTGGAATTGTAATGGAATTGAATGACCACATATCCTGATTAGGGTTTGTGTTGAGAAAGTGAATCAAATGAGTCAATGAATCAATGTATACTTATGATTGATGAATGAAATGTGTGAAAATGGAAACTAGGGTTTCCATGTTTGTGAATAACTCTAACGAACCCTTAAATCATGATTGGATTACTGAATGATATGATTCTTATGATATGTTGAACTAAGGAATGACTTCTTAAAAACCCTAAAAGTTTAGTTTTAAGACGATTATGAGTGATAAAGACAGAATTTGTATGTAATGTTGTAAATGTGATCAAATGCTTAAATTGAGAGTATTAATACTTCAATTGAATATGATGAGTCTTAATAATATCATCAAAGTCTAAAGCATCTATTTTAGTATAATAAAGAATGATCATTATTGATTATGGGAATGACATTATAAGTCAATGACATGGTACACTTATCTAAATATAAGAAATGATATGAAGAAAAAAATATATACAAATGTTGATGGCAAGTTAAAGATGAAATTAATGAAGTCATTATGATGAAGCGTTTAATCATTTGTTTTAATTACATGTGGCTTAACCCAAATTAAATGAAATATAATATGAACTGGACTTTGATAAATGTTAAGTAGAAGAGAAGCATTGTATGTAAAGTGAATAATGAAAGATTGGTCCGGATAATGTAATGAACATGAAATGAAAGAAGTTGAGACTATTGAACATAAAATGAAGGAAAAAGATAGGAATTAGTATATGATTCTAAGAATGTAACTAATACCCTAAAATGATAAGTTTGATGATGCTAGTGAATGACAATCTCAAATGAGGGATTAAGGGATGCGCATAACTGTAATTAAATTCAACTAAAAGATGAAATTCAAGTATTTGAATTGATTTATAAAAATGTGTTCTTCAATTGTGAATTGTACTCTAAGAATGGACTAATAGTACAAACTTTGATTGATAGTCAACATGTGTTGATTAGTAACTCCATATGAAGAATGTGAAATAAAAGAAGAAGTGAACTAAGTCTGTCATGCATGTATATGCATAAAATTTATTGGAATGTTTTCAAATTTGAAGGAACAAGCATATGTTGTATTATAAATCTATTCTAAGTATGAGGAATGATACATGATATCTATATGCATTTACTGTTGCTAGTTCTAATGCCTCTTCTAATATCTATTTAGAACTTTGATATACAATGAACTGATAAGATTTATGTTGAAATTGAATTTAATATGCACTCCTTAAATTTGAGAAACCCTTATAAGGGTAAATGTTGCATAATGAGATTATGTCTAGGGCTGAAATCTCACTAATGTTGATAAAACCATGATGGGGTAAATGATGGACAATAAGATTATGTCTCAGGCTGAAGGCCACTTTTGATGATAACTATGAGATGATGTAGAAGATAGAAATAATCATATGTGTCGCAATATACATATTTATTGTGATTCTTTCTTTGATCATTGTCCTTATTCATAAACTTAATTTGTTTCATGTTATTCTAGTTGTGTGAGAACACAAATATATGCTATGTGATGTTTTGAATTCTTTTAAGATGAGTAAAAATGATTAATAACAAGTGAAATGATGGAACATCTAGTTAGGTGCCCTGAACACTGTGAGTTTCCCCCGAGGACCACACTGGGGAAACAAGATGGATCTCCTTGTAGTAATTGATGAATTATGAGAAGGATTTCTAGGGTGTGGATCAAGACCTTAAAGGTTAGACCACCAGGATTTAGGAGTGAGTCATCTGGAGTGGCTCTGTCCCTAAATCCTTGTTAAAGTCTATGTGCAGATGGAATAGACTCTGATGAAATGAAATATTTGAAATGTGAAAATATGTGAAATACTATGATATGTGATATATTGTCTTGTTGGTTCCTATCTCATGTACTCGAGATGAGGATGTGAGCCTCTATAGACAACCCTGAGGTGGACAGGGTATGTTGTTGATATCTTAGGGTGGTCGGATAAAACCTAAGATAGTGGCGGTGAGTCATTGACACGAGAATCAGGCATGGAAACTTCTACTTGGTGAGGTACAAGCCAAGTAGTTTCAGGGCAAATGAATGAAAGATGATAAGCCATGTAAAACAAGATTTGAATGATTATTACATTCCTTGTACTACTAGTTTGTGATTTGTCATTTTTTATTAAGCTTCATGTTGTAGAAAGTACTCATGTTGCTATGAACATTTCCTATTTCATATTATGATTTGTCATGTTGACGAGTTATACATGTTGGGGTTTATATCCATTCTGAATATGAGTTGGATTGCTTACTATTTGATAGTATTGTGTGGTAGATATGTATTATGTGTACCTCAACTTCATGACTGTAGGATGTGCTCCTGGTCCATCTGGTGGAGTGTCACAAAGTTAATGCTATTTCTTAACTTATTTCTCATGTAGTAAGGTTCTTCATTAGAACTAAGAAGTATCTGTTGATTTTTTTATAGAAATACTCTAAAAAGTTATTTCAAAGTTAAAATTGGTTTAAGTGATTACCATATCTGTTGGATTAGATTACCATTGTAAGCTAGATTTGACTCATGATAGAACTATCTGCTAGACTTTTCAATATATGCATGTTTCTATTAAGATTATTATACTTAATCTGATGTTGATGCATGTTCCTAGCTTGAGTGGGAGGTATCCACTTACTGGGACTCTATATGAGTCTCATGAGTTTTTTTTAAATGTTTTTAGGTATAATTCTATCCAACAGAGTGTTCATGACAAATAAGATATAAATAGCATAATCTAGATAGATCAGAATGTCCATGTACTCTCTCTTTCCCGGGATGGGTTGTAGACTAAGTTTGTTTATCAATGTACATGTATATGATGTAAATTGAACCACATACGAGCACAAGATTTGATTTTGGTTTCAATGGAGTTGATAGTATTTGTGATATCTAAATGTGATGTCCTTGATGTGATGCTGATTAATTAACTTGTGAAGAAAGAAAAAGGAAAAATGTATTTGTGTTTTTCATATATTGTTTATTCGCCTTTTTCAACAATTCATTATTTTATTTCATAATCTGGGTTTAGGTTTTGGGATTATCTCTAATGGTTGGTATTTATGCGATCAAAAGAGTGGTTCCTAACACTTTGATTATCTTGTCAAATCAAAGATTCCAACTTTGAGATGCTTACTTCAATCCTCAGATTAACCTTTATAGATTATAGACTTTATTTGCATTAATGGATATATAAAACCATTAGGTAGTGTCACATAAACATCCTATGAATTATTCCAATTAAGGAATGTTGTTTCCATATGCCAAATTTCATAGTCATAATAAGTTGCAACAGCAAGCATGATCCAGATGGACATAACCATGGTAACTGGTGAAAGATTTCATCACATTCAACAATTTGAACTATTTTGAAACTCGTTACAACTAATCTACCATTTATGTCAGTTTTCTTACCAAGACCCTAATGCACCCTATCAGTTTTACCCCTTCAGGTGGATCCACTAAGGTCATACCTTGTTAGTTTACATGGAGTCCATCATAGCTCTCATGGTCTTAAGCCATTTTCAAAATTGGGTTCCTCAATAGTTTCTAGGTATGTGTTGACTCATCGCTGTAATCAACTGACTTTCTTGAGTTATAAGATATCATAATCTTTCAAACTCAAGGCATTCTACTAAAACTATGACTTATGTGTTTACATAAGGAACTTGAGATTCCACACCAAATTGTGATTCTTCTTATTCCTATTGTACTTCTTTAGGTTCTATGTTTTCTTATTTATCTCAAATATTTCAAGTTATAATTTTACTACCATTGATTCCTTTGGAACTAATTTCCATTTAGGAATTCATCTATCCTAGCAACAAACACTTTTCAATCGGGTTGGAATATAAGTAGTATTCAACAAGATAACATTCATGTGATTTACGAATAATGCTTTTAAGAAACATTTTCTTATATAAGTCTTCAATCCCAATCACTACAAAAGACGCATTGGGACATTTCCCATGCCATATCTCATATGGTGTCTTCTGAATCATTTTAGGCGGTACATTGTTTAGTGTTTAGCTTGTGCCCAAAAGAAATTATAAGATTAGCTAGATTTTATTGATAATCTCACCATGACTTAACATGGTGTGATGCCTTCTTTATGACACATCAATATGTTTCAAGTGGAGTTCATTATGATACACTATTGTGATCTCTGTGAAGGTCCCCAAACTCTTGGTTCACGTATTTCAACATCAATCATATCGAGGTATCTTAATACTTTTTACCAATTTAGTTACGTACCTCATTAATGATGTCCTTGAACACTTCAAGAGATCCAAACTTGTATTTCATTAAATATAAATTTCAATTTATACTGATCGTATCAGTAAATATAATGAGCTACTTATAACTACCTTTAGCATTCATCAAAAAAGGTCTATGTACATCAGTATGTACTAGTCCTAATGGAATAATCAACCATACACTACATCTAGTGAAGATACTCTTGTAATATTGCACAACAAATAAGACATGCATGTCTCTATTGGTTCAATAACCGAATGAGTGTAGATAACCATCGTATGGATTCTAAAAATTCATTTCGCATTTATGCGCTCTAAATGACAATGCTATAGGCATTCAATGTTTGAGTTATCAAGTCCTTCAATATATGTTTCATACACATATGTCTTTACAACTATCAAGTATAGTTTATGAGACATAGTGATCACTATAAAAGATCATAATGTTCTTTTCATACAAACATATGATGTTTGGCAAGTACACAATAGCAATACATTAATTCTATTATGTGTCAATGAATGACAACCTTTAACTATAGTGGTAGCAACCCTTGCTTCATATAGTTCTAGCTTACTTCTTCTCAGGTCCTAAAATAGAGATCTCTATCACTGTCTTCTTCCTGAGATCCTCTATGAAGAGGATAATTCCTTTCAAATGTCCAAACAAGTGACAATGGTGGCACTTTGTTTTCTTTATCCTTTAAATGAAAAATGACAGATTCCTTTTACACTTACCCTTCTCCATATATTGAGTGTTGAACACTTGGGCTTCAGATTAGCCTCATAACACTTCCTGGCCTTACTTTTGCCCTAAGACTCACTTCTGTTGATCATCATCATAGATTTGCCTTGGATCATCCTTGATTTGTCATCAACATGCCAAGCATGTGATAAACTGACTATATGATTCATGCAATGCTGGAATAATCATATTCATGGTCAACTCTTGACCTAAGAGAAATCTCAATCATTCCTCATGTCCAATCACATTGAACACATGGAGTTCCACCAGACCTCCCTTTGTAAGTTTGTACTCAAATTCCCGCATTGGAGACATTATACCTTCTTTACTTTACATGATTCTTAAGATGTGTTACCATCTCGAGAATGTCCATGTATTAATATGGTTAATGCAATTCATAGTTCATAAAACATAGCATTAGGCATTCAAACTTTTATGGCATCATTGGCATGCTTCCAATAAGCATCCATTTAGCCTTAGGCACATTTGGAGTGGGTTCTTATGGAATTTGTCAATCAAGAACATTGATCTTTTTCTCATTGATGAGAACATTTCTCAAAGTCCTTAACCAATTGTTGAACTTTATCCCATTTTGTCCTTCTTAAGGATTGTTCGCAATTTGAATATGTTTTTTTTTTTAATTTGATTCTACAAATATATATTACAACTTTTCAAAACATTTTTGATTTGATTTGATTTAATAAATTTGATGATATTAATTAGGTCTTTGATTAACTACTACTCCCACTATTTTTTTCAAATTGATAACCCTCAATAATAATTTAGAATATTATAGTGTACAATATTCTAGTGGGCCAAGATCCTAATTTCATCAAATCATGAGCCAGACAGGGTTGTCACCCACAAATTGATTCTATCAGGTAGGCAATCATGTCAATCACAACATATGCAACTCTCAGATAGATGATATGCACAACTCCTTGCCATGATCATTTGCATGCCTCTAGGCACTTAATCCAATTAAGGTCACCTAGTTAATCCTAACCCAAAATCCAACACGATAAATATGCACCATGCTAGGGCACACCCACATATCTGCCATCACACTTCCACGAGATAGATGCCACACCACACTAGGGCGTGCTCACAATTAGTCCATCAAGATTTTCATATGTGATGCTTATGGGAAGCATCTTAGACTTGATATTTTAATGAGGGAGTTTATTTGTATAAATACATATATTTTATCCAATCACCACATATATAGTATGCATCATATACATGCTATAGCAATTAATGAGAACATGTAATAAATAAAACATACAAGCAATGGTTATGGCCATACTAATATAATTCCTTGGGGCCACAAGGAATTACTACCAACTATGGTCCACATCATATACAACCTATTATTGGTGATGATTTGTGCTCAAACCAATCTGGGTAGATCACTTCATCTCATGAACTGGTTGGCTTGTGTCCTAGTTGCTCGGTTGGGTTTGTCTGAAATGGTCATCTAGTTCACATGTCCAAGTAGTGTCTGGACACCTCCAGCCGGTCGGTTGCACCAATAGTCGATCGGTTCATCCTCCTATCATTTGGCCTCATTGGTCCTCTAGTTGATTGGGTCATCACACGAGCCGATTGTTTTGCCTTTCTGCAGATTGTCATCTCACATCAAAACATAAATTAAAATTATTCTATTTCTTATTACATTGTATATGGGGAAAACCTCAAGTTACATTTGAGGGGAAATAGGAAGAAGAGCATTAATTTACATTTGGAAAGAATAGAGAGGTTCTGTACGCAGACTAATTAACAAGAGGAATAAAAACCACAACCATGCACACACAGATCTAGGTTTTTGGCCACATCGATGCTTTACATCTACTATCAAAATTGATTTTATGGCGACACATGTAAATTGCATATATATATATATATATATATATATATGGGGATTCATGGGTACTTTAAGTTCACTACCCGTGTCTGAAAGTATGGTGGCATGTATTGTAATTATCGGCCTAACTACTCAGGTCTCTCTCATATCTGCAAAGGTCCGAGCCGTGGTTCCGACGGAGCGGCGACGCAGGGGAAAGACTTGAGTTTGCGGGGATTCCTTGCTTGAGGGTGAATCGGTTCATGGTCTGAGAGGGGATCGATTCCACAAGTCCTGATATATTATGTTTTCCAAACAACGGGAGTCACCACGATCTGAGTCAACCAGATCACGTCTAGTTCCTCACCTTTTCTAGCTCACAACCTGATGTCGGTCTATGTTGTCTTGTTCACTGCTTTCACAGTTTTCGTGCGCGAGTGCCTCCAGAACAGGTTGTTGTTGTGCCAAATGGGAAGTTGTACCCAAACATGTAGTAAAAAGATCCCTGCCGCCCCAGGTCGAGGAGTATGTTGTTTATGGCGTTCTTGGCCCGATACGCATCTGACAAAGCATGAATCGGTGAGATGGAGCTATGGAAAATCACAACTCATATGGTACGAACTGGACGAGGAGCATGTCGAACGCTGACGTCTTCGCCCAGTAGGTACTAAAGCTGCCATTGCTAATGAATCCACGATGGAAGACATAAGGCCGGTCGGACCCATCGGAACGCTAGCACCGACAACGTTGTGATGGAGGGTGACGCCAATAACTCAATTAATTTGTCCCTCAGCACCCACGAAGAGCTTCTCGTGGGTCCACTCTGCCATCTTATAGTTTTTTGCTGATGCACGAACAGATGGTTGCGGCTCCAGTGACCGCAATACTCTACCTGTTGTACCTATGATTTAGGAGACGGGAAAACAGCAGAACCTTGGCCTTAACAGAAAATGGGGAAAAAGGGCTTCCGTTCCTTTCATTAGAATGCTATTATGTAATATCATCAAGCTTTGATGCCAGACCAAACTCGTTCCTTGCACACATTCAATTGAGAACAGAGAACAGACGAGAACTTCATTCCTTTATCTCAAACCCCACCCCTCGTTCAAAGAATTTTGCATCGTTAATATTGTACACTAAGATGCTCCCAGAAAAAATCTCCATCACGTTGTTATGATGGTCATGTCATGTTTGTTGAAATGTCAGTTTCATTTGGCCATCCATGAATGCAAATTGTAAACAAAATTTTGAAGTTTCTACTTCTTTATGTATAACCGAGCCCAAGATTTTTTAAGCTGATAAATTAGTGCATAGTGTGGGTGATAGTTGGACAAAACGTGTTGTACTTGTACATTGGTGTTTGATACATGAATATTACGGTGGTTACTTGTGGTTGAGAATTAGTTTATGAAATGTCTCATTGTTGGCGGTCCTCTTATTTTGTGAGAACAGCGGTCGGCTGTTGGGATGGAGAAAATTGTGTTGGCTGGGATTTCATTTTCTAAAGTTAATAATTAATAGTTTTGCATTTTAAGTAAGAGTTAGTCAGGATTTTCCATGCACATTATTATATTTAACACATAATTATATTTGCCATGTAGAGGATATATGCTTTGTCAATGCGAGTTACATATTATAGTATGCCTAACCACATTATATTTTGTTACTACATACATAAATTTCACAAACTCACTTGTATATTCAATTTAAATTACAGATGATACTTGCTTATTATAATATGACTATCCATATTATAAAACTGTCAACTACATTACGGTTGGCTCTTGCCTATTACAATGTGATTGTCCATATTACAGATGACACTTGGTTATTACAATATGACTATCAATATTACAAATTGTCACCTAAATTACGGTTGACTCTTGTCTATTACAATTTGACTGTCCATATTAATATGAGTATTTATATTGCAAAATTGTCTCCTACATTACGGTTGGCTCTCTCCTATTACAATGTGTCTGTCCATATTACAGATGACACTTGCTTATTACAATATGACTATCCATATTACAAAATTGTCACCTAGATTGTTGTTGACTCTTGCCTATTACAATGTGACAGTCCATATGACGTATGACACTTGCTTATTACAATATGACTATCCATATTAAAAACTTTCTCCTACATTATGGTTGGCTCTTGCCTATTATAATGTGACTATCCATATGACATATGACACTTGCTTATTACAATATGACTATTCATATTATAAAACTATCACCTACATTACAGTTGGTTCTTGCCTATTACAATGTGAATGTCGATATTACAGATGACACTTGCTTATTTCAATATGACTATCCATATTACAAACTGTCACCTACATTATGGTTGGCTCTTGCCTATTACAATATGACTGTCCATATTGCAGATGACACTTACTTATTACAATATGAGTATCTATATTACAAAATTGTCACCTTCGGTTGGCGCTTGCCTATTACAATGTGATTGTCCATATTACATATGACACTTGCTTATTACAATGAGTATCCATATTAAAAAAATGTCACCTACATTACGGTTGGCACTTGCCTATTACAATGTGACTGTCCATATTACATATGCCACTTTCTTATTACAATATGAGTATATCATGTGGTCCAAACATTTCATCATACACTTCGCGTACATCTGTTGGAATCATCCTTCTAGAACCTCATGCATTTTCTAGTATATCTAATGGACCTACACAATCTTTTTCAATAAAAAAGTGAAGAGGAATACGTTAATGAAGTATAGGAAATCAATCATCATGTCCAGACTAAGACTAAGCAGGTGCATCGCTAGCTCCAACGATAACCTCAGATTCATATGATTGTAAGGCAATGTTGTATGATTTTTTACAAATTCACAACATGTATTCTAACTAGCTAATCAATCTGCCCATGATCACGTATGGTGTTTGCAGCTGCTTCATCGCCTGTGTGTTTCTTGTCTCAACCATCAGAAACAAGTGATCGTTAATCTGTAGAAGCCTGGGCTCCTCCAGGAATGGTGCATCACCAATCTGACACCACTGTAGGCTGCCAACCAAAAGATTATAAATGTCCTCTTCGCATACATAGCATCTAATTTTCTCGCCAAGTTGTTTTCAATTTCCCGTGTCACTACTCTTTGTTGTTCCTTCGCCACCTCCACTATTTTGCCTCTTCTCGGTAAACTGGGCAGTGCTGAAGAAATCGTCTTACGATTCCATCGCTGTCGCACTACGGTTTCACAGGGCTAACAAAGGTGAGCCTCCGTGTTTCGGTGGCATCGTGTACAAGATGACGATCATAGTCAGAAGGCAATGCAACATGGACCTCTTGCGTCTGGATCTTCTCCTCTGGGATGAAATCTGGAGCAACCTGGTCCACACTCCTCCATAATAGGGATCTAAAGTGTCCTCCCTCGCTCAAGGTGTGCTCTGAGATGAAATAGAGACCTCTTACATTTGTGGCGCCTGTTTCCAATCCAGTCGTTAGTAGACTTATTAGGGAAAACACCGATGAAGACACAATTTTGCAAAGAGGGATGGGAGGGGCCATTAGGGACTAAGGATTTGAGGTGGTGCTTATGGCTTTGTCCTTGCATCGACGTTGTAGTACTTGAAGCGGACTTGCGTCAGATGAGATTGGAGGCTGTCACCTTGTCGAAGGGTATCGCAGACGCTGATCATCAAGACGGAGTGTCACAGCCTGAAATCAATTTTATTGTTGCTTCTCAGCATCTTCTTTTCCAGGAGTTGAGGGTGTTGAGCGGGTCGTCGAGCGCGGACTTTAGGGAGAGAAGGGCGGGGAGCGGGGCCGGCAGGACGGCTACGGCGGTGGACAGGGGTAGGAATAGGACGTGGAAGTGGAGGAAGAAAAAGACGAGGCCCATTTTGGAAGTGGGTTTAGTTTAGCAGATGGTGTGCGACGGCATAGGGAGCGGTGTCGCTGTGGTGGAGGAAGGGGGGTTTAAGAGGAGCAGAAAACGGCAAGAGGTTCAGGAGTCGATGGAGGACGTTGTGCTTTTTATGTGTGCGTGCCGGTGGCAGAGACAAGGTGATGATGATGCTGACGGGAGTTCAGTGGTGGGAGAAGATGACGGTAAATGTTAATGTGGTAGAAGTGGATGTAGAAGGCGAAAGAAGTGGGATGTCGCTCTGGCGGGCTATGTCGGTCGTGGTCGCAACAGTTGTAGTTGTGATAGTAGTGGTGGGTCTTCTCTGCCTGTTTCTGTGGTGTACTGCCATTCTCTCCTCCGTAGCAGCAAAGCAAAGCAGGGGCCGCCAGGTGGGGGGGCAACCAACAGGCCACACGAGAGTCTTTCGCAGACAATGGAGGAGATGGTTGGGCCGTTGAGGACGAACGACGGAGATGTTACGGACTTGCGACTGTACATATCGCAGAGATGGGAGTCCGACCGGGTGGCGCTGATATTCCGTTTATTTACGATACAAGCCACCGTATTTTCAAGACACGGGTATTATAAACAAACTACCCGCGCGGGCAATGAGTACAATCCCTATATATATATATATATATATATATATATATATATATATATATATATATATACATACGTATATATACATACATACATACATATATATACATATATACATATATATACATACATATATATATATACATACATACATACATATAATACATACATACAACGCCCCCCCGTCTCCTAGGGTTTCTCTGGCGACAGCCAGGGCGATCCTGAGAAGGACCGGCGACCATGGCGTCCTCCTCGAGGCAGGACACCCCATCCACCCCACTAAATGCCCCACCCAACACCTCACCTGCATCCCAACCATCCCAACCACCAAAAAACCCTACCCTGGATAACCCTGAGAAGAACGACGCCAAACAGAGGAAACTTTGGATCGATGTCGTGAAGAGAACCCATGCACAGGAGAAGGAAACCTTGAGTTTTCCCAAGCCAAAGAAGAAGGATGGCAAGGTGATCGTGAATCTAGATGCAGAAGAATACAGACACATGAAAGACGTTTGGGAATTCTCTATATCTATCTACATTATGGGAAAAAGGCCTTTTTATCCACACCTCCAAGCTTGGATTCGCAGGGTTTGGAATCCTAAAGGTGATTTTGACCTTCTGTCAAAAGAAAATGGATTCTTTCTGATCAGGTTCTCCAACGCAGATGACAAGAAAACTTGCCTGAATAGCGGCTCGTGCTGGTTTGATAGCCATCTCATCGTCACTAAGCACTATTGTTATGGAGACGACCTAGTAAAGGAAGACATGGCAACGATCCCTATATGGATCAGAATCCCCTCAAATGGGAAGACATGGACGAGAAAGGCTACAGGCACGGTTGCCTCAGGAGTGGGGAAGGTCCTGCACGTGGAGACAAGATCCATGGAGACATCTGGTGCAGATGAAGCAAGAGTTCTAGTTGAGATTGAAGCAGAAGAAGAAACCCCGGACAAGGTCTGGGTTAACATCCCAGGCAAAGAAGAGATATCCTTCTCCATAAAATATGAATACTTACCAAAAAAGTGCTCTCATTGTTGCGCTTTTGGCCATGGAACTGAAGATTGTCCTAAAGCTGAGAAGGATAAGAAGAAGGATAAGGAGTCCAGTGATGAATTCCAAGTTCCTAAAAAAGTCTGGAAGCCCACTGCAACAAATAAAGAGGCCGACGAGGAGACGGAGGAAGGAGAAATCCCAAATCCTTATGCAAATCCATATAGTGTGCTAAGCGATTCAGATCACGAAGAGCAAGAAATAATAGAATCCCTAGAGACAGAGAAAGCCCCACAAACTCCTTTGAAGGAAAAAGGAAACCAATCGAAATCTAAAGGAGGTGAGAAGGGAAAGGAAAAGGAGCCCATAAGGCGAACCAGGAACAACAAGAAGACTTAAATGTCTGTTCTTACCTGGAACGTTAAAGGCATCAACAAGATTACAAAAAGAAGGGAGGTTAGGAACTGGATTAGCTCCAGTGGAGTCTCATTAGCTGCAATTATTGAAACAAAAATAAAGAGATGCAACTCAAGTTATACTGACATAGTTTTTCTGAGAGGTTGGGCCCATGTAAATAACCTGGAGGAAGTTGATCTAGGACGAATTTGTCTTGGATGGAATCCAAATATATGGGAAGTCAATATCTACAGAAAGACGGATCAGATGATTACAGCTCTCTGCACTAATAAAGGAGGTCTGAAGATGGTTTTCTCTGTAATATACGCTTTCAATCACCATAATCAAAGACAAAGCTTATGGAGGGACATCATCGAACTATCTAAGACCATTAAAGATTCTTGGATCCTGATGGGGGATTTTAACAATGTTAGATTACAAGAGGAAAAGAAAGGAGGTCGTCTTGTTGATGAAGAAATTATCAAATCTTTCAACTATGCAATCAATATAGCTGAGTTATGCGAGCTACCCATGACTGGAGAGGAAGTGTTCACGTGGAAAAATGAAGGAAAACCTGAGAAACGCATTGGAAGTAAACTAGACAGATCCCTAGTCAATCCAACATGGATCAATCAACTACCAACTGTTCGAATCAATGTAGTCAGTGTCAACATTAGTGACCATGCTCGACTCATTATGTAGCTTAATGAAAAAGAAAGGAAACCTCGACCTTTCCGATTCGTGAATTTCTGGACTTCATGGAAGGGGTACAATGAGATCTTAGAAGAAGCCTGGAAAATAAAATTTGAAGGCAATCTGATGTTCATCTTCTCTAAGAAACTTATGCATCTTAAACAGAAACTGAAAGTTTGGTCCAAGGAATACGTCAATATTCCAAATCTGCTGGAAGGAACAAGAAAGGACTTAATCCGAGTACGAAGCCTTCTGCTGACTGAGCCTCTAAACACCAACCTAATTGAAGAAGAACTAAGTCTTAAAAAGATGATGGAAGATCTCAAAACAGCTGAAGAAAAGTTCACCTGGCAGAGAAGTAGACAAAGATGGATCTCAGATAGGGATCGTAACACCAGCTTATACCAAAATGCCATGAGGAAAAGGGAAGCTCAAAATGCCATCACTGAACTAGTCACACCTGAGGGAGATATGGTGAAGAGCTAGCGGGACCTTGAAATCCAAGCTACGGAATTGTATACAAACCTCTACAATAAATCCTTGAACGATCAACTGGAGGAAGAAGAAGATCTCCAATGGAGAGAAAAACTCAATAATACTCACAACACTTTCCTGTGCAAGCCTATTACTGAAGAAGAAGTCAAAGAAGCCCTCTGGAGCATAGGCGCGGATAAATCCCCAGGCCCATACAGATTCAACTCCCACTTCTACAGAGAAGCTTGGAACACAATCAAAGATGACCTTTATCAAAGCATCAAATGGATCATGGAAGGTGGAGCAATGCTAAGTCAAGTTAACCATGCTTTCATGGTTCTTGTACCAAAGAAGAAAACAACTATGTCACTCACTGATTATAGACCAATTTCTTGTTGCAATGTCCATTATAAAATCCTATCCAAAATTCTTGCTGAACGCCTGAAAGTGGTTCTTGCAATCCTCATCTCGGAACAACAGGGTGCTTTCATTTCAGGTAGAAGTATAGCAGATTATGGTTTGCTTGTTGGGGAATTCATGGCAGACTTTGGGGTCAAGCGAGGGCACAAGAAGATAGGCCTGAAACTAGACGTCTCGAAAGCTTTTGACAGGGTTAGCTGGGAAAAGCTCTGGTGGATTATGAATCAGTTGGGATTCAGAGACAGTTGGATAAATATAATCAAGAAATGTGTATGCACCCCTAGCTTCTCAGTTTTAGTCAATGGCACTCCGAACGACATCTTCAGAAGAACCAATGGTCTACGACAGGGAGACCCACTATCACCGCTCCTCTTCACGATCTTGATGGAGTACTTCACCCAATTGATGAAGGAATCTGAAGCTAAGAAAGAAATAAAAACCTACACAGTTCATGGTACAAAGTCTGGAGTCACCTAATATTTGCTGACGATGTTCTTGTCTTCCTTGAAGCTAAACCACACTACTTAACTAATCTCAAAAGGCTCCTCCTCAAGTTCGGCAAGCAGACTGGATTACACACAAATCAACAAAAGTCTCAGCTATTCATATCAGATAACTCCATGCATTTAAAAGAATCCATTGAGGAAATACTAGAGATCAAATGTAGCACCTTGCCCACGAAATACCTGAGTTTTCCTCTGGCAGGTGGCAACCTGCAGATCAAAGATTTCATAGACTGTACAGACAGACTGGAAAACATGATAGCTCACTGGCCTATAACCAAAACCTTGATGGCTAGAAGAATTGTACTCACCAAGATGGCCATTGAAGGATTGTTGATCTACTGGGTACAACAAGGGGAAATACCTAATGTTGTTCTAGATCGGATGGAGATGACAATCTCGAATTTCATTTGGGCCAGAGGTACCCACCCAATGAAATATGCAAGACTGGCTCTCCCGAAGGAGGAAGGAGGTATGGGTCTCAGAACCCCACATGAAATAGCCAATTGGTCTACTGTCAAAAGAATTTTTGCTGACAACCATGGGGTCTCTCCCTGGGCGAGATGGATGAAGGGAAGATATCCCAAAGGGCTTGATTTCACCCCAAACACCAGAGAAGGTTACTCACGGGTGATCAATAGAATGACGATGATCTGGCAGCAAATAAAGCATCTCTTCACCATACATAGAGGCTCCTGGATCCAAAATGACTTGAGCAAAAATGCTTGGGATCTGATTCACAACAGAGGTGAAGGAAGATGTACTAAATACATCTGGACCAAGTATGAAGTTCCTAAATAGTCTATGAGTCTGTTCAGGGTGGCAAACCATTCACTAGCTACAATGGACAAACTAGAGAAATGGTATCCAGGAACCATCAACAAGTGCTACTTCTATGATGGTACTGAATCACATGAACATCTTTTCAAAACGTGCCCTTTTATCAAGAAGTTATGGAGCTCGGTTTGCAGCAATACTGAATCAACCCTCATCCAGCTTCGTAAGCCTAGTGAGATGATCATTCTTTTGGGAAAGAATACAGGTCAGAGAAAGAAAAAGCTACTACTCCTTTATTGAGCCATTGTCTTCCACACTTGGAAGGAAAGGAACGATAGAAAGCACAATTCCAAAATGAACAACATAGAAACAATAAGTAAAAAGATTTGTAAAGCTTACAAAAGTAGACTCAATGTATAGGGAGTGAGTTGTTACAAGTTTTTTTTCTTGTAAAGGGTATAGTAGCATAGGTGGGCTACTATGTACTTGGACCTAACTTTGTTAGGGTCTTCAGAATAAAATTTACCCAATTCCGATACATACATACATATACATATATATATATTCACAATAAAATACAAACATGGACATCCTCTAGGGTTGGCTCTGGGCGATCGGGAAGCGATTCACGTCGGCAACCCTGGGCATGGCGCCCACATCACCAACCACTCCGGTTGGAGACGTCCACTCCCACACAACACCACCACCACAAACCACCCGCAACCCTCCACCACCATCCGCAACTACTGGTACTAAGGCCTCCGGAACTAAGGGAGGAAGGAGCTCGTAGGTCGCTAAACCTAGCGCCCGTGCGAAGGGAAACGAAGAGGGAGGCGCTCCGCCGCACACGACCGGTGAAGGATCAGGAGGATCGATCCGAACTCCACTATCATGGAATCAAGTTCTTAAGCAGCCAAAGCTAGGGTCGAAGGAGACCATGGATTTTCCGCTGCCAAGGGAGGAAGAGGGTCAGATCCATGTCGACCTCGACATAGAAGAATTTGAAAGACTCCACAACATCTAGGAGTTTACTGTGATGATTTATACATTGGGACGGAGGCCTTTCTACCTGCACCTGCAAGCATGGATTAAATGTACATGGAAACTGAAGGGTTCTTTTGAGTTGCTGTCATGAGAGAATGGAATCTTCCTAGTCCGTTTCTCGACAGCGGCTGAGAAGGAGGCGGCACTTGCTATGGGACCGAGGTGGTTCGACCACCAATTGATGATTGTGAAGCATTACACGCACGTCGATGAGCTGAGGAAGGAGGTCTTTAGCACCGTGCCGACCTGGATCATGATCAACTCTTTCGGACGGTCATGGACAAGAAGAACAATAGGTACCATCATGCAGGAGCAGGTCGAGTCTTGCACATAGACGAAAGATCGCTGGAAGGAGTAGACGCTCGAGTGTTCGTCGAGTTGAAGGTTGAAATAACGAAACCTACCAAAGTTTGGCTCAATGTCAAGGGACGTGAGCCCATCCCAGTCTCGATGGCCTACGACCATATCCCATCTAGATGTGAACACTGCAAAGCCTTTGGACATGATACATCAGATTGCGGTCGAATAACAGAGGAAAAGAAGGAAGACCTGAATGAGAAAAAGGTGTGGACGGAGAAGAGACCTTCTACGGCTGGACAAGCTCCACGAGATGATGCCAGACAGGAAGAACAGAAGGAATTAGCTGCGAATGAAGCTAACATTAAAAAGGTGGAAACTTCAGTTGAGAAAGAAGGCAATGTCGAGCAGCATGAACATGAGCCTGAACAGGAAGCACGGGGAGAAAGTAGCCCTTTGGGCGATAAAGAAGAAGAAGGGGAATTCATATCCAGTGCTAGAAGGAGAGGAGTCAAGAAGACTGGGATTCCGAGAACCCATGGGGTCATCACTATCCTAGATACCACTAATAGTTTTGAGGCGTTATCCGAATCAGATAATGAGGAGGACGTCATCTCCAAACAACATGAGCAAACAAAAAAAGGCAAGAATGCCGGGAAAGTTCCTTCGAGGCGTACCAGGTCAAACAAACACATTTGATATGTCCATGCTCTTGTGGAATATCAAAGGAGGGTGTGACAGGAACAAGAAGAAAGAAATCAGAGAATGGATCGCATCTAGTGGTCATTCAATGGTTGCTTTAGTGGAGACAAAGATAAAAGAACAAAACAAAAATAGTATTAAGTTTCTTTTTCCACAAGGTTGGTAGCACGTGTCTTATGTTGAATGTGCTGGTGTTGCTCGTGTCTGTGTGGCTTGGAAGCCCAATGCTTGGCAAGTGTATGTTGTTCAGATGTCGGACCAACATGTGACAGTGGACTGTATCAATAATGGAGGTCTTCACATATGGTTGACAGCTGTGTATGGCCATAATGACGGGAAGATAAGATGCGATATGTGGGATGATATGATTTCTATTTCAAGGAAGGCTCAATTACCATGGATGGATATTGGGGACTTCAATACTGTACGACTAAAGGAAGAAAAAAGAGGCAGAAGACTAGCTATTAATGCTGAGATGGATGTGTTCAACCGAGCCATTGATAAAGCCTGCTTGTTTGAACTACCTATGGTAGGGGGGACATCTTCACCGGGAACAATGAAAGAGGACCACGGGACATTATAGCTAGAAAGCTTGACAGGGCACTGGTAAATGATGAGTGGCTGAAAATTCTCCCAAATGTGCAGGTTAAAGCAGAAGGGTCTGACATTAGTGATCATGCACCTTTATCAATCCAAATAACAGAGAAAAAGCAGAAAAGAAGACTGTTTAGATTTCTAAACTATTGGGCAGAGTGGAGAGGCTTTGAGGATATTGTCAAACAAAGTTGGTGCATCCAGATGACGGGCAACCCCATGTACGTGTTTGCTATGAAATTAAAGAATACCAAAGAGGCACTGAAGAAATGGGTAAAAGAAGAGGTGAATATCCCAAATATGTTGAATGACACGAAGAAGGACTGCAAAGAGATTAGAAAAAAATTACTGGCTGATCCCCTGAACCCAAATCTTATTGAGAAGGAAAGGGAAGTGAAGAGGATGCTTGAGGAACTGAAAAAGGTTGAGGAAAAATTCTATTGGCAAAGAAGTAAAGAGAAATGGTTGGAGGATGGCGATAAGAATACAAAGCTCTATCATGCGGCAGTTAGAAGAAGAGAGGCATGTAATATCATTTCTGAACTTATAAATGCATAAGGATAGGTGATCAACAAGTAGGAGGACCTAGAGGAACAAGCCACTCAATTCTACTCCTCTCTCTACAATAAAACCTTTTCAGAAGATACTTATGATAATGAAGAGGTGGACTGGAAGTTCAAGATTAATAGCACTCAGAATAACATCCTCACAAGAAAGACAAATGAACAAGAGGTTAAGGATGCCCTGTGGAGCATTGGTAGCAACAAGTCCCCCAGATCAGATGGGTTTAATGCTTTCTTCTTTAAAAGAACACGGAATATCATTAAAGACGAACTACTTGCCTATGTTGACTGGTTTCTAGAAGGAGGGAATATGGTAAGACAAGTTAATCATTCTTTTCTTATTTTGATTCTAAAAAAGAAAGTTACTTCTTCTCTTGTGGAATTCTGACCCATTGATTGTTGTTCGGTCCAATACAAAATCATTGCTAAAATTCTGGCTGCCCGACTGAAAATGGACCTCCCCTACCTTATTTCTGTCAACCAAGGAGCTTTTGTCACCGGTAGAAGTATTAGTGATTGTGCCTTATTAGCGGGTGAATTCCATATGGATTTTAATGTCAAGAGAGGAAGTAGGAAAGCTTGCCTGAAACTGGATATCTCTAAAGCCAATGATAGTGTGAGATGGGAAAAATTATGGTGGATCATCGAGGAAATGGGGTTCAATGAAAAATGGATTGGCTGGATGAAACAATGTGTTGGGACTACTAGCTATTATGTCTTGGTCAATGGTACCTCTACAGGCTTCTTTCATGGAGGCAACGGTCTACGTCAAGGCGATCCTCTCTCACCGTTTCTATTTGTGATGGTCATGGAATATTTCTCGAGGAAAATGCAACAAGCTGAAGAACGAAAGGAAATAAAGCCATACACAGTCCATGGTACAAAGGTTATGACACACTTGATCTTTGCGGACGATGTCCTAGTTTTTGTAGAAGCAAAACAACAATGCATAGGGAACCTTAAAAGTCTTCTGGAAAAGTTTGGGCAGCAAACTGGACTGTATGTCAATGCTAGTAAAACACATATCTTTCTTTCAAAAAACTACCACGAAATGGAGGAAAGACTTGTTCATGATATGGGTGTGGAGAGAGGATAATTTTCCACAAAATATTTGGGATTTCTACTTGTCGGTGACAATCTTCAAGTAAAGGACTTTGCTGAATGCATAGACAAAGTGGAGGAAATGATTAGCAGATGGCCTACACAAAAAACATCTATGGCGGGACGCATGACTCTAATCAAAGCTGCTATTGAGGGACTTCTTATCTTCTGAGTAAAACAAGGAGAAATTCCTGTGTCAGTTCTTGACAGAATGGAGATGAAGATGGCTAATTTCTTATGGGGGAGTGGACATCATCCTATGAAATATTCTAGATTGGCCTTCCCCAATGATGAAGGCGGGCTTGATTTGAAAACCCCAAGAGATATAGCGAGATGGGGATCCATGAAACGGATTGTTGCTTACTAGGAAGGTTCGTCCACATGGGGGAAATGGATGAGAGACAGATATCCAAGGGGACTAGATTTCTCTCCAAAAACAAGAGAAGGCTACTCAAGATCCATCAATGTCATGTGAGAGATGTGGCCGCAAATCAAGAACTTGTTTGTGGTTAATATCAATGGGGGATTAATTGTCAGAGAAATTAATTCTCAATTATCAAAAGTAGGAGTGGAAAGGACAAGTAGATCTTGAATAGGATGAGTTAGGGTCAGGGTTCCCAGTCTCCAGCCAATGCAGGACTATAGCAGGAGTAGAAAGAACTAGTATATCTTGAATTTTTATAACTTTTCTAGAAGTTTCACAACCTACATGCAATAAAATAGTTGTCCCACTAAGTGAGATGGTCATCTCACACACAAGATGGTCGTTTCACTAAGGGAAATGGTCGACTAGAATGTGATACAGTCATCTTGCTAAGAGAGATGGTTGTCTTGCTAAGAGAGATGGTCGTTTTTCACTTTCCCAGACACATATCAATCGGTAAATCATTTACTAATTAATGTCATGCATTAATATAGTTGCACCCCAAATATGTGCAATTGAAATGAGTTCGGTAAAACTCTAGAACTTTTATTTGTCCCATCTTAGATGTCTCACAATAGAGAGATGCCCATCTCACTCACCCAGATGGCCATCTGGTGAGTTCGAGTCGGGCTGATTAGTTCAACAGTTTGTACCGGTCGGTTCATAGGGAAAAACTAAGCTAATTTGATTTGTGATCTGTATGACAACCCAAATGACCATTCCAACACTTGAGATGCCTGTCTAGCTGCCAAAATGGCTATCTCACCTAGTGAGATGGTCATTTGGCTGTTCAGTCAGCCAACATGTCAATCTATTGTGCGAATTGAGTACCTTAACACTTTAGTACTTAATTCAATTACCATTCAAGATCAAATTCCTATTCTAGATGTGTTCCTATGTTTGTGACCCTTTAGGTCCCATATCAAGTTGGCAGTGAATGTCCATAACTAGCTTATGACATCACAAGCAAAGAGTGGTTCCTAGTTGCACATCATTGCTACCCAAGTGAATGGAAAGTTGGGGATAACTTCAACCTACAATTTGTGTTTGGTGTTATAATGTTTCTATAGTTCCTTTGTCATTGATATTTAGATTGAAATAGAGGTGTGGATGAGTAACCCTCATTATTATTCAATCTTGTTCCTTGAACCAGAGCAGACTGCATCAGATATATTTAAGGTCAATATCATATATTGACTCACATGTGCATGTCCATATTTTATCACTCTCGCTAATCAAGAGGCCTTGATATATCATAATCCTATCAGGGGAATAAATCCCATATATATCACTCACAGTCAATCCCCATGTGTCAAAGTTATCAAATCATCACCGTTATAACAACCCATAATTTAGGATTGTGTTTGATGACGTCAAAGTGTACCCAACAACATGTGATGAGTGCAGTGATTTCAGGTTTAAGAACCACAACCGCCAGCATCACTATGAGAGCTAACTATGAACTTCCATGATGATGGTTTGCATGTGTAAGTCTCACAGTGTGTCTGTCCAATATAGTGTTCTCTAACATGTATCTGTGTGCTTGGTTTGATATTGCCATATCATGAAAAATGATATTCAATCATCAACCAACTCACACTCTGATCTTTTGTGTCATTGTTGTCTATCAACCTTCCACAATGACAACCGATCTGGGACATAATGAGAATATGTATATGTACTCTTAACATTTGTATGATCTCATGTCTTCTGAGTCTAATACTTGTTGTCATACATCATTGAGTAATAATATTATGTAGACATTTATATGTTATTCATTATCTCAAAACATAATATACAACATAAATTGGAAGCTTGCCTTTGTTTTTAATCACATCATTTATATGTTATGCCATTGCAATCATCATATGATTGGCTCTCTGGGAATACATACCAACAATTTCGTTATTGTTATCTTCCTAGTATGCAATGTGATCTTAAATGTTGATATCTAGTTTTTGTTGAGATTTGACATATACCCTTATTATTATATGTCTTTAGTTGTCATTTGAGTAGTCATGTTTGCTACACATGTTGTGTGCAGACTTCATCTTCATAACTATAGGATATCTTCCTATTATTTACTAGTTTAAATTCATAGATATGTGTTTTATTTCAAGATTGTTAATGTTTATATGTTGAATTTGTTTCTTCTATAATATAAATGCAATTTTTTAATAAATACTATTTGTTGATATGTTAACAAATATGTTCCCAATGATTGTTAGGAAGATGGAAATTGGCTAAATGATTTTCTATCTAGTTAGCTAAAACATTGTCATAAATTGCATGTGTTAAATTCTAAGATTATCAGTTAGAAATATCAATATTGCAAGTTTCTTTTAAGTTCAATATACTTAACTTGTTGTTGATGCATGTTACTTTTCTTTGTGGGAGATTTCCATTTACTAGAGCTCTATATGAATCTCATGAGGTTGTTTCACATGTTTTTAGGTATATTGACATCCATCCGAGAGGTCACGGAAAAAAATATTTAATAGAACAAATTCATCTAGAATATCCATGTAGTCTCTCTTTCAAGGGATGTATTTTATATTGAATTTTATTTCATTCATGTGCTTGTCATATGATGTAAATTTAATTGTATTGAGTATAAGACATGATTTTGGTTTTAACAAAATTTAATGGGCTTTTTGATAAGTGAACATGTTGGGCCCTTCTATGTCAAAATGGTTTTTGAGGTTTTATCAACAAGGTAAAATTTATCTATGCTTCTTGAATACCAAATATGTCTTATTTGTCAAGTGTCTTGTGTTTTATGTCTTAATATATAATTAGTTTTAGGATATCTTGTGGATGGTTGGTATTAATGTTGATTAGAAGAGAGGTCCTGATGCAAGGGTTTTGAGTCACTTTAATAGGCTAGTTTACACCTGTTTTATGCGCTAATTGGTCATATTTGTGGTTAATATCACATGATTCATTTCCTTAATCCTATAATCTCATTATGCATCAAATTCATCTTGTTTTATCTTATTTTGTATAAATGATTATATTTCTCGGATTTGATTGGTGTTTTTCTCATGATTCCAGGCAAGTTGCATTTCCGGACTTGTCGATGCCATTGACATGGCAATAGCAACAATTCCAGATAAGAAGCAGACAAGTCGATACCATCGACCCACTGTTGATGGTATCGAGACTTCATCAGCGAGCCAAAGACCAACCTGTCGATACCATCGATGAGGCTGGTCGATGGTATCGAGCTGCCATCAGAACGAACCCCATAAATTGAAGAATAACTAGTTCCCTAATGTGTCGATACCATCGACACCTTGTCTATGGTATCGACACCATGAGATCAGGAAAACACCCAGAATGATCATGAGTCTCTTAATAGGCTAGTTTACACCCGTTTGATGCACTTATTGGTCATATTTGTGGTTAATATCACACGATTCATTTCCTTAAGCATATAATCTCATTATGCATCAAATTCATCTTGTTTTATCTTATTTTGTATAAATGATTATATTTCTCTGATTTGATTGGTGTTTTTCTCTTGATTCCAGGCAGGTTGCATTTCTAGACCTATCGATACAATCGAAAGTCTGTTGATGCCATCGACATGGAAACAACACCAGTTCTAGAGAAGTAGACAAGTCAATACCATCGACCCACTATTGATGGTATCGAGACTTCATCAGTGAGCCAAAGACCAACCTGTCGATACCATCGATGAGGCTGGTCGATGGTATCGAGCTGCCATCAAAATGAACCCCAGAAATTGAAGAAGTGTTAGTGCCCTAAGGTGTCGATACCATTGACAACCCGTCGATGGTATCGACACTATCAGATCAGGAAAATTCCCAGAACGATCATGATCGAATGGCTGTGATATTTTGACGGCCGCAAGTGATACATATACCTCGGGAAAGGCGGCTCAAAGATGTCTATCATGTCCATATCCGCCCCACAAATCTTGGAAGAGAGGAGAGAAAAGAACGGAGCCCAGAGCTATGCTCCGGATGTTTCCAGAGTCATAGATGGACAATTCTTCTACTAGAAGGCTACAGAACATGCATCTCATACCGAGGATCACCCGGATCTTCTCCGTTCAGGGGTTATATCATCTCCATCCACATTTCCCCTATGTTTTCTTCTTCCTTCATGATGTTTTTCATTGAGATGAACATGCGGGGCTAATCCCCTTTATCTCTAGGACCAGGAGTAGCTCGGGAAATCGTTGTGTGACTCTTTTTACATAATTCATCATAATTTGTGTCTCAAATCTATGGTATGACATCATTTTCTCAATTGCTATCATTGTGCTTGATCACCATAATGGTAATTTAATAACTTTAATTGCTTTTGACGAAGAATTAACAATTGAAATGATGCAATAATCACATTAACTAATAAAGCCTTTGGAAAAGGCGATGTATGATTAATGGTGGAAACCTAGAGATTAGATTTTAATGCACCTAGTCTAGGGTATAGATTACTACTGGCATGGAACTGACCTAGATTAAGGTAGTGAATTGTATCACAGAAGCGAGCAATTCTGACTACATGCCACTATCCGAAATAGAAGACGAGTTGTGATAATTGTGTGGGAATTAGTACAACAAGAACCCACAGTGAAACCAAAATCCTAGAGATCCCATTTTAATTGATTAAACCAACCATCTAATTGATTGCTTTGTTTTCTTTTGTTTTTTTTTCTTTTTCAAACCACTCTCAAACTTTTATAATCGGTCGAGTTGATTGCAAGTAGTTAGTAGTAGTCTACCGATAATTATCTTTCCCTATGTTTGACTCAAGCCTCACAAAGGCCTATATTACATTGACGCATATAGTTGCGTTATACGCACGGTAAAATTGTGTCAAGTTTTTGGGGTCGTTGCTGGGGAAATGACAATTTTCAGCACTACAAATATTGCGAGCGGCCACTCTGGGCCACATTTTTTATTTTGAAATTTTATTTTAATGCTTAATTGCACATCTTTTAATTATTTATTCATTTTAGCACTGTACTGAAATAATTTTTATCTTTTTTAGGTGCTAGTTGATGGTAAGAATGTGTAGCATAGACTACGCAGAATTACCAGAAAGTCCTCAATTGGGTGAAGGAGTTGAGTTGACAAATCCACCACCTGAGGAAATTGAACAAGAACCAGAGGTTTTCAAAATGGCTGAAGAATAGAAAATATGGGAGAAGATCAAGGCTTCTTCCTCATCTACATCAAAACGGTCGATAAAAAGGCAGGCCATCAACATTCCTACATATAAATTTGATCCAGCACTGACAAACCTGGTCAAGTCTAATGCATTTGATGGGATGAAGAATGAAGATCCAGTGGCCCACATCAACACATTTGTGGAAAACTGTGATGTGATAAAGATTGATAGGTTTCCACAAGAGGCACTCTACTTGAAGCTTTTTCCCAGTTCTCTTACGGGAATGCACGAGAATGGTTGCACTACCTTGATGATGAATGCGTCGAGTCCTGGGACCAGATGATAGAGGATTTCTTCAAGAGATTCTTCCCACCAAAGAAGACAAATGACCTCATAAGAAAGATCCATAACTTCAGTCAAAAGGCCAGCGAGACTTATTCAGAGACATGGGAGCGTTTCCAGGTCATGCTAAGGAAGTGCCCACATCATGGGCTGGACAAGGAAAAGCAAGTCAAAATTTTCTATATTTCTCTCAATGAGCATGACAGAAGCAACTTGGATTCAGCAGGCTCGAGGCTCTTCTTGAACAACACAGGCACAAGATGTTGGGAGATCTTGAAGAACATGGCCAAGAAACAGTCGTGGCATGATAGAGATGCACCAAAACAAGTCAGAGTTGCAGGGGATGCCAAAGCCATCAAAGAACTAAATGATAAGATGGATTTGATTGCAAAAAGACTTCTTGCACAAGAGGAGAATTCTAATGATGAGGCACATGTCAAATTCATGCACCAACAGCACATGTACATGAACAATGACTACTATTGGAGGAAGGATAGAAATTTCTCATGGAAGGATCCCAATAACGTTTTGTAGGATCTGGATGCCAAGCCATAGCCTACTATATAGGAGAAGAGCAATGAGTTGCTAAACCAAGTAATAAAGCAAAACCAAGAATTGATGAGCACGTTCAGCCAACAAATTAAGTCACAAGGAGAATTTATGAACCAATTTGGTCCGACTCTACAAAGCCATGGAGCACAGATGAGGACGCTTGAGACGTCCATTGCGCAGATGGCAATAGAAATCACTAGTTTGAAGAAGCTGACACAACAAGGTTGTTATGACCCACTTCTAAATTAATCAGTAAGCATCTTGATTAGTGCTAAGCACTCTGTTAAACATCATGGTTAATCAAAATAAGCTAATATGTGAATCAAGGGTTGAGATTGAATCATCTGAAGAAACTAATGACAATTGCAGTATTAATTGTTGAGTTAAGTTAAATGCCAAGATGCAATTGGTGCTTTGACCAGTTGTGACAAGATATTAATTATGATTTTGATACCTCCAGTTGTAGATAATCCTGTGCTTGAAAAGTTGCAAGAGAAATCACTCGAATCGGACATTCGAGGAAAAAGTTACAGCCTTTTTGGTTTTCTTGGACCTAAGTTGCAAATTCTCCAAAACTTGCTTTATAATTTCATTTTTACCCTCTCTCGCTTATCCCTTCTTCTTCAGTCGGCTGATAAAACAGTAACTGCTTGAGCGGCGCTCTGTGCTGCGGACGAGCGACCAGTCAAGGAGGAATAAGGGGCGGGCAACCTAGTGCTAGAGAGAGAGAGAACGAGAGAGCTCTGTCCATCTTCAATCTCCATCCTCCGCCCTTCATCCTCCTCTACTTCACCTCGTCCGCGCCCCAACAGGTTGGGCGGTGCCCCAAGCATGACCTGCTACTGCGTTCGATTGGCAGCAATAATGGAAGTTTGGGCGGGGCTTTTTGGGGCCCAAGGCTCCGTGGAGCAGGTCTCCCTTCTTCTTCCTCTACCCTTGCCCTAACAGCGCCCCTCTTGCAGCTGCAGCCAGCAGCTCGCCCTAGCCATGGCGGCCGGCCAAGCAGCAGCTGCTTCTGCATGGGCCAGCAATCAGTGGCTATCTTGGGCGCAAGGAGCAGCTACAAGCCACCCTCGAATCCGGCCAAGGGTCTAGAACCCGTTTCTGTTGTCAATTAGCCCGCAAGCAATACCCAGTCAGGGTCCCCCTTCAACCTGTATGTGAGGATGATGCTGCTGCTTGCAGCAGTGATCCAAACCAGAGCTGCCTTGGGCGCAAGGCAGCACCAAGGAACAACACTTTGGGTCGTCCCATGAGGTCTATGGTTAAATATGAAGCCTTACTTTAGATTCAGTTTTCAACTAGGTTCAATTTTGATCTGTACATGTGTATGGTACAGTTGGATTGTTGCAGGTTCAATTTGTGACTATACCAAGGTTGAAGACAACCCCCTGGACGCATTCCTGGACGGATCCAGATGAATTCGGGCATTCCGAATTAAGTGAGTAGGGTTTCATTTATTTATCATTAATAAACTCAGGCATTTGAATATTTTCTGTTTTGTGCGCGAATTATGCTGATAACAGGCGTTATCAGGCGTCGGGCAGCGCTTGGCATCACCCGACCTTTTTAGTTCATAAAATGCTTCTAGACACTGTTATATGATTAAATTTAGCATTTGAACAATATGGATTGAATCAGTAGATTTATATGGTTCATCGGAACCTAAATTCCTCATTTGAATGTTGAAATTAGAAATTCATGTCTGAAAGTGGTATGATTTGGGTATGAACCCAGACAATGAAGATTTCTGATAAATTATCAGATGTACGATTTCAAAGTTGATATGAATAAATAAAATATGCATGAAAACCCTAATTGCATATATCTTTTGACGTTAATATGTGTAAATTGATATTTACATGAAATGGCACATTTCTCTGAAATATTACCAGAAATTCTCAAGTATTGTTATTAAATTGTATTGTGATATGTAATTAACTCTTAATTGAGTTAAGTGATGCACAAACCAGGATTAGGGTTAATGTGCACGTTTTTCTGAGAATTTCAGAGAATTGACAAATGTTACGTATGAATTCTCATATGTGAAGTAAATTACTCTTAGCAGTGCACTAAGATGTACAATTGAATGAATTCAATATGCATGTGCCAAATTGACTTGAGTTTGGGATATTTATGAATTTTAAATCTGCTTGCATGCATGATATAAGGATAGGGTGTTGCCATGTGATAAGTGAATGAGGTAACTGAAACCCTAAGGATAGGGTGTTCAATGAATCATGTTATGGTAATATGAAAGGTCTCGATGTGAGATGTGGTGATACTTAACTCTTGAATTGTATGTTTCTAGTGCATTTAACTTTATATGCTTGTTCTCTCTGAGTTGATATCTACATACTGCAGGGCTTCTTATTTTCAATACATATCTCGTAAATTGCAGGTGATGAGATATGACATGCCCTAGAAAGGGATGTTATTGAGACATGATATATGTTGAATACATGAGTTATGATGTTTCTTATGATATGATATGGCAGGCCGTGCGAGCCTTGTGAGAAATGTTAAATGAGTTATGATTTCTGTTTAAAATGTACCTATAATGTTAATGTTAGACTTAGGTGCCCTGAACACCGTAGAACCCCTTTGAGAGGTCTGCTTCTTAGGGGTGAAACTCGTGTTGCAACAATAACTGTGCGGAGTCACGGTGGCACGGGGACATAGAGGCAGTGTCCAACAATAATTCGTGTGGAGTCACGGTGGCACTGGAGAAAATAGGGGTTATTCAACATTAATCCGTGCGGAGTCACGGTGGTAACCCAGTGAGACTCTCCGCCTGTGTACTCAGGTTAGAAGAGGAGTCTAGAGCACTCGGAGTTAGTGCATTGAGGCCAGAGAGCCTGTGGTCCTGTAGCAAAATAGGGCTGGCAGTCAGACTTAGCATTTTCCCTGGTGTGTCGCTAAGTCTTGTACGGTGTGGCCGTAGTGCACTGCGAGTCTCTATGCAGAGTACACTGCATAGATCAGGGCATAAGCTAAAATATGATCATATAGGTTCACATAGTTCCTTATAAATGAAAGAGTTAAGGAAGACTAGAGCATAGTCTTCTAGTAGTTATTCTTTGGATGCAATATTTACATTCTTTGTTATTTCAATTATATTGTTTTAGAACTGCTCAGTGTAGTATTTCTTGTATATTAATCTGAATAATAAACTTGACGAGTTGTTTAGTGATAGTTAAATGAAAAACTATTCACTGAGTGAGTAGGCTCATCCCTCTACTCAAACATTTTCAGGTGAACATCATCAACAAGATTCGGAAGGATCTTTTCATCCTAACGCTTAATTTGTAGAAGGTATATGTAGTTAGTTTAGTTAGATAGTGGTCTCTTAATCCTTTCCCCTCGGTCCTTGGGACATGGTGTGGGTGAGAGAGAGTGTGTATGTGGAATGTGTATAAAGATGTAAATTAACTGTTATGTTTACTTTCTGTTAAACAATGTTACATGTTGTAAACTCTGTTTACGTACTCTAGCCAGTTTAATTGAAATGCTTCCACAATAGTTTATTTTATTTTAGTTTACAGCAATAATCCGGATATCATTACGAGGTTTTAAAAAGAAAAAGTTCTTAGTGATTTGTTATGTGATAATCCCTCCGTCGTGCCCTAATCTCGTGATTAGTGGTTAGTGTGAGATCGGGGTGTGACATCTTGGTATCAGAGCGAGGTTGAGTACATGGTTATTCTAAGTCAAGGTCAGGGGACGATAAGAGACCAATAGGATTAGGACTTAAGTGTCTTCCTTCTAACTGTAATTTTCTAACAGGAAGTGTTCTGTTATACTATTGCAGATGGCAGGAAGAGGACGTGGTCATGAGAACCAAGTAAAGAGCTTAGGTTGAGTCATTGAGAATCATTAGGATTAAAAGATAAAGTTATAAGTGAGGCAAATAGGAAGTGATATGTTTTTAGCTCTGGGAGGTCTGAGTGTTTAGATACCCTGGCCAGGTGTCTGAATACTTAGATTGACCAGTATCAAGCTACTCTGTCTATTCTTATCTGGATGCCCTGGCCAGGTATGCAGAGGAAGGATGGGCTAGAGAGAAACCCTAGAAATCTTAGGGTTAAGAAACCGGAAATTAATGTAGGAGTAAAAGATTAAACATAGAATGTGATACAACTCTTGCTTTATATTGCTTATTTGATTGGAGATCACTAGAAATGCTCTTATATGTATGAATTTAGATTTTCAATTTATAGAATATAAATGATTCTTTTATATTGTTGTGCGTCATAAATTGGCTTATTTATTGTTTATATTCTTTGTATTAAGTAGACCAGAAGTTATGTTCAAATGAGTTTGCCCTAAGTGGATATTCTTTCCACATGTTTGAGATCAATAGGAGTTGGTTAATCCTGAGTAGCTCTTGGCTTCAGGACTGCAGGTTCGGCCTGGTGCGGCTGACAAGATGTGTTACTGGGATCTAACAACTCCTATAAATAGTATAATAAGAATAGACTCTGGATAAATCTGACATATCATAGTAAAAATGTACATACACTAAGATGTTGAAACATATGGGAAAGATTAGAATAGCTAAGAATCTGTTGGAACTGATATCGGAGGCTCAACGTTGGAGTCTCGTATGAGCAATCCTTAATTGGAAATAACGGAACACGATATAAGGTTCATATTAAGTTTAATGATTAGTGTTATATGAACTCTAAATATGAGAATATGGAAAAGATATGAGAAAAGTATGTAAGGGATAAGATAGTAAGAATCAACTATGGAATGGATTATGTAATAAAGTAAAATATTTTTATGTACTACAAAGCAAATGGAAAATAGAAGAAAAGCGTTAAGTATACAATAAGTATATAGAAATAAAGAGCCTTATGTAAATCATAAGACCAGGATAGGAAATTTAGTTGAATCAAGAGAAATGATAGAAATGATGACCTTGATTAAAGAATGAAGATTGCATGACATAATTGAGAGTATGGAATGCATATCTTTCTTATAAAGTCGAATACATTCATTCATACTACCTTTGGATTCTAAGTCTCTATGGACTAACAAACTAGTTCCAAAAAAAATAAAAAAATAAAGAGTAAATGCGTAACTTTGAAAATGAATGCATCATATATGATACATAGCTACCAAGGTAGAGACGTCTAAGTGAATGAAACAATGACACACAATATGATGATGAAACCCTAGCAAGGTAAATTGAGAATGTAACTTATCTGGATGTTCAAGAAAGAGGAAGGAAATTCCAGTGATAAGATAAGGAAGACTTGAGTAAAACTTATGAGATCTAAAGTTTGATTTCAAACTAAGGAAGCAAAATCACATCACAATAATGCTATGTTACTGATAAGGACCAAACCCTAGAATGTTTAGAGTTGAAGTAGTTCAAGGGATGTCGCTAGTGATTTGACCTTGAATACTAGCATCTCTATAAAACAAAATCATGAGATTTGCACTATGAAAAGTAAATTAGTATTGATAGTAATCTAGGGTTTAAAGGTAGTTAATCTGAAAGGTAGATAAACAATATGAAAATGATTCAGAGAAAAGAATAAGATATAAATTTGAAATGTAACAAATGTGTTTTGAATAAAAGAAGAAATATAAAATAAGTGAAGTGCGTTATGAAATAAATTCTTACAGTAATAACAAGAAGTAAGTAGCATAGAATGAGGAGTATTACCTGATACATGATTTGAAGTTAGCTGTTGTAGTTCATCCTCTTAAGGCACGACGTCACTATCTTTATGATATGACGATAGATTATAACTCTGGCAATATGAATGTGGTAGCAGATGCTTTGAGCATAAAGTTAAGTTCAACAGTTGATGCATTCTGTATGGCATGTTGCAAGAAAGACATGCTAGTAGAAATGTGAAAGTTGAACTTAGACTTAGGGGTGACAGAGCAGAGTGGTTTGATTGCACAGATCCAAGTCAAGCCTACTTTTTACGATCAGATCAAGGAACTTCAGTAGGGTGACAGGGAGTTACAGTAGATCATGCATGACATGACAGGAGGAAGAAACCAAAGTTTAGGTTTTCAGATGATGGCGTGTTGTATTAGCATGACATGTTGTGTGTACCTCGAGACAGTGATTTTGAAAGAGTATATTCTTAAGAAAGCACATGCATCAATGTACGATATGCATCCTGGCAACACTAAGATGTGCAGGAATCTCAAAGAATTGTATGGGTGGTCTAGTATGAAGAAGGATGTAGCTGAGTACGTGGCTAGGTGTAGTGTGTGTCAGCAGGTTAAGTCTGAGCACCAGAAACCTACAGCTACCTTGTAATCTTTTTCTATACCAGAATGGAAATGGGACCATATCACAATGGATTTTGAGATAGGGTTACCCAGGACACCTAGAGGTTATGACTTGATATGAATGATTGTGGATAGACTAATTTAGTATGCTCGCTTTATTCATATTAAGTCAACCTTTGAGGTCCCGAAGCTGGCTAAGAGATACGTGGATGAAATAGTCAGGTTGCATGGTATCCCAGTTTCAATTATATCGTATACAAATCCTAAGTTTACATCCAGGTTTTTGGAATCAGTTGCATCGTGCTTTGGGCACAAAGCTGAGGTTTAGTACAACTTCTTATCCGCAAACAGATGGTCAGTCAGGGAGGACCATTTAAACTCTTGAGGACATGCAGAGGGCAGTTGAAAGCTACAAAGGATAGGCAGAAGAGTTATGCAGAGAAGAGACGTTGACCTCTTGATTTTGAGGTTGGTGATGAAGTGTATTTGAAGATTTCACCATGGAAAGGAGTATGAGGGTTGGTAAGTGAGGTAAACTGACTCCTAGTTTTATGGGCTCATATCCTACCATTGAGAGAATTGGACCTGTAGCCCATAAGTTGAATTTGCCATCCGAGTTGGCCAATTTATATGATGTGTTTCATGTATCGATGTTGAAGAAATGCTATCCCGGTATAGAGAAGATAATGGACCCAGAACCTGCCCAACTCAGACAGATATATCCTATGTTGAAGGACCTGTACAAATAGATGATCGGAGGATCAAGAAACTCAACAATCGTGAGATACCATTAATAAACGTTTTGTGGAAGAATCATAACCTAGAGGAAGTCGCGTGGGAGTTTTGGGTCAGATATGCGTAACAAGTTTTTTTTTTCTCTTTTAGGAATTTCGGGGCGAAATTCTTATAAGGGAGGGAGATTGTTATGACCCACTTCTAAATTAATCAGTAAGAATCTTGATTAGTGCTAAGCACTCTGTTAAACATCATGGTTAATCAAAATAAGCTAATATGTGAATCAAGGGTTGAGATTGAATCATCTGAAGAAACTAATGACAATTGCAATATTAATTGTTGAGTTAAGTTAAATGCCAAGATGCAATTGGTGCTTTGACCAGTTGTGACAAGATATTAATTATGATTTTGATACCTCCAGTTGTAGAGAATCCTGTGCTTGAAAAGTTGCAAGAGAAATCACTCGAATCGGACATTCGAGGAAAATTTACAACCTTTTTGGTTTTCTTGGACCTAAGTTGCAAATTCTCCAAAACTTGCTTTATAATTTCATTTTTACCCTCTCTCGCTTATCCCTTCTTCTTCATTCGGCCGATAAAATAGTAACTGCTTGAGCGGCGCTCTGTGCTGCGGATGAGCGACCAGTCAAGGAGGAATAAGGGGTGGGCAACCTAGGGCTAGAGAGAGAGAGAGAACGAGAGAGCTCCGTCCATCTTCAATCTCCATCCTCCGTCCTTCATCCTCCTCTACTTCACCTCGTCCGCGCCCCGACAGGTTGGGCGGTGCCCCAAGCATGACCTGCAGCTGCGTTCGATTGGCAGCAGGAATGGAAGTTTGGGCAGGGCTTTTTGGGGCCCAAGGCTCCGTGGAGCAGGTCGCCCTTCTTCGTCCTCTACCCTTGCCCTAGAGCGCCCCTCTTGCAGCTGCAGCCAGCAGCTCGCCCTAGCCATGGCGGCCGGCCAAGCAGCAGTTGCTGCTGCGTGGGCCAGCAATCAGTGGCCATCTTGGGCGCAAGGAGCAGCTACAAGCCACCCTCGAATCCGGCCAAGGGTCTAGAACCCGTTTCTGCTGTCAATTAGCCCTCAAGCAATACCCAGTCAGGGTCCCCCTTCAACCTGTACGTGAGGATGATGCTGCTGCTTGTAGCAGTGATCCAAACCAGAGCTGCCTTGGGCGCAAGGCAGCACCAAGGAACAACACTTTGGGTCCGCCCATGAGGTCTATGCTTAAATCTGAAGCCTTACTTTAGATTCAGTTTTCAACTAGGTTCAATTTTGATCTGTACATGTGTATGGTACAGTTGGATTGTTGCAGGTTCAATTTGTGACTATACCAAGGTTGAAGACAACCCCCTGGACGCGTTCCTGGATGGATCCAGATGAATTCGGGCATTCCGAATTAAGTGAGTAGGGTTTCATTTATTTATCATTAATAAACTCAGGCGTTTGAATATTTTCTATTTTGTGCGCGAATTACGCTGATAACAGGCGTTATCAGGCGTCGGGCAGCGCTTGGCGTCGCCGACCTTTTTAGTTCATAAAATGCTTCTAGACACTGTTATATGATTAAATTTAGCATTTGAACAGTATGGATTGAATCAGTAGATTTATATGGTTCATCGGAACCTAAATTGCTCATTTGAATGTTGAAATTAGAAATTCATGTCTGAAAGTGGTATGATTTGGGTATGAACCCAGATAATGAAGATTTCTGATAAATTATCAGATGTACGATTTCAAAGTTGATATGAATAAATAAAATATGCATGAAAACCCTAATTGCATATATCTTTTGACGTTAATATGTGTAAATTGATATTTACATGAAATGGCACATTTCTCTGAAATATTACCAGAAATTCTCAAGTATTGTTATTAAATTGTATTGTGATATGTAATTAACTCTTAATTGAGTTAAGTGATGCACAAACCAGGATTAGGGTTAATGTGCATGTTTTTCTGAGAATTTCAGAGAATTGACAAATGTTACGTATGAATTCTCATATGTGAAGAAAATTACTCTTAGCAGTGCACTAAGATATACAATTGAATGAATTCAATTTGCATGTGCCAAATTGACTTGAGTTTGGGATATTTATGAATTTTAAATCTGCCTGCATGCATGATATAAGGATAGGGTGTTGCCATGTGATAAGTGAATGAGGTAACTGAAACCCTAAGGATAGGGTGTTCAATGAATCATGTTATGGTAATATGAAAGGTCTCGATATGAGATGTGGTGATACTTAACTCTTGAATTGTATGTTTCTAGTGCATTTAACTTTATATGCTTGTTCTCTCTGAGTTGATATCTACATACTGCAGGGCTTCTTATTTTCAATACATATCTCGTAACTTGCAGGTGATGAGATATGACATGCCCTAGAAAGGGATGTTACTGAGACATGATATATGTTGAATACATGAGTTATGATGTTTCTTATGATATGATATGGCAGGCCGTGTGAGCCTTGTGAGAAATGTTAAATGAGTTATGATTTCTGTTTAAAATGTACCTATAATGTTAATGTTAGACTTAGGTGCCCTGAACACCGTAGAACCCCTTTGAGAGGTCTGCTTCTTAGGGGTGAAACTCGTGTTGCAACAATAACTGTGCGGAGTCACGGTGGCACGAGGATAGAGAGGCAGTGTCCAACAATAATCCGTGCAGAGTCACGGTGGCACTGGAGAAAATAGGGGTTATTCAACATTAATCTGTGCGGAGTCACGGTGGTAACCCAGTGTGACTCTCCGCCTGTGTACTCAGGTTAGAGGAGGAGTCTAGAGCACTCAGAGTTAGTGCATAGAGGCCGGAGAGCCTATGGTCCTGTAGCAGAACAGGGCTGGCAGTCAGACTTAGCATTTTCCGGGTGTGTCGCTAAGTCTTGTACGGTGTGGCCGTAGTGCACTGCGAGTCTCTATGCAGAGATACACTGCATAGATCAGGGCATAAGCTAAAATATGATCATATAGGTTCACAGAGTTCCTTATAAATGAAAGATTTAAGGAAGACTAGAGCATATTCTTCTAGTAGTTATTCTTTGGATGCAATATTTACATTCTTTGTTATTTCAATTATATTGTTTTAGAACTGCTCAGTGTAGTATTTCTTGTATATTAATCTGAATAATAAACTTGACGAGTTGTTTAGTGATAGTTAAATGAAAAACTATTCACTGAGCGAGTAGGCTCATCCCTCTACTCAAACATTTTTAGGTCAACATCATCAACAAGATTCAGAAGGATCTTTTCAGCCTAACGCTTAATCTGTGGAAGGTATATGTAGTTAGTTTAGTTAGATAGTGGTCTCTTAGTCCTTTCCCCTCGGTCCTTGGGACATGGTGTGGGTGAGAGAGAGTGTGTATGTGGAATGTGTATAAAGATGTAAATTAACTGTTATGTTTACTTTCCGTTAAACAATGTTACATGTTGTAAACTCTGTTTACGTACTCTAGCCAGTTTAATTGAAAAGCTTCCGCAATAGTTTATTTTGTTTTAGTTTACAGCAATAATCCGGATATCATTACGAGGTTTTAAAAAGAAAAAGTTCTTAGTGATTTGTTATGTGATAATCCCTCAGTCGCGCCCTAATCTCGTGATTAGTGGTTAGTGTGAGATCGGGGTGTTGTGACAAAGGTTTTATAGGGAATACAAATATTCTAGGAGGAAACCGTCAAGCTAAGGCGATTTTATTGAGGAGTGCAAATTTTTTTTAACTCCAAGGCTGATGAAATAAGCACCACAGCCAGAAGCCACATGTGAGGCTGCAGAAGATGCCGTAATCATAGAGATGGTGGAGGATGATGTAGAGTAGGCCACAGAGGAGTCCATTACAGAGAAAGAGACTAAGAAAAGGATGTTGTATGTGCCACCACATTAGAGTGCACAGACCGTCCCGGTTCCTTATCTAAATAGTCTGAAAGCAAAGAAGGTGGATGCACAGTTCAAGAAGTTCCTAAATAGTTTTAGGAAACTTTCGGTAAACATTCCTTTGCTAGAGGCTATTGAGCAAATACCCTCTGATGGTAAATTTTTGAAGGATATAATTACCAAAAAGCGGAAGATTCCTGACAAAGAGGTGGTAGTGCTGAAAGAGCAGGTCAGTGCCTTGATTTTGGGAAAATTGCCACCAAAGTGATAAGATCCGTGCTGCTTCAATATTTCATGCTACATTGGTAAGGTGAAATTCGGCGAAGCACTGTGTGACTCCGGGGCAAGTATCAACTTAATGCCCCTCTCTACATTTAAAAAACTTGGTTTCAAGGAATATCAGCAAAGCAACATGACGATTCAACTTGCGGACAACTCGGTGGTACGACTGTATGGTATATGTGAGGATGTTCTAGTCAATGTTGATAGATTCATGTTTCTAGCTGATTTTGTCATCATGGAGATGTAAGATGAGCAAGGGTATGAGTTGCTCCTAGGAAGACCCTTCTAGTCCACTACCGACATGATACTTGAAATGGGTAGAGGTCGGTTGACAATGGATATAGCTGATGATAGATTTGAGATTCGCATGCCTCCAAATGCAAAACCATCACAAGCGAAGGAGAAATGTCATCAAGTTAAGGACTTTGATCATAATATTTCTCTTTGCTTAGGGAAGCCATTTCTTGATATGGCTCACGTCATTACAAGGGTAACCAAGTGAACGGTTGTTGTGGACATCATGGAACAAACAAAAGTGGTTTCTCTTGTTAAAGCTGTGGGTTATCCCAATGATGAAGAAGAGGATGTCCCACCATCTACTAAGGATGATGCTGTAGCAGTCTCCATGCTTGACTCATACCCACAATTACCACTTGAAGCATGTTTTTTCAACATCATGGATGATTGGATGAGAACTACGTCATTACAAGAATGCATAAAGATGCTTCAAGTGATTCCTTGCTACTATGCCAAGCATTATGAAGATCTAGGACCGCTGCCACCACCGCTTCAATCTTCTTTGGTCAACCCTCCAGATTTAGAGCTAAAGCTGCTACCCCCTCACTTGAAGTACACCTTCTTAGCGGATGATGCAAATCTACTGGTGATCATTTCGGCATATCTGAGTGCCGCTGAGGAAGAGCAGTTGATGACCGTGTTGATGAACCACCATGGTGCATTCAGGTGGTCAGTTTTTGACATCAAGGGGATCTCCCCTACTCTCTTCCAACACAAGATCTGACTCATTGAAGGAGGCAAGCCAGTGATTCAACCGCAACGCCGCCTCAACCCAATAATGATGGAGGTTGTCAAAAAGGAGGTGATTAAGCTTCTCTCTGTGGGCATCATATATGCTATCTCAGACTCTACATGGGTGAGCCCAACACAGGTAGTCCCTAAAAAGGGGGGAATTACGGTAACTCATAATCTATCGAATGAGCCTGTCACCACCCTATTGGTAACTGGGTGATGTGTTTGCATTGATTACCATCGTTTGATTTCTGCCAACCTAAAAGATCATTTTCCCTTGCCATTCATTGATCAGATCTTAGAGCAGTTGGATGGCCGGTCTCACTTTTTCTTTTTAGATGGTTATTCCGGCTATAATCACATTTCCATAGACCCTAAGGACCAAGAGAAGTCTACCATCACTTGTCCTTATGGGACTTTTGCATATCGCCATATGTTGTTTGGTTTGTGCAATGCACCGACCACTTTTCAGCGCTGCATGCTTGCTATATTTTTGGATATGGTAGAACATTGTTTAGAGATTTTTATGGATGACTTTTCCATCTACGGTGCATCTTTTGATGAGTTTTTATATAATTTAGATAGAGTTCTACAAAGTTGTGAGGACACACATTTGGTCCTCAATTGGGAAAAATGTCACATGATGGTTAGCAAAGGCATTGTGCTAGGACACAAGGTGTCTAGCAAGGGACTGGAGGTAGATCTAGTTATGATTGAGGTTATTTCCAAACTACCTCCACTGAATGGGGTGAGGAGCTTCCTTGGTCATGTAGGGTTTTATCGCCGGTTTATCAAAGATTTTTCTAAAATCGCTAAGCAATTGTCAGAATTGCTCGAGAAGGATGCAATTTTTGATTTCAATGACAAATGTATGTATGCCTTCGAGGTTCTCAAACAAAAGTTGATTTCCGCACCAGTTGTTCAGACGTCGGATTGGAGTAAGACCTTTGAGCTTATGTGATGGAGTGGACTTTGGAATACTAAATGTCCAATGACACAAGTGAAGTCATGCATGTTGAGTTGTTTTGAGAATCCCAAGTGTTTTAATAAAGTTGGAGTGTTGATTGAGGTTGATATAATAATTAAGATATCTCTTTTTAATGCCGTTTTGAGGAATTTAATTGACTGGTTTAACAGTTGAGTTTTGGCACCAAATTCGTGGACAAGGTAGCTTGTTGATTTTCGACCTAAGTTGTTGATTTAATAAGAGTGTCACGCCCCTTTAGTCTTGGCTATGAAGAGTCCATGGATTGGGAACGTAGGACCTTAATAGACGTTGGATGGTCAGATCTAAGAGTTAATATGTCGTCTCCCCCTACCAGTTAGACAAGGAAACACAACATTTTGGCACTGGAACTCCCCACCATTACACGACATGATCGTGGCATGGGTGGTTGTCTTAGTCTTTCAAATACCTACAGAATGACCCCTCAGTCAGTTATTGCAAGGGAAGACCAGGGAGATCAGACTCCCAATCCCAAACCCATCTCTCACAGGCGGCAACTAGATGTGGAAGCTATGCAAACCCCACCCTCTAGCTCTCCATCATCTATTGTAGGTGGGAGGCAGAATTTATAGAAGGAGGAGAATAGGGGAAGACCACGGCATTGGAGAACCACGACGAGGACCTCACCGAACTCGATTAACCTCACACATGCCGGCATCAAGGAGGAAACCCCATCCAATGGCAAGTCTAAAGCCGGCGGTTGAGAGAAAGAGCTCCGATGCAGAACCCACACACATGCGCATACCACTGAGATCACGTCAAATGCTAGAAGGGAAGAAGATTCGGAGGCAGCCATCACCAACAGCTCATGGGAATGGAGCTTGAGAGCAGTAAAGGAGGAATGACTTCGGCGATGCCCGATCCATGGACGAGGGGTAGAACACGATGACC
The DNA here is from genome assembly GCA_963693085.1 of Alisma plantago-aquatica. Lineage (NCBI taxonomy): Eukaryota > Viridiplantae > Streptophyta > Magnoliopsida > Alismatales > Alismataceae > Alisma > Alisma plantago-aquatica. The sequence continues at coordinate 1,401,380,739 of OY856409.1, read as the reverse complement.
GAATGCACGCTGGAGAGGAGGATCCGTGGTGGTGGCAGCGAGGTGCCAAGGTGGTTTTCATGGCGCCATGGAGCACAACCATAGGAGACGTCGGGATTTGAGAGGAGGGAGATGACACGCCTAGGCATCAAGCCTGGTTTTGGTCGTCTGACCTCCAAGAAACAAGAGTAGTCTTAGGAGCTGATGCAGAGCACCTCTGCTCTGCCGATCGCTTGCCAAAGGAGAGCCCCGACGACGGAGGTTCTGTGCGGAAGACTCGTGTTCACGGAATAAGGAAGACGGAGAAAGAAAGAGCAGACCAGGTCCAGAGAAAATAAATCAAACTGAACCAGTGAATCAGACCGGCTAGACCAGCAAGTGGGGCGTGGACACATGGCAACTCCCGATTGGGCAGAAGAGGTAATTATCTCAGAATACTTTCAGATCTTATATAATTCATAGAAAATAGCTCTGATGTCCGAAAAATACAAATAATATACCAAAATTCTCAGAAAAATGCATAGCACAAGATGGAATAATAATATCATGGTTTTGATTCATTAATATCAGTGATAATATGTAAGATCTGAAATGGTCATATGATGGATAATAAATATCAAACGATGCCCTAAAATTATGAGAAAATACTTGTAAATCATATTTCATATTTATAATGCATATGATGTCATATATGGCCATGTTGATTTATGAAATCACGCCTTTTGCGTAATGTTGCTAATTAGGGCTTATAACCCTAATTAATATACAATAAATGCATACGTGGTCAATAAATGATGAAATTCACAGAGTAAGCTTATATCAGTATATGGAACCTCAGTTTTAATTATGAGATCATAATGATGAACAAAATTTATGTTATATGAAGAGCACACTTGATACAAGTGATGTAACCCTAATATGGTTAATGAAAGTGACATAATGTTAAATATGTTCACATAATGATGTGACATAGGAGTATATCTAGATAATGAACTATAATCTAGAAAATGACATCAGTAAGTAAATATAAGACACGAATACAAGTAATCATGAGAATATCCTAATGAGATAAGTAAAACCCTATGAACACGACTAGGGTTAAGATGAGATGTAAGAAGATCAGAACCTGATGATGGTGTATGATCTTGTCTTAATCAAGTTTAACCAAAGACATAGATGACATGAGGAATATGTGTTTAGAATGATCTATCTCTTGATCAAGGTACGCCATTACCTCTTACTTGGCTTATTATACAATATGCTTGTGTTATATGTGTAGTAAAATACTTGGCATATGGTATTGGATGAAATGATTGTTCTTGTACGAGATCTTGCTTGATTTTCCATACTTATGGCTATGAACACATGAAACATAAGATATCAGATTCATCATATGATAGCACTAAACTCTTTGGGAGTACACTGCATTGAAGTGATCTCAAATTCTTTGGTAGTAGATCACATGTGTTAGATCTCAAACTATTTGGTAGTAGATCACACGTTAAATGATCTCAAACTCTTTGGTAGTAGATCATAAGGCCTAAAAACATCAAAGCCCTTGGGGGCAGATGTACGAGATATATGATGGAAATTTTATTAAAATATGTGTTCTCTTTTGTTGATGAATATCATTGTGCAAGTATATGCTTTTCTTATATTTCTTTATAACTGCCAAGTATTAGTTTTATCTTATTGCCAAGATATGATGAGAGGTAAATAAAAGACTTGTAGGCATACTCAGTACAATATTCTTGAATATTCTGCTGACGTGTACCGCATGTAATCTTTTGTTTAGGTTGTGGTCTTGTGCTCTTGAAGATCTAGGATAGTTGAGAGTTGTATGGCGAGCTGATGTTCAGGTGGACCTGTTGTCTTAAGATCCTATTGTTTAGCTATAGCACATGTATATGTTTAGTAGTTTGCTGCTCAATATGTAATATCAAATGTTGTAACAATTCATGTTGTAATTATATGTTGAATGGTGAACATGTGTTGTGGATTGTTTATTGTTCATGTATATGTGCTACTGATTGTTTCCTTCTGACTCCCTCTATTTTCTTCTTCTTAGCCTAGTATGGGATGTTTAAATTGGAATGCTCGCTGAAGTGAGGGTTTCAATTTGGATGTCACACATCAAATTAAGTTTTAGAAAATCTGGGGATGTCACAGCTTATGTGTGATGCATCATATTTTGTAGTGGGGGATGTTCTTGGGTAGCATTTTGAGAACAAACCCATAGTTATTTTCTATACATCTAAGACTTTGAATGATTCCCAACTTAATTACACCACTACAGAAAAATAATTGCTTGTCATGGTTTTTGCATTCAAAAAAATTAGGCAATATTTAGTGGGGTCTAAAGTTGTGGTCTGGACGGGCCATGCCACCATAAAATACTTCATGGAAAATAAAGATGCCAAGCCTGGACTAATTAGGTGGATCTTACTCTTGCAAGAATTTGATATTGAGATTAAGGACAAGGCATGAATTGAGAATGTAGTTGCGGACCACTTGTCTCGGTTAGAGCGGGTAGATGAGAGAGATACTAACATACCCATTACCGAGACCTTTCTGGATGAGAAAATCCTTTCAAATAAATCTAAGGATCAATGGTTTTCGCATATCGTGAATTATCTCGCATGCAAAGAACTCCCGGATGATTGGACTTATCAAGAGAAAAAGAGGTTTTTCCATTCTTTGAGATATTATTTTTGGGATGACCCTATTCTTTTGAGACAGTGCATGGATCGACTTTTGTGCAGATGTGTACCCGAAAGTGAATATGAGAGTCTGATCAGTCACTGTCATACATTACCCACCAGTGGTCATCATGTGAGTACGAGGATGACGATCAAGGTATTAAAGAGTGGCCTTTATTGGCCCACACTTTTTCGAGATGCCTATGATTATGTACGGAGGTGTGACTCCTGTCAAAGGACTGGTAACATCTCAAAATGGCAAGAAATGCCCCTCAATGTGTTTCAAGAAGTTGAGGTATTTGATTTGGGGGACATTGACTGCATGGGACCCTTTGTGTCCTAAAATTCCAACTTATATATCTTACTTGTTGTTGATTATGTGTCGAAGTGGGTAGAGGCAATACCCACAAGGACTAATGATGCTGCGGTAGTGTGCATGTTTTTTAAAGAGAATATCTTTTGTAGGTTTGGTGTGCCACGGAGGATCATAAGTGATGGAGGCACCCACTTCACGAAAAAGAAATTCGTTGCACTATTGAGTAAATATGGGGTTAAATATAATGTAGGTACTCCATACCACCCACAGATGCAAGGCCAAGTGGAGGTGTCGAATAGGGAATTAAAAAGATATTGGAATGCACGGTGGCCTCTTCCAAGAAGAATTGGAGTGTGTTACTACCGGATTCATTATGGGCATATAGGACCATGTTTAAGACACCTATAGGCACTACACCTTTTAGGTTGGCTTGCGGGTGCGGGCTTGTCATTTGCCTATGGAGTTAGAGTGCAAGGCACACTGGGCTTTAAGGAAGCTAAACATGAGTATTGATGATGTAGGGAGAAATAGGATGTTGGAGCTTAATGAGTTGGATGAGTTAAGGCTGAATGCATACAAGAACTCGAGGATCTACAAGGAGCAGACGAAGCAAATATACGATCGCCACATTCAATTGCGAGTTTTCAAGAAAGGTGATAGTGTGTTATTATTCAATTCGAGATTGAAGTTGAATCCTAGGAAATTGAAATCTTAGTGGAGTGGACCCTTTGTGGTTGAGGAGGTGTGACCCCATGGTGCTATCATGGTGGGAGATGGTGTGGGAACCTTCTTTGTGAATGGTCAAAGGTTGAAGAACTACTATGGGGAAGATTACACAATGAAAGTGCATGAGATCAAGCTCATGGCACTTAAGAAGGAATGAGGAGCATGATTGCATCTAGCCTAAGACGTTAAAGTAGGGCGCTTGTTGGGAGGCAACCCAACCTTGGTAGATTACATGTTATTTCCATATATTTTTCCATTCCTAGTTAGTTTTCATTCATTTCATTTTTAGTGTAAAAATGACACCCTGATATGTGTGCTAAGTGTGCATGTCTGTGTGGATGTCGATACCATCGACCCTTGTGTCGATGGTAGCGATGAGGGTAGTGAGCAGCAGCTATAGAAATTTTACTCCGTCGATACTATCGACGGCCTCATCAATAGTATCGACCACCCAGCAGATTGATCGAATAAATTTTTAGAGCAAGGCGATAGCATCAACATCATGGTCGATGCTCGTGAGATCTCTGGAGAAGTTCAGATGACATCTTGCCAGACATGTCGATACCATCAACACCCAAGTCGATGGTATCGAGAAAGAGTTAGGGAAATTCACCACCAAGGCCTTGTGAGGACCAAAGGATGCATACAAATGTCGATGCCATCGACCACCCATCGATGGTATCGACGGGACACACCAGAGATCCACGAGATGCCATCAATAATGTTCACCAATTCGGAAGATTGATCTGTAGGACGGGTTGATACCATCGACCCTCGTCGATGGTATCGACGAGTCATCAATCTGGGCCCCCACATCTATCCATAGACGACCGTCGATAGCCTCGAAGACGTGGATTGTGCTACAGGTGTCGATACCATCAACACCCTGTTGATGGTATCGACGGGGCACCAGGGGTGCCGAGTTCACTTATAAAAGGAGGAGATGTCATTCAATCATCTTCACACCTTCAGAGCATCCCTCCCCATCTTCGAGCTTGAACATCCAGGATCATCCAGCGAGCGAGAAATCTTCCCTGAGTTCTTCATCGACTGCAGACAACATCTTCTCCGACCTTCACCGAGCTCCATTTCTACCTTGCTTCCCAGTTCATCATGGTGAGGAATACATGATCATCATCCTCGCAGGTTGCCTCAATGGATATTAAGACATTCGTCCCACCACCGTCAGGTTCTGTTCCTCGTCTGAGGCTTGTGCACCCCTCGGCAGACGTGAAGAAGATCTATGAAGAACTAATGAAGTGAGCAATTGAGCCCACTCAGTATGGCAACTGAGCATTGATTCGAGATTTGGTGTTTGAAGACAACTTCAACTATGTCCTCTATGGGCAAGTTGGGAGGACAAAATGGCTAGATGATTAAGTAACCCATCACATGGAGGGCCACCCTTTCTTCAGTGAGTGGGCGACTTATAAGGAACTCATGGTTTTGTTCGTGGCGTCCCTCGACATTTGCATCGTACCAAATGACGCCAACGCCAGTGACCGGGAGTGGAACAAAGGCCGAGTCTCCTTTTGGGTATTCAACTACAACTACAACCTCACACTTGCACAATTTAACTCTATCTACAACAGGTGGCATTCGCCTGAGCAGTACAGATGGACGGACAATCGAGTCAACTACGATGCCATGTTTGCATAGTTGGTGACCGCTCCACTGGGAAAGACGCTGAGCTACCACAATGCCAAAATCACCAACTTTGAACACCCATTTGTGCAGATTCTCCACCGCATGTTGTGCATTACATTCTTTGCTCGCGATGAACTGTCGCTGAGCAAGTTCTAAGAGACAGACCTTTTCTTCCTCCACAAGCTCCTGACGAGGGAGAAGCTGAATTGGGGCGCGTTTTTCTTGACGCTTGTGATGGCAGTGAAGAGGAGCACTAGACGAGCCCCTATTCACTTTGGGGGACTCATCACACCACTAGCCCTCTACCTTGGACTAGATCTCTCCTCACTCCCTCCACTGGTCACCAAGAACCCCGTCAATCTGCTCCACTTCCATCACTCCAACCTGCTTACAGTTTGAGATGGTGTGGTCTATGCTACATGCCACATCAACAAGGAGTTGCAGGATCGAGAACTGCCAGACCCCGTCTTGAACCTCCAGGCATGCCAACATTTCCAGTGGCCTATAATTGATATAGATGATTCAAAGGAAGAAGTTGAAGCTGTAAATGACAACGACGACACCCAGTCTAAGGGCGATGATGATGAGGAGGAAGAGGAGACATTCACCCCTCTTCAGGCACGAGTAGCCCCAAGGAAGCATCCACACTTCTACCTAGGAGCTTCATCATCCTCACAACCACCGCCACCACATCCCTCTCACAGAGAAGAGGATGTATATTCCATCCAGGGCATGTATTCCATGCTCTAAGAATCCAGCAGATGCAACAACAACATACTGCGTCCTTTGTCGGTATTCAAGATACTTCAAACTAGCTGTATGAAAATCAACAAGCTATATATGAGAATGAGTGCCTCCTCCTAGCCAACCAAGAGAACATCCACAACTGGTTGCATAGGATGGAGATGCAGCAACTTCCCTTCTATGACCACTACTAGAGCATGGATTACTTTGGAGGCTACCCACTGCAACCACTGACGTCCCCATCTGACCTTTCTTTTTAGGGGTAGTTTCCTACCTGGGATTCCAGTGGTCAGCAGTACCCGCCATACCCACCACCACAGTAGTAGAAGGGTATCACTGTTCCACCTTCTGAGTTTGTTCTTGACTATGAGGCCATATTTGAATTAAAGCTTAGGGGGGGAGATGTAACAATTTCTATCTTAGTTTTATTTTTATCTTGCTTTATTTTAGTATTTTTCTTATCTTTTTGCAATTTCTTCTAGTTGTGTACTTTTATTATTTACAACTTTCTAGGATCCACTTTCTATCTAGTGTAATTTGTGAATGTCTAATGTAAGTTTGTCATCTCAATGTTATTCATATGGGGGTAATGTGTGAAAATTGTGCATTAATTAAAAAAATTCAAGAAATTGTAAGTTTGACTTGTTTGAAATTGAGCACATAACTTATGGAAGTAATTGGGTAGGTGAACTTTAAAGCATATGATCATAACTGTACATCCTTATGGTTCTAGAAATGAGGACGAATATGGATGTTGAGCCCAAACTGACCAAACGGTAATGGGACTTTAATTTGAAGTGAGAGAAAAAACCCTTTGATTGATTGGTACACATGTCAGTAAGAAGGAACATATAATATTTTACAATGGTTCTATCATTTAGCCTTGTGATCTATCCACCTCATTTAATTCATACTCCACCATAAGAACTGGGAGCACCTTATAGTTTTTCATCTCTTGATTGCATTTCATTTAGATAGGATTGCGTTACAGCTAGATTTTGCACCTTTTGCATAAAAAATGAAAAAATACAAAATTTTTAGATTATTCATGCATGCACACATTCTAGAGTGCATGTCACTGTAGTTGCATAATTACTTTCATATAGTTTCATTTTGCATACTTTTGAGCATATAGGACATTATCTGCCTTACCTCTTCTGAAAAAATAGAAAAGTGGGGAACTTGTTCTATACTCTCTGAAAAGTAGATCATAATGCATCAATTGTGGTAGTTATGTGAAAATAAGCCTGAAAGAAAGAAAAGAAGGAGTATTGTAAATGTTTCCTTAGTCAATTGAGAAAAATGAGGGCTTGGAAAAAAAAGTAAGTTAAAATCAGAGGGAGAAAGGAACTTGTTTCACTTGCATACCAGAAAGAATAAACACATGATGTAGTTTTGTAGACATTCCATCTCACATTGAGACGGGATAGTAGAGCATGCATCATTCCACCTAAAATGTAGGCATTAGGTCATTTTCATATGCATATGCATCATTTAGGTCATTTTTGTTGTTTCTACATGTTAAACTGTATTGTGCTTTCTCTTCTTCAACATCCGCCCATTTCATCCACCTGTCACTCAAAATGGTAGGCCACCAATGATTATCTCCTCATTCTTGTATATCAAGAGATTTGCTTCCACGTATATGATAGTTAGGATATGAGCAACATAGATAGGAGATCACAAGATGCACCACACATGAGCCGAAGGAATTTATTATATGATCTGCTTTATTTGATATTGTTCATTGATTACAGGGTGGGCATCTCTCATGGACGATCATTATCACCTTTAGGGTAGTTATCATTTTGTGGTTAGTGAGGGTCGATATGTTCCTGGAAGGTGGGAATCATACAGTGATGTCTTTTGTGCTAGTATGTTCTTTAGTTGACCCTCACAATTATATTCTATAGTTTTGTTGCTCGAGGACGCGCAAAGTTCAAGCTTATGGGAGTTTCATGCAAGGGTTTTGAGTCACTTTAATAGGCTTGTTTACACCCGTTTTATGTGCTTATTGGTCATATTTGAGGTTAATATCACATGATTCATTTCCTTAAGCCTATAATCTCATTATGCATCAAATTCATCCTATTTTATCTTATTTTGTATAAATGATTATATTTCTCAGATTTGATTGGTGTTTTTCTCTTGATTCTAGGCAAGTTGCATTTCTGGACCTGTCGATACCATCGAAGGCCCATTGATACCATCGGCGACCCATCGATGCCATCAACATGGCAACAATAGTAGTTTTGGAGAAGAAGCAGACAAGTTGATACCATCAACCCACTGTCGATGGTATCGAGACTTCATTAGCGAGCCAAAGACCAACATGTCGATACCGGTTGGTTGATGGTATCAAGCCGCCATCAGAATGAACCCCAGAAATTGAAGAAGTGTCGGTGCCCTAAGGTGTCAATACCATCTACACCTCATCGATGATATCAACACTGTCAGATAAGGAAAATGCCCAGAACGATCATGATTGAACAACTATGATATTTTGAAAGTTGTAGATGATACCTATACCTTGGGAAAATTGGCCCAAAGTTGTCTATCATGTCCATAGCCGCCGCACGAATCTCGGAAGAGAGGAGAGAAAAGAACGGAGCCCAAAGCTACACCCCAAACATTTCTAGAGTTGTAGACGGACGATTCTTCTGTTGGAAGGTTGCAGAACGTGCGTCTCATACTGAGGATCACCCGAATCTTCTCCGTTCAGGGGTTACATCATCTCCATCCATGTTTCCCCTATGTTTTCTTCTTCCTTCATGATGTTTTTCATTGAGAAGAACATGCGGGTCTAATCCCATTTGTCTCGACCGGGAGTAGCCCGGGCAATCATTGTATGACTCTTTTTACAAAATTTGTCATAATTTTCCTCTCAAATCTGTGGTATGATATCATTTTCTCAATTTCTATCATTGTGCTTGATCACCACAATGGTAATTTAATACCTTTAATTGCTTTTGATGAAGAATTAGCAATTGAAATGATGTGATAATCACATTAACTAATAAATCCTTTGGAAAAGGTGATGTATGGTTAATGGTGGAAACCTAGAGATTTGATTTTCATGCACCTAGTCTAGGGTATAGGTTACTACTAGTGTGAAACCGACCTAGATTAATGATGAATCCTCCAGATTTATCTACACAGTCACCAATTCTAGGGATTTTGTGCCTCATATCGATTGATCTACCCTTGTTTTGGTTTACTTTAAGTATCTCTTTAGTTTCATGTAAATAGTGCATTACTAGTTCAAATTACCCTAGTTTCCATTTTATTTGATCTCATCCTCCCCTACTCACTTTCTTTCTCCTCCATAGATCATCCTCAACCATTGTCAATGGTCATGACCCCAACAGCCGTGACTCTAACGGTTTTGGCCAACTAGTTTTACAAAAACAGTTTGCCCTAACGGTTTCAAGACCGTTTGAGCCCGAATGGTCCTCAAGAGTGATCAAAACCGATTCAAAGCAATGTACCAAACCGTTTGGATGTTGATGAACACCGTATGGAGAATGAACTCCAAGACCGTTTGGTCATTAATTGATCCGCAAACCATTTGCTCCTCAAAAGCACAAGACTGTTTGGAGTAGCTAAATCTTAAAATTTTTGAAGGAAAACATTGCAAGACCATTTGGTCATACAAACAGTCTCCAAACCATTAAGACCAAACCGTGAGGAGGACTCACACCAAAAATGTGAGGACCAATTCTGAGCCTATAAATAGGATCAACAAGTCCTCATTTGAGAGAATTCAGAGGGCAATAAGGCTGCCTCACTGCTACCTCAGCTTTATTGTTCCACCAAGTTCTAGTTCACCCTACTCGTACATCTCTGGAGGTGCACACAAAGATCGAGGCAGTAAGAGACAGACTTCATCGACAAATTCAGAGTAGTCTCGAAGACTGGGGCAATCTACACCGAGCTATCATAGATCTACTCTTCTGCTTTGATGATGCTTGTTCTATCTTTCTTCTCTATCTTTGTTGCTCCCTCTATGAGGAGTGAGTAGTGTAATTCACTGGGGTGTGGGGACTAGCCCCGTTTCCCATGCTTTGTAATATGTACCTAAAATATGTTATCTTTCCACTTTAATACAAATCATTTCATTACATGCTCCAATGTTGGCCGCCTTCTTGCGTGATCTATTGTCTTTTGTTGTGGTTTGTCTACGACCGCTCTTGAGACTCAAATATCAATTTAGTGTTGGTTCTTGATGTGTGTATCCACTACACATCTATTTCGGTATCTAGGAATGTCTTTCAAGGAGTGGAGTAAACTCACCTCCATCGTTGTACTTTCGTACTATGAAATGGAATAAGTTGGCGTATAGAAGTACAACCTTGATAGGTCGAGGAACACATTCTATGAAGGGAGTGATGCAAAGTAAGTGACCATTCATTTGGGGATGGCTGGCATTGCAACACTCCCGCGTTTCTCATAGTTATGTCCTCGAAAGAGGGGTAGTCTATAAGGATACTAATCATATGGATAACATCACTCGCTTATTAGTCTTTCGATGCAAATTTCACAAGGTTGAGTAAGATCTCTCTTCGGAGGGCACATATCTCTATTGACACATAGATATGTACCGAATGGGAGCTATTCAACCTGTGAAGGATGTGTCCAATGCTCCTTGTCTAAAAAGGCATCGACATTGCACAACATCCATGTATCTTTCTTGTAGGTCTTACTATGATTGGTACAAGTACAATGCGTGTGTAGTGGTGGTGAACACCCGCATCACCCTAGTGATCATCATCTGATAATCTTTATTTTCATACTTCAAATAGATTTCATACTTGCTTTTACTTTTGCATATTCTAGATTAGTTTAGATTAATCATATCAATCTCTTGGTTGTAAACAATTAACTTAGGCCGAGACAAGATGAGATAAAGATGTTTAGATTCTTCACATTGTCCTTTGGGTTTGATCCTAAAACTATACTATGATAAGGCTTCCACACTCTTGTGGGGTTGGAGCATTTATCTAACATCAGTTGTAGGTAAACCTAGAGAGAACATCAACTCCCTAGGGTTTTTGGTGCATATCAAGATTTCCATTGCAAGAATAATCATTTGGTGTAAATCCTATCTCCATCCAAAAATGGCGCTGTTTCTAGGGACAACGGTGTAAGAATCGTCTTCATTGAATCCCATATCAACCTAGGTTTCTCTAGGGTTTTTGTTTTCTTTTCAAGAAAAAAATCTAAAAAAAAGGTGAAAACCTTAGTCTCAAAAGTTAAAATCTTTATTTCATACTCTCTAGAATTCAAAGTGATTGGTCAGGCTTGATAAACATTTTCTTTGGTTTTAGATATTGATCCTCTTCAAAATGAAGCAGTTAATGCCACCAACCACCAGATGTCAATTTTGTGGCGACTATTCTCATTCATCAATTAAATGCTTCAACGCTCCTCCTCAATACATGAATGCACTACGTTAGGTAATCATAAATCATATAGATGGGAATCTCAAGGCAGCCTCTTCACGTAACTATGGATATAACGCGAGTTATAATCCATATCCTCCTGGAAGCTACTGTGAAGAGCCCAATTATGATAGATTTCAAGGCGTAGATTGCAATGCAGAAGGAAATCTAGATTATAATGCAAATCAATACTACGATGGGGAGAGCTTCTATCAACATCAACTCAATGGGTAAAGTGAAGATCCTTACTATGAAGATTAATATGTGCCATACAGAAACTGGTGGCTTAACAACTTGCTGATCAGATAGCCACGACTAAGAAGTTGATAACCGAGCTTGATCAACTTACGCAACTTGTCCACACTTCTAAACAACATGAAGAACAACAACCAGCTTCCCCTAAGCACAATCCTCATCAGCATATTGTGATCGACTACAATGACGATTACGATATCATGTGGGAGGTGCCTTCCAGTGATCTTCTTGCAGCAACGCAGGCAGAGGAATCATCCTCAAAGAAAATGATTGAACCTGAGGACGATTTCTCCACAATATCCCAAGAAAAAGAATCATTTTCTGAGCCAGGGTCTGACTCGGAAAGTGACTCCTGCACTATTCTCTCAGATGAAAAATTGATTAGCCAATATGGAGTTTTTTCAATAATGAAATATCAATTGGGGATAAATTCTGCTGTCTTGTTTATGAATTCCAATGAAGAAGAATCTATGTTACAAAAACTCTACACTCCTTCACAGTCAGACTCAGATGACTATGTGATTGATTCAGATAAGGAGATGTCTTTCATGCAAGAAACCCAAATGTCTCCATCACTGGAACATGATTGGATTTGTCCTTGTGAAGAAATTTCTAATCACTCGGCTGATCTAGGAATAGTCTTTGAGGATGGGACTGATCATGATCTTGATTTAGGGGTGGACCATACCACTCTCACTGACCCTGACGCTGATGAAAAAGAATCATGGGAGATTGATAGATCTCAAATGATGATTTTAAAATTGATCCTTTCCATAAAATGATGTTACCAGAACTTCCATCCCTACAAGAAGTCTAGATGGAGCCAATTCTTGATCAAGAGTATGTTCTTTCCATTGAATCCCCTTCTAGTCACTTGAATGAGTTGATGGTGAACTACGAAGAGAAACATGAACTATCTCTTGATTTTGGAATGGAATATGATATTTTCGTAGACCCTTGTGATGATAAGAAGGACCCTTGGGAAGACATCGAGCCACAAAACAATCTTCTTATGATCCTTCCTAAGCTACCCAATATACAAGAGAAAGACATATCCCCATTACCTGAACAAGTTTTCATCCTTCCCATAATGACTCTTCCCGAACATTTAATAGAGATGGATGAGTGTTATGAGGAAGAACTGAAACAACAACCTGACTCAGGAATGGAGTATATCGGTCTCGATATCGAAGAAATGGATTTGTGCGAGGACTCTAGTCTTTAAAACGATATGCCATGGGCTAACCCTTACTACGAAGAGACATCATTAGAATCTCGACCTCAAGATCTCATGGCTTCTCTATCCGAGCAAGAGTTCGTTCTACCTATTGAATTCCCCCCTAGTTACTCAGACGATTTAAGATTGCACTACGAAGTGGAATCTGAACAACACCTTAAGTTCGGAATGAAATATGTTGCTTCTATTGACCCCAACATTAACAATGATGACCTTCTGAAAGACACTCAGCATAAAAATGATGATCCCCAGAACAATCCTCCTAATGTTGAAATGTCACCCTGGCTACCACACCCTACACAAGAAAAGCTGGGAGATGAAAGGAAGCCTGAACTCGATCCGCCACCTCATTTGAAACAAGAAGAAGTTCAAATGGCCGACCCTTTATCAAATGCTCTGGATCATGAAGAGGGCAGCTTGACTCTGAATTTCAAGGGTGAGCCACAACTGGAGAACACGTATAGACATGACCTAGATCATTCACCCAGCCCCCCAGTTTCAACTACATATATTCCACCTCCCCCGCTGATGAAGGAAGGTCTCTGGATTCTTCTGGATGGAAAAAGAGGTGAAAGAAATATTCATCCAAGTCGCCTAGAAAACTCGTTCGAGTTACCATGACCACCCAGCCAACATGTTATCCATGCCACTTCCTCATTCTTAGTTCCAACTATCATGAAATATCTTAGCCAGACCTTCTTTCAATTGCGAGGACCTCCTGGTTAACACTGCACAACTTTTCCCCTCCATCTTGAACCTAGTTTTTGCTTGGAGATGAGGAAACTCATAAGTTCAAGATGGAGGGTGGGTGGTATGTTTTTCACTCCACCCTCTATCTTTACTTCTTTCCATTTGTCCATTCTTGTTCCTTTTTCATTTTTTTCCTCTTTTTCAAATAAATCCTTTATCTAGCCGGCTTTTGCTTTTTGAATCTGTGGTCATCACCTCTTTTTGTTGAAAATCCATGAGAAACCAATACTCAAAACTAGCCGACAAATAATTTCATCTTGTATACCCTATGAACCCTAATGTCATATCCTTGATAAGAATGATAATCCTCAATAAGACTGAGATAGATCAAATGTATTGTGCCTCTCTCTGATTAATGGATTTGCTGTATGGAATTCTCATTTGAAGCTCTATCTTGTCACTTTTTGAGCAGAATGTGATGGAGAAAAGGAACCCATCATATGGAATCACTAAGCAAACTGCATTATGATCTGAAGCTCTATACTTCTTCAGTCATCCCCATATCCCTCTGCACACCAACCATGCCAAAGCTTTAAGTTCAGTGTGGCGCGCCACACTCTTTTCTACTGAAAGCTAGAACATTGTCAAACTCTAAAAGTTCGGTGTGGTAAACCACATCTCTTCCAACAAAAGCTAGAACATTGTTGAACTCTAAGTTTGGTGTGGTACACCACACCTCTTTCTCCATAAGTGTTTCCTCCATACCCCTCAATACATAACAGGGGCATATCACCTTCTCATTTTATTCAAAAAGATATATGATGATGTTTGTGCACATACTAAGGTTGAGGAAAAATCTACCCTGATTAAAAAAAGAGGCCCAACAGCCCAAATATACAAAAAACCAAAAATACCATCTATCCTAAGCCAAGTGAGAATGAATAAAATCCAGAGTCTGAATAAAAGCATGAGAGTTGTTCCTTGAATAAGGATAATTGATAAAGGTCTTACCCGACCGCTACATTGGTTGCCCTCGCAAAGGCAGATGTGTCGTGCCCGATAATGAGATCCTAAGGCTCCAAAAATAACCCCTTACCTCCTCTTCTAGAGGTAAGTTAGCCAAAATACTTAAGCCAACCTATACACACTTCTGAGTTACCTTTAAAAACAAATTGGGTGTAAGGCTAAGTCAACCAGAGTTGTGCACAAAACACTCAAAGTACCTTGATGAATCCATCAAAAATAAGGGTCTTGAATCGATTAGAGGAGAGACTCTTATCTCTTGATCACACCCCTATTCTTTCCTTTTTTCAACCCACCGACACCCCAATCACCTCCATTACAACCATTCTCTTAAAAATACTAGCGACAGAACATATACACATTTGCTTGATTTTGTGGATCTTTTCAAAGTCTCATAAAGCTTTTAAACATGACTGACACAACAAATAGTGAGAAGGAAATACTTCAGTAAAGTGAACTCAGAAATGAGGATATCATAAGATGTATTCTATGATCTAAGGAAGACTTGATGTTGTATCGATCTGAGCCATGAATAAAATTATGATATGACATAGGGATGATGCCATCACGTGATGAACAATTTCATTGGCGACTGTTTTAAGTTTTCTATTCCTCAGGACGAGAAACGCTTATGTTCGATGTCATGATGAATCCTCCAGATTCATCCTCAGTCACCAATTCAAAGGATTTCTGACGTTTTTTCCCTAATTTTGTTTCACCTCATTTTTTTCTTTTTTGTGAAAATTCTGACTTCTGCACGAAGATGAGGTAATTACAAGACGAACGAGCATTTTGGCGACTATCTTAGGCATTTTCGTTCCTTGGGACCAACAATGCTTAAGTTCAGTGTGATGATGAATCCTCTAGATTCATCCTCACAGTCGCCATTTCTAGGGATTTTGTGCCTCATATCGAATGATCTACCCTTGTTTTGGTTTACTTTAAGTATGTCTTCAATTTCATGTAAATAGTGCATTACTAGTTCTAATTACCCAAGTTTCCAATTTATTTGATCTCATCCTCCCCTACTCACTTTCTTTCCCCTCCACAGATCATCGTCAACCATTGCCAACAGTCATGGCTCCAACAACCGTGACTCTAACAGTTTTGGCCAACTATTTTCACCCAAACGGTTTGCCCTAACGGTTTCAAGACCGTTTGAGCACATACGATCTCAAGACCGCTTGAGCCCGAACGGTCCTCAAGAGTGATCAAAACCGATTAAAGACAATGTACCAAACCATTTGGATGTTGATGAAGACTGTATGGAGACTGAACTCCAAGACCGTTTGGTCATTGATTGATCTGTAAACTGTTTTCTCCTCTAAAGCACAAGACCGTTTGGAGCAGCTAAATCATAAAACCATTTGAAGGAAAACATTGCCAGACCATTTGGTCATCCAAATAGTCTCCAAACCATTAAGACCAAACTGTGAGGAGAACTCACACCAAAAATGTGAGGACCAGTTCCGATCCTATAAATAGGACCAACAAGTCCTCATTTGACAGAATCTGGAGGGTCGCAAGGCTGCCTCACTGCTACCTCAACTCTATTGTTACTCCAAGTTCTAGTTCACCCTACTTGTACGTCTCCAGAGGTGCACACGAAAATCGAGGCAGTAAGAGACAAACTTCATCGACAAAGTCAGAGTAGTCCCGAAGACTGGGGCAATCTATGTCGGGCTGTCACATATCTACTCTTCTGCTCTAATGATGTTTGTTCTATCTTTCTTCTCTATCTTTGTTGCTCCCTCTATGAGAAGAGAGTTGTGTAATTCACTGGGGCGCGGGGACTAGCCTCGCTGCCCATGCTTTGTAATTTGTACCTAAAAGATGTTATCTTTCATATTCAATACTAATCATTTCATTACATGCTCGAATGTTGGCTGCCTTCTTGCGTGATCTATTGTCTTTTATTGTGGTTTTTCTACGACCACTCTTGAGACTCGAATATCAATTTAATGTTGGTTCTTGATGTGTGTATCCACCACACATCTGTTTTAGTATCTAGGAACATCTTTCAAGAAGTGGAGTAAACTCACCTCCATCGTTGTAATTTTGTACTATGAAATGGAATCAATTGATGTACAGAAGTACAACCTTGATGGGCCGAGGAACACATTTTGCGAAGGGAGTGATGCAAAGTAAGTGAGAATTCATTTGGGGATGGCTGGCATTTCAACACTCCCACGTTTCTCATAGCTATATCCTCGAAAGAGGGGTAGTGTATAAGGATACTAATCGTATGGATAACATCGCTCGCTTGTTAGTCTTTTGATGCACATTTCACAAGGTTGAGTAAGATCTCTCTTTGGAGGGTGCATATCTCCATTGACATGTAGATTTGTACCAAATGGGAGATATTCAACCTGTGAAGGATGTGTGCAATGCTCCTTGTCAGAAAAGGCATCGACATTGCACAACATCCATGTATCTTGCTTGCAGGTCTTGCTATGATTGGTACAGGTACAATGCATGTGTAGTAGTGGTGAACACCCGCATCACCCCAGTGATCCATCATTATTTGATAATCTTGGTTTTCATACTTTAACTAGATTTCATACTTGCTTTTACTTTTGCATAATCTAGATTAGTTTAAATTAATCCTATCAATCTCTTGGTTGTAAACTATTAACATAGTCTGAGACAAGACGAGATAAAGACGTTTAGATTCTTCATGTTGTCCTTTGGGTTCGATCCTAAAACTATACTATGATAAGGCTTCCACACTCTTGTGGGGTTAGAGCACTTATCTAGCATCAGTTGTAGGTAAACCTAGAGAGAACATAAACACCCTAGGGTTTTTGGTGCATATCAGGATTTCCATTGGAAGAATAATCTTTTGGTGTAAATCCTAGATCCATCAATTAAGGTAGTGAATTGTATCGTGGAAGCGAGAAATTCTGACTATAGGCCACTATCTGAAATAGAGGACGAGTTGTGATAATTGTGTAGGAATTAGTACAATGAGAACCCACGGTGAAACCACAATCCTAGAGATCCCATTTTAATTGATTAAACCAACCATTTAATTGATTTTTTTGTTTTCTTTTGTTTTTGTTTTCTTTTTCAAACAACTCTCCAACTTTTATAATCAGTCTGGCTGATTGCAAGTAGTTAGTAGTAGTCTAATGATAATTAAGTTTCTATGTGTTCGACTCGAGCCTCACAAAGGCCTATATTACATTGATGTGTGCACTTGCGTTATACGCACGGTAAAATCGTGTCAGGTCCCTACATCTTCGTCTTGGTAAAACAAGTTAGTGGGATCATGTCAGGATCAAGATATTCATCATTGTCTTCCATCAAGCACTGAAATTGGTTATGTAGTTCTTTTTCTAAATTGTTGACATGTAATTCTAAATATGAATGAAATTCTTTCTAATATAATATGACTATTCATTATCACTATCTAAATTATAGGACTCCAAAATATGAATTTATTTCTTTTTTTCCTATGCATAACAACCAAGGACTCTACTACTGTACCAAAATCTATTATGTTTGTAGGACTAGGTGGTTGAGAGTAACTGTTAAAATATATTTCTAGAAATAAAAATGTATACACAAAACATGAAAAGAAAAGGAGTGGCTCTATTACATTTGGATACAATGGAAAAGGGACCATCATTGGAATCAGTCTTGTTCAATCTTAGCATACAATTATAATTGTTCAACTTGTTGATGGATTGCATCATAACTTTCTTATTGTAAGTCAACTATGTTGTAGTGGATAGGATGTTCTTTTCAATGAATCATATTGCAAATTACATGATTGAAAACACTCATGATGTTATTTATGAAGGAAAAAAAATTTAAAATATATACATTCTTAGACCTATTTCTATTGATCCATCCAAGGTAAATACCTTACTGCAAATGATGGTGTTCAATACTAGTGCCATAGAAAATTAGGGCATTCTACAATTCATGTGATTCAAGAGTTACTTACACCGGTCTTGCTTAGAGGATTGCCAAACATTTACCTAAAAATTATGAACCATGTGATATGGCCAAACAAAAAAAAATCTTCCAAAACAAAATCAATGTTTCATACATCTAGAGCACTTGAACTATTTACATTGACTTACTTAGTCCTATGATGACACAATCTATCGGTACAAAGTGATTGACGACTATAGTGAACATACATACGTACATTTCTTAGTTGGGAAGTATTAAATGATTAAACTATTATTCAAATTTTGTACCAGAGTTGAGAATGAATTTTAAACAAAAATTTGTACTTCTAAAAGTGACCATGGTGGAGAATTTGAAAAACATAAATTCTATAAAATTTGTTCATCAACTGGATATGGTTCTGATTTTTCTTCAGCATGAACCCCAAAACAAAATTGTATGGTTGAAAGAAAAAATAGATCTTTCTAAGAAATATCTAAAACAATGCTCTTGGAACATAATGATCCTATTAACATTTTGGGTCAATGTTACAAATACTTCATGTTATGTGCAAAACTGTATTTCTAAACATTCTCACCATAAAGAGTATCTTAATGAACTTCATTTTTCTAAAAAGCCTAGAGACTATATTGATACCTTTGGAACACCTAGTTTTACTCTTAATACCAAGGATGATAGACACAACTTTGATCCAAAGTTATAAAAGGATTTCTTCTTAGTGTATTTAACAACAATAAAAGCATGTATAATATATAACCTCATCACTAAGAATTTTGAAGAAACTATTAATGTTAAATTCCATGAAAGTTTACAAAAGAATGTATTAGATAATGATACACTCCCATTCATAGAAGACCAAAGCATTGAAACCAAATATGGTAATGTCTTTGGAAATGTACAAAATACAAAACCTATTTCTCTCCTACCTAAGTTGATTAAAGATCTTCCCTAAGAACTAGTCATTGCAAATCCTCTTGATAAAGTAAAGTAGATCGTTGATTCAGGATGAAGGAAATATGTTGTTTTGATCAATAATTGAGCATAAGAGGTGGATGAATCTATTAAACATGACTATTGGATAATTTCCATGGAAGAAGAACCAAATCAATTTAGTGATAATGTTGAGTGAGATTTAGTGCCAAAATACAAGGATAAATAATAACTGACACTAAATGGGTTTCTCTTAATAATCTAAATTTAGTTGAGGAAGTAGTAAGACGTCAAGCTAGATTGGTTTCTCAACAATATCATCAACAAAGTAGGGATAGATATTCATGAAACATACTAATTTTCCAAAAAAATATGTTCATGAAATATACACACAACTTCCCATCTTGAATCTATTAGAAAGTTCTAATAGCTTACAAGAACATCAATCTCTTTTAAATGTATGTAAGAAGTTGTTTTCTAAATGGAATGATTTAAGAGGAAGTATATTTTTCTCAACCCCCAAGGTTTGAGCACATATATTTTCCTAATCATGTTTATTAACTCAAAGGCATAATGGCTTAAAACAAGCTCCTAGAAACTAGTATGAAAGGCTTCAAACATTTATTTTTGAACATCAATTTAATTTTGGTAATTATTATTATACTTTGTTGATTAAGAAATAAGGTTTTGATTTTCTCTTTGCTCAAATCTTTGTTGACAATATTATAATTGGATCAATTCTGGAATCATTAAGCTCTCAGTTTATTGATATTATTTTGAAATGAGCCTCTTTTGGAATTTATATTTTTCTTGGGTTTTAAATAAATTAAACCCCTTGTGGGAACTTTCTAAATAAATAAAAAATACTAAAGATATTCTTAAAATATTTAACATAGATAGTTGTAGACATGTTTGTAGTTCTGTGGCCACTTCTATTAAAGTTCATAAAGAAGAAGATGGTGAGATAGTTACAATTATGTATGTCGTGTATGATTGCAAGTATATTGTACTTAATTTCTTCTAATATGTACATATTGATGGTTGTCTTATGTTTCCTCTTTCAATAAATGCATATGTACCCTCTTTTTTATCTTTGTTATACTAGTAGCCATTTTGCAAAGACCATCAATCTTATCACTATTGAGAAGATGGGTCTTGAGTACTGTCCCTCCTCCTCCTTCTTGCACCCATGAAAATGATATTAAATACCTTAAACGTGTGTTTTATCAAGTTGGATGAGACATAATACAACCATAATGTTATGCTCTACTTAAATGATAGAATGAATGCTTAATTGCTAATCTTCTGGATTGAATCTCTCATATCTAAACCAGACACATCAAACCTTTCTTCCCAGGTGTTAGACTACACTCCATCTACTAAACAACCGTAGGGTCTCTGTCACACTCAATTTTCCTTGGACCAACATCAAGACATCGCAACTCACTTTAATTCCAATCGTGTTCCCATAGTACTTGAAACATACATAGGTAAGGCTACTAAGGTGTTGGATTGGGAGACCCTTGTGAATTAGTATTGTTCCACTCCATTCTTGGGTTATGATTCAGATGTTGATCTCATCATTCACATGTTTCAAAATATGTGATCATAGATGTTAAGATTTGATAATTTGATCCTAGATTTTGAAATGGGTTTGTTTTCCAAGTATTTTAGTTGTTATATTTGGTATTGAGCTATGCATCTTTCTTATTTGGTAATGTATCTTTGTACTTCATTGTCTTATCAAGTATATGTTGTGTTTTCCCTTATGTATAAGGTTGAGATATTATGCTCCACTGAGTTTTTATTTTTGACATTTCTTATACATGAATATGATATTGAAGAGGAGTATCACATTTGGAGGAGCATGTTTCTTAGCCCATACCTTGTTGTTTAAGACAAATGGGGAGAAATATATATTTTTCACATTCTATTTTTTGACTAAGATGGATAATCTTATTCCTTCTCTTAGTCCCACAAGATACACAATTTTTGATATAAATGGGTGTACATTCACTAAAGAGATGGATTTCATGTTCCACTCCTCTCAATTGTAATATTACACACACTTATGTTGGAATTTCATGACATCATTAAGGTTTAAAAGTTGCATTTGTTCATGGAAATGTTTGTCATCTTCAAAATGGGGGAAGTTGATAGCTATGTATATTGTAAAACTTTCTTTTTTTAAGATGAAATTCCAAACTATGTTTCTAATGCATGATTCAGTGTTTCAGGTATCAAGAATAACTAGAGAAGTTAATCTAAGCTTAAATGCATTTATTGTGCGAAAATTGATCAAATTGTACTCAATTGTATAAGGAAAAATTACATTTCTCTAGATCATGTAAAATCAAGTTATCAGTCCACCCCAACTATCCCAACCTCATTTTAACAATTATATTAGGTGTTTAGGATAGTAAGGTCTCATTTGCAAAAATCATTAGATAGGTTTTCTAAAAATTTAGATGATATGTTACATGCAAATTTTTGGTTGAACTCTTTTTTTACTGAGAATGGCTTGGTCAAATTATCTCAGCTGGGAGTTATTCATTGATTAAACTTACATATAGAGTGCCTCTCGACTACAATCTTTTTTGATTAAGGGAAAGTTCACTCAAAAGAATTTCTACTGATAGGTAGTCTACAAAGTTTTTAGCTAGTGAACAATTAGCCTTTTTAATTCCATGAATCCATCTATAACAAGTAGTTGATCACTAACCTCAGGCAAAGCCCTTCCAACATCTATCTAAACACTTCCTAATGGTTTTCCATAAAATGGATTACTTAGGAAGGATACAAATAGACTTGAACATTACAAGAATTTCTACATTAAATTAGCTACTAAAGTTACTTGTCCAATTAGTGAAGAGTTCAAGCTCCACTCAAGTACCTTATTCCATAGAAATAGCCTTTATCCTAACTATTGTGTATGTATCTTATGAGCTTGATTATAGGTTATTTGTGATTGTTATCAGCTAAATTGGTGATTTCATTTCTCCAACCTTGTTCCCATTGATCTACCATCTTTGGAGACACTTCTAGAGAGGTTTGTCTAGAGGGATGAAAGGAGAAGAAGTAGTTTTCTCATTGTTCACTTATGCATATGTTAAAGAAGAGGTGTAACATCAATGCTCTTCTTTATCTGTTAAAGAAGAGGTGAAGTGTTGGTAATCTTCTACAACTATGGACCAAGAGGTGTAAGCAATTGTACTTTGTATTTTTCCTTGTGAGGTAATTAAAGGTAAATTGTTGCTATTCCTAGTAGCCAAGTACTAGGGGTGAACATACATCTTTTCATGTTGGAATTGCCTTAAATTTGACATCTCTTGTGGTCGTTTCTAATGCACACTTCAAATCAATAATTTACTAGCAATTAACATTTTATTTTTATTGAAACACTAATTTTCTCGATTATCCCCCTCAAGAGATTTCATAACAAGGTAGTGGGTACCTAGGCTGAATAGACCAAATGAGGTCTATTCTAGGTTCTTAGTACATGCAACCTATCATATATCACTAAAGCTAAATCCCTTATAACACTCATTCATATGGAACATTGGGATGCCAATGAACCAACCGTTGTACAACAGAAGATGTCTATGAACCAACCATTACACATCCATGTGTACTCAAAAGTATACAACTTTAAGAACCTATTCACAACACTCAGGTTGATATAAAGATACTCATTTTTCTATACCAAATACCCAACGTAGGATAGCTCCTATAGGTCACAAGGCAATAAATATTACATATATACTTGACAAAATAAGTCAATTACTTATGTTTCACAACATATATAATGTTATGTAATCATGTTGTGGTTACAAGATTTTGGCATAGCATGTCCAATTCATCAATTTAGGGAACTTCAAGGGCCACTTAACAAGTCCCAAGACATATAATTATGGTGCATAAAGCCAAATCTTATAGTTAGTTGAAATAACAATGGTAAAGCCATCATATTAGGGCACATCAAGCCCAACCTACCATAATTGGCCATACCAAGGCCCCTAATTCATCAGTTTATCTGATATAAAAGATATAAACTACACAGAAATTCCATATTTAGATGCAACTTAGCAATTCTCTTCATATGGAAGTAATAAAACACCGTACAAAATTTCATACTCATACTTATTAGAATGTTTCCCTTGATGCTTAATTACGAATAAAAATGGAATTATTAAGCATAAATGATCCACCTTTAGTGATGATTCTAATAATCAAGAAATTTCATTAGAATATCAGTTATCAAACCTTCTTACAATCAGCTTAGAATCATGACCAAAAAGTAGGAAAGTTTATGGAGTTCGTTCATTATCATGATGGTTTCTATATTCATTGAAAGAGTATGAAAAGGTATAAAAGAGTCATTTATAACTATAAATGACCTACCTTCAGGTTTTAGTTTCAATTAAAATTAAATTCTAAAAGCATAAAGTTATGAAGGAGTCAAAAATTCATCTGAGGAAAACTTCTAAACTGTAAGAAAAGTTGCATATTTCATTCCCCAACAATAAATTTTGAGAAGACGTGCATTTAATTTGGATTTCAAAGCCTTATGCATATAAGACTCCGCATTAAGTCCATCATAAATCCCTATTTAAATAGTAAGAAATACATGGAAAATAGTATCATGTACTTTGATAGAAAAATAGTTCATTATTGTTCATTGTTTAGGCATATTAAGCTATACTAGAGCAAGAGTAGTCATTTGCATGCAACAAGTAGGAAAAACAAGATAATAAGATCTATATACCTTATGTACAGATGTGAAAAATGCAATGTCTGAAAAGGAGATCCATATAAAACCCTCCAAGGCCCTAGACCATCCCTCCAAAATCATTGAAAGCAAAACTCTAAGCAAGATCTATGTCACCTAGGGTAAAAGAGAGAGAATTAAGAGCTATTTTTCTATAATGATCAAGATACATCATGAAGATAAGACAAGGAGGAGGTAAATTCATACAGGAATAAAAATGTTCAAGGAAGGAATATATTAAATTCTTAGGGCTAGAAACAAAGACATCTATTTTGGGAGGCAATTGTAGAAGCTTGATGTTCACCATACTTGGAAAAGCATGATATCAATGAAGTTAGCAATCTTCTAGGGGTCCACTTAGTCCAAGAAGGTTTGAAGATGTCGAATACTGTTAGGGGTTAAGTGGTCGGGGGTATATATAGGAAAAATGGTCAAGAGAAGAAATCTCAGACTACTCTAGGAAATCAAAGGGCAAACTACTCTAGGAAATCAAGGCTCTAAGCCACTAGGGATGTCAAGGTAAACAAGTAAAAGGCCACACATATAATATCCTTATTGAGCTTCCTTCTATTAGGAACTTTAAAAATACATGTTTTGAAATTTTGAGATGAAAAATCAATCCTATTGATGGTCATCCAAGAAAAGCTATCAAGATTCACACATACACAAACTGATCGACCCTCTACATAGACCTATCAAGGTCCATGCTGGCCCATTGAGGTTACACCAAAATACCAAGCCCCAAGGGAACCTTTCAAACCTATACATAGAGTCTGAGAAATTCTCATGCAACCGAGTCTCATGGCTAATATATCAAACCTCAAGCATCTTGTCGCACACTAGACTAGGTTCATGGTCAAAATACATAGGGTGAACCCTAATCAAACAAAGTTCAAAAGAATCATAATAGTGTTTCATTAAGAAATATTATTAATTCATTATTACATAGGATATTTAAAATCACTTTTTATTGGGACCTCAAATAAGTTGAATTTGTATATTAGTGCACAATGTACAAAATATTTCAACAACCAAGGCAATCAATGTGTAACTAAAGGCAAATTAGGATTAATTTTTAAGAAATTTATATCAAAGATATGAAAAAGAATAAAAATAGAAGTATACATGTTTTTCACAAAAAATTTAATGTAACCTTCATAATATGTTCAATTTTTAATTTAGCCCATAGCCTATAACAAAACCTGAAATTAGGGTAAGAAAAGTACAACTTAGTTCAATTTAGAGAATTAAATTAATCAATTTAATTCAAAAATAAATTAATCATTAGATTAAGATAAGTAAATTGGTTAATGATAATTGAGAATGTTTATAGTTTAACTTGTTCTATGGAACATGTAACATCCATGCATTCTATTATGGAGTCAATTGTATTTTCCTCTAGTTCTTGTAATTATAGTTGTTGATTATCTCATATTGCTCAAATGTCAAAATTCAGTTGTTTGATGGCCCACTATGCCTTATGATTGAGTTACTCAATGGCATGTCAGCATTTACCAAGGGTCTTGAAGGTGGTTTTATAGGACTGGGGTGCATCATTTAGTTTGTTTTCCAAGTCCCTTTTTGTTTTGTTAATCGTCTTCTTCAATGTGCATATAATATGATAGTTAGAAACCTCCACATGCACACTCAATTATGTGTGGTGTGGAGTGGAAATACTAAGTTTATTGAGAGGTGATTTGAAGTTGTGCTCAAAAGAGTGAGAACCCCCATCAAATATGATAGTCTTAGGGACACAAAAGAAGGGAAAGATGATGTCTTGGAACAACCATATGATTGTTTTGTAATTTCTTGAAACCATTATTGAGACAAAGTATATAATAATTAAAATGAAGAAGAAGACAAGAGAAGAGGGAAATGGACATATGTAGTCCTTTCTCGATACATTGAAGATCTCTATTGATTTCCATAGGATAAGAGTTATTCCATGTATCATTGATATAGTTCTAGTTCTTTGATATTGATCACAAGAGTTCACAAACTTTTTGGCATATTTCATGATAGAAGGCCAAAAGAATTTACATTGTAGAACTTTGATGGGTACATTATTTGAAGTTGGGTGGCCTTCAATAGGGTCCAAATGGCCCTTGAACATGATGAGGGGTGCTTCCTTCTTTGATGTACACCTTTATTATAACTCATTTGAGCATAACCAGAATTTGTATGACTCATCCTCATAATAGTGGAATATGTCATGCATGAATTTCATCTTGCACTTTGATTGATAGTTATATTATGTATGCTAATGGCTAATATGTTAAATAAATCAATACACCATGTATTAAATATAGACACCATCATCATCTAGTCATCAAGAAAAAAAAATCAATAATCGGAAATGGTTTGGTATCTTGGATCTATAAAACGTTGAGGTCATAAAAAAATAGTTCCATTGCCCTTCGTTTCTTGAATTCAAAGTTGAAATCTTATAGTAGAAACGTCCAACTAACCATCTTGTGTTTTTTGTCCTTATTGGATACAAGATATCATATTCCAACTTGGTTCATGTAATTGATCACATGAAAATCCACCAAGTATGAACAAAACTTCTCACAATGATACACAATGACCAAGAGCTCCTTCTATTTGTTGGTGTAATTTCTTTATGAGTGGTATAATATCTTGTTGTCATAGTATATGACATGGTCTTTTTCATTGATGCAATGCACTAAGAGTGCTCCCAGAACATAATCATTGGCATCACACATGATCTTAAAAGGAAGAGACCAGTATGATGCATTGATAATATGAGTGAAATGAGTGACGCCTAAATACTAGATAAGATCTTTGTGCAATCATCATAAAGTATGAAATCAACATCGTTGAGAAGAATATTAGTTAGAGGTTGTGGTATTTTTCTAAAGTTGTAGATGAATCTCGTGTATAAGGAATGTGTGGCCTAAGAGCACTTGAACCTCCATTATTGTAGCTGGGAGAGCTAGCTTGATGAAAGAAGAATAAATAGGAGTATCCATAAATCAATAGTTCATCCAAAAGAATGCAATGTTAGTAATTTTGAATTCCATAAAATGGTAGATAATTCAACATTTTAAGGTGGAAGTAATGCTACATAATCCAAAGGGCTTCTGGAAGATGATGGTGGTCCCAAATGTACATGTAAATGTAATCTTCTACAAATCACTAGGACGGATGGGAATATGAGAGAAGCCTGAGTATCCATACAAGTAGAAAACAAGCTTCTGGTTTGCCAAACTCTCTAGTACTTATAAAGGAATGGGAGTTAAAAATTCTACTTTAGGATGGCATTGTTAAGCTTTATATAATCTATACAAATATGCCACTCAATCATTGTGTGTGTGGATCAAATCATTCATTTCATTAAGGAAAAAATGATGCCTCCTTTATTTATAACAACTTACATGATACTCATCCATAGTGAGTCATAGATGTGGTAAATAATTCCAAACAATAGTATACGATTACATCCTTCAGAACTACCTCTTTTAGACTTTGATTTAGCTAGTGTTCAATCTCAATAGTTGGCTTATAGTTGTCTACCATCAGGATTAGGTGCACATATAAAGCCTGACTCACCACAGGTAGATATGTCACTTTATATCAAATCACTTCATCTCTTTCTTATCTCTATCAACAATCCAGCCTCCTACTCTAATGTGTGGTCATCCTATATAACCACTGGGACAACTTTTGATTCATACGAAATACATATTATATCCCCACTAGTAGAGGCTTCACCACTAGACTGGTCAGTTCCTTGATCACATCTTAAATTATATATATGGATTTCCATTCTTCAAACTTAGTCCCTAGATCTCCTTCTATGTTGTATAGATGAAGAAGAAAATAATCCGCATGTGCATCTACTAATTCGTAAGCCATCAGATCAGTAAGTGTTGTCTCTAATAGATCATTTGACATGGCTATCCCTTTCTACAACTAGGACATATTGTCAAAGGTATCCAACAAATACTTCTTCATGAATAGTTCCCCCTGTAAGCATTCTAGTACCTTGAATTCTAGTGATTAGGTACCAATCACAATGTCAAAGTACCTATCTTCACGCCAATGATAGCTCTATTTGTAGCTAATAATGGGCCACTATTGATTAGAGGATACCAAAAGTACTCTTGGATATCCATCACTACAAATCACAAGAGACATAAGGTTGTTTCCCACCTTCATACAGACATAAGGATTCCCACAGGAGCAGTCATGCAGGAGTATGCAAGTTGAAACACCATCATTGTGAGTTGTCTATAAGTGAATCCAAACCTCTTTCAAAGGATATGAGGCATGACTAAGATACAAGCTCCCAAATTATCTAGATCTCACTTGAAAGTGGAATACTCGAAGAAGTAGGAGAAACCAGAGGATCCCAAGTACTGATTCTTGGATGACATCTTGTTCTAAAAATATATGGTGCTGTATTTACTTGCTTCACTATTTCATACTCTTTTGTAGTGTAAGTATAAGTGAAGACTTCCTTGATGGATTTTTTCCATCATGAAATATCTTCCACAACATAAAGTAATGTTATATCATATTTATTTACTTCCTTGCTTACTTGAACTTCATGAACCTTGTGTAAAACCATGTCTATTTTGGTCAGCTCGACAAAGTCAGAGGTAGACTATACACAAGGATAATAGGCATGGAGTTTCATGATATATCTTCTCTTAATTTCTCTCTGTCAACTCCTTTAATTTATTCTAGTGCATCAAATATTATATCTTCTATTGATATTCCTTGTATGACCTTTATATATCCTCTTTAATAACCACCAATGACATGTGACGATCACTTCATTTAACTATTCCTAAAATTAGATTTATTCTCTAGCTGCCTTGCTTCATGTGTGTGCCTAATGTGTTGAGTATTTGATGTACTCAACCACTAGTTCTATGATGTTTGATTATTTTCTTTCCTTGAATCAAATATAGGGTTTTTAGTTGTTTTACTATAATAATAGTACCCTTAGAGGGTCCATGACTCATAAACCTTCATGCCTAGAGTTTGAAGGTTGATGGGATGAAGGTTGGATGCTTAGAGGTTGATGGATTGAACCCTGGAGAGATGGAGATGGATGAGTCCATGGTTGATGGCTTGGAGGTTGATAGTTGAAGGTTGGTGGTTTGGAGTTTGATGGGTTGAAGGTTGGTGAACCTTGATAGGGTAACTTATAGGATAACTTTATGGGACTATGAATGATGAATTTGATGGGTCAAGAGATGGTAACCTTGATGGGTCATAGGATGGTGACCTTGATTAGTCAAAGGATAATGACCATGATGGGCTAGAGGAGGGTGACCACAATGGGTCAAAGGATGGTGAGTTTCTTGGGTTGGTTTATGGAGACCTAAATGGGTTGGTGAAAGGGGCCTTGATGGGTTAAGTGGTTGAGGGCCTTGATGAGGTGGATGTTTGTCATAGAACCATTTTCTACCCAATATTTACTCCGAATGACTACAAAGTCGATGGCAATAAGACTTAGGCGTCTATCCCTAGCATAGCATAATCAAAGCACAAATGCAGAGGTTGGAAGTTTAGCATACATGAACAGATAACAAGATAAAAGCACCAATCAGAATCTCAACGTTCAACAAGTATTATTAAACAACATCTTTTGCTACAAGTTTTCAAATACATGTTCAAGAGTACAATTTTACAAGTTCTCTCACATATACTAGGGATCTTATAACAACTACACATGACATAGCTTTCCAAACCCATCAACTTATAGCCATATCTAAACCTATAAAATACATGAAACAAGGTGGGTCAAGCACACAAGGTGTTGAGTACAGGGCTAAACAATACATATACATAAGCTTTGCATAATTTGAAAAGATTTGCAAAAGTAATAGACAAGAAATAAAAAAGTATTTAGAAAAATGAGAGCCTCTTTTTTATGTCATTTCACTCCAATTATACCATCATTTTGTGCATTCATCAATTTCATGTATTTGCAAGGCCTTTTATTGAAAACTTCTCGCTAGAAGAGTCTATGAGGATACTCAAGATTAGCTAACCCTTTTATCAGTGATCTACCTATTTTGATAAAGTTTGATGCCCAGCCTTACTTCCTTACTATGAAACATCTGGAAGGTGAATGAGGTTTGTATAATGGAGTTTCTTTATTATGCCTACAAGTTAAAACAATGATATAAGACAAACATCGAGTACAATACTAGAATACTACATGAAAATATTTGAGCAAGTAACAAGCATTTCACCACTCACCAGCTACTGACCCTGATGGATCCATGGTCAGGGAACTACATTATAAGATTCCACTTGATTAATTAGGTGCATTACAATATCTTTTAGCATCAACCAAGTTTCAAACATGAATTATAACAGATGTTGTAAAGTAAGGTGTAATACATTTATCAAGTACTTTTATAACATCTGGAACCCTTTGAATGCATAACACTCAGGATCTCAGTCCCTTATCACATTACTGGGAATTCTCATCTCTTAACATTATCATCATCATGCTTACCATATTTGGGTATTCAAACCCTTAATTCATCACCGAACATGGTTACCTATTATCAGGTTACTGTTACCCCTAGGTCGTCACACCAAGGTATTCATTACACTTGTTGTATAAGTATTTCACATAGTGTACAAGGCCCATTAAACATGTTGTCATCTTTTACTTGGCAACAACTAGTCACATGGCTCACTAGGCCATTTAATCATCTTGTCACCTCTTACTAGGAAACAACTAATCACATGGCTCACAAGGCCCATTAAACATCTTGTCATCTCCCACTAGGCAACAACTAATCACATGGCTCACAAGGCCAATTAAACATCTTGTCACCTCTCACTAGGGAACAAATATCTTTTAGGTCATTAGACCACATAAACATTACACTTGTTATACAAGTATTTAACACATCTCACATGGTTTATGCAATAAGAGAAATACAACCTTTCCATTATTAGGGTTAGGGTTTCCCTTTATAGACGAATAGGGTTTCAAGTTCATATTATCAATAAAAACCCTAATTCATTGCTCCACACATCTAGGAGCATACATTGATATCATAAGTATTCAATCATACTTTTTTATTCTCATCATTTATCATTAAATGATTATCAACACAAAGTATGAGTTTCTCTCTCATACTCACTAGGGTATTGATTACATCATACTTTATTAACTTGAATTAACCCATTCTCAAGGTAAAGTTCATTAAACGCATTACATCTTAATGTAACAATTGACATGACACACTTCATGTGCTACTCATCCAAGTATATTGGATTTAAGGTGCATGAAGGTGTATCAACCTTGAGGTGTTGGATGTGATATTTATCATGCCTTAGTGTATCATATCCGTTATCACTTTTTAATTTGCTTATGTTCATCAATTTATCTTTTATTAGGATATTTACCATCCTAATACTTTATGCACTAACTCATCACATTTATCCTGTAATGTATTGGCCATAAGTCACACACTTGAATTACCCAATTATCATCAAGTTATATGGACTCATCTTGGGTTAAGGCATTTTTTATATAGGGTTTACCATTACCAACCACATTAGGTGTTTCACCTATCAAGGTATTAGCCACACCATTACTTGGTGTTACACTCATTACTCCTAATAGTGTTTTTTCCTCACCTTTACAAGGTGTATTGGGTTAAATCATGTATGTCAAGTTGAACACTTGTATTGGATGAGGTGCATATCGAGCTAGGCATCATCATATCCCTCATACACATACCCATCAAGGTATCAACCTTACCAATCATATGGTGTATCACCTTCACCATACATGAGTGTAACATCCTCACCTCACGTGAAGATATTGGCCACACCATACTTTAGTGTATTGGACATCACATGTTCAAGGGTATTAACCACCTTACCACTTTTCATCTAGTGTAGTGGGTTACCCACCATATCATTTTAGAGATGTGTTCTCAACAACATATTGGGCAAAGAGGTGTGTGTATGCTTCACACCATATCGAGCAAAGAGGTGTGTTCATGCTCCACACCATATCGGGCAGAGAGGTGTATGTATGTTCCACACCATATCAGGCAAAGAGGTGTGTGTATGCTTCACACCATATCAGGCAAAGAGGTGTGTGTGTGCTTCACACCATATCAGGCAGAGAGGTGTGTGTATTCTTCACACCGTATCGGGCAAAGAGGTGTGTGCTTGCTTCACACCATATCGGGCAAAGAGGTGTGTGTATGCTTCGCACCATATCATGCAAAGAGGTGTGTGTGTGCTTACTATATCAGGAAAGAGGTGTAAGATTTCTCACCATATCAACCTTGAGGTGTATGTGTTCTTACCATATCACCCTTGAGGTGTAAACTCATTATTATATTAAGTTGCCCATTATCTAGGGTTTATCATATCAGTTTGGAGGTGTGTACCTAACACTATATCATGCATGAGATGTTTTCTTGACTTCATATCGTGCAAGAGATGTATATTTGACCTGATATCGTACACAAGGTGTATACTTCATCATCATATCATGCAAAAAAATATAAACTCATATCCATATCATTTTAGTGGTGTAGGTGCATCACCATGTCGGGTTAGAGGTGCTTGCTTATGTGCTTGAACCCGATATCACTTTGCAAGGTGATACCATCATATTCAAGCTCTAGACCTTCATTCTACTTGTTCTACTTCAAGGATAACTAGTCTAAGAAGCTACTGGAACTCATAGATATATCACTTATTCAAGAAAATTTCAGAATTGAAAGTAGATCATCAAATATAGCAAGAAAGATGGTGAGTAATAACATGTTTGGGTTCAAGTTATATAACCCGCCTCAAGAACAACTTTAGCTCTCCAAGCTCTAAAGCTCCACTTTCCCAAGGTAAGACATGAACTATCATATGTCCAAGACTTGTTCACAAATCCTCTATATGCAAAGAATCACCATTGATAAGAACTTGGTGAAGAAGAAAATAAATAATAGAATTACAACCGAGATCAATGCTTGAACCAAGGTTGAAGATGACGATAGCCTCACCATAAGCTTGGTGCTCAAGCTCCCCTTCCTCCTTGAGCTAATATGCATGATAAATAAGAGGGAGAGATATTTAGGGTTCGTAAACTTTCACTAGTAGGTGAAAGGATAGGTATATATAATTGGGGTTCATGAGAGAGAGTGTATAAGAGGTGTCATCACCATATACTACTAGGTGACACGTGGCCATGCATGGATTGACACATGTACTTGCATGCATTCCATATTTATCTTACCATGAAAAATAAAAACTTGGGGATAATGGAAAGGATAAGGGTTGTCCCCTTTGGTTATCTTCTAGGGCAAGCCACTTCCTCTCACATTATTATTATATTCAAAATTATGCAAATCGATACAACTTTTGCAAGGAGCATCTAACTCATCATGGATCACCTCCTTGAGGTGATTTTCCTATAATGACCTTTTCTAAGAGTTAAAAAACTGATATGGGATCCCCTCTATGGATCCTTGGCTGATAGGAACTCCCATATCAAGTCTACAACTCGATACAACTCAAGTTAGGGTTTCACATTCAACCCCTTTGTTGGTCTTTTCATCATCAAGAATACTACCACTCATAAATGATTCAATAATGTTGTATCCTTATTTATCTCTCCTATAAATTATACATAAAGGAAGTAGGAATACTCTAGAGGTGGTAATTTTCATATCAACCCAACATTTTGGGTAATTTTACCATTTGTACCAAAATTGATCCACAAGGCACTAGCATTATTCAAACAAGTTCAAGCAAGTTCAAGCTTGGCATTTAGGCTTTCCACAAGACACCACTTAGCATAATTATCTCTCTTATGATGAGAAAACACTTAAGGCATGTTAAACATGTCACATTTTTCAATATAACCCCTCATCTTGGGTAAATTGCACTTTGGTCCAAAACAAAGGAACATTGGTCAAACATTATTCAAACAGGAATCAACTTGAAACATAAGAGTGTCACATGATAACAAAACACCTTAGAGGATTATATTAAATTTCTAAGAAACTTACTTAGCCAAAACAAATAGGGTTTAACTCTTAACATAGGTCAGGGTCATTACAAGTTGTAAACCCGTAACAAGGATTTCGTACCTAAAATCCCTGATGAAGGAAGGCAATTCTCATTCATGCATCATATCATCAAGTATACACATAACATCTTGATGTCATGGAGAATCCATAGAACTTTAACCAGCACAAAGTCCTTCCATTCAGAGTGATCATAGAATCTGTCATACTAGACACATATTCAATTGTCCTTTTCATTAATGACTGCAGTGTCAATTCTATATCAGGTAACACTTTCTAAGTCAGAGAAGCATTATCCATACCTTATTTAACTCAGGTTTCAAACCTCACTGATTTGTCACCTTCTCAACATATAACTTTATGTGATAATATTCTTTACCATACCCTCTCATACATTAGCATGTCTCTTCTAAAGAAAGACTAGGGATACATATCGTCACCCACTACGGATTACAAGTCTAAGCATGCTTCAGTTGTGCTACTCTAATCTTTTGTCTCAACACTAGACTTACTTATGAATTGTACCAACTGTCTTGCTAGTTGTACATTCCCTTTTCATAAGGAGAGGCCACTTATCAAAGGAAAACTATCTCATAGGTATCTCTAGATGTTATATGTATAAGCTTCCTCAACAGATCTGGATAGGGATATTCTAAGGAATTATTTTTAGCTTGATAAGCTTTTCCCAAAATGATTTGACAATTGTTCCTTCAATTAGTACATCCTTATGGATGCCATGTTTATGAAGAGCATAAATCCCTAACATATGATGTCCATAGTATTTTATGTAGCAAGACTGATCTCACAGTTGGCCATTCTAGGTAACCAACATAAATCATCTGATTAGGAGTTATGTTTTCACTTTCCCATACTACATGGCACTTCTTGGATACCTAAATTTCCTTACCTTGGTATCCATCACATGTGTAAAAAATACAACACATCCTCATCATTTCCATCTCTCTATTGTAATTACCAAAGCCAAACATATGATACGATCTTTCTTTCAACTTAGTACATTACTTATCATATATAACTTTGTCTTGGAATCAAAATCCAATACTAGCTGATACCTTTCTAAGTATCCATTAATGGATCACTTCTAACTCATGCACATCAAGTATCATAAGACTCACTTGATTTCCATGTCCCTAAAATGAAAGAACACAAGGAAACATATTCCTCTTATCACCCCATCATCACCCATGATTGTTTATCAAAGAGAAGAGATTATCATCTCCTCTAATTATTGCATGAACTTTCAATTGTTCATGAGTCATTTACTCTTGTTTCATCCTAGGTTCCTTGCCATCAACATAGCAATTATAAGGATGATTACATATCATCACTCCTTTCTTTGTTATTGTCTAACATGTTCATGAACATTTTATGATTTTATCACATTTCTCATTTTCACATTATGGAAGAGATCATCATCCTTCACACATTCTTTATTTGAACAAGGATCATCTTCCTTGTTCCCTTTCACTTATCGTGAGAATTGTACTTTGTACTTTCTCATACTCACAGGTTGATCTAAGATAATCTTAGATTCCATTTTATTTCAATTAGGATGTGATAGTAACATCCGTGCCATATTTTCAATTTCATGATGCTCTTTAGATTGTCTCAAAATGATTACTTGATCAGAGTAATCAGAAAGATAGCAATCTAAGAGTTTCATACTTACCCTACCTTCAATAGTTGAATACCTGGCCAGGGTATACAAGTACTAAGATTAGGTAGTATGCACCTTGTTTTACATTTTATGCTTTACTTTTCATATCATCCAAGTCACATGACTTAATATCCCTGTATTTCTCCAGGCATCTCATTTACATCTGTGTTTCTTTTATGTGGATAAAAGTAATTATAAAGCATTTAAAAGAATACTAGATAGAATATAAATTATAGTCCTCATCATTTCTTCCCCATGTAACCATAGGACAACCGAAGGGAAGTCAACAACATCAATCCTTCTTATGATTATCAGATAAAATCAAGAGAAGACATATCAGAATGGAAAAGCTCTATCTGACTGTCACCCCTCACAGTCATCTACCACTTCAGGTTGACTCAAAACATTGATTATAGCTATTTCATGTTGTTGCTTTTGCCTTTTTACATTATTGGGTTGTAACTTTCATAAGCCCTGTCGAGTCTGCCTCAGTTGTTGGGTCATTTCCTCCTTTCTTTTTGAACAAAAGGGTTTAGTATGCTCAAAATGTCCATATCTATAACATGTCTTGTACTCATACAATTGTCTTATCTGTCTTATTACTGATGTAGAAGCTAAGTCAAGAGTTCTTAAAGGTGGAAAGTTAGGATCTTTGCCTTTACTTAGTGACTACTGCCCTGGTACACGACATTTATTACACTGGTGGCGCCAAAAACTTTGTCTTTTTAGACAACTAGGAAAATGTCTCTAGAATTGTAGAAACATTTCCTTAATTCTCAGCTTATTGCCCCTCCTTGGGCATTGCCATCACATATATACTATCAGTCTATACTTATGGCAGAGTCTATTTTCTTGCCATATGTTAATCCTTCCCACATTTTCCACTGTTCCAACATGACAATGTCATTCAGGAACCCTTTCAGAACCCAAAGTCTCTGCATTGAGGACTAATAACCTAGGTTGTAATGCTAGTATCCAGTCTACAATATGCATCAATGTTGTCCTAACCTACCCAAAAAGAGCATAAAAAGTAGGATTCTCTATCTTGATTGGGTCAAGATGGGAATTCTCAAGCACTCGTTCTTCTCTCGCCTGATCCCTTACACCCTCCCCTAGTGTAACATCCCTGACCTGGGTTATGACCTAACCCTAGAAGTTTTACTTAATTAAGTTATTTACAAACTTGTTCTAACCTTTTGAAAAATAATTAAAACTCTTTATGAAAGTTTATTTTCAAATTTGAGCTTATTTGAAAACTATGTGTGCATTATATGATAGTCTGAGTATAAAATGCAATTTACAAAAGATGAGGTGTTATATTGAAAATATCACGTGTTTAATGTACTCTAAGTGTTTTAAACATCATGAGAGAGAGAATTATGCTAAGTGGTTCCTTGTGGAAAGCCTAAATTCTAAGTGAGAACTTGTTTGAATAATGTTAAGTGCTTTGTGCATCAATTGTGGTACAAATTGGAAATTATCTAAAAATAGAGGGTTGATATGTAAATTACCATTTATAGAGTATCTTTACTCCTTCCTAGTGTAATCTAGAGGAGAGAGAAAGAAAAAGACTCTATGTTGGAAAAATCATAGAGTGATAGCACCCATAGTGATGAACAGACTAAGAAAATGCATAGTTGAAAGCTTTATATATGAGCTATATCAAGTTGTGGACTTAGAATGGGAGTCCGTATTGGCCATGGAGCCATAAAGGGAGTATCCTATCAGTTTATTGAGCTTTGGTTTTTCCATGACGAGATAGGCACTTCAAGGAAGTCATATGTATCTGTTTGCATCTTTTTCTTTGGAAAAGATTTGTTGAATATAATAATATAGTGAGTGGAAGAAAGCTTGGCCTGGAAGATAACCAAAGGGACGACCCTTATCCTTTACATTATCCTTGAGATTTTATTCATGGGAAGATACAGATAGGATGCATGCAAAATATATGTGTAAATCCATACATGGCCATGTGGCACTTAGTAGCTTAAGGTAATGACACCTCTTACACTCTTTTTCTTAAACCACAACTATAAATACCATTCCCTTCACATAGTGGTAGATTTTTTCGGATCTTGTTACCATATTTCCCTTACATATCATGCATACCATTCTTGAATCGTGCATGAGTGAGGAAATTTGAGTGGTAGAGCTTGGTATCGGTCAAGGACAAACTATATTAGCCACATAGGGGATATCAACCTAGTAAGGTGATATCAGCCAAAAGGAAGGAAGATATCACGCAAAAGCTAAGGAGATCAACTCTTGGATCTTGGAGAAGCTCATCTTCAACCTTGAGAACTTGAATATTTTGATTTTGAATCTTGGAATTTCTTTAGAGGTGGGTTATATAACTTGAACCCAACTATATTATTATTCCTTTTCAGTATTGTTGAACTTGTTGAATTCTTTCAAATTTAGATTTCCTTTGATTAATTGATATATCTATGAGTTCCAATCAGTAGTTAGGACTGTTGTCCATGATTTAGAAATAGTAAGACAAAGGTCTTGAGGTTGATTATGATGACATAATCATGGTACAACCCGATATGGGTTGAAGTACCTTGAAATTCGATATGGAACCCAAGATGGTGGTTCACCTGATATAGAAGTGGGTGACACCTCATGCACAATATGAGGCATGTCTTATGAAAGATATGGGAAGAACCTACTTATACCTTATACATGATAAAAGATTGAGATTTGATCTCTAACCGATATGAAGATTGAAACCCTAGATGAAGAAGTGGAAACCTGATATGACTTTGAAAACCCGACATGTCTCTATCACTTGGTGATGGATTGAAGAGTTCAACTAGATTCTCATCTTGTTATTTAATCATAGGTTGTAACCAATTCATGGAAAGGAATGAAAAGGATATGAGTATAATGGGTTGCCCGATATACTAACTTGATAGGTTAGCCAATATGCCAACCCGATATGAAAACCTAATATGGGAAATTGATATTATGATCCAACATGGTGACCCAATACACATGATGAATAAACGACACTATGATTAAGTATCTACATTATGTCTGATATGGTGCACCCTTGTGTATGGTATAGGAACTCAATATAACCATACACCATATGAGGTTGACTTGAGATGAGAAGAACTAAGTGATAGATAATATGAGATGGTTATATAATATGGTGCTAGGAGATACACCCTACACAATATGATGATGTGGTTACACCACATGCTCGATGTGGATACATAATAGGATGTGAAGGATGGGTCTCAAATACAATATGATAGTATATATACACTTTTTTCCCTCACCTTTACAAGCCGTATCAGGTTAAATCATGTATGTCAAGTTGAATACATGTATTGGATTAGGTGTATATCAGGCTAAGCATCATTATATCCCTCATACCCTTACCCATCAAGGTATCAACGTTACCAATCATATGGTGTATCACCTTCACCATACATGAGTGTAACATCCCCACCTCACTTGAACACATTGGCCACACCATACTTTAGTGTATTGGCCAGTACATGTTCTAGGGTTTTAACCACCTTACCACTTTTCATCTAGTGTATTGGGTTACCCACAGTATCATTTTAGAGATGTGTGCTCAACACCATATCAGACAAAGAGGTGTGTGTAGCTTCACACCATATCAGAAAAAGAGGTTTGTGTGTGTTCCACACCATATCAGGCAGAGAGGTGTGTGTATGCTTCACACCATATCGGGCAAAGAGGTGTGTGTGCTCCACACCATATCGGGCAAAGAGGTGTGTGTATGCTTCACACCATAATCGGCAAAGAGGTGTGTAAGTGCTTCACACCATATCGGGTAGAGAGATGTGTGTATGGTTCACACCATATTGGGTAGAGAGGTGTGTGTATGCTCCACACCATATCGGGCAAAGAGGTGTGTGTATGCTTCACACCATATCGGGCAAAGAGGTGTGTGTATGCTTCACACCATATTGGGAAAAGAGGTGTGTGTGTAATTACTATATCGGGGAAGAGGTGTAAGCTTGCTCACCATATCGACCTTGAGGTGTATGTGTGCTTACCATATCACCCTTGTGGTGTAAACGCATCTTTATATTAAGTTACCCATTATCTAGGGGTTTATCATATCGTTTTGGTGGTGTGTACCTGACATTATATCATGCATGAGGTGTTTACTTGACCTCATATCATGCAAGATATGTATGTTTGAAATGATATCATGCACAAGGTGTATACTTCATCATCATATCATACAAGGAAGTATAAACTCATATCCATATCATTTTAGTGGTGTAGGTGCATCACCGTATCAGGTTAGAGGTGCTTGCTTATGTGCTTGAACCCAATATCACTTTGTAAGGTGATGCCATCATCTTCAAGATCTAAACCTTCATTCTACTTATTCTAGTACAAGGATAACAGGTCTAAGAAAATACTAGAACCCATATATATATCAAGTATTCAAGAAAATTTCAGAATTGAAAGTAGATCATCAATTATAGCAAGAAAGATGGTGATTAATAACATGTTTGGGTTCAAGTTATATAACCTGCCACAAGAACAACTTCAAAGCTCCAATCTCCAAAGATCCACGTTCCTAAGGTAAGATATGAACTATCATAGGTTCAATACTTTTTCACAACTCCTCTATATGCAAAGAATACCATAGATAAGAACTTGGTGAAGAAGAAAAGAAAGGAAAGAATTACATCTGATATCCTTGCTTGAACCAAGGTTAAAGATGACCATGGCCTCACCATAAGCTTGGTGCTCGATCTCCCCTTGCTCCTTGAGATACTATGCATGATATATAAGAGGGTGAGAGTTGTAGGATTTGTAAACTTTCACTAGTAGGTGAAATGAGAGGTATATATAATTGGGGTTCATGAGATAGAGTGTATAAGAGGTGTCATCACCATATACTAATAGGTGACACATGGCAATGCATGGCTTGACACATGTACTTGTATGAATTCAATCTTTAGCTTGCTATGAAAAATAAAAACTTGAGGATAATGGTAGGGATAAGGGTCGGCCCCTTTGGCTATCTTCTATGGAAAGCCACTTCCACTCACATTATTATTATATTCACAATTATGCAAACTGATACAACTTTTGCAAGGAGCATATAACTCATCATGGATCACCTCCTTGAGGTTATTTTCCCATTATGGGATTTTTCAAGAGTTCAAAAACCTATATGGATCCCTTATATGGCTCCTTGGCTGATAGGCACTCCCATATCAAGTCTACAACTCGATACAAAAGTTTTAGTTTCACATTCAACCCCTTTCTTGGTCTTTTCATCACCAAGAATACTACCACTCATAAATGATTCAATCATGGTGTATCCTTATTTATATATCCTCTAAATGATACATAAAGGAATTAGGAACACTCTAGAGGTGGTAATTTACATATCAACCCCACATTTTGGGTAAATTACAATTTGTACCGAAATTGGTGCACAAGGCACTAGCATTATTCAAACAAGCTTGGAATTTAAGCTTTCCATAATCCACCACTTAGCATCATTCTCTCTCTTATTATGCTAAAACTATTAAGGAATGTTCCACATGTGACATTTTGCAATATAGCCCCTCATCTGGGGTAAATTGTACTTTGGTCCAAAACAAAGGAACATTGCTCTAACATTATTCAAACATGACCAAAATTGAAACATAAGTGTGTCACATGATAACAAAACATCTTAATGGAATATATTTAAGTGTTAATCAAATTACTTAGCCAAAATGAATATGGTTTAACTCATAACCCAGGTTAGGGTCATTACAATGTTGGAGGTAACCAAAATGCAAGGATGGAGGACACTCGACCCCCACCAGAAACTGAATCTAAGCATGAGGAAGGAAACTTTGATGATATTGAGCCAAAGAACATCACAATACCTGATGACCTGCCCCACAGATGAGATGAATGTGAGGAAAATATGTGAAGAGGAGGAACACACGTAATGATACCATGATG
The DNA here is from genome assembly GCA_963693085.1 of Alisma plantago-aquatica. NCBI lineage: Eukaryota > Viridiplantae > Streptophyta > Magnoliopsida > Alismatales > Alismataceae > Alisma > Alisma plantago-aquatica. The sequence goes on along the minus strand of OY856409.1, from coordinate 1,401,338,675 downwards.
AAAATTATCACCATCAAGCCAAAAGGAACTAGAGAAACCATCACGAGCATTAAGATGACAAACACAAAAATGAAGAAGATAATGATGGAGGAGGCCTTTCCCTATGAGACCTAGCTGCTACAAGGGAAAATGAGTCAAGATTCCATGTTGTTATTCCACAATTTAGTGCTTCAAACTTCAAATTGAAGCCAATTGTCATTGCCATTATTCAAAACAAGTCGTTTGTAGGAAATTCTAGAGATGAGAACCCTTACCACCATATTGAATCCTACAAGAACATATGTGAAACGGTTAAGATGAGGGGGGTTTCACATGAAGTGATATATTGTTGTCCTTGAGGGAAAAGACCTTGTCATGGTACCTATCTCTAACCAATAGGATGATTAATGGTTGGAGACCACTAACCAATTTTTTCATCACCAAGTTCTACCCTATTGAGAAGACTTTAAGAAATAGGCAAAAGATAAATGGATTCATGTAGAAGCCTGCAGAAAACTTTTATGAGGCCTGGGAGTGATTTAAAGAATACTATAGAGACTTCCCACATCACAATTATGACAAAGGACACCTTGTCGCAACATTCTATAATAGTCTTACTTCTACTGAGAGAACATTGTTAAACGCTATAGTAGGAAGCAATTTCTTAGGCAAAAAGATGAAGAAGACTATGATTATTATTGACAACATGGCTTCTCTACAAGAAAGAATAGACTTTGACATAGGAGACATAGGTTCAAAAAAGAACACACTCTAGAAGGACCTTCTGCTAAATCAAAGACTCTAGAAGCCATCACTGCCTAATTTCAAAAGATTGCTATAGATGTCAAGAAACTAAAGACTCTGGAGGTAATGGCAAGAAAATTGTGGAGAAAGTGTTGAAATTTGTTACATGTGGTGAACCTGGTCATGGAGTCAATAACTACATCTATACACAACCCGAAGAAGAAAGCGAGCAGGAAAATGAGATAGACAATGTCTCCTATGATAATTTTAAGAGACTAGATCATCCTAGTTTCAAATATGGAAACAAGAATGTTGTAGAAAACACTCACTAGCTAAGTGGAGCATCTAAGACACAACCTAGATTTGGGAAAGGAGGAGAACCGACTACGACCACTAGAACCACCAATTATCAGCAAAATAGAAATAACTACCAAAACCAAGGACAAAGTCAAGGCCAATACAAGAACATAAATAGGTAGAACCAAGACCAAGGTCAAGGCAAGAGCAACAATAATAGTAAAATTGACATGGTGTCAGAGCTTTTTGAATTTGCAAATAGATAGGTGACTATTAATGAACAGTTAACTCAGAGTATCATAACAAACATTGGTGTTTTGCACACTATGTGGACTCAGATGCTAGACATGCATACACATTAGAGATAAATTGACCAACAACTAGCTCAACTATATTAACCGTTGAAGAACCCCAAGGGAAGATCCCCTATACCACAAAGACTGTGATGATAGCCACACTCCACTCTAGAAAGGTTGTAGAATAGTAACAAGGTGAGAGCCACTTGGAAGAAAATATTGCTGTCAATCCACAACATGAACCCATCACAGTACAAAGGGAATTTGAGAAGGAAGACTCCCCAAGGAAGAAAAAGGAAAGGTGAAGAAAGATATAAAGACAAGCAAGTTGTATCCAGAGGAGGAGATTTTCACCAAAAAGAGATCCTCATTCTCCAAGAGTTGCTTTCTCGTATAAGTTAATTAAGGTTCATCTGAAGTAAATATATGAGAAGTTTATGAAAGCAGTAAAGAAGATGCATCTAGAATCGTAGATGCAATTGAAGAAATGACTACTTATGCTAAGTTCTTCAAGGACCTCATAGAAAAAGAAGAAGTGGATATCACGTTTAGATAGTACACCTTGCTAAGATGTCGATCACCTTTGTTCAAGACAAGATGCCCACAATGAAGAAAGATTCAGGGGAATTTACTATCGCTTTTAACATCGGTGATAAGATGGAATGAAATGGACTAGCAAATTTTAGAGCAAGCATTAGCCTTATGCCCTAACTCTTACTCAAATACTTGGACTCACAAACATGGTAAAGACTAAAATGAGGATACAGTTAGCTGATCACACCTTCATGAAACAAGTGGGAATAGTATAAGATGTTCCAATTTGCATTGGGTGGTTCATTATACCTTGTGATATAGTGGCGATTGACATTGTTGAAGACCCAACATGTCTAAAGATCTTTGGAAGACCCTTCCTTGCCATCGGTAGTGCCCTGATCCACATAGCAAAAAGAATCATTACTCTTCAAGTAGGGAACAACCATATCTATTTTCATGTCCATGATGCTATGAGAGGACCTTCTCTATTTGAGTCGGTCTACTTCATGGATAACTATAACCAATATTGTGAAGAAGTGCAAGAAGACAATGCCATTGTCAACCCACTCATGCGAGCTTTGAATAATCTAGATCCTAGTTTGGAAAATCCCAAAGTTGTGGAGATTTTAGATTATCTAAACCAACTGAAGGAAGATCTCAGTGGTGAAGAAGAAACTATAGAAACAACAAAGTGTGCTTCGTTGGAATAGACACTGGAAGAAAAAGTTGTATCAAAGCTAAAACCTAAATTAAATCAATTACCTGAAGGCTTGAATTATGAATATCTAGATGATGAGGAAAGAAATTCCATTATTATAAACTCCACTCTGATAGAGGATCAAAAGAAGAAGTTGTTAAAAGAGCTCAAGAAATACAAAAAAGCAACAAGGTACTGAGTAGATGATATTAAGGGTCTAAGCCCATCTCTATGCACGCATCACATAAACTAGAAGACACTATCAAACCTCAAGCTCAACCAGTGAGGTGGTTAAATCATATGCTCAAAGAGGTTGTCAAGAATGAGGTAATCAAATTATGAGATGCCAGAATCATATACCCAATTAGTGATAGCAATTGGGTCTTCCTAATTCATGTTGTACCCAAGAAAGGGGAGATGACTGTCATAATGGGGGATAATGGAGATGAAGTTGCAACGTGAACCATCATGGGTTGGCATATTTGCATAGATTACCAAAAATTGGATGCTTCTAAAAGGAAGGACCATGTCCCTCTACCCTTTATCGACCATGTTTTGGAAATATTGGCACATCATTCATATTTCTGCTTCATGGATGGGTACTTAAGATTTTACTAGGTATTGATTCATCCAAGTGACCAGGAGAAGACAACTTTCACCTGTATTTATGGTATTTACACTTTCCGTAGAATGTTGTTTGGGTTGTGCAATGCACCAACTACCTTCCAAAGGTGCATGATTTCAATGTTCCCAAACTTCTTAGAGGATGTAATGGAAGTATTTATGAATAATTTTTCAGTATACAACACGGATTTTGATAAGTACCTCACAAATAAATCACTAGTCTTGCAACACTACAAAGAAAATAAATTGGTTTTGATATGGGAAAAATGTCACATCATGGTGCAAAATGGAAATGTGGCAAGACATTTCATTCTGAGAAAGGGAAAGAGGTTGACATGAGTAAAATAGAGGTTGTATCCAAGATTCCTCCTTCAAAAATAGTATCGGGGCTAAGAAGTTTTCATATTCATGTTGGGTATTATACGAGGCTTATTCAAAGACTTCTCAAACACCACCAAGCCCTTGCCAAACCTTTTGGTGAAAGATGTAGAGTTTGATTTTTCTAGACAAGTGGCTTGATGCCTTCAACAACCTGAAAAATGCTTGAACAACAACAACAACTATCTGATAAGCCCCAAATTGGGAGCTCCCTTTTAGAATAATGTGCAATGCTAGAGATTATACTATTGGAGAAATTCTTGAACAAAGGTGGGATATGAAACACCATGTGATTTATTATGCCAGTTAAAATCTCAATGATGCCTAAGTAAATTACACCACCATAAAAAGGGAGATGTTGAAAATAGTGTTTTATTTGAAAATTTTAGATCTTACTTGATAGGATCAAAAGTGAATGTGTATACATACCATGGGGAAATTAAGTACTGGATACTAAAGAAAGATATAAAGGCAAAGTTGTTCAGATGGGCTTTACTATTAGAAGAGTTTGATCACGAAATCATATAAAATGAATGAACAAAGAATGTGGTTGTCGATCATCTATCAAGGATCGTAATCAGAAAGAGAATCAAATGTCGATTAATGACAATTATGCAGATGAAGCTATGATGATGGACAAGTTAGTTGAACCTAATATGCTTTGGTTCACTGACATTTGTATCTACTTGGCCTACCAACAACCACCTCCTGATATGACATGAAACCAAAACAAGAGGCTATTTTTAGATTTGAAGAACTACTATTGGGATGATCCCCTTCTATTCAAAAGATGTTCTGACAACGTATATTGTTGATGTGTGTTGGAAGATGAGGCACTTCATTCTTCACCATACAGGGGACACCATGGAGGAGAAAAGACTACAACTAAGGTCCTACAGTCAGGCTTTTGTTGACCGACCCTCTTTAAAGATGTTATGGATTTTGTCAAATCCTGTAAAGAATGCCAGCTCATTGGAAACATCACCAAGAGGAATACGATGCCAATGGTAGATTGGGTAGAAGTGGAAATTTTTGATGTCTAGGGAGTGAACTACATGGGACCCTTTCCCCCCTCTAAAGTAAACAAGTACATCCTTTTTGTTGTAGAGTATGTTTACAAATGGGTGGAAACTATTGAAACCCCCACTTGCGACTCTGAAGTTGTTTTGGAATTATTTGAGACACTATTTTCCCTAGATTTGAGGTCCAAGGCACCACATTATAGATGGGGAATCCCACTTTGGGGAAAGAAAGTTTGAAGCATTGTTAAAAAAAGTATGGAGTTAAACATAAGGTTGCAACACCTTACAACCCATAGATGTAAGGCCAAGAAGAAGTATTGAATCTAAATATTAAACAGATCCTTGAGAAAACTATCAGTAGGGCTCACAAAGACTGGTCCATGAAATGTCATGATGCTCAATGGGCACACAAACCTGCTTATATGATGCCAATAGGGACAACTCCCTACCGGCTTATCTATGGGTAGTTGTGCCATTTCCTAGTAGAACTAGAGCATAGAGCCCTTTGGGTCATCAAGTTTTTGAATATGGATCTTGACAAGTAAGGAAAGAAGTAGTATCTACAACTACAAGAGCTTAAAGAGATAATGTTACACACTTATCAAAATGCTCATATCTACAAGTAGAGCACAAAGGTGTGGCATGATGGACACATAAAGAACAAGGATGTCATAGGAGGGGACAACATTTTGTTTTCCAATTCAAGGATCAGATTATTCCCCGGTAAGCTTAGATCCAGGTGGTTTAGTCCTTTCAAAGTAGCCAAGATTTACCCATCTGGGTAATGGAAATTACTAGTGAAAAGATTGGTACTTTTGAAGTGAACGGGAACAAAGTAAAAAAATATTATGAGGACGACGATTTCATAAAGAGATTAGAACTAGATCTAGAGGAACCAAAACCAACACCAATAGAGGAGCCCCGAGAAACCATATTAGAGAGTCAAGCTAAAGACTATAAATTAGTGCTTCTTGGGAGGCAACCCGAGCATTTCCCACTTTCATCCAATTTTTCATGTTTCCTTTTCTTTTAATAAACTACAAGTAGTTAATAGGTCCTACACTAAGTTCTAGTGTCTTTTATCCTTAATGTAATATACTCTTTCTAACCCTATTTTAAAAATTCATCTTTAGAAATTTCACCTTGGTTAGTAAAAATTATTGTACATAGAATAAATTTAATTAAGTTTGTGGGTGCACATTTTTCATTGCAGGAGTCACTCCTAATAAACCATCAGTTGGTGATCACCAAAGTCTCAACTATAGGGTGTTGGCACCCATAAGAACCACCTCGTAACACTACTCTACCTCACCACCAATTGAGCAAGGTAGAGATACCACCAGTTGATAAGGCAGACACACCACTAGTTGAGAAACTTAGCAAAGCCACCAGATGATATACCTATTAGGAGAACCATCAAATGATGGCTAAACACCCAATCAAGGGGGGTATCCAAAGAGATGGAAACCTATAAAAGGGAGAAGACTAAAGAGTTACCCTCCCTTCTACCAGAAGTAATTGATCTACAGACAAATCCTAAAATCTAGAGCGATCATAAGAAGTATAAGTCATGGACTCCGAGCAACTATGATCATCTCCCCGATCGTCGTTGAGTAGGACAAAAGCTCCCATGACACTGGAGGCCACCGCCAATCAAACGATCAATGGAAGAAGCCCTGAGTGTCAACAATAAGGTAACTCTAAAATCTCAGTATTCTAGATTGTCCGCCACTGCCTCTCTAGTTCCTCTCATTTTTCAATGTTTTACTAGTCGACGATGACAACCACAACTACCATCTACGGGTGTCCCCTATGACCATTAGCTAGTGCAACCCACAACTTAACTTTCGATTTCCTCTTTGTATCCCTCCTTAACCCCCATCTATTTCCACCACCATCAGTTGCATCACCAGTCACCTAAACCACTGACTACTGCAACTAAAGCCAATGCTGACCCCTTCTTCCTTCAACGGGACTAACCACTGCGTGTTGAATCTCGCCTAAACCACTACTTGGTTTTGACCATTAAAGAACTTCAACAATCATTTGTATTTATACCTCCATTCATTTTTTTACCATCGGTTGGTTCTTACCATCGCTCGTTCCTCTATCGTCACCTATTTTTGGACAATGACAGCGCGAGACCATCACCTGTCTGAAATCATCAATTTTTCAAATTTCTCAAAGTATGATAACTGCCTGGTCCAAGCCACCAGTTGACTCTTCATATCACCTAATTGTCAATCACCTATTATGTTTTCCATTGTTTGATTCCTAACCACTGTCTATTTACCACTGCCTCTTACCATTAGTTGGTGACCACAGACCATGACCACCAATTGATGTGACCTCCTCTTCTTCTGTCTTTCTTTCCACTCACCCCTTTTTTCCCACTGGTTATTTAAACCAATAGTTGTTATTACTCAGTTGGTTGCACGCCATTGAATGTTATTTAGCACCTATTAATCCATACACTAACAAATTTCTTTTTTTCCTATCTAATTAATCTTTCTAGGGATACTTAAATTATCTATAGGATAAAAAATGGCAGGTAATACCCATCCAATTATAAGAATAATTGATTTTGAAAAACCAGGTAGATCATAGCCTCAATAACTACACAGTAAATAGAAACAATAAAGAAACTAAAGGAAGACAATGATGTCTACATCAAAGCACATGGAGAACCCACTCCATAAAGCATCAAGGCACACCTAGAAGTAGAAAAAGAAAGAATCTTGCCTAAGCCTATTGTAGAGGAGTCAGAAAGAGTTGTGGTACAAATAGGAACAAAAGTCTTTGAGTACACACCATATGAGGATGTGTAGAACCAAAAGAAGAGACTTGCATCTGATACAGATCAAAGGATACTGGTGCATTTTTGCTAACGGAGTTACTCACTACTCAATTAGAATTTGAGTAGATGCAACTCCATGAATAGAAAGACATTTTTTATTCACATTTAAAATTTATAAGGACCCACAAAAACATACTCCCATACACCAAAACACTACACCCACAATTGCATGGGGTCGTGTCGTAGTATAGAAGGGCGGAAAATATATGGTCGATCCGCATGGTGAAAAGGGGGCACTGGTGCTAGGTTAGTTTTTGGGCTAGGTTCCTACTGCAGAGCCTATGATTTGAAGGGTTTAAAGGTGATTTGATTGTTAAACTACGGATGAAAAAGCAAGCAAATGAAGGAAGCCAAGAAAGATTAAAACCTATGTTAACCCTAGACAGTTATATCTACTAAGTCAGAAAAGACAAGGAAAGAAGAAAAAGAAAGCAAAGAGAAATCTACTCTAAGGCAAGCAAGAAAATAACTACACTAAACTAAACTAGCAAACAGGGTAAGAGCAAAGCAAGAAGCTAACTAACAAAGACAAGAGCTAACTAAGCTAACACAAGCTAACCAACAAGGCAATTATGGTTTTAAAGCAATTAAGGGAAATGTGGGCTATTTAGGGGATATACTTATCAATTAGATTGACAGTGACAAATGAACAATATGCTTTCATTTAGATTATCAAACCAAACAACAAGCTGGAGTCTAGTGAATTTTCCTAAGCTACTAACTAGACGTGGATATGCTAGGTTGTGTAGAGGGGAACTAGTCCCTAAAACCCCTACTACTCATGCAAGGCCCAATTGGGTTAGGGTTTTGGTGTAATTCAATTAGATTCTAAACAAGCCTTGGTTTCTAGGTTGGATGATCTTAGGATGATTAGGGGGTGAGGTTAGTAACAAGAGTGGAGAAGAGGTTTTAGGCCTCCCATCACCCAAATTTTAGCCTTGATTAAGCTCCATGATATGCACACCAAATTCATCTAAACTAGCTACTTAGATCTCTCAACTAGGGTTAGGAGAATTGATTCGAATGTAGAAAGATCGGTAGCTAGCTAAGGATCCAAGAATTGGACCTAGGAGCAAATCCCAAAATTCACATTTATAAGTAATTTCCCTAAACTCCTAGGTGATTTCAAGAACAAACCAACAAGTATTTCATGGAGAGTGAGATATAAATAAAACATAATCATTAGAAAATGAAATTCAAATGTTTACATATCATTTTCCCCCAACATGGTATCAAAGTAACATTTTTTACCGCCAATAGGGAACCCAAGGGCCTTGGTACTCATAATAATGCAAAATACAAAAAGAAGGGATAAAGAGTTAGAAGAAGCCATGGAGCTGGGTGAGATGGAGAAATCCTCCACTTCAGCTATTGTTGGATGTCCTCATCTCTCCTCTAAGGTGCAATGGCATGGTATGATGGTGGAATAGGGGCAAAACACTAGGAATCTAGAGTTTTGGTGATGGAAATGGTAAATGGGGTGGAATGGATATGGAAATGGAGTGGAATGGATAACGAGTGAAAATGGGGAGCTATGAGGAGGTTCAAGATAGCTAGGGGTGGCCCACCTCAAGATCTAGCCGCCCCTAAGGTTTATATAGGGGTCTAGGGCTATGTGAGGGATATATGGGCAAAGCAGTGCAAAAATAGGCTAGGGTTCATGCCCACTATGGGGGGTGATGAATCACCACATATGTGGTGGTTGTAGAGGAACATGGCCATGATGTATGGGCATAGGGAGGTGAAAAATTGTGGAAATTCATAGGGATTTGGTCAATTTTGTACATGGAAGGCCACGACCATGGTGGTCAGCACGGAGTTGTGGAGCTTGGTCACCACGGGGGTGGTGGTTCATGACGAGGATGGTGGAGTCTGATCACCACGGGGGTGGTGGTTCACCACGGGGATGGTGGAGAGAAGTTTCAAAATTTTACTTTACTGTAACATGAGGCATTTTTTCCATGGTCGTGGCCATGTACCACGACCATGTTGGAGCATTTTTGTTACACTTTGACCTTCAACATGCTCATCTTTGATGCTCCTTTCTTTGGGTTGACTCTTAACCATTTAGGATAGGTTGGGGAAGCTCTTAGACTCTCTTTAGGCTCCTATACAGTTAAGGAGCCCTTAGATTCTCCTCCTTCTCTCCCTTTTATGAACTACTGGCCAGAGTACCTATAGAACATGCAAAAAGCCTCCTTAAGTGCATTTGATAAAAATATGCATATTGAGGGAAATAGCAAGTAATCTAACATGTATAGATGTGATAAAAGTGCAATAAGATACAAGATGTATCCCTAAAATAGGGCTAAATCACCACCTCAAACTTAAAACATACTTTTCCTCAAGTTTGCTCCAACTCAATCTCTCTATGATTTTTCCACAATCAAGAAATGACAAATGCAATGCAATAGGTGAATATTGACTAAATGAGCTCAAGGACTAGTGCATACATGCATTCCACCTCTCTCCTCTCCTCATTCAAAAACCAATTATGATTAGAGCACTGAGCCTGCAAACTTCAAATATAGAGCATAGAAAACACAATTAATCCATATGGCTATCATATCACTTAGGGTAAACTGTTTCATGGTAGCAAAGGTCAATAATAACTATTTTTTCTATTTTACATTCATGCATTCAATCTCATATGTCCATCCACACTAAGTAACCCACATGGCTGCAAAAAATGGCTAAATGATTGGATTTGATATTTCCTAGCCCCATGAACATGCAAAAGGAAGAAAGGGTTGTGGTAAGAATTTGAAGTGCTTTTACACACTCATCTTTTCTTTATTTAGATGTAATTAAACATGAGCAACTTTTATTTTCTTTTTGTGTTTTCTTTTTATTTTTCTCTTTTTCTTTGCCCTTAGTCTAGATAGGGCATATGGTGATGAGAGTGAAGAGGGGTGATATAGATGTGGCCACCCCAAACTTTTGGAGGTGGCCACGACTGATATGTGAACTTTGGCATCCTTTAATGCATTGGAGAGGTAAGAAGATGGTGGAAGAAATGTCAAGTCAAATAGGGGTTACTAGTGTGTACATTAGCAAGAGATCTCCTGCATAAACATTACTCCAACAATTTCATCAAGCAATGGCACACTACATGAATGAGGAATATTAAAACCACATTTCTATCATGAGATTCTACAAAAATCTAAGCATTTGTGGCTTGCTTCAATCATAATTCAACCAAACATTTCACAATCATAAGAGAGGTGGTCGTGTAAAAAGTGAAGATTAAGGCCATTTAGCAATAAACCATGATAATTCACTTGCATTTGTCAATGGTCATTGTTTTCAATCCAAAAAGTAGAGATTGGGTCAAAACACACTAATAGGCAAGAAATTCTAAATTTGGGAAAAATTGGCCAAAACAATGCCAATTTGCCTTCAATCACATCTAAGCCTATATTATTTAACATAAAGCAACAAACAAGCAAAACTTAGTTGAAACATGCAAACATTACCAAAAAAGTCTGCATGATGTGCAATGCAAGGCAAAAAGAGATTTTTTTTTTTAATTACACAAAAAATGACTAGAAAGTAAATTGCATGACATGCAAGCATGCAAAGCAGGTAAATACTAATGTAGATAGCAAGAGAAACAAAACAAAACAAGAATACAAAACTAAATGGAAGGTGAAATGCAAAATGATTGAAATGAGAAAGAGGGCATACTGACCTACCACCTCAAACTTTTTAATCATGGTGTCCTCAGCATGACACTAAAATATAGGAGTGATAGGGTAGATGATCACTGTGGTGGCTATGGTGGTGGTCCTCCTTGTAACTATAAATTACTGACTTAAGTGTTGGAGTCGAGTTGTAGCACGGACATGGGGGCTCACTTGTTGCACGGATGTGGTACCCCACACGACAATTCTGAGTGGGTAGCTACACTCTTGTGTTTCCTTACACGACCGTGCTGGGTCCATTGTTTAGTTCCCAAATTCTTTGATTTTTCTCAATCCCTATGTTGATTGCAAAAACACCAACATGCATTTTATGTCACCACATCTATGGCGAGTACCGTGGTAGTACATTTCTACTTGTATTCCATTGAAACATCAAATTGTTGATCCAAAATGATTCGTTGATTACTTGTCAAAATTTCATCTAATTTTCTTAATTTCACCCTATTTTTACTTGCACATCTTAAAACTAAACAGAAAATATTAAAAACAAGTGTGTGTGTGTTTTCTTGGAAAGTGTAGATACAAAACAAAAGTATTAAAAATGGAAGGTTGGGTGAAAAATTCCCAAACGTAGGTGGATTGCCTCCCAAAAGCACTGATTTGCATGCCTTCAATTGGGCTTCTTGGTGACTCTTCAATCATTCATCCATTTGGCATCCTCATGTGCCAATTTTTGTAATAAATGCATCTCTCATTTGAAATCAATCTATGTTCCTGACCTCTTTGATCACAAAAATCATCATCAATTCTACCATCCTTACCTTCTTCTCTCAAATGATGGCTCAGACTATTGAAGTATCCATGTCCAATATCCTCATCTCGGGATCGTCGGGTTGGGGTCTTATACATGTTGATCTTGATCTTCATGTCCATGAATGAAACTATCATTGTGCCACTGTGAACATGTATCTTGGCATCAATTGTAGACAAGAACGGTCTTCCTAAGATAATAGGAATGTTCCTATCTTCCAGCTCCATATCAAGAACAATAAAATCCGTCGGGAACACTGCACCCATTTCTTTATCTATCATTACCAAAACATCATCCACTCTTCCTCTAGGCACTTTTATGGAACGGTCCTCCAATTGGAGTGTGCAATGCGTTGGCTTCAACTTTCCCAATCCCAGCTCCACATGGACATTGTATGACATCAAATTCACACTAGAGCCCAAATCAAGTAAGGATCTGTCTGTGTGATGTCCCCCTGTGTAACTAGGTATGAGTGGGGCTCTTGGGTCTTTCCTTTTCATGGGGAGAGAGTATTGGATGATAGAGATCACTTGTTCAGTCAACTTCACTTTCTTTTGTATCCTCCCTATTGACCTTCTCTTCATAGTGCATAAGTTCTTAAGAAACTTGGGATATGATGGGATTTTCTTGATAGCATCCAACAATGGAATATTGACCTTCACTTGGTGAAACACCTCAAGAAAATCAACATTGTGCTTTTGTTTCCTCCTTACTTTCGGTGTCTCATGTAATTCTTCAATGAATGGTGACTCACTTGATTTGGCCTTTCATGCATCAACATGAGGTGGAACACTAGGGATGGAAGGAATTGCAAATGGAGTGTGAAGTAGTGAACATGGCATCCCAAAAACAACAAGATGTATCACAAAATCATCTTCAGCAATCACAATCAAAGTATCACCACTTGGTTGCATTTGCTTTGCTTTATGAACCTTTCTTTGACTAGCAATCTTCTCAAGAGATTTTCCACTCCTTAGAACTATCACATCGCTTCCTTGCTCATGGTGGAGAGGGGGAGCTAGTTGTGGTTGTGGAGGAGGTGGAGGTGGTACTTGGTATTAAAATTGAGGTGGAGGGGAGAATTGAGGTTGGAAGGTGAATTGTTGAGAAATTGGTGGTGATGGAGGGGGAGGTGGTGTATAAGGCTTGGGATCACCTTGGAAGTGGAATATGAGCTTCACTAGCACGGGAGGTGGACTGTAGAGAACATGTAAAGAAGGCATTGGTCCACTTGCTTCATTGAAACTCAAGATGGGTATTGAAGACAATTTTTCTTCTCGGAGAGAAATTATGGAAGATAACTACTCTATACTCTCCTCAAGCCTTGTCACATTCATTTGTATGTCACCATAGCTCTTCAACCTTGATAGGACCTCTTCCTCAAACCTTAAGATGTATCTTGGACTTTTTTATTCTTGGTAGCTATGGGAGTGAGGTATCTTCTTCTGTTCACCATGGAACTCCATAGAATTGACCGGATGGCAAAGAACATTTATCAGCTAGTTCTTCATGAAACTCACCATGTCACTAAGAATCTTCACACTTATGGGCTTGAGTCATTATGAGTCAGAGATGTCATATCAAAGGTATAACCATCATCATTCATCATTCTTGAAGTTTAGATTTTTAAATCTTCTGCCAGCTTCTCATAAAAGGGCCATATCTCCTCATGTGGCCTAACCATGAAAACTCCTCCACAAGAAGAATCTACTGAGGTTTGGGTCTTTGGAAATAGACTGGAGTAAAAGGACTGAACTAGCTTCCCCAAAGGGATCTCATGGTGTGGGCACTCTCTCAACATCTTCTTAAACCTATCCCATGCATTGTGAAACTATTTATTGCCCAATTCACTAAAATTGGTCAAGGAACGCCACATTTGTGTTAACCTTGCTATAGAGTAGAATTTCCTTAAGAAGGCATTCTTTACTGTTTCCCAACTCATTGTAACATCCCTGACCTGGGGTTATGAATTAACCCTAGGTGTTTTTCTTAAATATGTGATTAGATGCTTTTGTTTATCTTTTGATATGTAATTAAAACTCTGAGAAACATATATTTCCATTTCTGCCCTTTTTGAACAATGTTGTAATATTGTTTTGTTAAATATGGACTAATGTGCAAATTACCCAATTAGAGGGGTTAACTTGCAAATTGCACATGTTAAGATGTTTCTATGATGTTGAGACATCATAAGAATGCATATCATGTGGTGGAATGAATTCCACAAGCTTCGGCACCAAGATATAGCTTGTAGAGCAATCTTTATGCTTTAAAACCTAGTTTTGGAGTAAAGTGCAATACCCAAAATCTAGGGTGCAACATGTAAAATATACCATCTAGAATATATTTCATGACTCTTGGCATCAAGTAGAGTAAATAGAATGAGGAGGGCGCCTCATTTGATTAATCAAGAAAGATAACTTTGATAATTAAATAACTAAGTTTTAAGCAAGATGACCCTTTTATATATATGCAACTTATTAAGATATATGGCTCCTTTCCCTTTTATCTTGGATAAGGGAGGAAATTTTCATGGTATAAGAAGGGAGAAACGTGTCCAAGAATGTGGAGAAACGCTTAGTGAATATAGTTGAGAAATAAAAGAAATAATCCTCCTTGCTTTGAAAATACCCCAAAAATATATAAGTGCATCCATTTAATAAGCAAAGGATCGTTTCCTTTCATTCCTTCCCTTATCTTCTTGCTCTGGCCGACTAAGGAGAAGCTCAGGAGCAAAGGAGAACAACCAGGCTAGTTTTGGTAAGTCTTGATCATCATTCATCTCGATTTCATGGTGGAAATCCTTATACAAGGTTGGTTTGTTAGTTTTCCTTACACAATTCTTCTTTCTAGCCTTCTTCTCCACCCAAACCTTGAAGAACGAACCTTGGGCAACCTTTGGAGCTTCATCCAACATTAAAGCTACGAATCTTGTATCTATAGATTAGATCTTATGGCGGTTTGTATAACTCTAAACCTTTAACTTTGTTAAGTGCATCTTCTTTTCCTAGAATTGTTGCTTGTTCTTCTTCTTTACACACTTCTAAGTGTTCTTGCAAACAATTCCATGAAGAACCGCCCCTGTTCTTGAAGTAGAAGATGATGGTGTTAATATATATGCTTATCCTAATTTTACTTTAGCAAACGGTCCTCCACCTCTTGCTCAAACGATATGCAAAACCGTTTGAAAGCAAACGGTTTCACAAGAATGTTTGGGGAGCAACCGGTCCAAGACCATTTGGATGGGTTGACCAGGTGTTGACCATTTGGAGATATGCTGTAAACATTATGTACTAATCACCCACCAAAAATCATCATCTAATTCCAAGTAAATCACCAATTGAAGGCTCATTAGTCACCTAAACCCTAATCGGGTTTATTGCTGATTTCAATGATGCAATCATGTTGAAGTTTGGGTTGAGTGGCCCAAACGGTTTCCAAACCATTTGGGGATCACCCAAATGGTCTCAAGACCGTTTGGTGATCACCCAAGACCGTTTGGAGGTCTAGGGTTAAGTGGGTTTGACCAATTTAGGGTCCAATCATATCAAGTTGTTGAACAATTAAATGCTGATTTTGTAACCAAATCTAGGGTTCAACTCATAAGTGAATGACTTGGTTATTGATACAATAATGGGAAAACGGTCTCAACACCATTTGGAGGATGTCCAAATGATCCCAAGACAGTTTGGGGTCAGGTCATGACCCAATTGAATGATGGTCCAATGGGTTCAACATCAATCAGACTCATGTTGATACATGTTGAAGGGTGATCGATTCCAAACCCTAGTCCAATCAATCCAAACCCTAATTGGTGATCAATTGAGGGTCAATTGAGGATAAAATCAGTTAAGGAATGACCTAATTGACTCAATTGATAAGTGGCTAACCTTTACTTGAATGATTGAGGGGTTCAACCTTGGAAAGCCTAACTCAATTGGAAGAGTTGACACACTTTTTGGTCCATGCGGTTTTGAGGGTGTTTGGACCAAACGGTCTCAAGACCGTTTGGGTCCAAACGGTCTCAAGACCGTTTGGGTCCAAACAGTCTCAAGACCGTTTGGGACCAAATTGCCTCAAGACCGTTAGGGACCAAACAATCCCAAGCCATTTGGAGACCATGCGGTTTCAAGATCAATTTTGCCCATGCGGTTTGAAAGTCAAAGTTGGCCAAATGGTCAACGAGACCAAAAAGTCTTCACCTCACCTAGGGAAAATGGTCTTGATGGTTTACTTGGCCATGTGGTCTTGAAAGTCAAAGGGACCAAACAGTCAACAACTCCAAACAGTTTCAAAACCGTTTGGAGGTTAAAAGTGCAAAATCGTTTGGAGGTTGAAACAAAACTGTTTGGAGTCTATTAAGGTCAAGAACGTTTGATGCCTTAGTGGTCAATATGGTTTAGTAGTTGATTAAAATAAACTCTAAAGGTACCTAAAGTGATTAAGGGAACAAGTAATTAGATGATTGATGCATGTAATGGTCAATGGTGAACATTACAAAAGTACCCTTAGTGAGATAGTGTGACTAATACCCTTGATCAAGCAAACCCTAATGACCATAATGGTGATGACATGACTTATATTATCAAGGTCGATTTGACTTAATCTAATCAAGAGTGATGTAAACATCATATAATAGTTATAGGAGAGAGGAGTCTCCCTATATGTATGAGAATCAAGTAATATACTTCCGACATGTATGAATACACATAATTAGGGTATGATCCTTCATAGTGAGATCATGGAAACCCTAATTGTGGTGATCAATGAATATTAACTTAATTGAAGGAATTAATGGAAGTAATCTTCATACATGATGATGGTATGACCTCAATATCATGTAATATGAATAGTAAACCCTAATTGTAAGGGTAATATCATGTAATATGAATAGTAAACCCTAATCTAGGGTGATGTGATGAAGTGAACAGTAAACCCTAATTTGGAGTTATACTTTTAAGCATGAAGTTCTATTCTTGAATTATATATGAGTAATAATTATACCATTGAAAGTCATAAGGGTTGAATAACCCTAATTAAATAGAATAGAGAAACCCTAACCCTAGAAACCAACCGTGGTAACATAACATGGTCGTGGTAAATTGTCAATAGCATGACCGTGCTAGGTAGCACGGCCATGGTAGCTTCCCCTTGCATGACCATGCAAGGAAGGACGGTCGTGGTGTTCTATGATTAAATTGAAAATAACTTGTATTGTGCTAAGACAGATATAATGTGCATGTTTTCAATTATACTAGTCATGCAGGTTGTTACCAAGAGGTAATCATAGCCAGGTAAGGGTTATGATACCACATTCATTGAAAGTATTCTTTAAGCTTTGAAAACAATGATATGTTATGTTCCCTATTAAAAAGGTAACTCTTGAGATGGATAGGCTGTATGAGCCATGAAGACCATATGTATTGTTACAATCAAAGTCATGTTGTTAAATGACTTGATGACTATATGTCACATGGTAACAAGTGTCATGATGATCTAAGGGTTTGAACACCCCTATTTTTGAATCATAATGATGAGATGGTTAGGGATTGATATCCCAATGGTAATTGAGGTGAAATGAACTTGATATAATTAGTACTCCTTCTTTGTAGCAATTTTTTTAATGGTTTTTGTTTGAAAACATACCTGATGTTAAAAGAATGCTATAATGTACTTAAATAATCAAGTATAATGATATCATGTAGAGCCCTGATCATAGATCCATCATTGTCAGTAGTTTAATGATGGTGAAATAGGTTTTATTAAGGGAACTCCTGGAGAACATACTTTTGAGTATGTTGGGGTTATGGACGTGAATATCCTTACGTCGTAATGTAGGGATTGATGTGAGATGTACCTTAATCTCTCATCCCTTCATTATATGTTTATGCTGGGATGACATATCACTGATCTCCCGATGATGTTGTTAATGTCGTATCGGTGTGAGATAAACAAGAAATTCCTCGATGGCGAAGAGAGTACAAAATGCCACTGTAACTCTAATAGCGAAGTTGCCAGAATACCCTGGAAAGCTATTATAGCAGAGACACAAGATGTCCTGCATGTTGATCCTCATACTGACTGATGAAGATGAGGTCATAGGAATTCGACTCTTCTGATGACCTATGTATGGTACCGATTGCGATTTCAGAATGGTCGGTTGGAGTATGAGAGGTGTAACTCATCTGCTCAGGGCATAATAATGTTTGAAAAACATAATCAGCCATGTAGCATAACTACTTAGGTTGAACTACAAGAAACAATGATTGATGACACATTGTTTAGAAGATTCTAGTTAAATAACTAGTATACATGTTCTTCATATTCCTTATTGAGATATGCCTTGATATTCAATTAAGCTATAATTGAAATGATTGCCTAAGAGAATGTTGCTTTACTTAATATTAAACCTGCTGTTAAATGTTTATAGTTTTACTGCTTATTGTTATTCCTTTATTGCAATAACAAAGCTTCTGGCAGAGAGTTATAACTCTCACTGGGACAATTATTCAAATTGTCTCACCCCCGTGGGATTCAACTTCTTAGGTAGACGCCGAGGACGGAGAAACCCATTTGAGGGTGAGAAGCAGCAACATCAACAATCTCAGGGACAGTAGTTATTCTCAGGTGGAGACATTGACTGTCAAGTCTTGTAGATAGTATGTCCTATATGTTGTCTATGTACTCTCAGGTCCTTGGATTCAGTAAATGTTTAAAGTAGATCTGAGATTTTTGGCTTAATGCCTCAAAATTTTGTATCTTACTTTGTACAGATAACAGAGCAATTGATGTGGTAATCACTCGAGATGTGATTTTATAGAGATGTAATGATGAATCATGTTGTAAACAACTTATCTTGTTTCTTTTTGAAAGAATTTTATTATTTAAAGATCTCTTCCTGAAAAGTTTTAATTTATAGTGATTTTTGATAATTCCGCTGCTAGTTAATCGCTTCCGCATTCGTTGATCTGGTTTTTGAAGTCGAGTCGCCACAATTTAGTGGTATCAGAGCTCTAGGTTCGCTGAGTCTACAGAGACATAGGACTTTGGATGTTAAGTCTGTTCTAGTGTCTTCCAGTATATCTAATAGTTTCTTCTACTCCTCAAGAGAAGAAGATAAGATTAAGGATGTATGGACCTCACGAAGAACACAAAGAACATGTTGCAGAGAGTAGTGTTGCTGTACCTAGACAAGGTGCAAGAAACCCAGAGATAGAGCAACCTGTGCCTGAACCACCCCAGTTCAATCCAACTGACATGGGGAACCCAGTCGTCCAGGCTATGTTTGGGCAGTTTATGACTGCCATGACACACATAACTGATAGGATGCCTATACATGTCCTTAGGGCACCACCCATCCTGAAGGACAAGGAATAGGTAAGACATTTGAATGACTTTTCCGAGTTGGAGCCACAGAGTATTTTGGAATAGCTGACCCAGCATATGTCGACTTATGGTTAACTGAACTAGAGAAGGCCTTTAGAATCCTAAACATCCCAGAAGCTGAGAAGGTTAGACATGCTGTGTATCTACTCAAGGGGAGTGTTGGTCATTGGTGGACCATGGAAGAACAAAAGAGGCTTGGTGTAGAGATTGCATGGGAAGATTTCCGACAGGCATTTATCAACAGATATTTACCTAAGACATTTCTGGATGAGAAAATCTCTCAGTTTGAGAGGTTAAGGCAAGGTCCGATGAACATTAGTGAGTACAAGGCTAAGTTCATGGAGCTGTTGCGGTTTTGTCCGCACATGGCAGCTATAGATGAAGAAAGGATTAGGCATTTTGAGAAAGGGTTAAACACTGAGTTGACTACTCCCGTGTCTGCCCTAGAGAACAAAGAAAGGTTTGCTACCTTTGTGGAGTATGTTAGAAGGATAGAGAGGTCTATAGCAGAGAAGAGACATACTCAAAATAAGAGGATGTATCCCCAGTTCCAAGGATCTTCATCTAAAGGTTTCAAGAAACCTAGGTTTTCTACGCCTACACCACCACCTAGACCCAGTACCCAGACGCAGTGGACGTAGAATAGGGGTAGAGGACGAAGTCTACCACTAGAGGGAGCTCACAGTTCTGCATCTATGTCGGTTACAGGACCACCAGACCACAACAACTGAATAGGAGTTGTTATATATGTGTAAAGATGGGACATCTGATGAAAGATTGTAGAGCCAGAGAAGTGAGTGTAACTCAACCTCAGAGGCAAAGTCAACAAGGATCACAAAGGAGACAGTTTCTAGGAGGAGCTAGAGGACGTGGACAAGCATCCCAAGCTGGATCATCAGCACCTAGTCAACAAGCACCAAATCAACCACAGGCAACAACAACGTTTTATGCGATGAATCCACCTGATGCAGTGATCAACCCTCAGGTTGTGGCAGTTCAGATGGAATTGTTATATTCTGATATGTCTACCTCTTGTATTGTATCTGTTTTAATTGATCCGGGTGCTAAGCACTCCTTTATCACTCGAAGAGTGATTTTTGACTGCAACTTAACTATAAGTCATAGAACAGATAGTTTGTTGCTAGAAACTCCGTTGAGGGAATCAGTTGTGCTGTAGGAGGTATGTTCTCCCTGCATCCTCTTCTTTTCTGAGCATCACATTCAAGTGGATCTTATACCACTTGAGATGCATGGATTTGATATAATCCTTGGGATGGATACCTTAGAAAGGTATAAGGTTGTTTTGGATTGTGAATCCAAGCAAGCTATGTTTCTTGATGATAGTGACACATGGATCTTTCAAGGAGAGAGAAAGATTCTAGCCACCTATCTTGTGTCATCTATGGTTGCTGAGAAGCTGATGAGGCAAGGATGTTATGCATTCTTGGCCCGTGTGGTGGATACTACCATGGATAGTCCTAACCCTACTGAAGCTCCTGTAGTCAGGGAATTTGAAGATGTATTTCCTGAAGAACTTCCAGGTGTGCCACTACCTCGGGAAATTGATTTTGAGATCAACTTAATCACAGACACACAACCTATAGCACAAACACCATATAGGATGGTGCCTGTTGAGATGGAAGAACTCAAGAAACAGCTGCAAGAGTTGCTTGAGAAGGGTTTCATTCGACCGAGTACTTCGCCTTGCGGTGCTCTGGTCCTTTTTGTTAAGAAGAAAGATGGGTCAATGTGGTTGTGCATTGACTATAGACAGTTAAATAAAATAACAATAAAGAATAAGTATCCTCTGCCAAGAATTGATGATCTCTTCGATCAGTTGCGTGGTGCAACTATCTTCTCAAAGATAGATTTGAGATCGGGATATCATCAACTCCGTATTAAGGATAGTGACATACCCAAGTCTACCTTCAGGATAAGGTATGGTCACTATGAGTTCACTGTTATGTCGTTTGGACTAACAAATGCACCAACTGCATTTATGGAACTAATTAATAGAATCTTCCGACCTCTTCTCGATCAATATGTTGTTGTCTTTATAGATGACATCCTAATTTATAGTAGAGATGCTCAACAACATGAACAACATCTTCGTCAGGCTCTAACCTTGCTAAGAGAATAGAAGTTATATGCTAAGTTTAGCAAGTGTGAGTTTTGGTTACCGGAAGTATCTTTCCTTGGACACGTGATATCTGCTTCGGGTATTCGTGTTGACCCTAAAAAGGTAGAATATGTTCTACAATGGGAGCAACCGAAAACATCGACAGAGATCTGTAGTTTCTTAGGATTGGCAGGCTATTACCGGAGGTTCATTAAGAACTTCAGTTCCATAGCCTTACCCTTGACTAAGTTGACCAGGAAGGATGTTCCTTTTGTTTGGAGTGATAAGTGTCAGCAATCATTTTAGCTACTGAAGGAGACACTGACAAGTGCACTTGTTCTTGTGTTACCTGAGCAAGGAAAATGATATATAGTTTTCTGCGATGCCTCCAAGAATGGACTTGGATGTGTGTTGATGCAAGATATACAAGTGATTTCTTTTGCTTCCCGATGGCTTAAGAAACATGAGGAGAATCATCCGACACACGATCTGGAACTAGCGGCTATGGTTCATGCCTTAAAGATCTGGAAACATTATCTTTATGGAGAAACATTCCAAATTTTCACAGATCATAAGAACCTTAAGTACATCTTTTCTCAGCATGAGTTTAACATGAGGCAACATCGCTGGATGGAGTTAATCAAGGACTATGATTGTACAATTGATTACCATCCAGGGAAGGCCAATGTGGTTGCTGATGCTTTGAGTGGAAATCAGCAACACCAGTTTTAGATAGAGCACAACTGAACTCCTTGGTATGCTTTAGGAGGGATATGCTTATATCCTTAAGGAAAGACAATGTACAGTTGAAAGTGTTATTGTTAGATAGATTGTTAGCTGAGATGCATATAAAACCTACTCTAAGAGAGCAGATCAAGGAGGCACAACAAGTTGATGTTGCAGTTCAACAGATTAGATTGGAGTATGGTAGCGAGAAACGAGATGGTTTCCATGACTCAAATGACCAAGTAGCTTGTTATCATGGTAGGATGATAGTGTCGGATGTGGATAACTTGAGAAAGTTAGTTCTTGAAGAAGCTCATTCTTTGATGTATGCTATGCATCCAGGAAGCACCAAGATGTATCAAAACTTGAAAGATATGTACTGGTGGCCTGGTTTGAAGAAAGACGTTGCTGAGTTCGTTATACGGTGTCCTGTATGTCAACAAGTTAAAGCTGAACACCAGAAGCCTGCAGGAACAACGCAACCATTACCCATACCACAATGGAAGTGGGATCATGTAACCATGGACTTTGTGGTTGGTTTACCTAGAATAGCCAAAGGTCATGACTCCATATGGGTAATAGTTGATAGGTTAACAAAGACAACACATTTCTTATCTGTCAAAACAACCTATTCTGCTGAGAAGCTAGCACAATTGTATATAGATGAGATAGTACGACTGCACGGAGTCCCAGTTACCATCATTTCTAACAGAGGTCCCCAGTTTACGAATCATTTTTGGGAAAGACTTCATAAAGCTCTAGGCACACAGTTAAGGTTTAGTATAGCTTTTCACCCTCAGACTGATGGACAGTCAGAAAGGACTATACAGACTTTAGAAGACTTGCTTAGATCATGAGTTCTTCAGTTTACAGGGAGTTGGGATCTACACCTAATCTTAATAGAGTTTGCCTATAATAATAGCTATTAACATAGCATTGACATGGCACCTTATGAAGGTTTGTATGGTAGACATTGTAGATCACACTTATGCTGGTATGAAACTGGTGAATATCAACTTTTAGGTCCTGATCTTGTGCAGCAGACTACAGAGAAGATTAAAGGAATACAACAACAGATAAAGACTGCACATGATAGGCAGAAATCTTATGTTGATAAGCGTCATAGACCTTTAGAGTTCCAGGTTGGAGACAGAGTATATCTCAAAGTCTCACCTTGGAAAGGAGTTCTGAGATTTGGAAGGAAAGGAAAATTAGCTCCTAGCTTTATGGGGCCTTACCCAATCATTGAACGGATTGGAAGAGTAGCCTATAAACTACAGTTACCACCAGAGTTACAGAGGTTACACCCTATGTTTCACATTTCTATGCTGAGGAAATGTCACCCTGATACAGAATCAGTTCTGCAACCTATGGAAGTAGAACTGAATGATGATGTATCTTATGAGGAAGCACCAATATCAATCCTTGATAAAAGAATTAAAAAGTTGAAGAAGAAAGACATAAGTCTTGTGAAAGTTCTCTGGAATCATTGTGGTGTTGAAGAATCCACATGGGAACTAGAGGAATAGATGAGGAGGAAATACCCTACTCTTTTCTCTTAATATGTTTTGTTGATTTCGGGGATGAAATCCATGTAAGGGGTGGATAATTTGTAA
The DNA here is from genome assembly GCA_963693085.1 of Alisma plantago-aquatica. Lineage (NCBI taxonomy): Eukaryota > Viridiplantae > Streptophyta > Magnoliopsida > Alismatales > Alismataceae > Alisma > Alisma plantago-aquatica. Next base: position 1,401,314,945 of record OY856409.1, on the reverse strand, counting down.
CATCCCTGACCTGGGGTTATGAATTAACCCTAGGTGTTTTGCTTAAATATGTGATTAGATGCTTGTGGTTATCTTTTGATATGTAATTAAAACTCTGAGAAACATATATTTCCATTTCTGTCCTTTTTGAACAATGTTGTAGTATTGTTTTGTTAAATATGGACTAATGTGCAAATTACCCAATTAGAGGGGTTAACTTGCAAATTGCATTTTTTAAGATGTTTCTCTGATGTTGAGACATCATAAGAATGCATATGATGTGGTGGAATAAATTCCACAAGCTTGGGCACCAAGATATAGCTTGTAGAGCAATCTTTATGCTTTAAAACCTAGTTTTGGTGTAAAGTGCAATTTACCCAAAATCTAGGGTGCAACATGTAAAATATACCATCTAGACTATCTTTCATGACTCTTGGCATCACGTATAGTAAAGAGAAAGAGGAGGGTGCCTCAATTGATTAATCAAGCAAGAAAGATAACTTTGATAATTAAATAACTATGTTTTAAGCAAGATGACCCCTTTATATATATGCAACTTATTAAGATATATGGCTCCTTTCCCTTTTACCTTGGATAAGGGAGGAAATTTGCATGAGATAAGAAGGGAGAAACGTGGCCAAGAAAGTGGAGAAAGGCTTAGTGGATATAGTTGAGAAATAAAAGAAATAATCCTCCTTGCTTTGAAAATACCCCAAAAATATATAAGTGCATCCTTTTAACAAGCAAAGGATCGTTTCCCTTCATTCCATCTGTTATCTTCTTGCTCTGTCTGACTAAGGAGAAGCTTAAGAGCATAGGACAATGACCAGGCTAGTTTGGGTAAGTCTTGATCATCATTCATCTCGATTTCATGGTGGAAATCCTTATACAAGGTTGGTTTGTTAAGCTTGGAGCTCTTGATCAGATCTTAAGGCAGGTTTTATAACTCTAAACCTTTAACTTTGTTAAGTGCATCTTCTTTGCCTAGAATCGTTGCTTGTTCTTCTTCTTTACACACTTCTAAGTGTTCTTGCAAACAATTCCATGAAGAACCGCCCCTGTTCTTAAGGTAGAACATGATGGCGTTAATATCTATTCTTATCCTAATTTTACTTTAGCAAACGGTCCTCCACCTCTTGCTCAAACGGTTTGCAAAACCGTTTGAAAGCAAAAAGTTTCACAAGAACGTTTGGGGAGCAACCGGTCCAAGACCGTTTCGATGGGTTGATCAGGCATTGACCATTTGGAGATCTGCTGTACACATTATGGACTAATCACTCACCAAAAATCATCATCTGATTCCAAGTAAATCACCAATTGAAGGCTCATTAGTCACCTAAACCCTAATCGGGTTTATTGCTGATTTCAATGATTCAATCATGTTGAAGTTTGGGTTGAGTGGCCCAAACGGTTTCAAAATTGTTTGGGGATCACCCAAACGGTCTCAAGACCGTTTGGTGATCACCCAAGACCGTTTGGAGGTCTAGGGTTAAGTGGGGTTGACCAATTGAGGGTCCAATCGTATCAAGTTGTTGAACAATTAAATGCTGATTTTGTAACCAAATCTAGGGTTCAACTCTTAAGTGAATGACTTGGTTATTGATAAAATAATGGGAAAACAGTCTCAACACCGTTTGGAGGATGTCAAAACGATCCCAAGACTGTTTGGGGTCAGGTCATGACCCAATTGAATGATGGTCCAATGGGTTCAACATCAATCAGACTCATGTTGATACATGTTGAAGGGTGATTGATTCCAAACCCTAGTCCAATCAATACAAACCCTAATTGATGATCAATTGAGGGTCAATTGAGGATAAAATCAGTTAAGGGATGACCTAATTGACTCAATTGTTAAGTGGCTAACCTTTACTTGAACGATTGAGGGGTTCAACCTTGGAAACCCTAGCTCAATTGGAAGAGTTGACACACTTTTTGGTCCATGCTGTTTTAAGGGTGTTTGGACCAAATGGTATCAAGACCGTTTGAGTCCAAACGGTCTCAAGACCGTTTGGGACCAAACGATCCCAAACCATTTGGTGACCATGCAGTTTCAAGATCAGTTTTTCCCATGCGGGTTGAAAGTCAAAGTTTGCCAAATGGTCAACGAGAGCAAACAATCTTCACCTCACCTAGGGCAAACGGTCTAGATGGTGTACTTGGCCATGCGGTCTTGAAAGTCAAAGGGACCAAACGGTCAACAACTCCAAATGGTTTGAAAATCGTTTGGAGGTTGAAACAAAACTGTTTGGAGTCTATTAAGGTCAAGAACGTTTGATGCCTTAGTGGTCAAGATGGTTTAGCAGTTGATTAAACTAAACTCTAATGGTACCTAAAGTGATTAAGGGAACATGTAATTAGAAGATTGATGCATGTAATCGTCAATGGTGAACATTACAAAAGTACCCTTAGTGAGATAGTGTGACTAATACCCTTGATCAAGCAAACCCTAATGACCATAATGGTGATGACATGACTTATATTATCAAGGTTGATTTGACTTAATCTAATCAAGAGTGATGTAAACATCATCTAATAGTTAGAGGAGAGAGAAGACTCCCTATATGTATGAAAATCAAGTAATATACTTCCAACATGTATGAATACACATAATTAGGGTATGATCCTTCATAGTGAGATCATGGAAACCCTAATTGTGGTGATTAATGAATCTTAACTTAATTGAAGGCATTAATGGAAGTAATCTTCATACATGATGATTGTATGACCTCAATATCATGTAATATGAATAGTAAACCCTAATTGTAAGGGTAATATCATGTTATATGAATAGTAAACCCTAATTTTAAGGGTAATATCATGTAATATGAATAGTAAACCCTAATCTAGGGTGATGTGATGAAGTGAACAGTAAACCCTAATTTGGAGTTATGCTTTTAAGCATGAAGTTCTGTTCTTGAATTATATATGAGTAATCATTATACCTTTGAAAGTCATAAGGGCTGAATAACCCTAATTAAATCGAATAGGGAAACCCTAACCCTAGAAACCAATCGTGGTAACATAACATGGTCGTGGTAAATTGTCAATAGCATGACCATGCTAGGTAGCACGACCATGATAGCTTCCCCTTGCATGTCCGTGCAAGGAAGCACGGCCGTGGTGTTCTATGATTAAATTGAAAAGAACTTGTATTGTGCTAAGACAGATATAATGTGCATGTTTGCAATTATACTAGTCATGCAGGTTGTTACCAAGAGGTAATCATATCGAGGTAAGGGTTATGATACCACATTCATTGAAAGTATTCTTTATACTTTGAAAACAATGATATGTTATGGTGCCTATTAAAAAGGTAACTTTTGAGATGGATAGGTTGTATGAGCCATGAAGACCATCTGTATTGTTATAATTAAATTCATGTTGTTAAATGACTTGATGACTATATGTCACATGGTAACAAGTGTCATGATGATCTAATGGTTTGAACACCCCTATTTTTGAATCATAATGATGAGATGGTTAGGGATTGATATCCCAATGGTAACTGAGGTGAACTGAACTTGATATAATTAGTACTCCTTCTTTATAGCAATTGTTTTCATGGTTTGTGCTTGAAAACATACCTGATGTTAAAAGAATACTATAATGTACTTAAATAATCAAGTATAATGATATCATGTAGAGCCCTGATCATAGATCCATCATTGTCAGTAGTTTAATGATGGTGAAATAGGTTTTCTTAAGGGAACTCCTAGAGAACATACTTTTGAGTATGTTGGGGTTATGGACGTGAATATCATTACGTCCTAATGTAGGGATTGATGTGAGATGCACCTTAATCTCTCATCCCTTCATTATATGTTTATGTTGGGATGATGTATCACTAATCTCCCGATGATGTTGTTAATGTTGTATCGGTGTGAGATAAACAAGAAATTCCTCGATGGCAAAGAGAGTACAGAATGCCACTGTAACTCTAATAGCAAAGTTGCCAGAATACCCTAGAAAGCTATTATAACAGAGACACAAGATGTCCTGCATGTTGATCCTCATACTAACTTATAAAGATGAGTTCATAGGAATCCGACTCTTCTGATGTCCTATGTATGGTACCGATTGTGATTTTATAATTGTCGGTTGGAGTATGAGAGGTGTAACTCATCTTCTCAGGGCATAATAATGTTTGAAAAACATAATCAGCCGTGCAGCATAACTGCTTAGGTTGAACTATGAGAAACAATGATTGATGACACATTGTTTAGAAGATTCTAGTTAAATAACTAGTATACATGTTCTTCATATTCCTTATTGAGATATGCCTTGATATTCAATTAAGCTATAATTGAAATGATTTCCTAAGAGAATGTTGCTTTACTTAATATTAAACCTGTTGTTAAATGTTTATAGTTTTACTGCTTATTGTTATTTCTTTATTGCAATAACAAAGCTTCTGGCGGAGAGTTATAACTCTCACTGGGACAATTATTCAAATTGTCTCACCCCCGTGGGATTCGACTTCTTAGGTAGACGCCGAGGACGGAGAAACACATCTGAGGGTGAGCAGCAACAGCAACAACAACAACAATCTGAGGGACAACAATTATTCTCAGGTGGAGACACTGACTGTCAAGTCTTGTAGATAGTATATCCTATGTGTCGTCTCTGTACTCTCAGGTCCTAGGAGTCAGTAAATGTTTAAAGTAGATCTGAGATTTTTGGCTTAATGCCTCGAAATTTTGTATTTTGCTTTGTACAAGTAACAGAGAAATTGATGTGTTAATCACTCGAGATGTGATTTTGCAGAGATATAATGATGAATCATGTTGTAAACAACTTATCTTGTTTCTTTATGAAAGAATTTTATTGTTTAAAGATCTCTTCATGAAAAGTTTTAATTTTTAGTAATTTTTAATAATTCCGCTGCTAGTTAATCGCTTCTGCATTCGTTGATCTAGTTTTCGAAGTCGAGCCACCACACTCATGATGTCCCTCTTTGAATCATACCAATATTTAGTTTTTTATTTAAGGGAGAAAGAGAACAAGGTTAACCATAGTGTGTCATTACTTGCCGTCAACATCCTAAAGGTGGAGCACACTTCAAGAAATGAGTATAAGTTCTTGTAGGGGTTTCACTCCCTGAGCCATAGAAGATGTGCAGTAGCCCAAGAAGACCTAAAGGGATGGATAACTGATCCCCTGGCATTTGATCAACTCAGCTAGAAACTGGTGATTTGCAGTTTCAAGGCATGTATCTTGAAGTGGCTTGTGAGGTACATTTTGGCCTTCCATATCATCTTCCCCCAAGTGGCTTGTGACATGCACAAGGCACAACCAAACAAAAGAGAACAAGTTAGCAAACCAATGTGCACAAAGAAAAAAAAGAATAAAGAATAGATAATAGCAATGATGAGGGAAGTAGGAAAAATTCAAAGAAAAACCAAATAGCTAGGTAGAGCACCTTTCTCCCTGACAATGGTGCCAGAAAGCTTGGTGCATCTCTGCCAATGGCATTACACACTACTCAATTGGAATTTGAGTAGATGAAACTCCACGAAAAAAACACACATTAGAATCACTTTCAAAATTTATAAGGACCTACACAAACATACTCACATACACCAAAACACTACATCGACAAGCGCATGGGGTTGTGTTGCAGTATAGGAGGGCGACAAGTATAGGGTCAATTCACAAGGAGAAAAGGGGACACTAGAAGTAAGTTACGTTTTAGGCTAGGTTCCTACTGTGGAGTCTAGGGTTGAAGGGTTTAAAGGTGATTTGATTGTTAAACTAAGGATGAAAAGGCAAGAAAGTCAAGGAAGACAAGCTAAATTAGAACCTACATTAACCCTAGACAGTTAATTCTACTAAGTAGGAAAAGACAAGGCAAGCAGAAAAGGCAAGCAAAGAGCAATCTACTCTAAGGTAAGCAGGAAAAGAACTAAACTACAGTAAACTAGCAAATAGGACAAGTGCAAAGAAAGAAGCTAATAAAGAAAGAAAAGAGCAAACTAAGCTAACACTAGCTAAGTAAGAAGGCAATTAGGGTTTTAAAGTAATTAAGGGAAATGTGGGTTGGGAGACACTTATCAATTAGGTTGGGGGTGACATATGAACATTATGCTTTCATTTAGATTATCAAACCAAATAACAAACTAGAGTCTAGTGAATTACCTTAAACTACTAACTAACCATTGATATGCAAGGTTGTGTAGAGGGGAACCAGTCCCTAACACCCCTATTACCCTTTTGAGGCTCAATTGGGTTAGGTTTTAGGTGTAATTCAATTAGAGTATAAACAATACTAGGTTTCTAAGTTAGATGATGTTAGGATGATTAGGGGCTTAGGTTAGTAACGGGAGTGGAAGAGAGGTTTTAGGCCTCCTATCACCCACATTCTATCCTTGAGAAAGATCCATGCTAAGCACACCAAATTCATATAAACTAGGTCCTTAGATATCTCAACTAGGGTTAGGAGAATTTATTAGAATGTAGAAAGATGGGTAACTAACTAGGGATCCAAGAATTGGACCTAGGACCAGATCCCAAAATCCATACGTATAAGCAATTTCTCTAAATTCCTAGTTTATGTCAAGCACAAACCAAAAAGCAATTCATGGAGTCTGAGATAGAAATAGAGTGTAATCATTAGCAAACAAAATTACTATGCTTACATATCATTTGCCCCCAAAATGGTATCAAAGTAACATTTTTCACAACAAACAGCCCACACAAGGGCCTAGCTACTAATAGCACTACAAAATACAAAAAAAGGAAGAAAGATATAGAAGAAGCCATGGAGCTCAGTGTAGATGGAGAAATTATCCACTTTAGCTATTGCTGGAAATCCTTCTCTCAGCTCCAAGGTGCAATGGCATGGGTTGATGGTGGAATAGGGGGAAAACAATAGGAAACTAGGTTTTGGTAGTGAAAATGGTGAAATGGGGTGGAATGGAGGTGGAAATGGAGTGGAATGGCTGAGGGGAAAAAATGGGGAGCTAGGAGGAGGTAGAAGGTATCTAGGGGTTTACCACATTTAGCTCGATTCACCCCTAAGGTTTATATAGGGGTCTAGGGTTAAGTGGGGGCAATATGGGCAAAGTAATGCAAAAATAGGCTAGGGTTGATGCCCACCATGGGGATGGTGAGTCGCTACGACTGTGGTGGTTGTAGGGGAACATGGTTATGGTGTATGGGCACATGCGATGTGAAAAATGGTGGAAAATCACAAGGATTTGGTCAATTTTGTACATGGAAGGCCACGACCGTGGTGGTCACCACGGGCCTGGTGGAGCTTGGTATCTGTGGGAGTGGTGGTCCACCACGGGGGTGGTGGAGTCTGATCACCACAACGGTGGTGGAGAGTAGCTTCAAACTTGCACTTTACTGTGACGTGACCGTGTCCATGTACCACTACCATGTTGGACCATTTTCCTTGCACTTCGGCCTTCAACATGCTCATATTTGATGCTCCTTGCTTTGGGTTGACTCTTGCACACTTGGGGTAGGTTGGGGAATCTCTTGGACTCTCTTTAGGCTCCTATAAGGGTGAAGAAACCATTAGATTCTCCTCCTTTCCCTTCCATCAAGTACTAGCCAGAGTTCCTATAAAACATGCAAAATGCCTCCATAAGTGCATTTGATAGAAATATGCATATTCAGGGAAATAATATGTAATCTAACAGGTATATATGTGATTAAAGTGAAATAAGAAAAAAGATGGAACCCTAAAATAGGGCTGAATCAGAGACCCAGAAAAGTAGTCAAGACATATGAAGAAAGTGCAACGGTCAAGGCCACCACACTCAAGCAAACAATAGCAGCTAGCATCCCAAGACAACAATCACATGCTATCAGAAGGGAACAACCTGACAATCAACTTGTTCCAAGAGATAGGGAGGACCATTAAATATGGTGTGATATATTCTAGAGCAAGAAACAAGGCAACCAGATATGGTGACATTGATACCCTGGAGAGGCAAGGAATATATGGAAGGGTGAAATCTTTGAACAGCTGGAGATATATAGAATCTATTTCACCAACATGACTTCTTACACAAATCTAACACAAGAATTCATGTCCTCCATCAAGAAGTTTTCGGTAGTCGACAATGAAATATTAGAGTGCGGAGGTGAATAGAAATTGCAAGCTAGAATTACGAAGAAGAACTACATTTTTGGTGAGAAATGGCTAAACTCGATCTTGAACCACTCTGGTGTGCAAGAAGAACATGCTAACAGGCATGGAGACATGGATGTGAGGGTCTTCACAACAGTCAAAACCTGGGAAAACTTTTGGGAGAATCCAAGTAAAATTCCGACCACTCAAAGGCTGCAATGATGTACTCCAATTTCATGAGGGAAGTGCACAAGATCTTAATAAACTCTTTAATCATTAGATCTAATGCTGGGAATGTAACCAGACTAGATCTCCATATCCTCTGGAGTCTAATGCAAGGGAATGCCATCAATACTGGTGGAATCCTAATTATTAAGTTAACTATTGCAATAGGGCCAGAAGGCCCTTGTGATTATTGTATGGGTGGACTAATGACATACATTGTGCCTGAATTAGGATACTCCAAGAAGCTAAAGTACTTCCTGAGGTCTAAAGGAGATGATATGGTGGATGGAAGATACTTAGTTGCCGCAAATGTCCTGGAAAGGACAAAACAAGGGTACACTTATAGGTTTTGCAGGATGAAAATGTTCCACCCCCTTCCATAATTGAGCAACTATGATTATGAAAAGTTGGTCTTCAAAGAATAAGAAATCATGAGACTAATATCTAAATAAGGTGCAAGCACCAACAAGCTATCTAAACAATGAAAGAAACAACCAAAGGAGGAGGTCACAAAACAAATGACTAGGAAGAGAGTACTCGTGCGAGTCCCTGAACAACTACCAAAGAAACCCTGCTCTCTAACTATCGTAGATCTAGAGACCAGAGAAATAGAAGCTTTGAAGAATCTTGATTCTACCACTTCCCCAGAAGCAACTACACCTGAAGAAAGGGCAACCATCCTTAGTGAGGCAGCTGCAAAGACAACTATGAAGGAAGTAGAGCAAGAAGGCAAAGCAAACGATCCCATAATAGAGGGAAAGATAGAAATCCATTAGAAAGAGGTATTGCAACCAGAACAAAGCATGCACAATGATGAAAGAAAATAAAGAGTCTTCTAAGGTCAATGAATAAGTACACAAAGTAAGCTCCGCCGTTAGGCCCAAACAACAGCTAACAATAGTGACAAAGTTCATGGGAGTAGGACTACAAATTGACTACCTCTGTGAGATTGTATCAAACTCTACTTTGAACATCTTTAGTATAACTGCAAACATGTCGGCACTAACAACACATGTACAAAAGCTAACAACTGACATCCATCCTATTCTTAGCCTACCTCCAAAGATGTAGCAACTGGATACAAACCAAATGCAGGTGATGTAGGTTCTAGATAGAGTGACGAATGAACTCACCACCCTAAGAAAGGAATGTGACAATCTGTGCCAAGAGAATATGATGTTGTGAGAGGAGGTGGAAAAAAGAAAGTAGAACTCTCCCACAACCAACAACATGTTTTTTGGAGTTTAGTATACAACACACATTAGATGCAGACTTCAACCTAAGGGTGGACATTCTGATGGCCAAGGTGGAAATAGGCTAGGAATTGCTCCTAATTGAAGTCGCTACCTCCGGATGCACACTTCCTTTGGAGGAAGAGAAGCCAATGGAGTCTTCCAACAACAAGGGAGTACCTGTTCGAGGCAATGACATGGGCTCATCCCCATCCTCTGTAGGTCACTTCACTAGAAACAATAAAAGAAAGGGACCTGACCAAATGCTAAACTAGGGAACCATGCAACCTAAAAAACCCACAATTTCCTAAAAGCATGGAGAAGTAGTCAGAGAGAATGATGAAGTAGTGAGGGAGATGACAGAACAATAGATGATGTAATGGATGGGCTCGACCCACTGTTCAACTACATGGTTCAACCCCCTCCAAAATATTATGATAGCTTCATGAATGAAATACTTCTAGATGAACCACTCACAAGTGGAGGCCAACCGATCTCCTTCAAAGAAAATTGGAAAAAATGGCATCAGAGATTTATAATGGTAACATGGATCACATGTTTACTGATGCGACACTAAGATAGGAGAAACCTGTGTTCCTAGCCCTCCTATAACATTTGTCTCCAGGGAGGATCCAAGAAGTCCCAATGTTCTTAAGAAGAAGTCCCAACCTGCCTAAAAAGACTGATACAAGGAGTCAACGGGTGGTATCACCCAAACCGGAAATAAATTTTCATCGAATAAGGAAAGACAACATTCAGGGGATAGTTCTTTAATAGCATTGAGGATAGTCGAAACAATAAATAGAGGTATTCTGATGGACTAGATTGCTAATGAAGTTTTCCACTCCTTGCGAGGGGAATATGTCATAGAAATAATTCTTGCTAGGAGATTCTTCTATGACAAACAAATGGAGGATATACCTAGATGCATTTAATCATTAATCCCCCTACCTGAGAAGACACCCTGGAGGGATTAGTTAAAGAAGGGTACAGAGACAACTGAAAACCAAGCACCTGGGGAAGGAACAAATAAACCACCTTCTCCCCCACCACCTCCCAATGATGTCCCTACACTTTCCACATCTGTCTCTACTGCCCTAGTTTAAGTCCCTAGACTTGTTATGCAGACATCACCTAAGGAGTGTGAACCAACATCTGTTATCCCCCAACAAAGAGAACAACATGTTGTCCAAGCATCTAGTGAGAGAATCATAGAAGAACACTCAACCCTGGAAGAAAATCCTAGAGTGTCATACAAATTACAGAAGATGAATAAGATGACCAAACCCCAGAAGGGCCACAACCAATAGATATGAAAATGCCGACCTTTGAAGAATTTTGAAAAATTAGCATGCTATGGGCTATCTGTGGTGGAAAGTTAATTTCTTGTAGATGTATTGCAACTAAGGGGGGACAAATTAGTCATCATATTCGAAAGAGAAAACATACAAATTTTACACCCTAACCTTTGTGATATATTGACCATAGGAGGATACATGACCACGAATGTCATGGCTACTTGCAACTTTTTCTAGGTGATGAACTCTCAAACGTATACATGACATCCTATGAAATAGTAGGAGATGTTACATCAAAGAAGGAATCTGGTGAGTTCAGTGGCTGATCGAGCACCCAAAATATGATGTTACAAGATTGATCTTTGTGCCAATACTACATGATGGTCATTGAGAACTCCTATCAGTTGACACGGTCAGTGGCACTTCCATCTTCTATAATTGTTTTGATGCCATGTTTAGCGAAAAAGCACACAAAATATCATAAAAATATGCACAATGTCATCAATGAAAAGGCTTCCCAAGTGGCCAACAAAATTGTGGATTTGATAGAACATATGGTCTCCATGTGAAAGACAATCTCAAGTTCAAGAAGCCACAACAAGTACCCCAATCTAATGATTGTGGCCTCTACGTGCTCTTCTAGATATAAATGTTAGCTACTCAGACCAGCAAATCGAGCACTATAAAGAGAACTACTACCACCATCTTTGAGGGAAATATGTAAGGTGGATCTTATACTTGGATTGGTCACTCATAAAGGATCAACTCTAACTTACCTGTTCTCGATCAACCTCATACTTTGACATCCTGAGGACATAGTGGATGATAGGTTTGGGGAGGTCTGAACAGGAGAACATGTTACGATTTTAAACTAAATATTCCAACTCTACTCTACTAAACAAAATTTTGAAACTATGACATATTTTGATCGGCCTAAATGGAAAATTTTGATTTAATTTATTTAATATGTCCATGTATATATCCTTGCTGAAATTTCACTACACAGGCAGTCTAAAAGGCAAATTTTGAATCCATTTTTCTTGGATAGTGTCATAACCCCAACTCTTAGACTTTCTTGTCTTCAAGCTAGACCTTAGCATAATTACTTTAAGAATGATAGACTTGGGCTAGTGGGATAATGTCTTAACGTCAGCCTTACCTCAAAATAATGTAGAAGACACAACGATGCTTGTCACCTAGGGAAAAACCCTAAAGTGAGGAGGACTTGATCTAATACTCTCTCAATTGATCACCATGTTTTAAAGTACATGTAGGAAAGTGCATAACCATGGTATGGAGAAAACAACTACCCCATCTAGTGCATTAATCCCCTCTTTGGGATCAATAGAGGCAGTGAATCCCACACCTTCCCTAAAATGCTATGATCCCAAAGCCTGTGAGCAAGAATAATAGATGAGACGAATAAAATTATGAGAGTTGTGCTTGGGAAGATGATGAAGGTCTACACTCGACAGGTGTATAGCTCCACATAAAAGTGCACATATATCGTGCTCGGTAGTGGAGTCTAGAAGCCAAATTTTACACACCTACATTTCAAAAGGGGACCTCGCACAACCACCTGACATTACATCATGGCTGAATCAGGGAACACTATCCTTAATATAGTAAAAATGGTTGAGCAACCTTAATAATTGCAAGAAACTCAACATGATTAACCTACCCAACAAATTACCTAGGAATCCCAAAAAATAAAAGATGGGTGTGAATGATACCTTCGTCAGAATCATGCCCAAGTACAACCTAGAAAAGGATCATCAGTGCGGTACGAAGGAAATATTATTCTACTAAAGAAAGTCGTAATTGACAATGCGAGTATCGTAACTCCAACCTAAGAGGAAGAGCCCTAGGACCTACAACCGCTTGTCCTGATACATCAGTTTCTACTTAAGGATGACATTATCACATTTTTTGCACTCACAAAAATAATAACTAGTAAAGTCATTTGAAGTCATTTGATGCTTTAATCTATTTATTAGCCTGAGGATGGGATGGACTCTAAGTTTAGGGGAGTTGATCACATCCAATTTTGTAGATATTATATGCCTTATTTTATCCATATTTTTCTCCTATTAGGAACATTTATATTCACTTCCCTCATACACTACACATAATTACTCTGTCTACCCCATTTGAGTATGACAAGGATGTTACATGTAGGTAATCAAAGACTAGAAGCACACTACCAAGGGCAGGACCACCATTGGATGACAATCGATGGTCGCTCAACAACCATCAATCCATCACCACCAAACGCTACACAGATGTGCCCTGCCATGTCACCAAACAATGGTTGTGATAGTCCAACAACTGATGGTCACTCGACGATCCACCACCCAGTGGCCCACATGTGCCTACCACCCAGTGGCCTACTTGCACCTATCACCCAGTAGCCCACCTACTCCTATCACCCAGTGGTCCATCTGCACCAACCACCCGATGGTCCATCTGCACCCACCACCTAGTGGTCCACCTCCACACACAACTCGATCGCCCACCTGTGCTCACCACCCTACACTTGTCAATTGATGGTTGTCCTGACAAAGCTGTCACTCAGGGCCTTCAAGCACGTGCCCCGAGGATAGTACCTGGGAGGTTTGGGGTGCAAGTAAAGGACCACAAGCCGATTCCTATATATACTCCACCACCATCTACGTAAAGAGTCTTTGTGTGTTTTCATGGTCGTCTCCCTATAGAATGGATGTGAAGATGCTACCGAAGAAGGAGTTCATCATTGACTGATTGCCACTACCATCGGTTGATAGGGAACAAGTACGACAAACTTTTAGACTGATTCTAGTGCTTCCTACTACACACCCCAACATGTTCAAGAGCTTCCCTTGTGATGGAAGGAGGAAGAAGAGCAAACTGCTGCCACTGCCACACCAGGTCCCTGAGTAGGAGGGCCAAACCATCAATTGTGACCGCTGCCTATTCATAGTTGGTGTATCCCCTGTCCTTCCCTATTTCCATATCTCATTGACTCTCCTTCCTTAAAATCTTTCTTCCTATAGTGCTCTACATCCTTATCCCTTTGTAAATTTATAATGTTGCTCATCACCATGAGTGGCTAAACATATATCTTGGGTTGGGAGTAGCCACTAAGACTCTCCCAACATGTATATACTTACATTCATTTTAATATATATACTCTTGGCAATGATTATCTCCATAACACTTGTTCTTATTTTTTTCACTTGCATTATTAAATACCATATTGGTATGCATGATTGTTAGAGCCTCAAAGGAGTAGTTCTAATGCTATCTAAGTGTTATGAAGTTGCAAGATCACATGAAAGTGATGGAATGTTAAAGATAATGATCATATAGTTATCTTTGTGAATGTTTGTTTTCCATCTTGAGAGAGAGACAACCTTATAATCTAGATCTATCCTAAGCTTTAGAGAGGAGGGAATAGACATATGGTGATTTCTTTCAATCTTTCTAATAGTATACAAAAGGGTGTGAGTATTGCATGTTGATGAGAGACCTTAGTAGGTGAAACCCAATCCAAGTTCCCCTCCATTTGCCACATGTTTGTATTCTTTTATTTTCTAGAATTGTCTTCTTTGCGTGTTGCTTGTAAAAGCTACTTTGTTTTGTAAGGAAAACTTAATTCAATAAATCCTTTTATTTGGTGTATTTGAATTAAAGGTTTTACATTCCTAACACTTATATTACTTGTCCATGTGGTTCAACCCCGATCTACTACTTCATAACCTCTATAATAATTGTTGGGGGCTAAGAGTCAAATTATAAATTTAAGAGTTTGACTATTCTAGATCTGCTCCATTTTGGACATGTGATTTATTTCAATCATTAAGCTACCTTCAAATAGTATTTCTCCATTTAGTTTAGTTTATTTTTCTTAAGCATTTATACTTAGATTTTAGATATCCTATATTTGAATGAAAGATCATAATAATTAACTTTAGAAGATTGCAGTTTAATAAGAACTTCAAAACAAGATCAATTCAATTTATAAGTACATGAGATATCAAATTCATATTTAGAGTCAATTCAAAATTTTAGAATATAGATTTAGGATCAAAATTTAGTTCAGATATTAGTATTTAATTTTAGTATAAGATAAATTCATATTTAGAATTCAGTAAGTTTAGATTTATGATAATGAAGTTAGAACCTTCACATAAGACATTATATGATAAGTCCTCATTTAGTTAGTCCCCAGATGATGAGAGGCATATGTTAATAATTTAGAGGAGTGGTTACTCCAATTCAAAGGTAAATTTGTACCAATTCAGGGCATATCCACACAAATTCAAAGACACCTCAATGTCATTCGGAGGCATGTAGTGCCAATTCAGATTTACTTCGATACCATTCCAGGGCATAGATATGCCAATTCAGGAGGACGTATGGATAATGGTTGCCAAAAATCAGACAAAAGACATAATAAAAGACACATCAATTCATTATAAGTCTATATCTTTCCGATCTTAGTTTAACTTCCAATTAAAGTATATATATGTTAATCATATTAGAAATTCAATACCACTTACTCTAGCCTAGGTTTTCCTTTGTGCATGGTTGGGGATGAGATGTTTGTAGGTACTAATCAGGAAGAGAGGTCAAGATAGAGGATTCATCCATAGTCTTAAGAGGTTTTCTTGGTGGGGAGCCATCTAAATGATCTGGGATATTAAGATGGAGTCCATGTTTTAGAATCATGTATACATGCTTTTCATACATTTTGATGTAAACATGTTTCTTTTCCTAAGAATTTATGAGAATTTATCTCATACACAATCTATAATGGTTCACATCTATCATTATTGTAATGTATATCATTTTAGTAACACTCCCTGGTTGAAAAAAAATTTGTCTTTTGCTCATGTGATAGAAATTGGGGTGTTACAAATTCCTAAAGTCCGATAACCATGAAAGGGCTTAATCCTTTCAACAACAATCTTAGAGATTAATCTGAAGCATGAATTGTTCAGATGAATTGACATGTGGTGACTACAACTTCAAGGCTGGTGTACCTTAACGATAAACATCATGTAGAAATATGATAGTTTGGGATTTATTTTACCATTATTGAAGGTCCAATTAAAAAGTTTGAACAATTGAATGGACAACATGAGACCAATGAGTTTGGATTAACTCATTTTGGATTCCATTTGGACCTGGAGCCTTAGCTGAGTGAATTCCACCTTCTCTGTTTCATCTAGCCTAGAGCAGAGGCAATGAATTTGCAATAGGTGAACTGATTCCTACAAAATGGCCTATTCTAACGTTGTTGAAATATTTTTCATTAGAACAGTGTTGTCCATCATTGATTGTGAAAAGTAGTCTTGTACAACCATCTTGAGCTCTACCTTCAAGATGACCCATCCATAATTTCTATCATAAAGTTATGACAACTTGTTATGGTATCTCCAAGATTTTACATAAGTTTTAAAGAACTTCATATTTCAATATCCATATTGTAGCTATTTGGTGCTGACTGGTTGCCACCAAATGGCCTCCTCACACAAAAGGACTTGGTGGTATTGATCTTGCAGTTCAATAGGAAGAAGTTTGTTACATATGGAGGGAGAGGTAGAAGAGAATACCTAACTTCAATTAAGGTGATGGAGAACAAGATTTTCTATTTTGCATTTTTTCTTGGTATGTTTGGTTTACCACTAAGTAGCAATAGCTTGAAGGAGGGAAGTGCATTTGGAATACATTTTCAATTATCTCGGACTGGCAACAACCCATTACAAAATTCTAGAGCATGCGCCCAACAATATTTCATTCTAAAGAATGGTTTCATCACTGCCCTTTATGTAAACATGGATATAACAATGGGATTATGGTTAGAGTACATATAAGTTAGAATGCAAATATTGAAATAGCCCTTAGAAATGATCAAATTATCATTATTAATAACCCTATCAAGCTTTTCATGAATGCAAAATTGCTTGAAGGAGAAGAATTGAACTTCATCCTTCATGTCAGCTAGTGCGGTCTACTCTAGGTTTTTGCTAAACATGTTTCTATCATGTCAGTCAAAATAGCAGCTACCCATCTTCTTAGAAGGGTCAAGTGTGGTGTTGAATTTTCATACCACTCCCCCTTCCCCTTTGATGATGTGTGAGATCTCTTTCTGGTCTTTCCAAATTATGTGTCATTTTGTTTGGTTTGTTCATGCATAAACAACCTTGAGGTGCCATACATAATCAACTTTGCAAAGGATAACTTGTTAATTGTTGCAGATGATCTCAATATTACAATATGTAGTGTACTAGAAAATCAAAACACGTCATAGAATTCAAAGGATTCAACCTGATGCAAGGTAGACTATCCAATTTGTTTAATTATATTGATGGAATTATCACCATAAAACATTGTTTACAAAAGTTCAAGAGCATGGTTTTGTTCAACACTTTGTATTACTCATGTAAACAAATTTTATCCTAGGATCATGCTCCATGAACATTTTTTTAGGATGATGTGGAAACCACGCCCATGGAAGTGCCATGATTGTGACTTCCCCTGACAGTGTAAACCCCTGACTTTCCACAACTACCTACACATCAGGGTCAGTAAGGTAAACTCACACTGACGCTGAGGTGCTGGACGGAACCAATGATCGCTGAAGTTACACAACCAGTGTAACGAATTGAATTCCAATGTACCTAAAATTCCATCCTATTCATACAGATATCTTACTTTTCTTCTATGTTTGTCGTTATTATTAATTTTGTGGAAATTGAGGGACTTGGAGTAAATATGCATGCAAACTTAAGGAGTTAGTGCACAATTACCTCAATTAATATGTTGTTAGGAGTTATGTTGCAAAATGTTCATAAAAACAAAATGATTGTTGAAATAAAATTAGAAATAAAACTTAATGCAAATACAAGTAGTAAATAAGTATCATAATCAACCATCTTTACATCTCTCCTCATAAAAAGCAAATTAAGCTTGAAAATGAGGGTATTAAATAAAATGATGGCCCTTAAATTAATGAGGGAGTATTACCTCATAATTTTCATCCAAAAATGTTAGTAGAAAATCTATTTTAAATAAACTTAAATTCATATACATTAAGTAACACATTCTAGACCAATATGATGGTTAATGGCAAACATGTGCATAAAAATGAGATTTAAATACATAAGAATTTTTTAGACTTAATTGTGGACTTATGGTTCAAATTTGGGATCATTTGAACATTTTTTACTCCTCAATTTGTATTTAAAAGAATTTACTTATGTTTTACTAAGAAAATAACTCAATTTCATTAATTGACGCATTTAAACCTATGTTTTGGTTTTGATAAATATCACACGCTACTAAATTAGGCACGAGGTCTATGAACCATTGATCTCTGATCTAACGATGGCCAAGTTGGGAACTACCTTTAGCGGTAAGGAGAAACAGACTCACATCGATTCCGACCTTCCTTCAACTCATTCTGACTCCTCAATCAACCAAACGAATTGGTTTCTTCACCATCAAGATCAACATTCTTTTCTGTTCGGTTCAACCCCTCACTCACTGACTATCTCCCTGAATGATGAAATTCCATCTTGTTTGTTCTGAACCCTCTCTCCTCTGACTAGCCTAGACCAAATGGCACCAGCCCACCTATAAATACACATGCCTAGAGATCCGCCACGACATCAACAATAGCTAGCTTCCATCAATTCGACTAAAGGCACTCCCCACCTCCACCAACTACTTAAGCTCTCCCCTGACCTAGAGGCATCCCTCTCAAGTTGTAGGCGAGACCAACAAAGTAATAGTTTGCCCAGGTCTGTCTGCCACCTCCTTGACTTTGATTCTAGTCCCTTAGTTCATGTTTTGGTTTTGATTCATAGAAATGCCCAATTGCTAAGCTTGTTGTTCAAGGAGAACTCAGTGCCATGGCCGACTCATGAGTGGGGATGAATCCCCAGGTTCAATTGTTAAAACCAACCCCCTTGTTCCTTTTATAATGTATTTTTTGCCCAGGGGCATAAATGACTTTTTGCCTATTTTTAGCACTCACTTTTGATTGAGGCATTGAGAGCAGACCCACAACCTAGTCACGTGTGATTGGCCCAGGTCAGTGTGGGCCCGGTGTTCAGGTCAGCTATTTTGCAAACCTTTGTGCCATGCATTATTTTCCTATTCGTCGATTTTAGAAATTCATAACTAATTATTCGATTATCAGAAAAATATAAATAAATAGAAGATGGATTTAGAAAAATAAATCATATCTAATAAAAAATGATTCTTAAGCTTGATTTCCATGTTTTTTAGAATATTTTTCTATTAACCAAAATAACTAATTAAAAACTCCTAAAATGCATAAAGAATTCATTTCAACATCAAATTATCTAAATGAATATGTTTTTCTAATTAGAATAATATATTCAATCATTTGACCTAGATTTCAAACCCAAAATCAAAGGTTTGTATAGAAGGTACAAAATTAATGTTTCAACCATTAAACTATTTCAAACCCTAATTCTTATAATTAAACACTTGTACTTAGGATATAAGGATCTTGGACATCAATAATTGAGGAAACTCCAAATCTAGAATAACTCAAGTGAGTTATGTGCATTCTAACCCTAAGTTGGGCAAAAATTTAAATCCAGTCCTACTTTCCCAATGAGGCTTGAGCCTATTTTCATGTATTTCTTATTATAGCATAAATTGTTCTAGGGTCTTGGACCCCACTTGCAATGTTGTTAAAATTCTTATATCTTCCATTGAAATACTTTAGCATGATGATGAAAATGACTAATTAACTAATATAGCGTACATCTATACAACCACCCATAGTGGGCATGTGTAAATTTTCCCAGAGAAATGTGATAATTCTCCCCACTTTATAAATATTTTCAGGTGCTTGCGAATGTGTAAATTCTCACTCACCTAGAGATTGAGGTTAGGTAGGTTCCCCAAAACTATGTTAGCTTAATGTAGTCATATTTAATCATGCATTCTCTCTCTTATTATTATTTAAACTGGCAGAATTCTTATTTGTGTGACTTGCTTCATACTCTTGAACTCTCATAGTTAGTGAACTTTTATCTTTCCATATTATAATCTATTAAAAGGTCCTTATTCCTTAATTGACACATACCATTTTATCTACTTTTGATGGGTGACCCCAACCACCCAGAGCTAGGATAAGGGATAGAAACAAAACAAGGAGTAGCTGACTAGGAGTGAGACTACCAAGATGGCTAGGTTACTATTGCTAGATCTTGTAGCCTACATTCTAGTTTCATTTGCAAACTTTTGAAATAAAGCTATATAATAACATAAGTTTTCTTCCGCTTCTACTATTGACTATTTATTTGTATTTGGTCCATGCTTATTTAAATGGAATTATTATGCATGCATCCCTCATCTTAAATTTTATAAAAAGATGTATGTTGTGTATTTTTAGTTAACTTTTAGTAAGGAGGTGATCTTGCCTCTTTACAGCATGGCATCAGAGCCTATAGGGTAGCTACTAGGGCATGAAGTTGAAAGTGATGGTGTCTAGAAAGGGGCAGAACTTGGGGCTGGCAATATTTTCCTTCATGCCACTAGCTTGGTTTACAGGGACTCCCGAGTTCATATGACACTGGCCTGGCCTTATCTGATATGGAATGCTTGAAATAGCATGCCTATAGGCAATAGTAGCCTCACTTATTTCTATCTAATACTCCAAGAAATCATACACTATATCCTTATCATTCTGGAGTGGTAATATGTTTGGAGACAACTCTGACAACTCCAACCACCAGGAGGCTCTTGAGACTCCTATTACTCCAACTCCACCAACCTTGAAACCTGAGCAGGAGTTGACTATGCTACATCAACTTTTCTCTACAACCTTAGTGGGAAAACTCACTGCTATTGTTGTTTCTTCCACCAGCAAACCGAAGGAATTCACCTTGAAAGATTTCATAAAGATGCAGCCAACATATTTCAAGGGGGAGAATGAGTCCAACATGGTGGACAAAGCTGACGACTAAGTATTAGCCCTAGAATGCACTTTTAATTGCATGCTTTGTCCTCCTCACTTAAAGGTCTTCTTTGCAACCCATGTTCTGGATGTGCCAGCCCACATATGGTGGAATACAATTTCCTACACAATAGACACTACAACAGTGACTTGGGAACAATTCCTCAAACTGTTCAGAGAGAAGTATATTTGCCCAACTTATCTAAAGAAGAAGGAAGCTGAATTTTACAGTCTGTGAAATGGAAGTATGACTATTTCCGAATACATTTAGTATTTTTTGTTTCTCGAACACTATGTTGTGGACCTGGGAATAGAACAAAGTTCAACCATAATTCTGGAGGGACTAAACTATAGTTTGGGACGTAACCTTGTCCCCCTACTACCACTTACCTTTTATAAAATGGTGGACAAGGCCCTAGCTATCGAGTCATACCCTGGCTTTCAAAATTTTAGGTCTAGTGGCAACAACAAATGAAAGAGCCCTGGAGGATATCAAGGGTGAGACAGATGCAATAGATGCCCCCAAACTCATCCACTAGGGAAGTGCCCTACATGCAATGCTTCACCCCAAAGAGA
Source organism: Alisma plantago-aquatica (assembly GCA_963693085.1). NCBI lineage: Eukaryota > Viridiplantae > Streptophyta > Magnoliopsida > Alismatales > Alismataceae > Alisma > Alisma plantago-aquatica. The sequence continues at coordinate 1,401,293,570 of OY856409.1, read as the reverse complement.
GGATTGACCTACACCGATCTGTCCTGAGTGTGGCCAACTTAGTCATCTTCAACCAAATTGTCCTAGGTTTCAGTGAGGAAAAGCCCCAACCCAACATCCACCTCAACGTTACAATCTGCCTATGCAGACGAACAATAACAACAACAACAACCACACCAACCAGATAGGGCACCGACTTCCGGTAGAGAGGTAGAATGAAAGGGTTTTTTCTATAGATGTCGAGGAAGTTGGTGAAGGCAATGAGGTAATCAAAGTTACTCTACGCCATAACATGCATTTGGTTAAAGCACTTTTTGATTTTGGATCATCACATACCATCATATCTACACAATTTGCCTCTATGCTAGAATTAGAATCTGAATGGATTGGCTGACGAAATATAAAGGAATCCTATTCTATGAAGAAATGAAGGCTAGCTTGTTACACCTTAAAGAAGGAAGGATGTGTATCAAGGGTAGAAAATGAGAAGAAAGGAAATTTATCATCTCTGAATCAAAGTAAAAAAACTCATCCCACAAGGGTGTAGGGCATACTTAGCATCAATAGGTCTAGATGCCACACCTTCTATCCCCAACCATGTAGAAGTGGTGAACAATTTCCTTGACATATTCCCTGAAGAGTTACTTGGGTTGCCTCCAACTCATGATGTGGAATTCTCCATTGAGTTTGCACTAAAAACTTCACTAATTTTGAAGCCACCTTATCGCTTAGTACCAGCTGAGCTTCTTGAACAAAAGAAGCAACTTTAGGAACTTCTAGACATCAATTTTATTCACCCAAACATCTCACCTTGGGGAGCCTCTGTCCTGTTCGTGAAGAAGAAAGATGGTCCAATCGGATGTGCATGGACTACCGCATGCTCAATCAAGTCACAGTTAAGAATCGTTATCCACTACCATGCATCAACGATCTCTTTGTCCAACTCAAGACTACCATTGTATTTTCAAAGATGGACTTGTGAAGTGATTATTATCAGATGTGAGTGAAGGATGGAGACATAACAATGAAAACCTTTAGAACTAGATATGGGCATTATGAATTCTTGGTCATGCCTTTCGGTCTAACCAATGCCCCTATTGCCTTTATGGATGTGATGAATTGAGTATTCCATCCTTATCTCGATCGGTTCGTCGTGGTATACATTGATGATATCTTAATATATTCTAAGTCAGAAGAACAACATCATGAACATCTGAGACTGGAAATCAATAGACTGTGAGAGAGTCAATTATATGCAAAATTCTCAAAGTGTGAGTTCTGGATTGAAGAAGTAATGTTCTTGGGTCATGTGATCTCTTCTGGACACATTGTTGTTGACCCTACAAAAGTATAGGTTGTAACCAAGTGGAAGCATGCAAAGAACCCATCTGAAATCCGTAGTTTCCTCAGTCTAGTAGGTTACTTTTGGAATTTTATCAAGAATTTCTCTGTGCTAACCCTTCCTATGAAAAAATTGACAAGAAAAGAAGTCAAGTTTGTTTGGACTCTCGAGTGTGAATATAGCTTTTAGAAGCTGAATCAAAACATGACTTCTGCACCTGTACTTACGTTACCAATTGAAAGAAAACCCTATGTCATTTTCATTGATGCCTCCAAGCAAGGTTAAGGGTGTGTTCTTATGCAAGAAGGTAAAGTGATTGCCTATGGCTCTCCCAGTTGAAGCCGAATGAAGAAAATTGGCCTGCACGTGATTTAGAGCTAGCATCCATTGTTCATGCTCTAAAAATTTGGCGACACTATATCTATGGATTCAAGTTCGAGGTCTTCTTTGATCACAAGAATTTGAAGTACATGTTGACACAAAAGGACTTGAATCTAAGACAATGTAGGTGGATGGAATATCTTAAGGATACAACTTACATCACATATCATTCTGATAAAGCCAACATAGTTGATGATGCCTTAAGTTGGAAGAGAACTAATACTTGTGCTTCTATAACCTATTCTATATGGAAGAACATGGAGTATTTTCTTACTGGAAACCAAAACATGTGGAAATTCTGAATGATGAATCTATTGACAAGTTACAAGTTAGCATGGCTAGCTTATCCTTCACCCCAACATGGATTTTAGATATTGTTGTTGCCTAATTAGAAAGTCTTGAGTTAGAAAAAATATAGAACTTAACCATGATCCCACAATAAGATTTCTCAATCGGAGTGGATGGTACTCTCTGCTTTCAAAAAAGATTGTGGATTCCTGATATCAGTAACTTACGATAGAGAGTTTTGAGCAAAGCACGTGGGTCTAAGTACACAATTCATCCTGGCATGGCGAAAATGTACCAGGACCTACAACAAAGCTTCTGGTGGAAGAGTATGAAGAAGGATATAGCCCTATATGTGTTTGGATGTTTGACTTGTCAACAAGTAAAGATAGAACATCAGCGACCTGGTGGTCTTCTCCATCTACTTGAGATTCCAGAATGGAAATTGGAGAAGATAACTATGGATTTCATCATTGGTTTTCGCAAGGCCAGAAAGGGTTGTGATGTTGTGTGGGTAGTAATCGATCATTTTATAAAGTCTTCCTGCTTTCTTCCTTTCAAATCCAACTACAAGGTAGAAGAAATGACACAATTATGTGTAGAGTGGATAGTTCATCTATAAGGTGTACCCAAGGTGATAGTATCTGATTGTGACCTGAAGTTCACCTCTCGACTATGGGGTCAAATTCAAGAAGAGATGGGAACATACCTACATTTTAGTACTACATCCCACCCACAAACCGATGGCTAGTCTGAAAGAACTATACAAATTCTGAAAGGATCTGCTACATGTGTGTGTTATGGAGTGGGGAGGTACATGGGACAAATATCTACCATTGACTGAATTTGCCTACAATAATAGTTACCAAGCCATCATTGGGATGCCTCCGTATGAAGCCTTATACAGTAGACCTTTTCATTCTCCGTTGCATTGGGATGACATGGTAGAGCGCATTCTATTGAAGAGTGATAACATGCAAATGATGATAGAGAAGGTTCAATTGATTAAGAAGCATATGAAAGCCACACAAGACCAACAAATAATGTATGCTGACAAGCATAGGTCTAATGTAAGCTTCTTAGTGGGAGACCTTGTGTTCCTAAAAGTCAAGCCTATATGCTCTATTATGATTTCTAACGTCAAAGGTAAGCTCATCCTTATTATGTGGGACCTTTTGAGATCTTGACTAAGATAGGAGAGTGTGCATATCATGTAGCTTTCCTCCTACTTATGACAATATCCATAATGTCTTTCATGTCTCAATGTTGAGGAAGTACGTGAAAGACCCTTCTCATGTGCTCACAATAGAACCTGTGGAGATTTGTGAGAATATAACCTACAAGGAGTTACTAGTGAAGATTCTTGATACCCCAGTGAAACAGTTGAAGAACAAAGAAATTAAACCATTGAAAGTCTTGTGGAAGTACCATGGATTAGAAGAGTAAACTTGGGAACATAGAGACGAGATGCTACACACTCACCCTTCTCTTTTTATCTGAGATTTTAGGGACAAAATCCTTTTTAATGAGTGGAGTGTTGTAATGAACTGAATTCCAATGCACTTGAAATTCCATCCTATTCATAAAGATATCTTACGTTTATTCTTTGTTTGTCCTTGTTGTTAATTTTGTGGAAATTGAGGGACTTGGAGTAAATATGCATGCAAACTTTAGGAGTTAGTGCACAATTACCTCAATTAATATGTTTCTAGGATTTATGTTTCAAAATGTCCATAAAAATGAAATGGTTGTTGAAATAATTTTGGAACAAAACTTAATGTAAATACAAGTAGTACATACATATCATTATCACCCCTCTTTACCTCTGTCCTCATAAAAATCATTTTAAGCTTGAAAATGAGGGTATTAACTTAAATGATGGCCCTGAATTAATGAGGGAGTATTACCTCATAAATTTCGTCCAAAAATGTTAATAGAAAATGTATTTTAAATAAACTTAAATTCCTATACATTAAGTAACACATTAAATACAAATATGGTGGTTAATGGCCAAAAGTGCATAAAAAGGAGATTTAAATCCATTGGAATATTCTAGACTTAAATGTGGACTCATGGTCCAAATTTGAGATCATTTGAACATTATTTGACCCCAAAATTCATATTTGAAAGAATTTACTAAAGCTTTACTAAGTAATTAACTCAATTTCATTAATTGATGCATTTAATGTCACACGCTACTGACTTAGGCGTGAGGTCTATGAACCATTAATCTCTAGTCTGATGATGGCTGAGTCATCATCTACCTTTGGCGGCAAGGAGTAACAGGCTTACATTGACCTTGACCTTCCTTCGACTCGTTCTCACTCCTCAATCAACCAAACAAATTGATTTATTTGCCATCAAGATTGTCGTTCTTTTCCATTTGAATCAAGCCCACACTCAGTAGCTATCTCCCCCAAATGATGAAATTCCGTCTCGGTCGTTCTGACCCCTCTCACCTCTGACTAGCATAGACCAAACCACATCACCCCACCTATAAATACACATGCCTAGAGATCTGCAAAGGCACCACCAATAGCTAGCTACCCTATATTCGACTGAAGGCACTCCCCACCTCCACAAACTACTCAAGGTCTCCACAGACCTAGAGGTGCCCCCCTCGGGTTGTAGGCAAGACCATCAAAGCAGTAGTTTTCCTAGGTTAGTCTGCCACCTCCTTGCCTTTGATTCTAGTCCCTTAGTTTGCATTTTTGTTTTGAGTTGTAGAATGCCCAATTGTTGAGCTTGCTACTCGAGGAGAGCTCAATGCTATGGCCAAATTGTGAGAGGAAATGAATCCTTATGTTGAATTATCCAAACCAACTCCCTCATTCCCTCTTTGTTTGTTTTGTGCCCAGAGGCATAAGTGACTTTATACCTATTTTTAGCCCTTGCTTTTCCGATACTGCGAGCATGGACCCCCGACCTGGCCACATGTGATTGGCCCAGGTCAGTGTGGATCTAGCCTTAGCGTTGGTTATTTTGCAAACTTTTGAGCGACGTGGCATTTTCCTACTCATTGATTTTAGAAAATTATAACTAATTACTCAATTATCAAACAAATATAAATAAATAGGCTATGGATTAAAAAAAATAAATCCTATCTAATAAAAATGACTCCTGAGCCTGATTTCCAAGTTTTTTGAGAAGATTTTTCTATGAACAAAAATAACTAATTAAAAATCCCTAAAATGTATAAATAATTCATTTCAACCTCAAATTAAATAAATGAATTTGTTTTTCTAATGAGAATAATATTCCCAATCATTTGACCAAGTTTTCAAACCCAAAATGGAAGTTTTGTATAGAAGGTATAAAATTTGGTTTTCAAGCCTTAAACTATTTCAAAACCAAATTATTGTGATTAAACACTTATACTTAGGATATAAAGATCTTGGATGTCAATAATTGAGGAAAAGTCAAATCTAGGATAACTCAAGTGAAGTATGTGCATTCTAACCCGATGTTGGGAAAAATTTAAATCCAACCCTATTTTGCTAATGAGGCATGAGCCTATTTTCATTTATTTCTTATTATTGCATAAATTGTTCTAGGGTCTTGGACACTATTTGAAATGTTATTAAAATTCTTATATCTCCCATTAAAATACTTTAGCATGATGATGAAAATGACTAATTAACTAATATATTGTACATCTATACAACCACCCAAAGTGGGCATGTGTAAATTCACCCAGGGGAACGTGGTAATTCTCCCCACTTTATAAATATTTTTGGGTGCTTGGGAATGTGTAAATTCTTCCTCGCCTAGAGGTTG